>CM046040.1:66524387-67245358 GCA_025215565.1 Flaveria ramosissima
GCAATCGCACCTTCGTTGTCACAAAAGATCTCTAGGGGGTCTTGAATGGTAGCAACGACCCCTAGATCAGCAATGAACTTCCTAAGCCACGCAGCTTCTTGAGTTGCCAATGAAGCGGCCATGTATTCTGATTCTGTTGTAGATAGTGCCACTACATCTTGCTTTGAGCTCTTCCAAGAGACTGCTCCTCCATTCATAATGAAGACATATCCCGACTGTGATCGAGAATCATCTCGATCAGTTTGGAAACTCGCATCCGTGTAACCCTTTACAACGAGCTCCTCCTCACCAGATCCATATATTAAGAACATGTCCTTAGTATTTCTAAGGTAATTCAAAATACTCTTAACAACTATCCAATGACTATTACCAGGATTCTATTGATATCTACTTGTCATGCTTAGAGCACATGACACGTCTGGCCTAGTACATATCATTGCATACATGATGGATCCAATAGCAGATGCATATGGGACTCCATTCATTCTTTCCTGTTCAACCTTTGAACTAGAGCATTGAGATGAGCTCAATATAGTCCCCTTTTGAATAGGTACCAAACCTTTCTTAGAATTCTCCATCTTGAACCTTTTCAAGATCTTTTCAATGTATGCACTTTGGTTTAAACCTATCAACCGCCTTGATCTATCCCTATAGATCTTTATTCCCAAAATATAGGTGGCTTCACCAAGATCCTTAATGGAAAAACAGCTTTCAAGCCAGGTTTTTACACCTTCCAAGGTTGGAATGTCATTTCCAAATAGTAGAATGTCATCGACATATAATACAAGGAAAGTAATAATGCTCCCACTAGCTTTCTTATACACACAAGCTTCATCAGCGTTTTTGATGAAGCCAAATTTCTTTACTTCATCATCAAAACGGTGATTCCAACTTCTTGACGCTTGTTTCAATCCGTAGATTGACTTCTTTAACTTGCATATCTTGTTAGGATGTTTTGGATCGACAAAACCTTCAGGCTGTTTCATATGGACATCTTCCTCAAGATATCCATTAAGGAAGGCGGTTTTGACATCCATTTGCCAAATCTCATAGTCATAATATGTTGCTATGGCAAATAATATCCTGATAGACTTTAGCATTGCCACAGGTGAAAAAGTTTCATCATAATCAACCCCTTGAGTTTGAATGAAACCTTTTGCTACAAGTCTAGCTTTATAAGTATCCAAGTTTCCATGCATATCGGTTTTCTTCTTGAAAACCCACTTACTTCCAACTACCTTGGACTTAAGAGGTGGTGTAACCAATTCCAAACTTGGTTATCATACATGGATTGCATCTCAACGTTCATGGCTTCTTGCCATTTGTCAAAATCAGGTTTTGACATTGCATCACGATATGTGGTTGGTTCATCCGAATCTACCACATAGCATCCATCCATGAAAAATCCATATCTCTCAGGAGGAATACTAGTTCTACCAGATCTGCGAACGTTTTGTGTATCTTGATCATTCATATGATCATTCTCAACATCCTCATGTTGATTGCTAGTATCAACCAAATGTGTATCGTCTTGTGAATCTTGAACCTCTTCAAGTTCCACAAAAAGATTCCTACTGACCCAAACTTTACTGGTTTAATTTGACTTGTATGATTGATTGGTTCAAACTGTTTGGCTTTAGAAGATGTGCTAGGACCGTTTTCGTACGGAGTACTAACGGATTCTGCGTGAGACCAGATCAAATAGTGCGGAATTCTATTTGATTGGCGATCCAATCAGTGAGAACGACAACCTGATCGATCTAACGATGAAACAAACCTTAAGAATTGATTAGAAATCGATCAGGAACAAACTATGAAGTTGGATAGGCTGTTTAGGACGCTCTGGACGGCTTGGGTTTGTAAATCTTCGAAATGTCTATTTTTCCACGAATTATGTGGTATTTATAGGTTTCTAGTTTTCATTCTTACGATTGAACCATTAGCATGGTTCAGTCGTGCGGCTGACTCAAGCGATTGATTCATACGCACGACTGAAGGTTCAGTCGTGCGACTGAGTCAATCTTATGTTTCAGTCATACGACTAATCCAGTCTCCTGGCTCAGTCATGCGACTGGTCCATAAGTGTGATTCATTCATGCGTATTGTCCATAAGTATGGTCCATTAGCATGAATAACCACCAATAATATGAAATATTTAAAAACAAATAAACATCAAGAAGCATATCATATTTCATTAAGAATTCACATTACATATATGTAAGAAATGAAAGACTTTTACATTAAGAACATAAACTAGGAACATGATGTATCAACAAACTCCCCCTTGGACCTAGTTTAGCCTATTGTCTAACATTCTTCACATGCTCTTGACATTTCTTGTACTTCTCTTCTCTGGTGACTCCCGCGTGTATCTCATATGCAAAGCATAGTCGTATAACATGTTGGAATTATAGAGCTTGTAAAATATCTTGCGTGTCATAGAACAGTAGCCACTTGTATAAAGTGTAGACATATTCAGCAAACAAGTTGGTAAGCCACATTCGGTCAAATACCCTGATAGTCTCTATCTTCCCTTCTCTGTTCAGAACTATGACCGCTTCTCCCGTCCTCCAGTCATAATACCACCATTTGAAGTGTGGAATGAAGTCCTAATGCATCTCCCGTAAAGGAATATTAGACATTATGCATGGAGGACTCCACTTCAACACCACCTTAGGTCTTCCAAATATAGGATCAACTTCAGTCTTATTAATGAACCGCTTAGGTTGTTGAGGCCTGAAGTTGACCCATTTGGTGTGGTATTCTTTCTTCAGTGCTGTCTCAAACCATCCCGACATCTTCCTCGGGTTGGCATACAAAAGGTCTAAAATTAGCTCAAAACCGGGAAGAGTCTTCAGATCATGTGGATATTTGAAGTACTCAATCCCCTTCTCTCTCTTAACAGCATAGACATCCAAATCTTCAAAATAGGCTCACGCGATAATCTTGCCTAACACTTTCTGATGTCTCTTGACTCGGTAAAGTCTTGTGTAGGCATTCAGCTTTGGAGGTGCGCGTTGGGCTTTCATTTCAGCAAAACAAGCTTCCCATTCAGCCTTCTTAATATCAACATTAGCATCAGAAGCTTGGGCTTTACTTTCATCCTTTTCTTTTTCTTTCTTCATCTCCTCTAACTTCTCAAAAGCATCAGATGTGACATCTTCAATCTCAATCTCATCCACTTCTTGTAGCTCCTTATCACTCAAAACATCAACTTCTGGAGCATCTTTAACAAGCTCATCTGGATTCAGTCTAAACATCTCAGCGAGCTGCTCATCAGTCAGATCATGTATGATTTCTCCTTCTTTTGGAGTGTAGCTCACTGAGCTTTTGACAATCCTTTACAAGTCAAGAATCATAGTTAGTTGAGTCTTGACTTGCTGAAGGGGAACGACATCATAATCATCAGCTTGTGGAGCTTTGCCTTTGCCCTGATCATGTGTCTCCTCATCTAGAGCTGCAGAGGACGCGGCTCTTTTGGAGCGCCTCTCCTGGTGAGCTGCTTGAGTTGAGGCTAATGCAGACGCATCACCTTCTTGATCATCATCATCATCCTTATCATCTCCTTTTCCCTTTCTACCTGGTCCCTCTTCCTCATCATTATCATCTTCTTCTGATTCATCATCTGTCGTATCATCATCATCATCTCCACCATCATCACCATCTCCTTTAATCTTTAAGGGCTCACCCTTAGATCCTTTCAACCTCAGCATCAACTTTTTGTTCTTCTTCTCCAACTCCTCAATCCTCTTGATAGAAGCCATCACAAGCTCATTTTGAGCCGTTAGTGCATGGTGAGCTCGAAGTAACGCTCTCTCGTGAGCAGTGTTCTTCTCTGTCAACTGTGCAATCTGCTTGCCTTGGGTGGTGTAAGCGCTACCAGCTGATTCACCTGGTTGGCTCTAAGATCATCAGTAGCTAGCAACTTTAGCACCAATCTATTTAGGCTAGCTAGCTGTTCCTATAGCCCGATAGTGGGTAGAGTAGAGCCAGGTGTAGGTGGGAATTGGGTGGATGTGTCGGCTTGTTGAGTAGTGGGTGTAGTGGTGGATGTGGTGTAGATGGGAGTAGGAATGGAAGTGGATTGTGGTGGAGCTGTGTTGGGTATTGTGGGTGAGGTGGATGTGAATGTATGTGGCAGTGGCTGTAGTAGAGGTGGTGGCAGTGGTAGTGGTGATGGTTGTGGTGGTGGAAGAAGTGATCAGGGTGATCCTCTGTCTCTTACTCTTTTTGCCATACGGATGGGCCATCCTCTTCTTCCGCGACCCCTTGGCAATAGGAGCTCCCTCTGAGCTGATCGGCTGGTCGGGTGTGTATGTAGGATCAGTGACATCAGTATCACCACCCTTAGACCCATCTTGGCGTCCACAAACCGCCTCTTTTCCCTTCTCGGTAGCCACAACCCGGCTACCGACTTGCCTGACGAGAGGCTCGTCATCAGACCCTTCTTCTTCATCTAACAAGAAGTCCTGGTGGAAAGCAGCCTGCTTAGATCCACCAGGTGCATCAGAAGTACTGTGCGGAGATGGTGGAGATATAGTAGACGTGTCAGTGGCCCTTGATTGACTAGGACTAGCATCTCCACCACCTTGATCATCATCAAGGTCGTCATCATCATCGTCCTCTTCATCATTGGGAACCACAATGGGCTCAACATCAGAGTCACTGTCATCGTGACACCACTTCTTACGAGAGGGCGCCACATAATCCTCATTTTCCAGATGGCCAAACAGTCTCCTGACCGGGGGCTTCACCTGCTTCCCCCGATACACCTTCATCCTGCCCAAAGTGGTGTCATCCATCACCTCTAACATAACAGCATCATCCTTCTTCTTCGGCAGCAAAGGAAGCTTCTCATCAATGATCATCTACAACAAACATGGATACATGCAGAAGTCTTCCTTGTCTTTGGCCTCGATGTTCTCTATCAAGTAGGAGAACAGTATGCAGGAGAAACTGAATGGGTGGTTCAGTACCAGTGCAACGTATGACTTCAAGATTTGGTCAGACATCTCATCAAATCCTCCCCGCCTGGAGGCTATGCGCTTGAGGATCACATGTGCCAAGTACTTGAACTGGGGGCAGATGTCGCTCTTGTTCAGCACGCCAACATTGATGTCCCCAGCGTACTTGATCCTCAGAAAACATCCCCGAACAGTCAGTGGATGCGGCTTGGTTGGGTAGGCTCCGTCCTCACCCAGATCCAAGACCCTCCTCAGGTCGTCTTCAATGATCTTAATCTCCTGTCCGAAGATAGAGCTCCTGATGCACTGGGGCTCAACGGACCGATCAACTACAGCGTTATCCCAGAAAGTTTGCTGTATAGATCTATACGGTGTGCATGGTGTAGAAATAGACTTGCGATCTACATAGGAAGGCTATGATCCTAGTGAACTCAGAAGCGTTTTGGGATGTAGCATCCAGATGAGCACAGATGTTGTGCTTCGTGCTCATAGACCATCTCTCAGCCATATTGCTGCAACACAAGAAACATATACATTAGATTTGTGCATAAGAGATAACAGTTGAATTTTAGTTGATTTTGATCAACTGGTTCAATCGCGCGATTGAACCATAAGAGTGAGTTCAGTCGTACGATTGAGCCTGCGACTGAGTTCAGTCGTATGATTGAGCCTACGACTGAACTTAGTCGTAAGCTATGCCATGCGGTTGAGTCAGTCGTGTGACTGATTCACCGATTGATTCACTCGTGCAATTGAATCATGCCCCTGGCTCAATCGTGCGACTGAGGTTCATATGGAGTGTCTATTCGCATCTTGCTCTGTTTGAGACTCTAACTCAGATTCTTTTTCAAAATGTTATATTACACTTCTTGTTTGGATTCATTAGGTTCGCAGGGACTCGAAATAGCACTTATTATCATTTAAATCAACATTTGTCCCGGTTTTTGATCTTAACACTTTCGGTCATTTAGGGTTTGATTAATCCATTTATTTGAACCGATTTCAGTTGCAAAGTACCTGTAGATAAGTAGGAAATCAATCAGTATAACAATCGGAGATCAATCACAGTAATCAAAGATTTGACAAAGTGTCTGGGTATGGGCGATTTTTGATAGTTTTTGAAGGGTGGTAGAGTATACGACCGATTAACCCCCTTATTTATACTGTTTTAAATTTCAGTCATGCGACTGGACCCATACGCATGATTCATTCATGCGACTGGGGTTCAATCGTCCGACTGGCTCAGATTGCTTCATCCAGTCGTACGATTGGTTCATTCTTGTGATCCAATCGCATAGTTGACCCATACTCATGGTCCAATCGTGTGTTGGCTCATACTTATGGTTCAATCGTGCGATTGGCTCATACTTATGGTTCAATCGTGCAATTGACTCATACTTATGGTTCAATCGTGCGATTGGCTCATACTTATGATTCAATCGTGCGATTGGCTCATACTTATGATTCAATCGTGCGATTGGCTCATACTTATGAGTTTGACCTCAAATATTTCCATACACTCAAAATCTAACTTTTGATTTATGACATTATGACCAATGAACATCTTAGACATGACCCTTTTAACAGAAAATCATTTGATCACCTCAGATGTGATCCTTTTAATTTAGAACCGATTGGTCACCTCAGACGTGACCCTTTTAATATGTGATTCACAGAGTTCATCTAGTTATATAGTCCGACATCGATGCAAACAAGATAACGAAAACAGAAAACAACTTGAATTAAAACAAAACAAGACATATTTTTGTGTTTTTGGTTTGAGGTGAATTAAAACCTTTTAGAAATCTTCTAACTGATTTTACTTCATGAGCAGAACAGCTTCAATTTAGTTTTATCATAGCTAGAAAGATTTATATGAAATCATACAGGTATATCATAATCATTTGTCTGAGAGTCAATGGCACTTTCAGGAAATCATACTAGAGCTATAAGATGCACACAATGATTTTGACTGTCGAGAGTTGCAGCCACTATGATTGTCAGTATGTTTGTCCATTTAAATCCATACACAAATTTTTTACTCATATTGGTGATGAGTTAGGTAATATTATTTCAACAAGCATTTGTGGATCCCATACTTATATAAAAATCAACATTCCTCAGGAGATTTTTGAACGGTCTAAGGGTATTTGACAAGAAGAAACTATTCTAAGAGCTTTCAAAGAGATGCCAAGCCTCAGGTCAGTTCCATCGCACAGCAGAGAGGCGTAAACAACAATGAATTCTAGAATATTTAGGTTATGCTTATCATAAGGTCAGTGCCATCGCACAGCAGAGAGGCACATAATCTATCTTCTTATTAGAGCATTTTTTTCTTTTTGCACATAATACACCAACAACATTAGTCATTCGCTTGATTGCGCTTAACATTTTTCCATGTGCTTTGCTCATTTTTATGGTCACCCGCACACATTTTTGGCCTTTATTTTGCTGGTCACCCCTTATTAGAAATGCGTTGATTGTGTTAACCAGGGATAAGATGAAAACCCAAAGCAAGTTGAACAAATTAGTTTTAATTTGATTCACCAATGAAGTCTACTCGTCTATTGTTTTGAATCTACCGACACATTATATAATGAACTAGCAACCTCTAGGCCTATTTTCTCTATGTTACCTCAGTAGCAAACTAGTTAACTATCATATTTCATTTATTTTGCTTAGACTTCTCAGATTTGTAATTTGAATATAGCATTTTGATCATTTAAATCTTTTGATGTCCCAAACAATTAGTTCCCTGTGTATTATCATTTTCCATAATTGTTGAATCAATCTCACAAATTTGATTTCTTTACTTTCAGCTAATTTACCCGCCCCCATTTATTTTTATTTTATTTTTTTTAAATACTAAAACTAAATAAATACTGAAACTAAACTATTCTCCCCCTAAAATTCTAAAACCGAAAATATTTTTGTGTTTTTGGATTTTTAAAGACAGAAAAATAAAACTAAAAAAGTAAGAAAAATTCGGCGGACTACGAACTCGACTCTTCTGGAGTCACAACACTTTTCTTTTTCATGCCATTGACCTCCAAAAGATATAAAAACCGAGGTTTGTCAAAAGCTTTTGTGTAGAGGTCGGCGCGTTGAAAATCCGTATTAATTTTAACAACATCGATTAATTGTGTTTCAAAATAGTCACGTATAAAGTGATATTTAATACCGATGTGTTTAGTTTTTGGGTGTTGGACCGGATTTTTAGTGACAGCTATTGTAGTAGAATTATCAACAAAGATAGGGGTGTTAGAAAATTGAAAACCATAGTCTCGCATTTGCTGTTGAATCCAAATGATTTGTGAACAACAACTTGCAGCAGCAACATATTCACCTTCACATGTTGATAGAGCAACAAATGTCTACTTCTTACACTGCCGGGTGACTAAGCGTCTTCCAAAGAACTGACATCCCACTGATGTTGACTTGTAATTCATCTTGCAACCACCATACTCTGAGTCACTATACGCTGTAAGCTCAAAGCCATCATCATGAGGATACCACAACCCGAGTGTTGGGGTACCCTTCAGATAACGAAAGATCCTTTAACCCCAATGAGATGATTCACTTTTGGTTTAGCCTGATATCTGGAACAGAGACACGTGGCGTACATAATATCAGGATGAGAGGCTGTGAGGTACATCAGAGATCCGATCATTCCTCGGTACATAGTGGCATCTACCAGATCACCATTTTCGTCGGGTGCTACATCATGGTTCGTGGCAAGTGGAGTCCCAGCAACCGTTGCATTCTCCATGTCGAACTGACTAAAGATATCTCCTAAATATTTGGACTGATGCGGGAAGATTCCATTTGGTGTCTGAAGAAAGAACTTCATTTCTCCCAAGGCACTCATCTCAAACTCAGCTTTCATCACAGATTCGAATTCTTTACACAATTCTTCATTTTTGGAACCAAAGATTATGTCATCCACATATATCTGTACCAGTAGTAAATCACCATCTTTCTCTTTGATGAACAACGTGTAGCCAATAACCCCTCTGCGAAAACCATGTTTCACCAGATGAGTAGAGAGCTTCTCATACCAGGCTCGAGGGGCTTGATGAAGCCTGTAAAGAGCCTTGTCCAATTTATAAACTCTATCCCGATGATAAGGATCCTCAAATCCTTCGGGTTGACTGACGTACACAGTTTCACGGATTTCACCAAGAAGGAATGCACTTTTCACATCCAATTGATAAACTTTGATCTTCATGTAGGACGCATAGGCTAAGAAGATACGAATTGCTTCCATCCTTGCCACAGGTGCAAACACATCATTGTACTCAATGCCTTCGACTTGTCTAAACCCTTGAATGACAAGCCGAGCCTTGTTTCTGATTATTACCCCTTGGTCATCTTTCTTACACTTAAGAACCCATTTAGTGCCAATCACCTTTACCCCTTTTGGTCTGTCCACAAGAGTCCATACTCCTAACTTCTTGAATTGAAGGAGTTCTTCTTGCATAGCACTAACCCATGCCTCATCGTTTAAAGCTTCACTTACGTATTTTGGCTCAAATTGAGACACAAAACATCGATAAGCTCCATCATGTAGATATCCTTTTTCCATGACTGCGGCATAATCAGCTGAGTATAGCTGATTTCGTGTCTGAACTCCTGATAGAATATCCCCGATGATTTCGTCCAAGGGATGATGCACATTAACTCGAGTTCCGGGAGTGGTAGGAACAACTACTTCATTATCCAGATTTTGAATCCCAGGTTCAGTTTCTATGGCTGTTAGAGTATGGGGTTCAGAATTTCTAGAGGCATCAAGATCAGATGCTTGTGTACTTTAGGTAGTGGGAACCTATTCCTCCTGGTCCACATATGCAGTCTCAACTGCTTCATCATCAGAGGAACACTCACTTACTTCAAGCTCTCCCCCTGAAGGGCTAGAAGTATCGTCTAATGGAACCGATGATGTCGGGTCTAGTGGAGGAGTATTCAGAATATCGTACATCATTCGAGCATGTAACTCATCATCAGGATGAGAAGGAGGTAGATTCAAGGACTTGAAGAATCCATCATAGTCAAAGAAGAAGAAAGGTCTTTTGCCAGCAAGGGGGGTGGTGTATCTTTGGAAATAAACATTGCACCACACTTCTACGTGACCAGTTGAGTTGTTATAAACTCTCTTGTCTGGTATACTATATCCAAGAAAGATACCTTCTTCTGCCTTCTCACAAAACTTCCCAGTCTGAGTTTTCTTTAACAGCATGCACGGTGCTCCAAATGGTTCTAGATACTCCAAGTTGGGTTTACGTCACTGAGCAATTCATAATACGTTTTTCCATGACGTTTGACCACAAGGACTCGATTGAGAGTGTAGCATGCATTAGCCACTGCCTCGTTCTAGAATTGAATGGGCAGGTTAGAGTTGGCTAACATTGTCCTTGCGGTCTCTATCAAGCTCTGATTCTTTCTTTTAGCAACCACATTCATCAGTGGAGTGTAAGCAGAAGTAAATTGATGAACAATTCTTTTCTCTCGATAGAATGCCTCCATCCACTTATTCTTGAACTCTGTTTCGTTGTCTGATCGAATTTTTCTTAATTTTAGCTTGTAGAGAGATTCCAATGTCGTGACTAGATGCTTGAATGATTCAAATGTCTCTGACTTTGCTTTCAGAAACATCACCCAAGCGAATCTTGAGTAATCATCAGTTACTACAAAGCAGTACAAATCACCAGCAATGCTCTTTGTACTGACTGGGCAAACAGATCCATGTGTAGAAGCTCGAGAGGAATGTCGATAGAATTGACTTTCTTTGCTTTGTGAGACTTCTTGGTATGTTTCCCTTTCTTACATGCTACGCAAAAATCTGGGAGTTGGAAATTCTTGACTATAACTCCATTCATCAAATCATTCTGAACAAGATGATTCATCTTCTTGGGATTAATGTGTCCCATTCTCCTATTCCAGGAGACTGAATCCCTCTCTGTTGCCTTTGACAAGAAGCACTGGGTAGTAGACTCAGTTACGGAGGCTTTTGATAGATCCAAGACATACAAATCATTATATCTTGAAGCTGACATTAGAATTTTATCCTCCTCGACAACATACTCCTTCTTAAACATATAGCACTTCTTGTTGTCAAACACAACTTTGAATCCCTTATCACAGATTTGGGAGATAGAAAGCAAGTTGTTTTGTAGTTGTTGAACGTAGTTGACTTTGTTAAACTTCACTTTCTCATTTCCCACATCGCCTTGAGCGGTGATGTAACCTCCTTTATTCCCAGCGAACGATACGTGTCCCCCTTTAATTTGCTTGACGTTGAAAAGGAGAGACGAATTCTCGGTCATGTGCCTGGAAGCCCCACTATCAATAATCCAGGTATTAGTGATAGCGCTTTAGCGGACACCCTGCACATCAAAGAAATTGATTAGTTCAGGTTTGGGAACCAAGCCTTAACTGGCTTGGGTGTCCCACAGGTATCACACATCATGAACTCAACCCACTGTCCTTCAGAGGATGAGGGCACATCTTTCTTCTTCTTCTTCTCACTATCAGACACATTACTTGTTTTGATCTTCTATAAACCAGTTTTGTGTAAGGCCTGTTTGTGGTAAACAGACGACTGGCTTATGGTTTGAACTTTAGGTTCACTAATAATCGTAGGTGTAACCTTAGGTGACACATTAGATCTAATTTTAGAAAAACTTGGTTTTTCATCAAAAAGTTTAATTTTCTTTTTAGCTGTCTGATAATAAGGACAATTTGGAGAGATATGTCATCGTTTTCCACAACTGTAGCATGATCTTCCTTCGACAGTTTGAGGAAAGTTTTGATATGGGGTTAAGTTTGGTCGGGGTTTTGATAAAGACTCTTCCTTTTTAGATGTTTCACCTTCTTTAACAAACTTAATTGTTTTGACATTTTGAACATCTTTCACTTTCATTTTATGAGGATATTGATGATTAACACGTTTAAAGTTCATTGGATTAGACCTTCTAGGTTCTGAAATAGACGTTTGTGAACCTGACTCTAATTTAACCTTTTCAATTTTATTACCCAAATCCTCAACAGGTAGCTTATCTTTCGATCCCAAAGTAGAATCCTTCTGTTTAGTGACAGATTTCACAGGTTTACCCATAGAATCTGGATCACTGACCAGAGGAGTAGACACCAGATGATCCTTTACAGGGTTATTATTAATTGGTCTACATTTAGTGTTCATAAGGATTTCATGTGGTGGAGGTAATACCTTATAACCCAGACCCTCCCCTGCATTCCGTTCTTTCACTAGGTTTTGAACAATGTGACAAGAACTTGCCAAAATGTGCAGTTTTTGTTTTAATGAATCAACTTCGACTTGCAAAACTGCTTTTTCCTTCTTAGTTTCCTCCAAAGAATTTAAATAGAAATTGATGTCATTTGATTGATTTAAGGCAACAACCTCGGTTTCCCTTAGTTGTTTCCCCAACAGTTCTATCTTTTCTTTGAAGCTGCACTCATTTTGATTTAAAACACGATTTGCTTCAGTGCAGAGTTGTACATCATTTACTAGATTATCATTATGTTCTAATAACCTAGCAAATTTTAAATCAATGCTTTCCCTAAATTTATCACATTCAGTACAAGCATGTTTTTCAAAAAATTCGTCTTTAGAACATACCTGTGTAGAACTAGACGAATCAACCATCAACGCAGTGTCAAACTCTTCGGTGACTGGAGATTCTGAGTTTGTAGTACTTAGCTCTTCTTCAACCAAATGATCAACAACATCCATAGCTTCTTCGATATCTGAAAGTGAATGCTCAGCTATGATGTCTCCTTCACTTGTAGATCCATCATCCAATGTATCAACTAAGGCAATGTTTGATTCACCCTGAGAAACCAATCGGAAGGACCAGTCTTGTCCTTCATCACCTTGAGCAACCAAAGGCTTAGACTCTTTACTTGAAGATGAAGATCCAATCTTATCATGTTCTTGTCGGTTGAATGTAGGAAAATGATTTCCATTTCCAGACTTCTTTGGCTTCACGCACTCACGTTTGAAGTGCCCCTTTTCACCACAACTGAAACACATGACCTTGGTTTTGTCAAATCCAAATGTCGTATCTTTAGTGGCAACCAAATTTTGTCCCGTCTTTTTTAAAAACTTCTTGGCTCTTCTAACAGCACTAGCCAAGACCCAAATTATATCCATGCATTCTAGCTCATTTTCATCAACTTGCTCGTTGTCCTCGTTAGCAAGATGACAGTTTCCAATCTTACCAGCAACTAATCCATCATAAGATTGAACAACATCAGCTTGAAGATCCATGTGCTCTTTAGCAACTTCCACGGTGACATTTCCGAGATTCTCGGTCTTCAACTTGGTAGTATTTGCCTCAAGAACTATGTATTGGGTTCTAGATGACCCTGACGTTACGTTTCTCGATTCACTGCTTTGGGAAGGAGCAGAAGAGCTAGACACAAACGCCGTTTGTAGTGGTGCACCTGAAGCAGCCAGAGTTGGAACTGAATTGTATAGTGTAGGATTCTGAACATAGGATCCTTTCTTTGACTTGTATTTCATACGTAGTTCTTCCTCCCTTAACTTCATAATGAAATCATTTATGTCTAAAGAAGCAAGAGTATCGTTTTGTCTCAGATTAGACACAAATGGATCCCATTTTTCTGGGTGACCATCGGCAAAACTAGAGACTTTATCTTCCATGGATGTGGTCATGCCATGAGTGTGTAGCTCACTCATCAGATGATAGAATCGATCAATGATATCATCCAAGCTCTCATTCCCAATCAGAGAGAAATTGTCAAATTCCTTCTTAAGAGCTTTTGTCTTCAGTGCTTTCAGAGATGCATTACCTTCGTATCTCTTTTCCAACGCATCCCATAGTTTCTTAGACTGCTTGTTCTCAGAGAACTGATGAAAGATGTCCTTAGGTATAGATTGAGTCAACAAGGCATATGCTTTCTTTTCAGCATTATACAGAGTCTTCTGGGATTCACTCATTCCTCCCAAAGTCAATTTAACTCCATTAGCACTGACTGGTACCGTGTAACCAGTCTCAATGGATGTCCAAAGGTTTGGGTCAACTCCATTCAAGTAGATTTCAAATCGCTGTTTCCACTGTGGGTATTCATCCAAAGATAACAGCTTTGGTGGTTTGTTGTGGTTTTCAATCTCATTCTCCAGAAGTAGAAGGTTCTGGATACGTGAGTCCTTTCCAGCAGTGAATGCAGCAAACTGGTCTTCCATTGCTTTAACTTGGTAAACTTAGAACAGGACAGATTCACTCGTGCGAATGAGCTATGCGAATGGGTCACTCTTGCGAATGAAAGATGCGAATGACTTCAATCGTGCGATTGGATTTAGTCGTGCGAATTAGCGGGACGATTGTAGTCAAGCGACTGGAGTTGCTTAACCGTGTGAATGAGTGATACGACTGAGTTCAGTCGTACGAATGAGAGTATACATATGGGTTTAGTCGTACGAATAGTCCAATCGTGCGAATGAAGGCTGCTATGTTTAAAAATCGAATATTTTGAACACTTTGACACAAAATACGAATTTTCTAGAAACCCTAATATGACGTTTGATGAAAAATCAAAACTTCAACACATGCACACCTCAAAACATTTTTTGAAGCAAAACGGTGACTCTTTTGATTTTAAACATTTGTTTTAACACCAAACCAATTGAATCCATGCAAAATCACGAGCCAAAGCTCTGATACCACTTGTTAGGACCGTTTCGTATGGAGTACTAACGGATTCTGCGTGAGACCACATCAAATAGTGCGGAATCCTATTTGATGCGATCCAATCAGTGAGAACGACAACCTGATTGATCTAACAATGAAACAAACGTTAAGAATTGATTAGAAATCGATCAGGAACGAACAATGAAGTTGGATAGGCTGTTTAGGACGCTCTGGACAGCTAGGGTTTGTAAATCTTCGAAGTCTCTATTTTTCCACGAATTATGTGGTATTTATAGGTTTCTAGTTTTCATTCGTACGATTGAACCATTAGCATGGTTTAGTCGTGCAACTGACTCAAGCGGTTGTTTCAACTTCAGTCGTGCGACTGAGTCAATCTTATGTTTCAGTCATATGACAGATCCAGTTTCCTGGTTCTGGTTCAGTTGTGTGACTTGTCCATAAGTATGATTCATTCATGCGTATGGTGCATAAGTATGGTCCATTAGCATGAGTAACCATTAGTAATATGAAATATTTAAAAACAAATAAACATCAAGAAGCATATCATATTTCATTAAGAATTCATATTACATATGTGTAAGAAATGAAAGACTTTTACATTAAGAACATAAACTAGGAACATGATGTATTTACAAGATGCTTTTCGTCTTCTTTGATTTCTTGATCTTGATGAAGGTTTAGCGCTTTGGGTTTTGATAGAATCATGAGAAGATTCTTTTTCAGATTCTTTCAATTTTTTATCAATAAGGTTTGTTTCAGAAGAGCTTGAATCATCAGAACATGACTCTCTGATTTCTCTTCTTTAGATTGTCCTATTAACTTGTTATCCTCTTTGTCAAGTTCACCATTCTCAAAAACACATTCACCCTTTGGAACAAATAGCTTTTTATTCTTTTTTCGAGGTTTATAAGATTTGATTTTAATTGGATGACCATTCTTTATCTTCTTTGAATCTTTCTCTTCAAATATTTCAATGTTTATCTTTTCGATTTCACTTTTGACATTAGATTGAACATTTTTTTTCTTTTCTTGAAATTCTTTAAGCTTAGCTTTATTCTCTGGTGAATGATCATGGGTATTGAAGTTTTCAGGTAAGGTATTTGAGATTGATTTAGGCATTGGTTCATGAGTGAATTCAAAACCTGTTTTATCTTTATCTTTTCTACCATTCACCAACTGCTCAACAATAATTTTTGAGCTTTTCACTTTGGGTAAATCATTTTGAGTTGCTGCATGAGCCGATTTTTCTTGTTCAAGGGTTTTTGACATCTCTTCAAGTTGTTTCTTGACAAGTTCTAGTTCTTTTAAAGTTTTGTTCCAAGAAGGTTGGAGAGATATGATTTTATCATCAGAAATATTATGATCTGCTTTCAGCTTACTGTGCATTAATTCTTCTTGTATTAGTTTATCACATATTTTGAATGAGTAGGTTCTATAGTGTTCTACTTCTTCAAAACATGCTTTAGTGCACATTTCCTCCCTTACTTCCACTGGAATTTCAGGATAAGAGTTTAAAGATTCAGTGTTAGTTTCAGATGAAGAGTTTACAACCTTGGGTTGTTCAGACTTTGCCATAAGAGCAACTTCTTAAGACTCTTCCTTTGGATCTGATTTGTCACTCCAGTCATAGTCTTCCTCTTTGTCTGAATCTCCTTCCGTTTTTGGATCATTATCTTCTGACCAGTCTTCAGTGTTGATTTCAGCAACAAGTGCTAGACCAGAAGTAAGATCTTCAGTAAACTGTTCTGCATAAGCACTCCAGTCATAACTATCCTTGATGCTGACTACTAATGCTTTCTTTGGTTCTTCAGTGGTCTTTGATTCTTCCTATAGTTCTGGCATTGGTAGACTCTGATAAGGTTTCTGAAATGTCTTTTGAGTCTGTTGATGATATCTCTGACTGTTAGAACTACTTTGACCATTTCCTCCTTGAGTTCTTGGAGCTTTGCACTCTCTAGAAAAGTGGCCATAGCTGTTACAGTTAAAACACCTTGACTTCGACTTATCAAAGCTAACTGTTTATTTGCACTTGGCTTAGTTTCTATTCACATATGAATGCTTTTGTGTTCTATAAGCTATCATCACCATTTACCAGTTGAGATCCATTTCTTCAACGTCATCTGGATCCATCTTGAACAAATCTCGCAAAATTAAATCAACTTGTGTTAAATGACTTCCCTGGTATGCTTGAAAACTTGCCATAAAGGCTGTAAATGCAGATTTGGACTCTTCATCCTGTAAAAGGATGTTTATAACATCTTTAACTTTGTTAGGGTAAGCAGAATTAGAAGATGGAGTCTCATTTTGAGGTTTAGGCATTTGAGATTTTAGAGGAGACTGTGGTTGTGGCTGAGTTGAGTAGACAGGTGTGCTAGTATAGAATCCTGCTCCCACAAACAGATCACACTCATCTTCTGGAGTAGCTTCATCCTTAGCAAAAAAAGCATTCTCTACAATATTTGCTGGAGAAGCAACATACTTATATTGAGAAGTAGATGTAACTCTATCATTATTCCTTGAGCTTTCATCAATTTTCACTAACTCAATCTTTGCAATTAACAAATCAAGATCCATAGGAAACATTTTTCAGTATGTTGTAACAAAGTAACAGTTTGTTTCTAAGATGATGGAAGTGATTTAGAATTCTATCATTTAGGTCTTTAAGATCATTCTTAATCCCTAAAGTTGACATTTCTGTGATAAGTTGCACATATTTGTTCATCATCTGGTTTACAGTTTCTCCAGAGATATGCTCAAACAATTCAAGTTGCCTTTCTAACTTCTGTCTTTTGAGATCTTCAATCTCTTTTCCTCCTTCATAGATAACTTTCAAAGCTTTATATAAGGTGTACCCAGTTTGGTAATTCTCAAGCCTTGATAGTACTTCGAAAGATAACCTTTTACACATGAGAGAATATGCTTTAACATCATTCTTCACCTTCTTCAGATCATCCCCATGTAATCCATCTTCTTAATAAGGCTCTAGAGTATCTTTTGTGTATACAAAACCATCAGGACCATCAGTAGTAACAGGGATGTCAGGTCCTTTCTCAATTGATTTCCACAAATCAGTATCAATTGAGTTTAAGTGATGTTTCAGCCTGAGTGACCAATTCTTGAAGTCAGCTCTGTTCTTCAACTTTGGAACTCTATTCTTTGAATCTTCAGACTTTGCCATGTTTAAGTTTTGAATTTAAGAAAATATACTATTTTTGTTGTTTTAAACATTTAAATGAAGAAATGATATTACAATATTTTTGTATTTTTAATTTTTGAAAAATTTTCTAAGTGTTGAGAGAAAAGTCTGAACCCGATGGGCCTGAATAGTTGAGAAGCGCCCAACTTGACTTAGAAACGCCTAAGGGATTGCCTTTGTAAATTCTGAAATGCCCAAGTGTAGAAACGCCTGAACAGTATCAAAACGTCCAAACAGTTCCAACGCGCCCAAACAGTGATGAAGCGCCTGAACAGTTATGAAACGCCTGAATAGTTTCAAAACGCCTGATACTTAGTTTCTGAAAAACGTTCAAATAGTGCTAAAACGCTCACAAACAGTGTCAAAACGTCCACTCCAAAAACGCCTAAATAGTGCTAAAGCGTCTTAACAGTGTTCATGCGCCAAAACACTTAGGTGATTTTTCAGATGATTTCAACACTCCAAACTTCAAACTCCAAATGCCTAATCGATCTGAAGCTCTTCAATCAAGTGTGAAATACGCCGAATATCAATCCTTTAACATCAATTTCCTTCAATTAACAATAAATAATCAGAATTTTGTATAATTTTTATTCGACATTTGAAGAACAGTTCAAACTCAAATCTGACAAAAAATCAGATCTGATGATGTTAACTCACTCAATTGTGATTCAAATCATGTTTCTAGTGATGAAACACAACTGAATTCAACAATCTATTGATCAATTGCTATCAAAAACACAGATTCAAGTGATACACAGGCTCGAGTCACTGAACTGAAAGCTCTGATACCATTTGATAGGTTCAAATGGATCGATCTGTGTTAATGATGAACTACAATTGACAAAAATATACACAAAGTAATCAACTAAGCAAATTATCAGAAAAATTCATAGTAATTTCATTGATATTAGCAAAGGATTACAAGTACAGAATGAGAGAGTTCTGTTGCAAAAGTCTCACCTAGAAAATACAAATAATCCTATATATACTAATACAAGAAACAAAGGAACATATATTTACACAATAAGTCCCTGTACTATGACAAAAACGAACTAAAAACTAATGTTAATCTTTAAGGCTCCAACACCAACTATGTGTGCAAATTGGATAAAACTCTCTATGGGCTGCACCAAGCACCTAGGTTGTAGTATGAGACTTTGTCTTAGTTTCTCCTAATGAATGGTTACACTAGAAGTACCATTGACAAGACTTTATTCATAAAAAAGTCTGGGAAAGACATTTTACTCATACAAGTTTATATTGATGAAATCATATTTGGTTCCTCAAATGACCAAATGTACAAAGACTTTGAGAGCATTATGAAGAAGAAGTTTCAGATGAGTTCCATGGGAAAATGGACATTTTCCATGGAATTCAGGTAAAGTAGATGAAATATGGGTTCTTTATAAATCAATCTAAATATGTCAATGACATTTTAGAAAGATTTGTATGAAAGTTTATAAGCCAGCAAAGACTCCTATACCTAGAAATCACAATCTTTGTCTAAACACTGAGAGGGAGGATACTGATCAACATCAGTATAGGGCAATTATTGAATCTCTAATGTATCTCACAACAAGTAGACCTGATATCATGTTTTCAACTTGCATCTGTGCTAGATATCAGGCTGCTCCAAAGGTGTGTCACCTAGTTGCTGTCAAGAGAATCCTTAGATACCTCAAAGGAGAACCTAAAGTGGGTCTCTGGTATCCAAGGAACCCTAACTTCAATCTCTATGGCTACACTGATAGTGACTATAGTGGCTGCAATATCAACAAGAAATCAACATCAGGAGGATGTCAATTTCTTGATGGAAGGATCATCTCATGGCAATGCAAGAAGCAATCCTATGTCTCGACATCCACTGCTGAAGTTGAATACATTGTCGCTGCTTGTTGTTGTGCTCAACTGCTGTGGATTCAAAACTAGATGTTAGACTATGGATTCAACTTCATGAAGACTCCTATCCACATTGAAAACAAAAGTGCTATCTACATTACATAAAATCCTATCAAGCACTCTAAGACAAAACACATTGACATCAGATATCATTTTATTAGAGATATTCATGAGATAAACTTGATTAAACTAGTCAAAGTTGACTAAAATGAACAGTACGCTGATTTGTTCACCAAAGCATTTGATGAACAAAGATTTAAGTATTTTATTACAGCTTTTGGGAAGATAAACATTGTTTAGCCTATTTCCTTTGAAAAACCTCTTTCAAAATATGTCTTGTCTTTGTCAAAACAATTAAAGCCCTGTTACACTAAGTATTTCTTCAAAATTTGTTAAGTATGAGTTCTTCTTAAGAGAAATTAACCCTCAGAAGATATCTTATGTGTCTTCTGAAGGAAAATTCCTCGAAGTTAGTTTTATCTTCCGAAGAATACTTAGCCTCGGAAGAACATTTCATGTTGTATCAAATCCATTTATGAAGATTGAAAACTTCTACATTCGGAAGACCTTCTTCCTCTCGGAAGTAAATTTATCTTAGGATAAAATTTACCTTCGGAAGTAAGTTTGGCTTCAGAAGATATTACTCTCTGAAAAGCATTTACTCTTGGAAGAAAGCTTTACTGTGTAACGGAAATCTTTTAGGCCCCACTCTGTAAAAAGGTAGAGATTTTATTAATGATGTCAGAATATTTTAAATGGTTTTAACCTTACCGCCCTTGTCACATCATACCCCAAACCGTCAAGTCACCTTATCCATCCGCCATTTCACCCATTTAAATACTTCCGACCTATTCCTTTAATCTTTTTACCAATTTCACAGCCCTAAGTTTCTTTCATCTTTACTCCCAACTTAACTTCATTTCCTCTGTAACTTACCAACAATGGCACTAAACCCTCAGCACAACCAAGTCGCACTCCTTGACTCCTCTAAGGATGCTGACTTCTCTGAAATCATTCAGTTCCTAAACCAGTCCACCTACTACACGCCCTAACGGTTAACCCACTGTTTACTCAAACCACAAGGCCAAGTTCTGGGGAAATGGTCTGATTGACACTCTCAACGGAGTTAGAGTCATAGGTCAAGAGTTTGCGGCCAAGAGTTGGTCATATCTGAAAAGATCATAGGGAGTACCTAGAGCTCCATGATGAGGGTTCTCCTACTTAATTCCCCAAATCAGATTTAGAGGACACATATGCCCAAATGGGATATGGTGGACACGTGAGCTGTCAACTGTCTACAAGTTCAACTTTTCCTACAACTGGAAGTTCCTGCTTCACATTGGCCTTCACTATCTATCAAACAAGTCCGAGGGCTAGGATCAAATTCCCTATGATTTAGGATGCCTGGTTCACGGGTTGGTAAAAGGCCTCAGGTTCAACTATTAAAGATTTGTGTTAAACAATCTCAGAGGCAACCTTCAAGGGGACATATTCTATATGTTTCCCAGGTTTATTCAACACATAATCAACTGTGAGCTGGATCAGGGTAAGCTTGTTTGTGCAGCTACTCTACCTATCCCTCACATGAGGCCGACCATCTTCAAGGTGCTAAAAAGGGTGTCTACCAACTTAATGGAAGATATACTGCGATTCTTCCAGATATGATGGAGCCAATGGCTCCTAGTGACAACCCTGTTGACCGCGCAGGTGATGAACCCATACAAACAATAACCACCTCAATGCCAACTCTTCCATCTCATCCCATCAAACATACATATCAGAGACGTTCCAAGCGAACCCTTGTTCAATTTACTCTGGTTGAACAAGTTCCCCATGTTCAATCCAAAAAGGCTAGAGTGAAAATATGGGCTCCCACTCAGTCTAAGGTCCCACCATCCTTCAGAATAGACCTCAATAAGTGAGTCTCCTCAGTCTCAATACCATGAGCCCTAAACCCAAACCATAAGCCCTCAGGGTGAGTCACTATACTTCCTGAGCAGCCGAAAAGGGACTGCCCAATCATAGGCTCAATGCCTTTAGACATTGATCAAGGTCCCGGGTCATTAGGCATAACTTCCATATCTTTCACTGACCTTTTAATAGGTATATATAAAGATATCATGTCTCTTCAAGGCCATGATGTTGATCCACAACACCCATCTAAGGATCAACTTAGCCTAGAGAAACCTCTGATTTCTAACCCCCATCAGAGTGCCCAAACTGAGGTGAGTCCCACTGATGTGGAGGGGACTCATGTAGATTCAGTTGCCACTACTGTGGTGCCTCAAAGGGCCCTTAGGACAGTGGTAACATCTCTGAGACTGAATCTACGGCAACCTTGCCTCTTGATGACTCTACAAGATACATCATTAAGCAAGGGAAACCAGGGTGCCAAGAAACCACATCTGATGGTGAGGATGAACATAATAGGTATGTTACCTCATCTCCTCGTGTTTCTTCCAAGGAAGAGGAGGGAAGTATGCAACTCACAATAAGAGGCCTACTTTCTAAAGTCTCAAACCTTGAATCGAGGGTTAAGACTTTAGAGGATAGGTCTGCCACTCAGCAATTTGAGATTGAAAATCTCAATTCTCAACTAGCTGAGACATAGATTGAGAGATATGTTAGGCATGTAACAGTCCAAGTCTCTCTGACTTCTTCCTCTAGCTCATCAAGATCTCAAGATGATGCTACCAAGAAGGAGCAGCAAAGCTTGGCTCCTTCTACACTATCTTCAAGATACCATGCTCATCAAGCAACTGTCTTTCCTGAGCCTCCTCTTATTATCATTCAAGTGGACCCAAGGATGCTCATAGATTTGAATAGGTTCTTAACTAAGTTCCTGATGAGCTCCTCACTTGAACAACCAAGTCTGTTGTTGTTGTGGCATTCTTTGGAGCTAAAGAGCTTTAGAGGTTGAATGCACCACCTACAACTAAGGAAGGAGTTTGTCAACCTAAGGTCCACATTGAACCTGAGATTAATTTCGAAAGGGATATAGGGACTGATGGCCCAGCAACTAAAACAGTTGGGGCAGGTAGTGCACTCCCACAAAGTTCCTAAGCTGAAGTCAAAGCTGCGGAAGGACTATCTTTCATGTCCGATGATCTAATTATCACAAAGGCAATCCTTGAACTGACCTCTGAGATAAGTAGTGAGGAGTTTCTCAAAACCCCTCTCACGCAAACGCCTTCATCACAACAAGCTCACATCACCACCCACCAACCTAAATCCTCTACACCAAAACCTCCAAATACTCAAGCTTCGGAAGATATCAAAGGCAAAAGGAAGTTGACTGTGGAAGAAGTGTTAGAAGATGAAAGCTTGGAAAAGCTTAAAAGAAAAGGTACACTCCCTACTGAAAAGCTATTAGTTACAAGTAGCAAAGCAGTTATGGCCAACGAGGAAGCTATCAACAACCAAAAGAGGATGGAGATCATTAACAAGCTTGTCAATCTTGGAACAGCTAGTGAGATGTGCTCCTCTTACCACTTGAGGAGCTGGTTGAGTTAGAGAAGGCAACCCTGCTGCAAAAAGGACAAGAGGAAGCAGCAAGGTAGCTGAGCAACAGCTGATAAATGAAAGGATAGCTCTCTTGAGTTCTAGGGGATACTCCTTTAAAGAACTAGCTCCCCATGATAATAACACGATCTTTTGGCTTTTCCATAAAGAGCAAATTCAGATGGACAAGGAGAGAAAGAGGACACCCAAGGAGAAACTCAGAGAGAAGAAGAAAAAGAAGAAGAATCTCAACTTGCAGCTGTCAAGAAGATGGGAGAAAAAGCCTGGATGAAGCCTTATCTCAGGGCCCACGGCTTTTCTCGCAGGCAAGTTGGCCCCATGTCTGAGAAGACCTTATAGCGACATGTCAGTGACATCAAGGCTGACATTCGCTTAGGAAGAAGGAAGGAGTTATACAAAAGTATACAGAAGATGACTTCCAAACCCACACCACAACCACAACCTAAACCTAAACCAATACCTTTCCCTTTTCCATCAAAACCAAGCCAACCATTGAACCATACACTCCTGAACCCTCACCATCAACCATACCCTCTTCCTCACCTATTGAATCACAACAACCACCACCACTACCTATCCTTAAACCCAAAACACTCACCCTAACCCAACCATTATCCACTCATCAACCACCTAAGTCATCCTCTCAATCATCCAAACCTCTGACCTTAGAAGAATTTAAGGAGATCAAGAGGAAGCTCATCAATTGCACTACTTTGAGCGATATCTCTTGTCGTCCTTCATTGGACCATGCTCTTAGACTCTTGGCAACTAACTCTGACTCCCTTAAGGAAGAAGAGAAGAAGCTGAGAAGAAGGCTAGTGACTCTACTGGATTCTAGGAAGGGTGACAAGCTACCATCTCAACCTCTTATGCCTAGAAAGAAGATAATCCATTGGTGGTTCGAAGACTCTTCTCATAACTTTGTTGTGGAAAGAGAGAATGGTGAAGTTAACAGACTTAATGCCTCTTCTCTGCTACACATAAGCAGATTTGACATTGCTGAGTTAACAGAGAAACCATTCTCCAATCCCTCCAACTCTGAAGTAGTTGCTTATATCAAAAATCATCTGAGCAGCCTTCACCTGGCTGAACTGACTACAAATGCCATGATTGAAGAGGAGTTGAAGCTAAGAGAAAGGGAAGAAAAGTAAGGGTTAACCACCAAAGGCAAAACCTTCTTACAAATGGTTGAAGGCCCTGAATTGGAACCCATAGTTCGATAGGAGTATTACTACAACTCCCATCAAATAACTCTCTTCAGAGGGACACAACAAAGGGTGCATGTCATTCAAAGTAATATACTGGATCTTCTGTCTATGAATGACTTGTACAAACTTCTCAACACCACATCAAGTAAAAATAAAGAGACAGATAAGTATCTTCTCTCTTTAGTGCTAAAGGTTTTGAGAGGCAGAAACAAGTGAGGTTTTGACAGCATCAGCCTAGGGGGAGATTGTTGGATCATGTAAGGCTGGTGCAACCAAAACAAACACTTAGAAACAATTTTGGTACAACTGTGAAAAAGCTTCCGAAGGCAAAAGCTGCACTTCCGAAGAAGATGACAGAAAGAACTTCCAAAGAGGAACTCTAACTTCCGAAGACAAAGTCTTCCTTCATTCGAAGTTCAACACTTAGAAGATTTCAAGACAATGACTTCCGAAGCATGAAGTCTTGAAGATCAGCACTTGTCTCGAAAGAAGTAGACTCTTCCGAAGTATAGGCTTCAGAACAACTTGTTCTTTTGAAGCCAATTAACATTCGGAAGAACCTACTATGAACTAGTGGACATAAGTATGGTTCTTTTGAAAAACCGTTGCAATCTCTAAGATACTGCATGGTGCTTTCCCACGCCCATGTAGTTGACCATACTTTATTCCACTATTCATCTCTTATCAGTTAGTACTGTTACCAACTTTATTTGGTGACAAATGGTAAGTCATAGACATGTCATGACTACCAAATCTAAGATAGTATTTTTATCTTGAATACCTTACTTCTAGCAATGTAGTATTTGTTTAGTCATAAGTCCCAACTAGTATCAAAGTATAAACCGGTTGTGGATAGTAGTATATATAGTTCTCATTGTACACTTAGTAAACACGCTTGTAAGAGTCACCTAATACTTTGAGTTGAGAAGTAATGTATACAAATATCTTGAAAACCTATCTTCTTGTGTTTGTTTAATTAATTTATTATTATCAACTCATAAGGGATTTTGCATCATCAAATCGAGTGTGACTTAGTGAGTTTGAGAGATAACAATTGTGTTGAGTGACCAAACTCGATCATGCACCCTGAATCAAAGGTTAAGACTTTAGAGGATAGGTTTGCCACTCAGCAACTTGAGTTTGAAAATCTAAAGGCTCAACTAGCTAAGAAACAGATTGAGAAGTCTGTTAGGCATGTACCAGCTCAAGTTTCTGTATGTTCTTCCTCTAGCTCATCTACTTCTCAAGATGATGCTAGAAAAAAAGAGGAGAATGTACAGAAACAAAGATATGTGGAACCCAACCTTGCCATCATATCCCACACAACAACACCGTCCACCTATCTTCCCTTAACCACCTCCTATTACAATTTAAGTGGATCCAAGGATGCTTATCAACCATAACATATTTTTAACCAAATTTCTGATAAGCTCATCCCTTGAACAACCCTCCCGTGATGTAGCTGATGCCTACTTTGGAGCTGAAGAGCTTCAAAGGCTGAGTGCCTCACCTACCTCCAAGGAGGAAGTTGGTAAACCTTAGGTCCCTATTGAACCTGATATTAACTTCGAAGGGGAAATACAAACTGATGGCCCAACAACAAACTTAGAAGGGACATATAGTGTAGTTCAAATTAATTCTGAAGCAGATTCCAAGCTATGGAAGGAATAATTGAACTATTTTCCTTGTCCGATGACCTGTTCATCACAAAGGCCATTCTTGATCTAGCCTCTAAGGTAAACAGTGAAGACGTTCTTACAACTCTTCTATCTCAAACACCACAAGTTCAACCCCACTCTCCCCAACCTGAATCCTCTAAATGAGTCCTCAAATGCTGGATCTTCCTCTTATCCTTAGGGAAAAAAGAAGCTCACTACCAAGGAGCTTCTAGAGGAGGAAAGATTGGAAAAGCTAAAGAAGAAAGGAAGACTTGATACTAGGAAGCTGCTGGCTGCAAGCACCAATCTCTCAAGAAAATATCAACAATCAAAGAGAATGGAGGTCATAGACAGGCATATCAGCCTGGGAATAGACAATGAAGAAATAGTTCTACTCCCACTTGATGAACTTGTGAAATTAGAGAAGGCAACCTTGCTGTAGAAAGAAGAGGATGAGGCAGCAAGGTTGGCCATAAAGAGGACAAGAGGAAAAGGTAGGATGAGGCAATGGTGAAGGAGAAGATGGAGAGAATCGCCTTCCTCTATACAAGAGGCTATTCTCAAATGGAGCTAACCCCTCATGATCATGATACGAAGAAGGGCTGCTAGGGATTGGATGAAGGAGAAGAAGAAGAAGGAGGAAGAGGCATAAGTTGCTGCTACAAAGAAGGTGCGAGATAAGGATTGGATGAAAGCTTATCTCAAAGCCTATGGTTTCACTGGCAGGAAAGTGGGTCCTATGTCTCAGAAGACCCTACAACGGCATGTTAGTGACATCAAGGCTGACATTCGCTTAGGAAGAAGGAAGGAGGTAACTGAAAGACAAAGTGTTCAGAGGACGGAACCCAAACTAGCACCCAAACGACAACCTACAAAACCTATGCCCACACTTTTTTCTTTTCCTATCAAGACTAAACCAACAACTGAACCTTACACCCATGAACCCACACCATCAGCCTTACCTACATCCTCACCCAGTGCTTCTCAACAACCACCATCACCACCTATCCTTAAACCCAAAACACAATCACAAACCCAATCACCACCAAAAGAAACTTCTGAACCATCTAAGACACTATCGGTAGAAGAGTTCAAGGAGATTAAAAGGAAACTCACCAACTCCACAACTTTAAGCGACATTTCTTGTGAGTAAGAGTCTATTAAACTGAAATACATTGATGGCTCTTCTGTTCCCTCACAAGAGACGCATTCCTTGATCTATCAAGGAGAACACTAGACCAAGCTCTACAACTTCTTGCAAGTAACTTAGACACACTTAAAGAATCAAAGAAGAAGTTAAGAAGGAGACCGGTGACTATGCTAGTCACTAGTAAAGAAGACAAGGTGCCAACTAAGCCCCTCAATCCGAGAAGGAAAATTGTCTAGTGGAGGCTCAATAAACCTTCACACAACTTTGCTATGGAAAGGGAGAATGATCAAGTAAATAGACTTGATACATCATCTTTGCTACACTCCAGCAGATTTGACATTGTTGAGTTAGCAGAGAAACCATTCTCTAATCCCTTCAACTCTCAAATTATTGCTCAGATCAAAAATCATCTAAGTAGTCTTCATCTTACTGAGCTTATAAAGAAAGCCTAGACTGAAGTAGAGTTGAAAATGAAAGCAAAGGAAGTAGAAGAAGGTGCAACCACAAAAGGAAGAAACTTCCTACAAATGGTTGAAGGCCCAACTTCGGATCCTATAATTACATGTGAATATGACTATAATGGACACAACAAAGAGTACATGACATTTAGAGCAACAAATTAGATTTACTATCTACGAATGACTTGTACAATCCCCTCACCACCACATCAATGAAGAATAAAGAGACAGACAAATATCTCCTTTCCCTAGTGCTGAAGACTCTGAGGAGTAGAAGGAAGTGATGTTTTGGTAGCATTAGCCTAGGCGGAGTTTGTTGGATCATATGAGGCTGGTGCTACCAAAACAACACTTGGAGTATTTTTAAAATACAATTGAACTGGTCTTCCGAAGACAAAGCTGCTCTTTCGCAGACAATTCAAATAACTTCCGAAGCTTAAGTATGAAGAAGTTGAGAATAAAACTCAGTCTTCCGAGACTAAGTAGTTTTCCTTCCGAAGTATATGAAGAACTTCTGATGGTAGAACTCAGTCTTCCAAGACTAAGTAGTTCTCCTTCCAAAGTATACACAGTTAGAAGATCCGAGGCAAAGTCTTCAAAAGAATAAAGTAATGAAGACTTGCAGAAGACTCAGAAGAATTTGATTCTTCAGAAGTATAAATGGGCTTGTAAGAACTTATTCTTCTGAATCCATTTAGCTTGCAAAGAACCAACTATGAACCAGTGGACATAAGTATGGTCAGTCTGACATCCGCTGCCACCTATGATATACTGCATAGAACTTTCACACGCCCATGTAGTTGACCGTACTTTAATTCATTGTTCACCCTTTATCAATTTGTACAGTTGCCAGCTTTAGTTGGTGACAAAAAGTAATTCATGGATCAGTAATTACTACCTAATCTAGTATAGTATTTTATCTTAGATACTTTACTTCTAGCAATGTAGTATTTCTCTAGTTGTAAATTGCAGCCGGTTATCCAAGTATAACCGGCTGTAGATAGTAGTATATATAGTTTCTTATTGTAAGTCATCAAACCATGGTTGCAAAAGTCTTGTAAAACTGAGTTGGGAAGTAATATATACAAGTATCTTGAAAAACCATTCTTGTGTTTATAACTTATTATATTATTTGAGATTCTGCTTTATCAACCGAGTAAGATGAAGTGAGTTTGTGAGATAAACTTTTGTTGTGATACCAATGTCGATCCTGCATTAGCTTGTTTCCAGCATTAAAAATCTGATTTCAATGATCCTTTAGTGAGTTGGTGCAAGAAATTTACATAAATCCAACTCCAAGGAGAAGAAATCATCTATAATTTTTAAATTGTTCATCTTTTGGTAAGCTTTGTTTTCTAAAAAACCTCTTGCAACATGACTTTTGGATGATTGTTGCAAGTTTTGTTTATCAAAAAGGTTCCTATAAAGACTTTATCAACCGAGTGTGATTAAGTAAGTTTTGTTTTCTTGAAATCCAAGGTTCCTATAAAGGTTTTAATCAAGAAAATGTGTTGTAAAATGATGTGTATGTGTTGTGCCGTGAGTGAGTGTGTTTGTGATGATTTTGTGTTTTGATGATCTTTTAACATTTTGTTTATTTCTCTTGCATGAAAGATGTTCAAACTTTTACTTTTGGTTATGAACATCATAAGAAACCCATCTCCAAAAGGAGTCTATCAAAATTATAAAAATAGTTGATACTTTAATATACGTAAAGATTGATGTTGCTGAACCCATCTTGCTCTTTGATTTCATAAAGGATTGAGATGATACATGAAAAATGACGATCATGATCTGAAATCTTTAGATTTTTCAAGTACATTTCGTTGAAATGAAAACTAAGAACACATGATAAAACCTATGAATTGGATTATATATGTATGTATAAAATCATGTATATGTATGTATGGTTGACACTTTTGTTCTTGATTTGTTCTTGGCTTATGAGTTTAGAAATGATTGATATGGTCCATGTATATGGTTATCATGATCTGTATACTCTGAGATTTTTATTCACATTTTATTTAAAAAAAAGATAATAAAAGTTAGATTAATGGTAATCAAGTGCAGATGGGACATGACCACAAGTGATGATTTCATAAAATTAAATTGTCATCATGACAAGGATCTTTATAGAATCTAGAGAAATAAGTTTAGAAAATGTTAAATATAAGTTAAGTCAGTAATCTTACTGAAAATTAAAGTTTTGATGATTGGGTTTAATCTCATAAATGTTTTACGTTTGAAAACACGTTAAAAACTGTGTTTCTGGGTCTAAAACAAGTATTTTTGTACAAGTCCACTTTTGGACAGAAAATAATATTTTGTTTTAAGTTAAAAACTTACGTTTATAAGTATATAACAAATCAATAACAAGGAAGGTCTTTGGTGATAACTTTATACGCGCTAAAAAGCCGAAAACCGACAATTTCGGGTTAACAATGATGGACTGTTTTGGAACATTAACAAAATATTTCATAATTTTTTTGATATAAAAGATTAATTTAAACATGTAAAATTGTCATAATGTATATATGGGTTGAAATACCGTTTATGCGTGTAAAACCGTGCGGTTTCGGGTTAAAAATCATCGTATACGTGTGAAAGTTTGTCAAAGATAATAGAACATATTTTTATAATAAAACTTGTCATAAGTAATTTTATATATAATTTAAATACTGAAAATTAATTAATTATTAAAAATATTTATAAAGTAATAATATAAGAAGTAGTATTCTCAACAATAACAAGATTATGAATATATCTTCTTATTAATTTTAAATAAAATATTATTTAATATTTATTTATTTATTTATCTTTTTATTTGTTTAGTATATAAGTTAGTAAATTTTACATTATGTTTTTAAATACTTTTATGTGTTTGTTTTGTGTGTGATATACGTGGTTGTCATTTAAGGGTTAAATGTTATCATTAATAAAATAATATTTATCACTTATGATATACATTATTAAACTAAGCCAAAAGTCACCAACGGGTCTTTTAAAAATGGATTTCAAGATATTTCTAGCGAGTTGGGTAAACAACTTACGTACTAGACTTATTACTCGACAATTAATAGATCCATCGTGTTTAAGGCATTAACTTGGTCGTTTATCTCCCGGGATCAATTTTTGCTAGACCATCTCCTTGTCACATTTTTAGGTGAGTTTTTCACAACCCCTATTTTTAAATAACGTTTTATTTAACTATTTTGGGAGAAAAGCTTGCTATAACGTTTTATGTGTGATATGATTTAATTATGAAATAACTACATGATCTTTATGATGGTGTTGAGTTATTTTATTATTTGTGCATGACTCCTCTTACATAATCATTAACCCTGGGAGGGCCACATGATATATTGGTAGATCTATTGGGCTTGACAACCGCCCCTCATGATCGGTAGTGTCGGTCGGTTTATACGGAGGGAATATATGTTGAAAGGATTTGAGGGACTTTGTGTCTTCGTTTGATTATGGGGCTCTTTGTTGCGATCATAGTCAGTGGACCTAGCTAGTCCTTGACGATCCAAAGGTTGATTCCGGGATAATCGTGTCTTTAAATAAAAGGAAATTATGATAACCTTCTTATATAAACCTGTGAACTCACCAGCTTTATTCTAATAACTTTTGGGCATGTTGTTCAAGTAATTAGACATGCATGGGAATGAAAAGGGTTTAAAAGGAAAACTTATCAAATTTGGATGCCACTTCTGTGACCCAATTTTCACTGCCGATTAGAATCTCCTATTAATGTTTAAAAACAATGTTATTTTATTACAATTTAAGTTTTCAAGTTAAGACTTTTATTGGATCAATGTAAGAATATTTCTATATTAATAAATTATTTTGATATCCATGATTTATTTGCTTGATAATTGTTGGAAATAATCCAACTTCCATTATCTTCGTCACAGTGTGCCCTTCTGGTGCGCTTTTCTTGGTATGAAACACATGCTATTTTAGAATGTAATTCATCAAGCCCCCATCATTCAACATGCATCCATCATTTCTTGGGTTTTGATCAACAAGAATAAATTGAAGATTTTCAAGTCAACATAGAAGATGAAGAATTGAAGCTTGAAGTCAACAAGTCAACAAGGAGTCAACACTATTAGTCTAGGGTTTTTACATTGTAATTATTCTTAGACTAGTATAAATAGATTATTTACATTCATTTGTAAGTTGTGCCTTCCAAGAGTGTGTGTGCCTTGGAGGTGTGCCAAAACGTGAGAGGGGTGAGGATGAGAGTATAGATCATCATCCTTCATATATGATGTTGAATCATATGATTAATTGCATCCATTCCAAGATTATTATCAATACAAAACAGAAAATTATTCATATTGATTATTGTTCATCATTAGATTTTATCATTTATTCTTATCATCAAGTTTGATCTAATCAATATGGTCCTAAGATCCTTGTGCTCAATTGGTTTTGATCTCAAATCCAAAACCCACAGGTGGTATGAGAGCCGGAGTTATGGATTTCATGGTTGAAATGCTAGAATATAAGAAGATTTGAAGAAAAAGTCATGGGTTTCTTCATGAGATCCAAGGATTTGAAGGTGAATCTGATGGATCTAGAATGAAATTGATGTTGTGACCATCATCCATGATCAAAGCATCAATCAGAAGCAGAAGATTGACGTTTAGATCAGATTCCATGAAGATTGGGAAGAAGAGTAGAGTTCGCTATTTACACACACTAGTGCGTGTTCTTTGTGTTTTCAGAAATTCCCAGATCTGAAACATGGAAATGGAGTTTGGATTAATTTGGATTCATAAACATGATGTTACAACATCAATTTAACAATCAAAGCGTCATCAACATCAGTTTTTGGATCAAATCAAAAATTCAAGTAAGTGGGTTTTTGCAAGTTCTTAATGTTCTCCATTAATCCATGGACTTGGTTGTGGATTAGGCTCTAAATTTGTGTTTAGTTGATGAACAATAATTTATTACATGAATTAAACAAGGAGTCAAAACTATTAATCTAGGGTTTTTACATTGTAATTATTCTTAGACTAGTATAAATAGATTATTTACATTCATTTGTAAGGTGTGCCTTCCAAGAGTATGTGTGCCTTGGAGGTGTGCCAAAACATGAGAGGTGTGAGGATGAGAGTATAGATCATCATCCTTCATGGATGATGATGAATCATATGATTAATTGCATCCATTCCAACATTATTATCAATACAAAACAGAAAATTAATCATATTGATTCTTGTTCATCATTAGATTTTAGCATTTATTCTTATCATCAAGTTTGATCTAATCAATGTGGTCCTAAGATCCTTGAGCTCAATTGGTTTTGATCTCAAATCCAAAACCCATATCATTCAATAAGAACCAATAATTCAAGAAGAACTACCAATCATCCATCAACAAGAACCAGTTCATGAACAAGCTCATGAAATGGGCTTTTCCATATTGAGTAGAACATTCGACCTTGCAGGACTGGTGAAGGGGATCAATGCAATAGTTTCATAGAGTTAGGAAAAACTTAGTACACTTAGCAAATCAAATAGGGAACCAGCTTAAGTTGAAACAAAGAACACAAGTAAAAAACAAGATACAATAGTATGGTTTTCAACAATGATGTATATTGCTCTCATGTTCTTTTACAAAGTGTTACAAGGCTTAAAATCAAATTTTAAGTACTTGAGATACTTTATGCTACATCCTATAGCCAATCATATTTTAAAGGCCAGTTGGAAACACTAATCTAGACAACAAGATCAATGTAAGGCAAAAGGCAGATTGCCTTCGACTAGTGACTATCACATGCCATAGCTCACATCTTTATCTAATACAAAAAGGATAAAAGTACAAAAGTAGAAAGTTACAGACTCTAAGACCTTAACTTTATTTAGAAATAGTATGGAATTTTCATCAACTTGTATAAGTTGGTGAGTTTTCAAAGGTGGCAGCGAATAGTGGTTCAACTTTTGTCAAAAGTGATTCAGAAAAAGCGTTTCTTCTCTGTATTCAAAAGAAATCAGTCTCTTGGCTTCACAAGACTTTGTGTTTGAAGCTTTATAAGATTTTATCTTTCGATTCGGAAGATTTGGTCTTTTGGCTTCAAAAGATTTGATACTTACTGTAATTCATTGAGTTATATCAAATCTTCCAAAGTAACTTCCTTTCACTTCACATGTGCATGCTGAGATCTCTTTGGTTGCATCAGCCTCTAAGTGTAATCCTTACAAACTCCCCCTAGGTTAATGCTACCAAAACAGAAAGAGCACTTTGAATCTTGATCTTCATCTAGTGACGGTCCTCATCAAAATCAAGACCATTCCTTTCATCGTCAGTTGGTCAGGATTCCTCAAACTTTCAAAGTACCTTCTCATGTCATTGAAATCATGTACAGAAAGGTCAAGTATGCTTTTCTAGAAGTACACATCTTGACCTCCTTGATCTCTAGTGACATACTATCTATGTGGGTTAGTAGCAAATACCCAAGACAAGATGGGTTCTCAGCATCAAGATGCTCTACAATGAGTTGACTTTGTTGAGCAGCCTCTTCTTGATCCCCCTCAGGATGTTTTGACCCATCCTGAGGTGTAGAGGTTGATTCTTTGGACATCTTCTTCTTCTTGTTCCTTCTGATGGCCGTCCTCTTCCTCTTTCTCTACTTTAACTGAGAATATTGGCCTTGAGTACTAGACGGTTCTTTTTTGTCTTGCTCAGTTAGGTCTTTTCCCTTCATAGATTCAGAAATATAGGGATCAGGTCCTCGCTATGGGTCAGAAGATGAAGCTTGCTGTGACGTAGCACTAGGTCTTGGTTGAGTTGTCTCTTGTGGTTCAACCTTGACCTTAGCTTTAGGTGTAGCCTGACTTGGTGGAGAATGCTAGTCAACTGTTGGAGCATATATTGTCATATATAGTGTGTCCGTCGCTTGTTGAATAGTCTAGGCTTAATATAATACACCTGATATGTTGTAAACACATAAAACTGGGTCATTCGTAGTAGCATATGCGAATGAGACTCAGTCGTGCGACTGAGCCTTGCTAATGGGCCAGTCGTGCGACTGAGAGATGCGATTGGCCATTCGTAACACAAAACCATAAGTATGGTCCAGTCGCACGATTGAACCATACGCATGGTCCAGTCATACGATTGAACCATACGCATGGTCCAATCGCACGGATGGGCCCAGTCGCACCTAATATGGGTCGAGGCCTATATATACCAGTTTCAATGTGTATAGAGTTAAGGATTTGAGAGGGAGTCTGCCCGGAGCCTAGGGCTGCCGGATGAGAGGGGAGATCATGCTCGATCTCCCCTTGCCAAGAGTCATGATTCTTATGTTGTAACGAGCTTGTAATTGGTAGGTTTTATCAATGAAACCATTAAATAATAGTTCGTGTTATTCATTGTCTCTTGGTTTTTGCTGTTGTTTATCCTTCCGTCAAGAACATGCTCGGATGTTTACCGATTCAGCCGACTTCACATCAACCAACTCACTCATCTTGATCTTCTGCTTGATCACTCTAATGTGCTCATCCATGGTGGATAGAGACATTGGACCAAGTCTCCTTTCAGAGAACCCATACAGCTTCAAGAATATCACCATCTTTTGTATGTCGACAAACATTTTCTTATTTTATCTGATGGTGGCTCTTGACTTTGCAGCCCCTTCCCCCATCTTCCTCTTAGCAGCTTTTTGCTCTTTTAGCACTTCTTGCTCAAGCTTCTTGAGGCATTCAAATTTTATATACTTATAGGACAAGGGAAACTGGTCTGCTGCCTGATAGAGGCATGTGGCACTTAGTTTCCTACCTACCTGAGTTTTTTGTTTAGTGGCCACAACCTCTACCTCATGGCTTACTTGAACTAGGGAGAGGGTAGGAGCTTTGTATAATCTTTCTCTTCCTCTTTCTTATTTGATTTTGAGGGGCAATTCTACAGCCTCGGCTTCCTTCCTCTTCTTCGACACCTCAAGGTCAGCTAATTCATTTAATTGTTCCAAGGGAAAAGAGATGAGTTCATCAAAATTGTAGTTCCTAGACCCCATATAGTTCAATTTGGATGCTCTCAACTCATCTCCTTGCATGCTTGGCCTGGGGGCAGCTCTGATTGCAACTTCAATATCACTTGAACTCACTCCCCTTTCCTTCCTCTTTATGTCTCTTTTCTCCACCTTAACCAATTTAGAGGTTATCTTACTATTCCCTTTCTCACTCACTCGTGTGTGGAACTCAGGGTGGAGGGAGCTTTGGCCTTCACTGCTTGGTGTAGCATTTGAACTCTGGCCAGAGAGAGGTTGTGAGACACCTTCACCAGCTGGTGCCTCACAGAGGATACTGGGTGCTGAAGCAGTTCATGTCTCAAGGTTCACAAGTTTAACTATTTGGCCTTCAACTAAGGTTGCCCCTTCAAAGCTAATCTTTGGGTCCACCTCGATATCCAGTTGACCACCAGTTTTACTTGCTAGCCTTTATATATATAATTTTGTTCTCTTTATGAACTCTTCAAGCCCCCTATCTTGAATTCTTTTAGCTTGCATTTATTGACTTGGTTGGCAAGTGGTAGGTCAACTAGATAAGTGCTTTCATAGTATCTCAGGTTTTGGAAACTAGAAACTTATTGTTGTCCTTGAGATCTAGAGAGTACCAAGCCTTTTCTATCACCATCATACCTCTATCCCATTATTGGCTTTTCTTATGGTAGTATGGGTAGATATAGCCCTTGGTATGCCCTCTTCAAACAGGCTTTGAATCATGACATCCACATCAATATTGGCCTGAAGAGGTTGTTGAGTAGGGATTACTTCAAGTAAGGGTAGTGAATCCCCTATGTTCATACTCTGGGCAAAACTCCCAGGTTTCGTGATTGTACGTAGGACTTTCTCCCCTTTTTTGGTAGCATCACCCTTTTGTATAATGGAGCTAAGGGTTAGGTCCACCACATCCATAAGTTCTTGTGGACTTGGTTGAGTTTGCTTGACAGGTCTCCCAGTTAACTTGCCCTTGAGATTGTTGATCTCAAGTTGCTAATCAATGACGTGTATTTGTAAGGTAGCCACCTGAGATTCCAGGTGACTTACCTTTGAAACTATATATGTGCATTTTTTGGATAGTTTATGCACCTTTAGTTGTAGACACCCTCGTCTTCATTAGAAAAATCATAGGGGATGAAAGAGTAGGACCAAAGTTGACACTAAGAGTGATGGCGTAATGCTTGGGCAACGAGGTGATTAGGATAAACATATGGAACCTCAACACTCATCAATAAAGTAATAGGAGTGGTCTGCTCCTCAAGTGACAACTCTTGTTTCCACTTCCTTTTGCATAGGTGGTTATATGGGAGTCTGCTCAATCTGAGTAGACTGAGCAGGGGTTCGTTTGGATTTTCTAGTGTAGGTGATGGTTATTTGTGGCTGTGAGGGTAGTTCAAATGTAAAAGGTGTGAGTTCAACATTGGTTGGTGTTGCCAAGTTATCACCTTGAGCAATGAGCTCTAACATTTTTTACACCAAGGCTGTTTCTACCCCTAAAGAGCCAACAATGGTCTTTCTTATGACTTTGAAGATGTCGGGCTCCATCTGTACCAATTTAAGAGTATTACTTGTTTCCCTTAATTATGAGCCCAGTAATGTGTTGAACATATCTTGGGAACATACAATACTCTAAGGGTTCCATGTTTGCAAGCAAGTTTGTATAGACAAACTAGGAGTACTTGAACTTGACCCCTTGAACCATCTCATGGACAATATATGATATGTCCTCAAGAATCTGGTCCCAACCTCCATGTTTATTAGATAATGAATGGATTAGAACATGGAGGAGGTACTTCCATTGAAAGGAGACCTTACCCTTTTTGAAGGTTCAGATAGAGTAGTTTTGTTCATAGCCCATTTGCCGGAATGAGTCATTTACAGCAGATTTGGGGAAGGACAACTTGCCTTCTTCATCATTTAGCCTTAGATGTGTGTTGATTGTGGCATGAATGATGAAACTTTTCCTCCCCTGCATTGTGGCAGACAATGCCTTCTCACCGTCCAAGATGACCTCTTGGTAGGTCCTCCAGAACTGCAGGAGTTGTTCATCATATAGTGTAGGGTCTATTGTGAGGGCAGTGATGTAGTTTGAGTGAGATAAGAGTGGCAAAATTTTGAGAAACCTGGATCTTTCGCATATGATAATAGATCAACTTGATTATGTTGCTTGTGCAGATGCATGGAAAAATCTGGTTGGTTTTGGAGTTTAGGGTTGACCACTTTGAGAAGCTTAGAAGAGAAGAAAGCTATGATCAAAGTCAGTTTTTTTGTGAATTTAGGGTTTGAACTTTTGCAGATGAAGATGAAGGAGAAAGAGGAGGAACCCTTGAAGGTGTATATCTATGGTTGGATCTAAGACAAAGGTAATGAAAAAGGAGAAAGTTTGAAATCCGGATGTTGGTCCCACCTCTGAAAAAGTGCCCAAAAAGTTAGTTTCTTGGAAGTTTAAAATCTTTCCAATGTAATTTTTTCTTCGGAAATTTGAAGAAAACTTCCGAAGCCTGTTTGACTTCGGAAGAAATTCTTTAACTTGATAAAAATTTGCTTCGGAATAAAAATACATTGAATATTTTGCTTCGGAATAAAATACTTAGAGTATTTTGCTTCGGAAGAAAAATACTTTGAGTATTTTGCTTCCAAGAAATATTAGGTTTCAGAAGATACTAAACTTCAGAAGTTTCATCTAAATGATGAATAAAGCTTCCGATACTTAATTGTTTTCAGAATGATTTGTCATTCAAAACATATAAGTACTTAGATACATATTTAAGCTTGAAAGATATTTTAGATTATAATTCGAAGGTAAATTTATTAGTAAGTAGTTATTAGTTTTGAAGACATAATTTTCTTCGGAAGTCAACTTAATATCCTCCTAAAGAAATGTATCTTTAAATTTTTAAAATTTTAAGAAATATCATTTTAAAAAATTTCTCCCAAGGTGAACTTGGCTTATATATAGGTGATGATATAGACAACATAAGACATACATATTTGGAAAATAGTTTGAAATTTAATTTAAGAAAATCTACTCAAAGTTAATCCAATAGCTGATACAAGACACACAGGATGTTTTCTTGCACTGCCATTAGACTATCCTTCAATCAAGAAATTGACATTTCTCTAATTTAGATTTTGCAGTCATGTTGCAGCCACCATAGTCACTATCTGTATATGCATACATACGAAAGTCAGAATTATTTGGATACCAATGGCCTAGTTTGGGAGCACCTTTGAGATATCTTAGAATAATTTTGACAGCAATCAGGTGTGAAATCTAGTGGTTGTCTTGATATCTTGCACAAATACATGTAGCAAACATTATATCAGGCCTGCTGGTTGTGAGGTACATAAGACACCCAATCACAGCCCTATAGAGAGATTCATCAACACACTCCCCGTAAAGATCAGTTACTAAGGAGTGGTTTCTAGCTATGGTGTCTTAGCAACCTTACACTTAGTCAGATGGAATTTTGTAAGTATGTCTTGCACATACTTTGACTGGTTATGAAGACGTTATTGTCAACCTTCTTCACTTGAAATCATAGAAAGAATATAAGTTCCCATATGGCACTAATTATAAATCTGTTGTTAAACAACTTCTTAAAGTCTTTGTAGAGATTTAGATTAGTAGAATGAAATATGATTTTATCCATATAAACTTGAAACAACATAAAGTCATTTCCTATTTCTTTAATGAAGAGTGTTCCATCAATAGTACCCGTCTTGTAGTCATGCTGAACAATGTACTATGATAGTGTCTCAAACCACTTTATTGGAGCTTGCTGCAGCCCATAGAGAGCTTTGTCAAATTTTGTAAACATAATCAGGATGATATGGGTTTGCACAGCTAAGTGATTGTTTGACATACACCTCCCCATCAATAACCCCATATAAGAAAGGCACACTTGACATAAAGTTGGTAGACCTTGAAATCCATGGATGGAGCAAAAGCAAGTAATATTCTAATAGCTTCGGGCAACAAACTAGTAACAAACACGAGAGCGGAAACTAACCAACACATGAGCACACAAGGAGAGTATCGCATAGCTTTACATTACAATTTAAGCAAATTCGGGCAACAAAGTTGTGCCCGAGTCATACAGCTACAAATCCAGAACAAATTAAATCCATAAGTTATTTATCATCAAATTTAAATTGTCCAAGTGAAATTTAAACTAAACAATGTCATGTGGGTCACGGAACGAGGTCATCCATAAGGTCTTCTAATCAACCAAGCTTCCATCAAGGGTTACCTGAAACATGCTCAAAAAGATTTTGTGTAAACTAAACAGTTGGTGAATTCAAGTGCTTAAAGTTTAAAAAAAGGACTTTTTAGAATCCACATATTAGTTAAAAAAACATGAGTATCACTGTTGTGGGGTCACAATCAACCCTGCACTCAATCCTGGCTAGCCTCTTCTAAACTTGAGTTAATACCAGTTAATCCCGAAGGAAAAACTGAGCCTTAAACAGTGGACCATACCTACTGGATGGTTCACCATAGTATCTTATAAAACTTGTTACATGACACTAACAACCCCGCAGGATCCCAGTGTGGTACCTTTCCTGTTAAGTCATGGGGTCATGACGGAAGGCACTATGTGTGGGGGATTCCCCAAGTAGATCTACCCATACAGGACAAGCGGTTCACACAAGAATTAATGATTGTGATACAAATAAAAGCAGGTATTAATATTATCCACAACATATAAGCATCATAAAATAGCACAATAATAATTTTAGTTTAAACGAAGCATGTTTCATCCCAAAACACTAGTCAAAGGGGAACACTAGAATTCACCTTAGGTTTCAAGTAACAGATCTTCGCGTACAGAGAAACAGTTCAATCCTAGCACCCTTACATCAAGATTTAAATAATAAGCTATGTGCCCTAGAGTCATAATAGGTGTGCTAGGTGTGTTAAAAGGTTAAATGTTCACTAGTTTCAATTAGTTAAGGTTCGCATCAAAAGTTTCCTTTTCAGGAAAGTTAGGGTTTCTTAATGAAAACAATATGTTTTAATACTTTTCATCAGTTATATAAGTGAAAATAAGTTTATCAAGTTATTTATCTAAAAGGGGGTCGAATTTATAAGGATTTGGCAGAATTTACAGTTTAGTCCGTCAAGTTCTAAAATTTATAGTTTTTGCCCTAAAGTTTACTTTCTTTCACTTCTTGACTTTGTGGCCCCTTAATAGTTTTTTAGGAGTTAAATAGTACATTATTAAGAAGTTAAATTTCCAATTTTTCTAGAATTTTAGATTGGGTTACTTAAACTTACATTTTTAGTTATCGGATACGGTAAAATTGAAGGTTTTAACGGCTAGTTTTAAATCTTTCATATTTAAATCCTTAACCTGTAAATATTATTTAAAGACTTCTAATAAGCTTATAATATGTTTAAAATGTGTTTTTAAGCTCTTTTGGTTAAAAACCTCGTTTCTAATATTAACCCGTTAAAACTCGTTTTTACCCGGAACCGACGGTTCAAATACGTTTTTAATCAATTTTTCACCAAATTCATGACTTAATTTTTTAACTTACTGAAATATTGTGTTTTTCATAGGTTTTAAGTTTTTCCTTTTATTTCTAAGGTTCCATCCAAAAATTACTAACGAAACATTCCATTTAAACCATCTTTTGACCCAATAACCATCAAATCCGACCATTATGACTATAATATTCATTCTAGAGCCATGAATTCTTTTTAATATGGTTAATCTCTAATTTTTTATATTTTTAAGTCATTTTACCACTTTTCGGGTCCTTAAACTAGCTTATAATGTCTACAAGTCCATCCATTTATCATTTTCAGCCATCAACACCATCTTATACACATTCAATATCACTAAAAGTAATGAAAAAAGGTCTTAACTCACGGTTTGAACTTATATGCATAGATGTTGCTTTTAATGAGTGATTTACACCATTTACACATGTGTAAACATTATAAATCATGCATATTCATCACCAAATCATTTTGTAACTTTAAAATCAGGTTATTAAAGTGTTTATAAACTATTTTTAAGCAGGTTTCAAGCTTTGGTGGGGAGAGTTTTCAAAACAAAGGAATAGATGGTGCTAAATCACACAAAAAGAGGGTTTTCAAGGTGTAAACTTGTGCACCATCCGTAGAATCGTTCATCTATCATGGGATATACCTTAAATGAAGTTAAGAGCTCCTCAAGAACAAGATTATAGTAGTAAGTTTCTGTTAGAACAATGAAAGTAAGATTTTTGGTAGAATAATCGAGGAATATCACATGATATAGCTTGGTTCGGGTGTGTAGATGCTTACACTTTGGATTATTATTATTATTATTATTTTGAATGATGATGATGCATGAGATTTAAGGTTAGAATTATGACCTAGGGGTCGGTTGTTACAATTGGAAACCCCTTCATTTGAGTTTTGTGCCTCTGTGCTGGAATTTGTAGGTACCTCAGAATATCAACTATACTGACAGGATTTCCAACTATAGGGTTTGTTACCACTGGAGCTGAAGTAGTTTTTTGACATGGTATTCTCAGCTCAAATCTTGTATCAAAATCTCCTATTGATAAGCTACCTACAGCACCTGAAACATCTTCACCAGATTTGTTAAAATAGTTGGTAATAAATCAAGATCAAATAGCCAATCAAGACTAGAAACTTTCACACTAAGTGTGCTCATTGAAGGTCACATTGGTTGACTCCTTAACTATTCTGGTTCTGAGATTGTATACTCTATAAGCCTTAGCTTAGGAAGAGTATTAAATAAAATGTCCATCATCTGATTTCTCAACAAGTTTGGCTATCTGATATTTGGTATTCAAGATGGTGCAAGGACATCCAAATGATCAATGGAAACCAATGAAAAATATCTTGCGCCACAACTCATAAGGAGTGTTACCATGAGTTTTGACTACTAATAATCTATTCTACACATAGCTGGTATTGTTGACTGCCTCTACCCAGAAGGTGATGGGCAGGTTAAAGTTAGATAGTATGGTTCTTGCAGCTTCAATAAATGTGTTGTTTCAACTCTTAGCAACAATATTTTGCTGAGGAATCATGGAAGCACTATATTGTCTTATAATACTTTTGTCATCATAAAATGAAACTAGGATTTGGTTCTTGAATTCAGTTCCTTGATCACATCTTATGATTTTGACCTTGTGATCACATTTATTCAAAATTTTTAGTATGAAGCTCTAAAAGATCTCAGGGTTCACATCCTTAATTCTAAGGAAGAAGACCTAAGTGTATCTTGTGAAGTACTTGTAAGGATTCCTATAAGTCTGATACAGCCAAAACATCTAAAGTCTCTCTACATGCATGCACTAAAGAACATAAGTAGAAATGCTTCAAAAGTTTTACACCTTGCACTAGAAATATTCTAAGTGAAAAATCTTCAGAAGCCAAGACCAACATCTTCTTAAGCCAAAAGTGAAGTCTTCCGAAGCTTCAAAGACAAAGTCTTCCGAAGCCAAAGAGTGAATACAGATTTCTTCCGAAGACTTTTAGATATATGCTTTTATCTTATGTACTTTACCATAAAGCTGGAGCACCTTTCTGCTGCAACTCTGTTCAGTCACCAACTTACATGAGTTGGTGAAAAGGTCCATACTTTTGGTAACTGTGCATTGAGGTCTTGAGTCTGAGCTTTCTACTTTATGTACTTTTATCCTTTTTGTAATATATTAGGATGTGAGCTATGGCATGTCATAGCCACTAGTCAAAAGGCAATCTGCCTTTTGACTCTACATTTGATTTTGTTGTTGTCTAGTCTTATGTATCCAGCTAGCCTTCAAAGTATGACTGACTGTAGGATGTAGTATAAAGTATCTCAAGTACTTGTAACTTTAAAATATATGCTTTGTAACACTTGTAAAAGAACTTGAGAAGCAATATACAGCATTCTTAAAAACCAAATACTTGTGTTGTTAGCTATCTTGTTCTGTCTCCCATTTTACTTGTGTTCTTAGCATCATTCACTTAAAGTTACCAGTTCCCTATTTGATCTATTAAGTATTCTAAAGAACTCTCCTCATTGTGTTGTTGTGTTGTAATTGCATACCCTTCACAGGTCTTGCAATTGGTATCAAAGCATTCCAGGCTCTTGATATAAGATCTCACCATCTTAAGATCCCTCACACACACAAAATACTTAACAACTCAAATGGAAGCTATTACCAAAGCTGATATGGAAACTGGGACTATGACTAAGTCTCCACTGATCACTCCTGAAGACTTTGATACTTGATGTCAAAGAATGGAACGCTTCATCAAGTCTCAAGACTCCAGGATGTGGGACTCTGTTGTTGAAGGACCTTTCATACCAATCACCACTTTTGCTACTGGTGATGGTATGATTCCAAAGGTTGTGGCTGATTATTCTGAAGAAGACATGAAAAGAATAGATTGATAAGAAGGCCATGACAGCCCTTCAGACTGCTCTTCCAAACTCCATCTACAGAGGCTTCAAGAAGTGCAAAACTACCAAGCAACTATGGGAAGCACCGAAGCTTATGTATGAGGGGTCAAATGAAGCAAAGGAGAACAAGGAGGATCTGCTGATACAGTAGTTTGAAAACTTCACCTTTAAGGTAGGTGAAACCGTGACTCAACAAAACTTCAGGTATGTTGAGATTGTGGATACTCTAATGGATGTTGGAGTAACTCTTGAGAACAGGGACATTGTAAGGAAGTTTATGTCCTCTCTTCCTAGACAATGGACACATTATTGTGTTGTTATCAAGAGGACTGAGAACCTTAAGACTCTTACTCTCATAGAGTTGTATGGTATTCTTAATGGCTACCAGATGGAGATGAATATGCAAAACTCATCTGGTAACTCCAGCAATCAACTGAGTTCAGCCCTCCATATGGTTGAAAAGGAAAACATTGAACCACAACATCATCTTATATGCTACCCTGACAACTCACAAAAGGGTCCTTCCATCACCTTCCCATAGACTCCAAGAGAAAGCTACACTCAAGGAAGTCCTTTCCAAGAGACAAGTTCTTCTCATGCCTTTGTCTCTACTGATGAAACCACATGCAACTTTCTCTTCACCCTTGAAGACTTGGACTGTATCCATCCAAATGATCTGGAGTACATGGAGATAGTTCAGAAAATGGCTCTTCTCACTCACAGAGCCAAGAAGTTCTACAAGAGGACAGGGAGGAAGTTTCCAAGCAATGCAGCCCGTGGAAAGTTTGGGCTGGATAAAAGCAAAGTAAGTGTTACAACTGTAACCAGATGGGACACTTTGCAAGGGAGTGTAAGGCACCAAGGACAAATGGTGGCCAACACAAGCCTGACCAAACTACATTGAGAGAGCTTCCTAGAATGAGAAGCGAAAGCAGCAAGCTGTAGTTGCTGTTGAAGAAGGAGGCTTTGATCGGAGCTTTCAGATGGAATATGCATCTCTAAACCAAGCACTCATGGCAGACCACGATGAAGCCAAGGTATTGGAACATCTTTGTACTCCTGAATGTATTGCTAAAGTTAATAGATACAGGTCCGATAACTTAGAAATGAGATCTGATCTTGAGTTCTTAAATATCTAAAAAGCTAATTTTAGGAGAGTTGAAAATGATTATAAACTAAAGATAGAGGACTTAGAGAAAACCATTTCAACTCTTAAACATGAGCACACAAACTACAAGACTCAGATCAAAGACCTCATTACCAAGGCAGATAAATGTGTTCTTGAAGAAGAGACCTTCAGGAACATAATATTCTGATCCTTTCATGCAAAAGTTTGTTATCAAAATAAGCAGGGACTGGGATCTAGTGAGATAGCTCCTCCACACACAATCTTGTCTGTTAGATCTCCTAGATGTGGAACTTGTGAAGATGAGCTTTCCCTCATAGACCCTTTGACTGAAGAGGATGAAGAGGAAATAGTGAAGAATGGCTCTGAGAAGAGTGAAGAAGAGCATTCTAAGAAGGGTCACCATCCCTCTAAGGAGAGTAAAGCTGTTGGAATGACCAAGTCGAAGAGAAAGAACTTGATCAGGAAAGCCAAAAGAAAGTCCAAGAAGGCTCAAGAGATCAAGGCCACCTTCAACTCTGCACAGAAACAAGTCTTCATTTCTGCAGTTTTTGAAGTCGTTAAGTCTGAAGACACCAACTTGAACTCCATCAACAAGAGTTCTAGTTCATGTCCAAATCATCCCACATTAAGAAGAAGGCTGATCAGTTGTGCACCACTATTGTACAACCTGAACCATCATGCTCCAAAGGTAGTTCTATCCCCACAAGAATCACCACAATATCTGTAAAGATGAAGATGGAGAAGGAAATTGATCAAGATCAGCTTTGCTCACAAAAGAAAGCTCCTAGAAGGAAGAAAATAGACTGTGTTATGTGTGGGAGTACCTCTCATCTTGCTAAGGATTGTGTTTACAGTCCAAAGAGTACTCTCCACATGACCAAGAAAGAAACTTCTAAGAGTTTGGAAAAGAAGAAGCAAGCTTCGGAAGGAAAATCTTTATCCGTCGGAAGCTCCAAAATGAAGAAGAAGATAAGTGGAAAATTGCCTTCGGAAGAAAGTTTGGTCTCGGAAGAAAGGAATACTTCTGAAGCCTTGAGCCTGCTGCACTGAAAGCAAGATCCTCCGAAGGTCCAGTCATCAAAACTTCCAAAGTATTAAAGGTCAAGTCTAAGCTTCCAAAGTTGGTGTGGAAGACAAAGAAAGACCAAGTGGCTGAAAGTTCTTCATCAACTTCAGCAAATGATCCTTCTAGCATGACTATAGGATCAGTTACTGTTGCGTTGTCTTCAACTTCTTTTGATAAGCCCAAGACCAATGAGGCTTGGGTTTCCAAATTTAACCAATCTTCTCTTTTGTGAAGGAACAACTCAAGACAAACAAAAATGTATGGATCATTGATAGTGGCTGTTACAGGCACATGACAGGCAATAGGTCACTACTCTAAAAGTTTGAAAGAATTAATGGAGGACCAGTTGCTTTTGAAGGAGATGTAGGAGGTTACATTACAAGAAGGGGCAAGATCACAAATGGTAAGCTCAGCATTGAGAAGGTAAACTTTGTCAGGAGCTTGGGTACAATCTTCTAAGTGTATCCCAATTTTGTGATCAGAGTCATAACATGCTATTTACTGAGCATGAGTGCATTGTTCTCAGGCCCGGGGTGGTCATTCCTCATGAGCACATCCTGCCCAGAGCCCCCAAGAAAGGGAACATGTATAATATGGATTTGCAAGAAACATGTCCCTCTGGAGAAGTTTCATGCTTTCTATCTAAAGCAAATAGTGATGAGTCTTTCCCCTGGCATAAAAGAATGTGCCTTGTAAACTTTAAAAATATGAATAAATTAATTAAGAATGATTTGGTAACTGGAATACCAAAGAAAGAGTTTACAAGTGATGACCACTGTGTTGCATGCCTGAAGGAGAAGCAACACAAGGTATATCACATGCCAAAGGAAATAAATTCCATCACTATTCCCCTACACTTATTACATATGGATCTCTTTGGCCCCACTAGTGTAATGAGTCTAGGAAGGACCTCTTATTGTTTAGTGATCACATATGACTTTACAAGATTCACTTGGGTCTTCTATCTTAGACCTAAGGATAAGACCCCTGAGACTCTAAAGAATTTCATCTTAAAGATTGAGAATCAATGTGATCATAAGGTCAAAACCATAAGATGTGATCAAGGAATTGAATTCAAGAATCAAATCCTTGATACATTTTTTGATGAAAAATGTATTACAAGACAATATAGTGGTCCCAGGACTCCTCAGCAAAATGGTGTTGCTGAGAGGAGAAACATGACACTAATTGAAGCTGCAAGAAATATGTTGTCTGACTCTAAACTTCCAATCACCTTCTGGGCAGAGGCAGTGAACACTGCCTGCTATGTGCAAAACAGAGTTTTTGTAGTTAAGACACATGGTAAGACTCCTTATGAACTTTGGCACAAGAGGAAACCTTTCATTGGTTTTGTCCGGTCATTTGGATGTCCTTGCACCATCTTGAATACCAAAGATCAAATTGCCAAGTTTGGTGAGAAAGCAAGATGATGGATATTTTATTGGATACTCTTCTCAAGCTAAAGCTTATAGAGTATACAATCTCAGAACTAGAGTAGTTGAGGAGTCAGCCAATGTGACTTTCAATGAGCACACTCCCAGTGTGAAAGGTTCTGGTCTGGATTGGCTATTACATCTTGATTTAGTTACCAACTGTTTTAACAAATCTTGTGAGCATGTTTCAGGGTCCACGGATATACTACCTACAGGTGATCCTGACCCAAGATTTAAGCTAAGAAGACCTTCAAGTTACACATCTTCAGCTCAAGTGGTAACTAATCCTGCAAATGAAGTTTCTACCAGCACATCAATGACAAATCCTTCTGATTCTTCTTGGGTATCTTCAAATTCTAGCTTAGAGGCAAAAAACTCAGATGAAGGAGCTTCAAATGTTGGAGAAAATGGTGGTGGTGAAAGTGATTAGGAATTTCTTGATGCTGATAACCACTCCATTGAAGATAACATCAATGATGTCACACACTCATTGGATCAAGTCAATCTTGATAAGTATGCTGATGTGAAGGGTGAATCCTCTTTGCCAGATTAGAATTTCTCAAATTTAAATCTGTCTAAGAAACTTGTTGTGAACCCTCAACTAAGGATCCACAAGTCTCATCCTACCACAAACATCATTGGAGATGTTGATTCATGTGTGAGAACAAGAGGACAAACCCATGATGCAAATGTTTGTCTTCACTTTTGTTTCTTATCCCAGATAGAGCCAAAGAAGATTGAAGAGGCTCTAAAGGATGGAAGTTGGGTTGAAGCTATGCATGAGGAGCTACTTCAATTCAAAAGGCAAAAGGTTTAGAACCTATGTCCTCTTCCTGAAGGGAAGACTACCATAGGAACCAAATCGGTGTTTAGGTATAAGAAGGATGATAGAGGACTTGTCATCAAGAACAAGGCAAGACTAGTTGTTCAAGGGTATACTTTAGAAGAAGGAATTGACTACACAAATGTTTTTGCTCCTGTAGCAAAACTTGAAGCTATTACGATATTCCTAGCTTTTGTTGCATCCAAGAACTTCAAGGTCTACCAACTTGATGTCAAGTGTGCTTTTCTCTATGGGGTGATTGATGAAGAGGTGTATGTCAGACAACCACCTGGGTTTGTAGATCCTGATCATCCTGATTATGTTTGTAGGCTTGATAAAGCTCTTTATGGGCTGCACCAAGCACCAAGGAAGTTGTATGAGACTCTATCTTAGTATCTCAATCAACATTGATACAAAAAAGGTACTATTGATGGAACTCTCTTCATCAAAGGAACAGGAAATGACATAATGCTAGTTCAAGTATATATAGATGACATTGTCTTTGGGTCAACTAATCCAAAGCTCTGCAAAGACTTTGAGAAGTTGATGAAAGACATGTTTGAAATGAGTGCCATGGGGGAACTCAATTTCTTTCTAGAAATTCAAGTGAAGCAAGTTGACAATGGCATATTCATAAGTCAGTAAAAGTATGTACAAGAAATACTTAAATGGTTTAACATGACTGATTGAAAGGTTCTTAAGACACTCATAGCCAGGAACCACTCCTTTGGACCTGATCTTGAGGGGGAGTGTGTTGATGAGCATCTCTACAGGGCAATGATTGGGTCTCTTATGTACCTCACAGCTAGCAGGCTTGATATCATGTTTGCTACATGTATTTGTGCAGAATATCAATCCAACCCCAAGATGTCACACCTAATCACTGTCAAAAGAATTTTAAGATATCTCAAAGGTGCTCCATCACTTGGCCTTTGGTATCCAAATAATTCTTACTTCAATCTGTATGCCTATACAGATAGTGACTATGGTGGTTGCAACATGACTACAAAGTCTACATCAGGGGGATGTCAGTTTGTATGTGGAAGGATAGTCTCTTGGCAATGTAAGAAACAATCCTGTGTGTCTGCATCAACTGCTGAGGCTGAATACATTGCTGCTGCAAGCTGTTGTGCTCAAGTGATTTGGATTCAACTTCAAGGAGACTCCCATCCACATAGACAACAGCGCTATCTCAATCACAGAAAATCCTGTGTAGCACTCAAGGACAAAGCACATCAATATCAGGTATCATTTGATTAGAGATAACTTTGAAAAGGGATTAATCAAACTAGTCAAAGTTAACACAAATGAACAAAATACTAATCTGTTCACCAAAGCTTTTGATGAACAAAGATTTTAATATCTTGTATCAGCTATTGGGATGATTAACTTTGAATAGATTTTTTTAAAACTTAATCATATTATTTCTAAAACATGTGTATCCTAAGTTGTCTATTTTATCACCTTCATAAGCCCTTGTTCTCTTTGGAAGAAAAATCTTTTCAAAAAGACATTCCTTAGATTTTTGTAAAAAAAAATTGATCTCTTTATTCTTCAGAAGATTTGAAATTACCTTCGGAAGAAACTTATGTCTTAGTAAACAAATAACTACTTCAGTGATTTTACCTTCGGAAGAAATCTGTAAAATATCTTTCGAAGCTTAAAAATTAACTTAAGTACTTTTATGTTTTCAAAAGAACAATTTTCTTCCGAAAGCAATTTACCTTTGGAAGTTTTCATTCATTTTAGAATAAAAACTCTGAGTATTAAATCTCTTCCGAAGCGAATTCTCAAAATCAAATATCTTCCGAAGCTAATTTGTCTTCTGAAGCTTTTCTTTAGAACTTTCGAAGCGAATTAACCTTCGGAAGATTTCTCTACTTCCAAGAAAACTACTTTTGGGCAAATGTAATCTACTTTTTCAGAGGTGGGACCAACATCCGGATTTTAAAGTTTATCCTCTTTCATTACTTTTGTCTCAAATCCTTTTCACATAAATACCCAACGGTTCCCCCCTCTTTCACTATCTTCTTCAATTACACTAGTCCTTAAACCTAAATTCTCCCAAACGCCTTTGTTCTTCACCTTCCTTCACATTAAAGCTTCTCAAAATGGTCAATCTAAACCGCAAAAACAACCCTGATTTCTCCATGCAACTTCACAGGCAACACAACCAGGTTGCTCTGTTGAACTCTGAGAAAGATGCTAGTTTCTCATAGGTTTGCCGTTTTTTGGCTTTATACAACTACTTCACCTCCCTAAACATTGATCCTACTCTCTATGAGGATCATCTGTTTAAATTTTGGAAGACCTGCCAAGAGGTAATCATGGATGGGGAGAACACACTATCTGCCACAGTGCAAGGGAGGGTAATCTTCATCACTCTGGCCATCATCAACACTCATTTATAGCTAGATGATGAATAAGGTGAGTTGTCCTTCACAAAGGAATCTATTAATCATTCTTTTGTGCAGATGGGCTATGAGGGAGATTTCTCTGTAAAGACCTTCAGGAAAGGGAAGGTCTCATCCCAGTGGAAATACCTGCTCCATGTGGTTATCCACAGCTTGTCAAACAAGCATGGAGGGTGGGACCATATTCCTGAGGATCTCTCCTTCATAGTGCATGGAATGGTTCAAGGGGTCAAGTTCAGGTACTCTCAGTTGTTTTACACAAATTTGCTTGCTAACTTGGACTCCTTAGAGTATTACATGTTTCCTAGATATGTTCAATACATTCTCAACTGTGAACTGGGCTCATAGTTGAGGGAAACAGGTAATATTCTTAAATTGGGAAAGATGAAGCCCGGTATTTTTAAAATAATGAAGAAGCCAACTATAGGCTTCTTAGGGGTAGAAACAGCCCTTGTCCCAAAAATGTTAGAGCTCATTGCTGAAGATGACAACCTAGCAACACAAGCTAGTGTTGAACCCACACCTTCTACCTCCCAACCACAAATCACCCTCACCTACCAAAGAAAATTCAAACGAACCCCTGCTCAAGTTATTAAGCTTGTGCAGGCCCCCATACACTCACCCATACATGAGGAAGTGGATACTAGAGCTCCCACTTCCCCTGTGGAGCAAACCACTCCCATCTCTTCAAGAATCAGTGTTGAGGTTCCTCATGCTCAGTCTGAGAGCTCACAAGCCGAACTACCTTAAGCCTTCACTCTAAGTCTCAACACTCAAGTGAACAACCTTCAGGGGACAGTTACCATCCCCAACCTTTAGAATTAAATCAACCCATTCCTAACCTTGAATTATATACTGATGAAGACTTGGGTTTTAGTGAGTACCATAAGTCTCTCAACTCTTCCCCTACTCAAAGAGAGATGAGTGCTCCTGAGTCCCCTATTCTAGCCCACATTAGTCACCCATTACTGAGGTGGATCAACCTGAACCTGTTCAGGAGATCCATATGGAAGAGGTTCTCACTTCTGCAAGTGACTACATCATTAAGACCTTAACCATGACAACTCATCCCATGGACACTTCAGCTGAGACTGTCAGTGAGAAAAAAGGAAATCCAGCAGCCTAGAACCTGAAGCTGGTGGTGAGAGAGAGGACTTTGGTCCAATTATCTTACCCCTTAGTGATTTTTCTGATGAAGATAAGGGGAACTTGAGACTAAAGGTGCAAAAACTATCAAAAACATGCACCTATTAAGTCTCTAAGGTTAGTCATCTTGAATCTCAGGTGACTACCCTGCATAACAGGGTTAATAATCAGCAACTTGAGATATCTTATCTTAGAGAAAAACTAGCTGGGAGACCTTTAAGGAGAGCTCAACCAAGAACACAAGAACCTGTGAATGTGATTGACCTAACTCCTAGCTCACCTATGCAAGAGGGTGATGCTACCAAAAAACGGGAGAAAGTCATTACAGTCACAGAACCTGGGAGTTCTTAAGGGAGTATGGACATTGAGGACTTACCATCCTCACTTGCAATTGTACATACTCAACAACTTCCTCAAGATCACATTGATGTGGACTCTATAGATTCTTTCATTCAGAGTCTCTTTATGAAGGCATTCCAAGGGCTATATCATCCCCACCCCAAGGAACTTCATATTACATTATTGGGTGGAGGTATGATGCTGATAGAAGAGCCCTCATTCTTCAAAGAGTTCAAGGACAGCAAGAGGTGTTCAACTTTCAGACCTTGAACTACTATGAAGGTCTTGACCTGATCAACATGCCACTTGTCAACCCAAGTCAATCTATGCAAGCTGGCAGACTGGCACAAAGGATTCAAGATGGAATCACTGAAGAGTTCAGCCTAAGAAGAAGACAAAGGAAATTAGGTAATGTCATTGGTCAACTGGATGTTAAGGCAGACCCTAAGATTAGCTTTAAAGAGAAAACCTTGACTGAAAGCCAAGTGATAGAGCCTGAGAGCCCTGTCACATCTACAACTATTTCAGTAACTCATTCGCTCAGTGAAACACCTACTGGTGAAGGTGTATCACAGCCTCTCTCTTGCCAGTGCTTGGAAGCTACACCAAGCAATGAAGGTCAAAGCTCTCTCCACCCTGTGTCACAAAAGTCTATGGGTGACAAAGGGAAAAGGATTTTAACTCCTGAGGAGATTGAGGAGGAGGAGAGAGAGAGGAAGATGAAGCTAAGGGGAGAAAGTTCCTCTGGGTCTTCAAGGTTCATGCAAGTTGCAATCAGGGCTGCCCCCAGACCAAACACTCAAGATGATGAGTTGAGGGCAGTTAAGATTTCTTACCTGCAGACAAGAAACTATGACATTGATGAGATCATATCTCTCCCCTTAGAGGAACTAAATCAACTGGCTAACATGGAAGTGTCAAGAGAGAAGAAGGAAGCAGAGGATGCAAGGCTGCTTCTCCAAATCAATGAGGAGAAGAGACAGAAAAGATTATACAAGCATGTTCAACTCTCTCCCCAGTTCAAGAAAGCCCTGTGCAAGAGACTGTGGAAGCTACACAAGAACGTCAGGTAGACAAAGAAACAGATAGGCAAAATATGATCAACTACCTGAGTGCCACAGGTCTCTAACAGGCATCTGCACTGTTAGGACCTGGTATTTGAACGAAATACCTAGTGATTAGCGTGTTAAACCAACTCAAATAGTGCGGAATCCTATTTGATTGGCGATCCAATCAGTGAGAACACACGAAGAATCAATCAAGAATTGAATCCAACGTCAGAAATCGATTGGGAATCGATCTGATGTGTTCTGTGAACTTGGAGAACGATTTGGGAGGCTTCTGGACGGCTAGGGTACGTCTGGAATCGTAATGAGATGAATGCTTACGTTTTTCCACGAATTGGGTCTATTTATAGGTTAGTATTATTCAATCGTGCGACTGGGCCATAAGTATGGTTCAGTCGTGCGATTGAACCATGCGGTTGATCCATCCGCACGACTGAGTGTTCAGTCGTGCGACTGAGTCAATCTTATGTGTCAATCATACGACTGATCCAGTCTCCTGGTTCAGTCGTGCGATTGAGTCAATCGTATGAAGTTATTCATGCGTGTGGTCCATTCGCATGGGCCATTCGCATGAGAACTTCATTAAGTTATGTTTGAATGTTTTAATTAATATAACATAATGTGCAACCATTCAAACAATGGGGCTCAACGGACCGATCAACTACAGCGTTATCCCAGAAAGTCTGCTGTATAGATCTATATGGTGTGCATGGTGTAGAAATAGACTTGTGATCTACATAGGAAGGCTATGATCCCAGTGAACTCAGAAGCGTTTCGGGATGTAGCTTTCAGATGAGCACAGATGTTGTGCTTTGTGCTCATAGACCATCTCTCAGCCATATTGCTGCAACACAAGAAACATATACATTAGATTTGTGCATAAGAGATAACAGTTGAATTTTAGTTGATTTTGATCAACTGGTTTGTAAGGATTCCTTAAGTCTGATGCAACCCAAAACATCCAATGTGTCTCTGCAACATGCACTAAGTACTGAAGTAAAGAATGCTTCGGAAGTTTTACACAATGCACTAGAAAATACTCTGTGTAAAATCTTCCGAAGCCAAGACCAATATCTTTTGAAGCCAAACATGAAGTCTTCCGAAGCCTCAGAGACAAAGTCTTCCGAAGCTTCAACCTATGAAGACAGATTTCTTCCGAAGACTTTTAGTACACATGCTTTATCTGATGTACTGTTCCATAAAGCACCTTTCCGCTGCATCTCTGTAAAGTCACCAACTTACATGAGTTGGTGAAAAGGTCCATGATTTTGGTAACTGTACATTGAGGTCTTGAGTCTGTAACTTTCTACTTTATGTACTTTATCCTTTTTGTAATGTATAAGGATGTGAGCTATGGCATGTCATAGTCACAAGGTCAAAAGGCAGATATGCCTTTTGATCCTACAACTGATTTTGTTAGTGTCTAGTCAATTGTATCCAGATGGCTTTCAAAGTATAGCCGGCTGTAGGTTGTAGTATATGTATTCCAAGTTCTTGTATCTTTCTTTATGCTTTGTAACACTTGTAAAAGAACTTGAGAAAGCAATATACTGCCTCCTTGAAACCCAACTCTCTTGTTCTGTCTCTTTACTTTACTTGTGTTCTTTGTATCAACTTGGTTAACTCAGTTCACTGTTTGATCAAAGTTTAGTTGCTCTCCTCCTTGTGTTGTTGTGTTGTAATTTGTTCAAGCCCTTAAACGATCCTGCAATTGGTATCAGAGCATTCCAGGCTCTTGATATAAGATCTCACCATCTTAAGATCCCTCACACACACAAAAACTAAACTTTCCAAATGGCATCCATCTCAAAGACTGATATGGAGACTGGAACCATGAACAAATCCCCACTGATCACTCTTAATGATTTTGACACCTGGTGTATGAGAATGGAAGGTTTCATCAGGTCTCTTGATTCAAGAATGTGGGAATCTGTTGAGAATGGACCTTTCATACCCAGCACTCCCTTTGCTACTGGTGCTGGTATGATTCCAAAAGATGTGGCCAACTACTCTGATGAAGATAGAAAAAGAGTAGAGATTGATAGGAAGGCCATGACTGCTCTCCCAAACTCTGTATACAGAGGCTTTAAGAAGTGCAAAACAGCTAAACAGCTGTGGGATGCACTGAAGCTGATGTATGAAGGCTCCTCTGAAGCCAAGGAGAACAAGAAGGATCTTCTGAAGCAGCAGTTTGAAAACTTCACTTTCAAAGCAGGTGAAACCATGACTCAACAATACTTCAGGTATGTTGAGATAGTGGATACCCTAGTGGATGGAGGAGTTCCTCTTGAGAACAGGGACATTGTAAGGAAGTTCATGTCCTCACTTCCTAGGCAATGGACACACTATTGTGTGGTGATCAAGAGGACTGAGAACCTCAAAACTCTTACTCTGACAGAGTTGTATGGGATTCTCAGTGGATACCAGATGGAGATGAACATGCAAGGTTCATCTGGCAACTCCAACAATCAAATGGGTTCAGCCCTTCATGTGGTTGAAAGGGATAGCATAGAACCCCAACATCATCTCATATGCTACCCTGACAACTCACAAAAGGGTCCTTTCATCACCTTCCCGGAGACACCCAGGGAGAACTTTACTCAAGGAAGCCCATTCCAAGAGACAAGTTCTTCTCAAGCCTTTGTGTCTACTGATGAAAGCTGTGGGAACTCTCTCTTCACTCTTGAAGACCTGGACTGTATCCATCCAGATGACCTGGAATACATGGAGATAGTTCAGCAGATGGCTCTCCTCACTCACAGAGCCAAGAAGTTCTACAAGAGAACAGGAAGAAGATTTCCAAGCAATGCTACCAGTGGAAAGTTTGGGCTGGATAAAAGCAAAGTTAAGTGTTACAACTGTAACCTTATGGGCCACTTTGCTAGGGAGTGTAAGGCACCTAAAACAAATGGGGGCCAAACACAACCAGACCAAACTACACTGACAAAGCCCCTCAGAATGAGAAGCCAAAGCAACATGCTGCTGTTGCTGTTGAAGAGGGAGGCTTTGACTGGAGCTTTCAGGTGGAAGATGCTTCTCCAAACCAAGCACTGATGGCTGACCATGATGAAGCCAAGGTATTGGAACATCTCTGTACTCCTGAATGCATTGCTAAAGTAAATAGATACAGGTCCTACAACTTAGAGATGAGATCTGATCTGGAGTCATTAAACATATTAAAATCTGATTTTAGAAAGTCTGAAAATGATTACAAGTTAAAGATAGAGGACTTGGAGAAAACCATTTCAGTACTAAAACATGAACATACAGATTTTAGAACTCAGATCCAGGATCTCATAACTAAGTTGACTGAGTGCCAGGCTGAGCTTGTGATCAGCAAAGCCAAGGCAAAGAAGAGTGTTCTTGAAGAAGAGACCTTCAAGAACATGATATCCTCATCCCTGCACAACAAAGTGTGCTATCAAAATAGACAGGGACTGGGATCAAATGAGATAGCTCCTCCACACACAATCTTGTCTGTAAGATCTCCTAGGTGTGGAACTTGTGAAGATGAGCTTCTCTCATAGATCCTATAAGTGAGGAGGATGAAGAAGTGATAGTGAAGAATTCCTCTGAGAAGAGTGAAGAAGAGGATTCTTCCAAGGGCCACTATCCTTCTGAGGAAAGAAATCTACTGTGATGACCAAGTCCAAGAGAAAGAACTTGATCAGGAAGAGCAAAAGAAAGGCAAAGAAGGCTCAAGAGATCAAGGCTACTTTTGATGCTAAGCAGAAACAAGTTTTTATTTCTGCAGGTTTCAAAGTAGTGAGGACTGAAGACATCAACCAAGACTCCTCAGCTAAGAGTCCTGGTTCTTGTTCAAATCATCTCAGTGCAAAGAAGAAGACTGAGCTGCTGTGTACCACTGCTGCACAGCCTGGACCATCAAACTCCAAGAACAGTTCACAGCCCAAAAGAACTATCTCAGCATCTACCAAGATGAAGGTGGAGAAGGGATGTGACCAAAGCCAGTCTTGCTCTCATAAGGAGGCTCTTTTGAAGAAGAAAATGTTATGTGTCATGTGTGAAAGTACCTCTCACATTGCTAAGGATTGCCCATACAATCCTAAAAGTACTATCCACATGACCAATACAAAGAATTCAAAGAGTTTCAAGAAGTCTCAAGCTTCGGAAGGAAAGTCTGTTTCCTTCGGAAGCTCCAAATCAAAGAAGAAGGTAAATGCAAAATTACCTTCGGAAGTAAAATTGGTCTCAGAAGAAAGGAGTTCTTCCGAAGCACTGAAGTCTGCTGCAGTGACTGTAGAATCTTCCGAAGGTTCAGTCATCAAAACTTGTGAAGTCCCAAAAGCTTCTAAGGTTTTGAAGGTCAAGTCCAAGACTCCAAAGGTGGTGTGGAAGTCTAAGAAAGACCAAATGACTGAAGTTTCTCCATCAACAACAGCTGAAGATCCCCCTAGTACAACCATAGGATCTATTACTGTTGCATTACCTTCTATTACACTTAGTGAGCCCAAGACAAGTAAGGCTTGGGTTTCCAAATGTAACTAATCATTTTCTTGTGCAGGAACAGCTCAAGACAAGCAGGAATGTTTGGATAATTGACAGTCGTTGTTCCAGGCACATGACAGGCAATAGGTCTCTACTCCATAATTTTGAGAGAATTGATGGAGGACCAGTTGCTTTTGGAGGAGATGAAGGTGGTTACATTTCTGGAAGGGGCAAGGTCACAAATGGTAAGCTCAGCATTGAGAAGGTAAACTTTGTTAAGGAGCTTGGGTACAATCTTCTGAGTGTATCCCAATTTTGTGATCAGAGTCATAACATGCTCTTTACTGAGCATGAGTGCATTGTTCTCAAGCCTGGAGTGGTCATTCCTCATGAGCATATCCTGCTCAGAGCCCCCAGGAAAGGGAACATGTACAAGATGGATTTGCAAGAAACATCTCCCTCTGGAGAAGTTTCATGCTTTCTATCTAAAGCAAATAGTGATGAGTCTTTCCTATGGCATAAAAGAATGTGCCATGTAAACTTTAAGAACATGAATAAATTAATTAAACATGATCTGGTAACTGGAATGCCAAAGAAAGAGTTTACAAGTGATGATCATTGTGTTGCATGCCTGAAAGGGAAGCAACACAAGGTATCTCACAAGCCTAAGGAAAGGAACTCCATCACTACTCCCCTACACTTGTTACATATGGATCTCTTTGGCCCCACCAGTGTAATGAGTCTAGGAAGGACCTCTTATTGTTTAGTGATCACAGATGATTTTACAAGATTCACTTGGGTTTTCTTTCTTAGAACTAAGGATGAAACCCCTGAGATTCTGAAGAATTTCATCTTAAAAGTTGAGAATCAATGTGATCACAAGGTCAAAACCATAAGATGTGATCAAGGAACTGAATTCAAGAACCAAATCCTTGATACATTTTGTGATGAAAAAGGTATTACAAGACAATATAGTGCTCCCAGGACTCCTCAGCAAAACGGAGTTGCTGAGAGGAGAAACAGGACACTTATTGAAGCTGCAAGAACTATGTTGTCTGACTCTAAACTGCCCATCACCTTCTGGGCAGAGGCAGTTAATACTGCTTGCTATGTGCAAAACAGAGTTTTAGTAGTTAAGACACATGGTAAGACTCCTTATGAACTTTGGCACAAGAGGAAACCTTTCATTGGTTTTCTCAGGTCATTTGGATGTCCCTGCACCATCTTGAATACCAAGGATCAAATTGCCAAGTTTGCTGAGAAATCAGATGATGGACACTTCATTGGATACTCTTCCCAAGCTAAGCTTATAGAGTATACAATCTCAGAACTAGAATTGTTGAGGAGTCAGCCAATGTGACTTTCAATGAACACACACCCTGTGTGGCTGGTTCTGGTCCTGATTGGCTGTTTGATCTTGATTTAGTTACCAACTGTTTTAACAAATCTTGTGAGAATGTTTCAGGATCTGCAGAAAATTTAAATACAGGTGATCCTGATCCAAGATTTGAGCTAGGAAGATCCTCAACTCATACATCTTCAGCTCCAGTTGGAACTACTTCAGCAAATGAGGTCTCTATCAGCACAACAATGACAAATTCAGCTGATACATCTGGTATGCCTTCAAATTCCAGCTCAGAGGCTCTCAACCAGATAAAGATACCTCAATTGTAGAAGACAACAATGGTGATGGTGATAGTGATCAGGAATTTCTTGATGCTAATAACCACACCATAGATGACAACATCAATGATGTCACACACTCATTGGATCAAGTTAATCTTGATAAGTGTGATAATGTGGAGGGTGAATCTTCTAGGCCAGATCTAAATTTCTCAAATTTGGATCTTTCTCAGCAACTTGCTGTGATCCCTCAGCTAAGGATCCACAAGTCTCACCCCACCACAAACATCATTGGAGATGTTGTCACAGGGGTAAGAACAAGAGGACAAACCCATGAAGCAAATGTTTGTCTTCACTCTTGTTTCTTATCTCAGATAGAGCCAAAGAAAGTTGATGAAGCTCTAAAGGATGGAAGTTGGGTTGAAGCTATGCAACAAGAGCTGCTTCAATTCAAAAGGCAGAAAGTTTGGAACCTTTGTCCTCTTCCTCATGGGAAGACTACCATTGGAACCAAATGGGTTTTTAGGAATAAGAAGGATGATAGAGGAATCATCATCAAGAACAAGGCAAGACTAGTTGTTCAAGGATACACACAAGAAGAAGGGATTGACTACACTGATGTCTTTGCTCCTGTAGCAAGATTAGAAGCTGTTAGGATATTCCTGGCATTTGCTGCATCCAAGAACTTCAAGGTCTTTCAACTTGATGTAAAGTGTGCTTTCTTATATGGAGTGATTGATGAAGAGGTTTATGTCAAACAGCCACCTGGTTTTGTAGACCCTGATCATCCTGATTATGTCTGCAAGCTTGACAAAGCTCTTTATGGGCTGCATCAGGCACCCAGGAAGTGGTATGAGACACTGCTGAGTATCTTTGTAAACATGGATACAGGAGAGGTACTATAGATGGAACTCTCTTCATCAAAGGACAGGGAAATGACTTATTGCTAGTTCAAGTATATGTAGATGACATCATCTTTGGTTCAACTAATCCAAAGCTCTGCAAAGACTTTGAGAAGCTGATGAAAGACAGATTTGAAATGAGTTCAATGGGAGAACTCAATTTCTTTCTGGGAATTCAAGTGAAGCAGGTTGAAGATGGCATCTTCATAAGTCAGTCAAAGTATGTTCAGGACATACTCAAGAGGTTCAACATGACTGATTGTAAGATTGCTAAGACACCCATAGCCAGAAACCACTCCCTTGGACCTGATCTTGAGGGGGAGTGTGTAGATGAACATTTATACAGGGCTATGATTGGGTCTCTTATGTATCTTACAGCTAGCAGGCCTGATATCATGTTTGCTACATGTATTTGTGCAAGATATCAAGCCAACCCTAAGATGTCTCACTTAATCACTGTCAAAAGGATTTTAAGATACCTCAAAGGTGCTTCAACACTTGGTCTATGGTATCCAAAGAATCCTAACTTCAATCTGTATGCTTATACAATAGTGATTATGGTGGTTGCAACATGACTGCAAAGTCTACATCTGGGGGATGTCAATTCCTTGGTGGAAGGGTTGTCTCATGGCAATGCAAGAAACAATCCTGTGTGTCTGCATCAACTGCTGAGGCTGAATACATTGCTGCTGCAAGCTGCTGTGCTCAAGTGCTTTGGATTCAAAATCAGATGCTGGACTATGGATTTAACTTCAAAGAGACTCCTATCCACATAGACAACAATAGTGCTATCTCTATCACTGAGAACCCTGTGCAGCACTCAAGGACCAAACACATCAACATCAGGTATCATTTAATAAGAGATAACTATGAAAAGGGATTAATTAAACTAGTCAAAGTTCATACAGATGAACAATATGCTGATCTGTTCACAAAAGCTTTTGATGAACAGAGATTTAAATATCTGATATCAGCTATTGGGATGATTAACTTTGAGTAGACTTTTTCTTAAAACTAATTCTAATTATTTCTTCTTAAAATATGTGTGTCCTAAGTTGTCTAGTTCATCACTTTCATAAGCTCATGTTTTCTTTGGATGTAAAATTCTTTTTGAAGACTTTCCTTAGATTCTTGAAAATTTTCTGATACTTCGGAAGATAAAATTTTATCTTCGGAAGAAAATCATGTCTTCAAAATAAATAACTGTCTAAGAGATTTTACCTTCGGAAGAAGTCTAAACCCATCTTCCGAAGCTTAAATTCCTATCTCAGACACTTATTTGTTTTTAAGGACTTTTTCCTTCCGAAGCAAAATTAACTCTCGGAAGCTTTGTTGATTCTTATACAAAGCATCCAAGTGTTTATTTCTCTTCCGAAGCATAAATTTTCAAGACTCTCAGGAAAATCTTCCGAAGCCATTTTAGCTTCGGAAGCTTTTTCATTAAAACTTCCGAAGACAATTTACCTTCGGAAGCTTTTCGAATTCCAAGAAAACTACTTTTTGAGCAAAAGTAAACTACTTTTTCAGAGGTGGGACCGACTTCCGGATTTCAAAGTTTATCCTCTTTCATTAACTTTGGTTCAAATCCCTTTTCACATAAATACCCAACGGTTCCCCCTCTTCCTCATTATCTTCCTCAATTCCACTATTCCTCTAACCTAATTCTCTAAACCGCCTTTGCTTTCTACCTTTCTTCACCCTTAAGCTTCTGAAATGGCCAACCTTAACCGCAGAAACAACCCAGATTTCTCCATGCAACTTCACAGGCAACATAATCAAGTTGCTCTGTTAAGCTCTTAGAAAGATGCAAGTTTCTCAAAGATTTGCCAATTCTTAACTCTATCCAACTATTTCACCTCCCTGACCATTGATCCTACTCTGTATGAGGATCACTTGCTTGAATTCTGGAAGACCTGCCAAGAGGTCATTATGGATGGGGAGAAGGCACTGTCTGCCACAGTGCAAGGGAGGACAATCTTCATCACTCCGGCCATCATTAACCACCATTTGCAGCTGGATGATAAAGAAGGTGAGTTGTCCTTCCAAAGGAAGCTGTTAATCATTCCTTTGAGCAGATGGGCTATGAAGGAGATTTCTCTGTAAAGACCTTCAGGAAAGGGAGGGTCTCATCCCAGTGGAAATACCTGCTCCATGTGGTTATCCACAGCTTATCAAACAAGCATGGTGGGTGGGACCAGATTCCTGAGGATCTCTCCTTTACAGTTCATGGAATGGTTCAGGGGGTCAAGTTCAGGTACTCTTAATTTGTTTATACTAATTTACTTGCAAACTTGGACTCCTTAGAGTATTACATGTTTCCTAGATATGTTCAACACATTCTCAACTGTGAACTGGGCTCACAGTTGAGGGAAACAAGTAATATTCTTAAATTGGGACAGATGAAGCCCGGCATCTTTAAAATAATGAAGAAGCCAACTGTAGGCTTCTCAGGGGTAGAAACAGCCCTAGTCCCCAAAATGTTAGAGCTCATTGCTCAAGGTGACAACCTAGCAACACAAGCTAGTGTTGAACCCACACCTCTTTTATCCTTACCTTTAAAAAGACCACAAATAACCCTCACCTACCAAAGAAAATCCAAACGGACCCCTGCTCAGACTATTGAGTCTGTGCAGGTCCCCATATACTCTACCTTACAGGAGGAAGTGGACACTAGAGCTCCCACTTCCCCTGAGGAGCAAACCACTCCCATTTCTTCACCTATCAGGGCTGAGGTTCCTCATGCTCACCCTGATGAGCTCACAAGCCCAGGAGCCTTAAGCCTTCACTCTGAGTCTCAACACTCAAGTGAACAACCTTCAGGGGACAGTTACCATCCCCAGCCTTTAGATCTCAACCAACCAATTCCCAACCTATCCTTCTATACTGATGAAGACTTAGGATTCAGTGAGTACCATGAGTCTCTCTTCTCCTCCCCTACTCAAAGAGAGATGAATACCTCTGACTCTCCTCAGTCTATCCCACATCAGTCACCTGTTACTGAGGTGGCCACTCCAGAACATGTTCAGGATGTCCATATGGAAGAGGCTCTCACTTTTGAAAGTGATTACATCATTAAGACCTCAACCATGGCAACTCAGCCCACTGGCATCTTAACTGAGATTGCTAGTGAGCAGAGGAAAACCAGCAGCCGAGAACATCAAGCTGGTGGTGAGAGTGAGGACTTTGGTCCAATCATCTCATCCCCCAATGATTCTTCTGATGAAGAAGAGGGGAATTTGAGACTAAAGGTGCAGAAATTGTCAAAAACATGCTCCTATTTAGTCTCGAAGGTTGGTCACCTTAAATCTCAGGTGACTACCTTACAAAACAGGGTCAATGATCAGCAACTTCAGATTTGATATCTAAAGGAAAAACTAGCTGGGAGACCTTTAAGGAGAGCTTAACCAGGAACACAAGAACCTGTGGAAGTGATTGACTTATCCTCCAGCTCACCTATGCAAGTGGGTGATGCTACCAAAAAGGGGGAGAAAGTTATTGCAGCCACAGAACCTGGGGGTTCTTCACAAAGAATGGACATAGAGGACTCACCATCCTCACTTGCTGTTGTGCATTCTCAGCAACTTCCTCAAGTTCACATTAATGTGGACTCTATAGACTCTATCATCAGGAGTCTCTTTGAGGAAGGTATACCAAGGGCTATCTCATCTCCACCACAAGGAACTGCTAACTACATCATAAGGTGGAGGTATGATGCTGACAGAAGAGCCCTTATCCTTCACAGAGTTCAAGGGCAACAAGAAGTGTTTGATTTTCAAAGCCTGAACTTCTATGAAAGATTGGATCTAGTCAACATGCCACTTGTCAATCCAAGCAATTCAAGACAAGCTGACAGATTGGCTCAAAGAATCCAAGATAGAATCCTTGCAGAGTTCACTCTAAGAAGGAGACTTAGGCAATCAGGCAATGTCATCGGTCAACTGGATGTTGAGGTGGACCCTAAGATTAGTTTCATAGGGGAAACCTTGACTGAAGGCCCAGTGGCAGAACCTAAGACCCCTGTCTCATCATCAACAACTGCTGCAGAGGTTCAAACTCCTTCTGAGACACCTGCTGGTGAAGGTGTTTCTCAGTCTCTCTCTGGCCAGAGCATGGAAGCTACACCACGCAATGAAGGCCAAGCCTCTATCCACCCTGAGTCACAAAGGTCTATTGGTGACAAAGGGAAAAGGATAATGACTCCTGAGGAAATTGAGGAAGAAGAGAGAGAGAGAGGAAAAGGAAGCTAAGGGGAGAAAGTTCTTCTAGGTCATCAAGCTTTATGCAAGCTGCAATCAGGGCTGCCCCCAGACCAAATACTCAAGATGATGAGTTAAGGGCAGTCATGATTACTTATTTACAGACCAGGAACTATGATATTGATGAAATCATCTCCCTCCCCTTAGAAGAACTGAATGAACTGGCTGACATGGAAGTGTCAAGAGAGATGAAGGAGAAAGAGAATGCAAGGCTACTTCTCCAATTCAAAGAGGAGAAGAGACAGAAAAGACTCTACAAGCATGCTCCCACTCTCTCTCCAGTTCAAGAAAGTCCTGCACAGGAAGATGTGGCTCCACAAGAACCTCAGGTAGATAAAGAAGAAGATAGGATCAAGATGATCAACTACCTGAGTGCCACTGGCTTCTATCAGGCAGATGCACTTCTTCCCCTGTCCTATGACTTCATTGAGTTTGAGTACCTAAAGCAACTTGAGCTTGAGCTAGTCAAAGAAAGAAAGACAACCAAAAGGAAGCTAAGGGAAGAAGCTGCAAAGTCAAGAGCCATCATTCAAAAGAGTGTAAAGAAGTCTGCTGACAGACAAAGGATGATGAGCTTCTTGAAGCTATATGGATTCTCCGGAAGGAGACTTGGCCCTATGTCTCTATCCACAATGGATGAGCATATAAGGGTGATCAAGCAGAAGATTAAGAGTGGTGAACTGATTGACTTGCACTCTCTTCCAAGTCAAGTCCCACCTGAAGTGGAGGTCAAGTTTGAACAACCTGAGACACCTCAACCAGAACCTCCAGCTGAGCCTCAGCAAGCTTCATCTTCTGATCCAAGGCAGGGTCAAACTCCCTCTCCTTCTGAACCTGTGAGGGAGGAACATCTAACTGAGAAAGACAATGATGATCAACAAGGTGCTGCAGACCAGTCTTCTCAGTTAAAGTCATCTAAGAGGAAGAAGAGAATGGCTTCTAAACCAAAGACAAAGAAGAATAAGCCTAAGTCATCTACCTCTACACCTCAGGCTGAGTCAGATCAACCTGAGGATGTGCATGATGAGGCAGCCCAATCAACTCCTATGCAAGTGGCTCCTCTAACAACTGAGACACCCATCTTGTCTTGGACTTACTCTACCAATCCAGAAAGATGGCATGTAATCAGAGATCAAGGTGTTGAGAATGTCTACTCCTGGCAAGACATAATCAACTTACCTTTGCATGATCTCTTTGAGATGAGAAGATACTATGAAAGTCTTGATGATCCTGACCATCTAATGAAGAAAGGAATGGTCATGATTGTACTGAAGACCACCAACATCTGAAGATCTTCTAAGTGTTTCGGTAGCTTCAGCCTAGGGGGAGTTTGTAAGGATTCCTTAAGTCTGATGCAACCCAAAACATCCAATGTGTCTCTGCAACATGCACTAAGTACTGAAGTAAAGAATGCTTCGGAAGTTTTACACAATGCACTAGAAAATACTCTGTGTAAAATCTTCCGAAGCCAAGACCAATATCTTTCGAAGCTAAACATGAAGTCTTCCGAAGCCTTAGAGACAAAGTCTTCTGAAGCTTCAACCTATGAAGACAGATTTCTTCTGAAGACTTTTAGTACACATGCTTTATCTGATGTACTGTTCCATAAAGCACCTTTCCGCTGCATCTCTGTAAAGTCACCAACTTACATGAGTTGGTGAAAAGGTCCATGCTTTTGGTAACTGTACATTGAGGTCTTGAGTCTGTAACTTTCTACTTTATGTACTTTATCCTTTTTGTAATGTATAAGGATGTGAGCTATGGCATGTCATAGTCACAAGGTCAAAAGGCAGATATGCCTTTTGATCCTACAATTGATTTTGTTAGTGTCTAGTCAATTGTATCCAGCTGGCTTTCAAAGTATAGCCGGCTGTAGGTTGTAGTATAAGTATTCCAAGTTCTTGAATCTTTCTTTATGCTTTGTAACACTTGTAAAAGAACTTGAGAAAGCAATATACTGCATCCTTAAAACCCAACTCTCTTGTTCTGTCTCTTTACTTTACTTGTGTTCTTTTTATCAACTTGGTTAATCCAGTTCACTGTTTGATCAAAGTTTAGTTGCTCTCCTCATTGTGTTGTTGTGTTGTAATTTGTTCAAGCCCTTAAACGATCCTGCATGGTTCAATCGTGCGATTGAACCATACGAGTGAGTTCAGTCGTACGATTGAGCCTGCGACTGAGTTCAGTCGTATGATTGAGCCTACGATTGAACTTAGTCGTAAGCTATGCCATGCGGTTGAGTCAGTCGTGCGACTGATTCACCGATTGATTCACGCGTGCAATTGAATCATGCCCCTGGCTCAATCGTGCGACTGAGGTTCATATGGAGTGTCTATTCGCATCTTGCTCTGTTCGACACTCTAACTCAGAATCTTTGTCAAAATGTTATATTACACTTCTTGTTTGGATTCATTAGGTTCGCATGGACTCGAAATAGCACTTATAATCATTTAAATCAACATTTGTCCCGGTTTTTTATCTTAACACTTTCGGTCATTTAGGGTTTGATTAATCCATTTATTTGAACCGATTTCAGTTGCAAAGTATCTGTAGATAAGTAGGAAATCAATCAGTATAACAATCGGAGATCAATCACAGTAATCAAAGATTTGACAAAGTGTCTGGGTATGGGCGATTTTTGAGAGTTTTTGAAGGGTGGTAGAGTATACGACCGATTAACCCCCTTATTTATACTGTTTTAAATTTCAGTCATGCGACTGGACCCATACGCATGATTCATTCGTGCGACTGGGTTCAATCGTCCGACTGTTGGTTCATTCTTGTGATCCAATTGCATAGTTGACCCATACTCATAGTCCAATCGTGTGATTGGCTCATACTTATGGTTCAATCGTGCGATTGGCTCATACTTATGGTTCAATCATGCAATTGACTCATACTTATGATTAAATCGTGCGATTGGCTCATACTTATGATTCAATCGTGCGATTGGCTCATACTTATGATTCAATCGTGCGATTGGCTCATACTTATGATTCAATCGTGTGATTGGCTCATACTTATGAGTTTGACCTCAAATATTTCCATACGCTCAAAATCTAACTTTTGATTTATGACATTATGACCAATGATCATCTCAGACATGACCCTTTTAACAGAAAATCATTTGATTACCTCAGATGTGATCCTTTTAATTTAGAACCGATTGGTCACCTCAGACGTGACCCTTTTAATATGTGATTCACAGAGTTCATCTAGTTATATAGTCCGACATCGATGCAAACAAGATAACGAAAACAGAAAACAGCTTGAATTAAAACAAAACAAGACATATTTTTGTGTTTTTGGTTTGAGGTGAATTAAAACCTTTTAGAAATCTTCTAACTGATTTTACTTCATGAGCAGAACAGCTTCAATTTAATTTTATCATATCTGGAAAGATTTATATGAAATCATACAGGTATATCATAATCATTTGTCTGAGAGTCAATGGCACTTTCAGGAAATCATACTAGAGCTATAAGATGCACACAATGATTTTGACTGTCGAGAGTTGCAGCCACAATGATTGTCAGTATGTTTTTCCATTTAAATCCATACACAAATTTTTGACTCATATTGGTGATGAGTTAGGTAATATTATTTCAACAAGCATTTGTGGATCCCATACTTATATGGTAATCAACATTCCTCAGGAGATTTTTGAACGGTCTACGGGTAATTGACAAGAAGAAACTATTCTAAGAGCTTTCAAAGAGATGCCAAGCCTCAGGTCAGTGCCATCGCACAGCAGAGAGGCGTAAACAACAATGAATTCTAGAATATTTAGGTTATGCTTATCATAAGGTCAGTACCATCGCACAGCAGAGAGGCACATAATCTATCTTCTTGTTAGAGTATTTTTTTCTTTTTGCACATAATGGACCAATAACATTAGTCATTCGCTTGATTGCGCTTAACATTTTTCCATGTGCTTTGCTCATTTTTATGGTCATCCGCACACATTTTTGGCCTTTATTTTGCTGGTCACCCCTTATTGGAAATGCGTTGATTGTGTTAACCAGGGATAAGATGAAAACCCAAAGCAAGTTGAACAAATTAGTTTTAATTTGATTCACCAATGAAGTCTACTCGTCTATTGTTTTGAATCTACCGACACATTATATAATGAACTAGCAACCTCTAGGCCTATTTTCTCTATGTTACCTCAGTAGGAGACTAGTTAACTATCATATTTCATTTATTTTGCTTAGACTTCTCAGATTTGTAATTTGAATATAGCATTTTGATCATTTAAATCTTTTTGATGTCCCAAACAATTAGTTCCCTGTGTATTATCATTTTTTATAATTGTTGAATCAATCTCACAAATTTGATTTCTTTACTTTCAGCTAATCTACCCGCCCCCATTTATTTTTATTTTATTTTTTTTAAATACTGAAATTAAATAAATATTGAAACTAAACTATTCTCCCCCTAAAATTCTAAAACCGAAAATATTTTTGTGTTTTTGGATTTTTATAGACAGAAAAATAAAACTAAAAAAGTAAGAAAAAATTGGCGGACTACGAACTCGACTCTTCTGGAATCACAACACTTTTCTTTTTCATGCCATTGACCTCCAAAAGATATAAAAACCGAGGTTTGTCAAAAGCTTTTGTGTAGAGGTCGGCGCGTTGAAAATCCGTATTAATTTTAACAATATCGATTAATTGTGTTTTAAAATAGTCACGTATAAAGTGATATTTAATACTGATGTGTTTAGTTTTTGGGTGTTGGACCGGATTATTAGTGACAGCTATTGTAGCAGAGTTATCAACAAAGATAGGGGTGTTAGAAAATTAAAAACCATGGTCTCGCATTTGCTGTTGAATCCAAATGATTTGTGAACAACAACTTGCAGCAGCAACATATTCACCTTCACATGTTGACAGAGCAACAGATGTCTACTTCTTACACTGCCGGGTGACTAAGCGTCTTCCAAAGAACTGACATCCCACTGATGTTGACTTGTAATTCATCTTGCAACCACCATAGTCTGAGTCACTATACGCTGTAAGCTCAAAGTCATCATCATGAGGATACCACAACCTGAGTGTTAGGGTACCCTTCAGATAACGAAAGATCCTTTTAACCCCGATGAGATGATTCACTTTTGGTTTAGCCTGATATCTGGAACAGAGACACGTGGCGTACATAATATCAGGATGAGAGGCTGTGAGGTACATCTGAGATCCGATCATTCCTCAGTACATAGTGGCATCTACCATATCACCATTTTCATCGGGTGCTACATCATGGTTCGTGGCAAGTGGAGTCCCAGCAACCGTTGCATTCTCCATGTCGAACTGACTAAGGTTATCTCCTAAATGTTTGGACTGATGCAGGAAGATTCCATTTGGTGTCTGATCCACCTGTAACCCAAGAAAGAACTTCATTTCTCCCATGACACTCATCTCAAACTCAGCTTTCATCACATATTCGAATTCTTTACACAATTCTTCATTTTTGGAACCGAAGATTATGTCATCCACATATATATGTACCAGTAGTAACTCACCATCTTTCTCTTTGATGAACAACGTGTAGTCAATAACCCCTCTGCGAAAACCATGTTTCACCAGATGAGTAGAGAGCTTCTCATACCAGGCTCGAGGGGCTTGATGAAGCCCGTAAAGAGCCTTGTCCAATTTATAAACTCTATCCTAATGATAAGGATCCTCAAATCCTTCGGGTTGACTGACGTACACAGTTTCACGGATTTCACCATGAAGGAATGCACTTTTCACATCCAATTGATAAACTTTGATCTTTATGTAGGACGCATAGGCTAAGAAGATACGAGTTGCTTCCATCCTTGCCACAGGTGCAAACACATCATTGTAGTCAATGCCTTCGACTTGTCTAAACCCTTGAATGACAAGCCGAGCCTTGTTTCTGATTATTACCCCTTGGTCATCTTTCTTACACTTAAGAACCCATTTAGTGCCAATCACCATTACCCCTTTTGGTCCGTCCACAAGAGTCCATGCGCCTAACTTCTTGAACTGAAGGAGTTCTTCTTGCATAGCACAAAACCATGCCTCATCGTTTAAAGCTTCACTTACGTATTTTGGCTTAAATTGAGACACAAAACATCGATAAGCTCCATCATGTAGATATCCTTTTTCCATGATTGCGGCATAATCAGCTGAGTATAGCTGATTTCGTGTCTGAACTCCTGATAGAATATCCCCGATGATTTCGTCCAAGGGATGATGCACATTAATTCGAGTTCCGGGAGTGGTAGGAACAACTACTTCATTATCCAGATTTTGAATCCCAGGTTCAGTTTCTATGGTTGTTAGAGTATGGGGTTCAGAATTTCTAGAGGCATTAAGGTCAGATGCTTGTGAACTTTAGGTAGTGGGAACCTATTCCTCCTGGTCCACATATGCAGTCTCAACTGCTTCATCATCAGAGGAAGACTCACTTACTTCAAGCTCTCCCCCTGAAGGGCTAGAAGTATCGTCTAATGGAACCGATGATGTCGGGTCTAGTGGAGGAGTATTCAGAATATCGTACATCATTCGGGCAGGTAACTCATCATCAGGATGAGAAGGAGGTAGATTGAAGGACTTGAAGAATCCATCATAGTCAAAAAAGAAGAAAGGTCTCTTGCCAACAAGGGGGGTGGTGTATCTTTGGAAATAAACATTGCACCACACTTCTACGTGACCCGTTGAGTTGTTATAAACTCTCTTGTCTGGTATACTATATCCAAGAAAGATACCTTCTTCTGCCTTCTCACAAAACTTCCCAGTCTGAGTTTTCTTTAACAGCATGCACGATGCTCCAAATGGTTCTAGATACTCCAAGTTGGGTTTACGTCGCTGGAGCAATTCATAATACGTTTTTCCATGACGTTTGACCACAAGGACTCGATTGAGAGTGTAGCATGCATTAGCCACTGCCTCGTTCTAGAATTGAATGGACAGGTTAGAGTTGGCTAACATTGTCCTTGCGGTCTCTATCAAGCTCTGATTCTTTCTTTTAGCAACCCAATTCATATGTGGAGTGTAAGCAAAAGTAAATTGATGAACAATTCCTTTCTCTCGATAGAATGCCTCCATCCACTTATTCTTGAACTCTGTTCCGTTGTCTGATCGAATTTTTCTTAATTTTAGCTTGTAGAGAGATTCCAATGTAGTGACTAGATGCTTGAATGATTCAAATGTCTCTGACTTTGCTTTCAGAAACATCACCCAAGAGAATCTTGAGTAATCATCAGTTACTACAAAGCAGTACAAATCACCAGCAATGCTCTTTGTACTGACTGGGCAAACAGATCCATGTGTAGAAGCTCGAGAGGAATGTCGATAGAATTGACTTTCTTTGCTTTGTGAGACTTCTTGGTATGTTTCCCTTTCTTACATGCTACGCAAAAATCTGGGAGTTGGAAATTCTTGACTATAACTCCATTCACCAAATCATTCTGAACCAGATGATTCATCTTCTTGGGATTAATGTGTCCCATTCTCCTATTCCAGGAGACTGAATCCCTCTCTGTTGCCTTTGACAAGAAGCACTGGGCAGTAGACTCAGTTACGGAGGCTTTTGATAGATCCAAGACATAAAAATCATTATATCTTGAAGCTGACATTAGAATTTTATCCTACTCGACAACATACTCCTTCTTAAACATGTAGCACTTCTTGTTGTCAAACACAACTTTGAATCCCTTATCACAGATTTGGGAGACAGAAAGCAAGTTGTTTTGTAGTTGTTGAACGTAGTTGACTTTGTCAAACTTCACTTTCTCATTTCCCACATCTCCTTGAGCGGTGATGTAACCTCCTTTATTCCCAGTGAACGATACGTGTCCCCCTTTAATTTGTTTGACGTTGAAAAGGAGAGACGAATTCCTGGTCATGTACCTGGAAGCCCCACTATCAATAATCCAGGTATTAGTGATAGCGCTTTAGCGGACACCCTGCACATCAAAGAAATTTAGTTCAGGTTTGGGAACCAAGCCTTAACTGGCTTGGGTGTCCCAGAGGTATCACACATCATGAACTCAACCCACTGTCCTTTAGAGGATGAGGGCACATCTTTCTTCTTCTTATTCTCACTATCACACACATTACTTGTTTTGATCTTCCATAAACCAGTTTTGTGTAAGGCCTGTTTGTGGTAAACAGACGACTGGCTTATGGTTTGAACTTTTAGGTTCACTAATAATCGTAGGTGTAACCTTAGGTGACACATTAGATCTAATTTTAGAAAAAACTTGGTTTTTCATCAAAAAGTTTAATTTTCTTTTTAGTTGTCTGATAATAAGGACACTTTGGAGAGATATGTCCTCGTTTTCCACAACTGTAGCATGATCTTCCTTTGACAGTTTGAGGAAAGTTTTGATATGGGGTTGAGTTTGGTCGGGGTTTTGATAAAGACTCTTCCTTTTTAGATGTTTCACCTTCTTTAACAAACTTAATTGTTTTGACATTTTGAACATCTTTCACTTTCATTTTATGAGGATGTTGATGATTAACACGTTTAAGATTCATTGGATTAGACTTTTTAGGTTCTGAAATAGATGTTTGTGAACCTGACTCTAATTTAACCTTTTCAATTTTATTACCCAAATCCTCAACAGGTAGCTTATCTTTCGATCCCAAAGTAGAATCCTTCTGTTTAGTGACAGATTTCACAGGTTTACCCATAGAATCTGGATCACTGACCAGAGGAGTAGACACCAGATGATCCTTTACAGGGTTATTATTAATTGGTCAACATTTAGTGTTCATAAGGATTTCATGTGGTGGACGTACTACCTTTTAACCCAGACCTTCCCCTGCATTCCGTTCTTTCAATAGGTTTTGAACAATGTGACAAGAACTTGCCAAACTGTGTAGTTTTTGTTTTAATGAATCAACTTCGACTTGAAAAACTGCTTTTTCCTTCTTAGTTTCCTCCAAAGAATTTAAATAGAAATTGATGTCATTTGATTGATTTAAGGCAACAACCTCGGTTTCCCTTAGTTGTTTCCCCAACAGTTTCATCTTTTTTTTGAAGCTGCACTCATTTTGTTTTAAAACATGATTTGCTTCAGTGCAGAGTTGTACATCATTTACTAGATTATCATTATGTTCTAATAACCTAGCAAATTTTAAATCAATGCTTTCCCTAAATTTATCACATTCAGTACAAGCATGTTTTTCAAAAAATTCGTCTTTAGAACATACCTGTGTAGAACTAGACGAATCAACCATCAACGCAGTGTCAGACTCTTCGGTGACTAGAGATTCTGAGTTTGTAGTACTTAGCTCTTCTTCAACCAAATGATCAACAACATCCATAGCTTCTTCGATATCTGAAAGTGAATGCTCAGCTATGATGTCTCCTTCACTTGTAGATCCATCATCCAATGTATCAACTAAGGCAATGTTTGATTCACCCTGAGAAACAAATCGGAAGGACCAGTCTTGTCCTTCATCACCTTGAGCAACCAAAGGCTTAGACTCTTTACTTGAAGATGAAGATCCAATCTTATCATGTTCTTGTCGGTTGAATGTAGGAAAAGGATTTCCATTTCCAGTCTTCTTTGGCTTCACGCACTCACGTTTGAAGTGCCCCTTTTCACCACAACTGAAACACATGACCTTGGTTTTGTCAAATCCAAATGTCGTATCTTTAGTGGCAACCAAATTTTGTCCCGTCTTTTTTAAAAACTTCTTGGCTCTTCTAACAGCACTAGCCAAGGCCCAAATTATATCCATGCGTTCTAGCTCATTTTCATCAACTTGCTCGTTGTCCTCGTTAGCAAGATGACAGTTTCAATCTTACCAGCAACTAATCCATCATAAGATTGAACAACATCAGCTAAAAGATCCATGTGCTCTTTAGCAACTTCCACGGTGACATTTCCAAGATTCTCGGTCTTCAACTTGGTAGTATTTGCCTCAGGAACTATGTATTGGGTTCCAGATGACCCTGACGTTACGTTTCTCGATTCACTGCTTTGGGAAGGAGAAGAAGAGCTAGACACAAACGCCGTTTGTAGTGGTGCACCTGAAGCAGCCGGAGTTGGAACTGAATTGTATAGTGTAGGATTCTGAACATAGGATCCTTTCTTTGACTTGTATTTCATACGTAGTTCTTCCTCCCTTAACTTCAAAATGAAATCATTTATGTCTAAAGTAGCAAGAGTATCGTTTTGTCTCAGATTAGACACAAATGGATCCCATTTGTCTGGGTGACCATCGGCAAAACTAGAGACTTTATCTTCCATGGATGTGGTCATGCCATGAGTGTGTAGCTCACTCATCAGATGATAGAATCGATCAATAATATCATCCAAGCTCTCATTCCCAATCGGAGAGAAATTGTCAAATTCCTTCTTAAGAGCTTTTGCCTTCAGTGCTTTCAGAGCTGCATTACCTTCGTACTCCTTTTCCAACGCATCCCATAATTTCTTAGACTGCTTGTTCTCAGAGAACTGATGAAAGATGTCCTTAGGTATAGACTGAGTCAACAAGGCATATGCTTTCTTTTCAGCATTATACAGAGTCTTCTGGGATTCACTCATTCCTCCCAAAGTCAATTTAACTCCATTTGCACTGACTGGTACCGTGTAACCAGTCTCAATGGATGTCCAAAGGTTTGGGTCAACTCCATTCAAGTAGATTTCAAATCGCAGTTTCCACTGTGGGTATTCGTCCAAAGATAACAGCTTTGGCGGTTTGTTGTGGTTTTCAATCTCATTCTCCAGAAGTAGAAGGTTCTGGATACGTGAGTCCTTTCCAGCAGTGAATGCAGCAAACTGGTCTTCCATTGCTTTAACTTGGTAAACTTAGAACAGGACAGATTCCCTCGTGCAAATGAGCTATGCGAATGGGTCACTCTTGCGAATGAAAGATGCGAATGACTTCAATCGTGCGATTGGATTTAGTCGTGCGAATTAGCGGGACGATTGTAGTCAAGCAACTGGAGTTGCTTAACCGTGTGAATGAGTGATACGACTGAGTTCAGTCGTACGAATGAGAGTATACATATGGGTTTAGTCGTACGAATAGTCCAATCGTGCGACTGAAAGCTGCTATGTTTGAAAAATCGAATATTTTGAACACTTTGACACAAAATACGAATTTTCCAGAAACCCTAATATGCCGTTTGATGAAAAATCAAAACTTTAACACATGCAAACGTCAAAACATTTTTTGAAGCAAAACGGTGACTCTTTTGATTGAAAACCTTTATTTTAACACCAAACCAATTAAATCCATGCAAAATCACGAGCCAAAGCTCTGATACCACTTGTTAGGACCGTTTCGTATTGAGTACTAACGGATTCTGCGTGAGACCACATCAAATAGTGCGGAATCCTATTTGATGCGATCCAATCAGTGAGAACAACAACCTGATTGATCTAACGATGAAACAAACGTTAAGAATTGATTAGAAATCGATCAGGAACGAACAATGAAGTTGGATAGGCTGTTTAGGACGCTTTGGACGGCTAGGGTTTGTAAATCTTCGAAGTCTCTATTTTTCAAGAATTATGTGGTATTTATAGGTTTCTAGTTTTCATTCGTACGACTGAACCATTAGCATGGTTCTGTCGTGCAACTCACTCAAGCGGTTGTTTCAACTTCAGTCGTGCGACTGAGTCAATCTTATGTTTCAGTCATATGACAGATCCAGTTTCCTGGTTCTGGTTCAGTCGTGGGACCGGTCCATAAGTATGATTCATTCATGCGTATGGTGCATAAGTATGGTCCATTAGCATGAGTAACCACCAGTAATATGAAATATTTAAAAACATATAAACATCAAGAAGCATATCATATTTCATTAAGAATTCATATTACATATGTGTAAGAAATGAAAGACTTTTACATTAAGAACATAAACTAGGAACATGATGTATCAACAAGATGCTTTTCGTCTTCTTTGATTTCTTGATCTTGATGAAGGTTTAGCGCTTTGGGTTTTGATAGAATCTTGAGAAGATTCTTTTTCAGATTCTTTCAATTTTTAATCAATAAGGTTTGTTTCAGAAGAGCTTGAATCATCAGAATATGACTCTTTGATTTCTCTTCTTTAGATTTTCCTATTAACTTGTTATCCTCTTTGTCAAGTTCACCATTCTCAAAAACACATTCACCCTTTGGAACAAATAGCTTTTTATTCTCTTTTCGAGGTTTATAAGATTTGATTTTAATTGGATGACCATTCTTTATCTTCTTTGAATCTTTCTCTTTAAATATTTCAATGTTTATCTTTTCGATTTCACTTTTGACATTAGATTGAACATTTCTTTTCTTTTCTTGAAATTCTTTAAGCTTAGCTTTATTCTCTGGTGAATGATCATGGGTATTGAAGCTTTATTCTCTTCAAGTTGTTTCTTGACAAGTTCAAGTTCTTTTAAAGTTTTGTTCCAAGAAGGTTGGAGAGATATGATTTTATCATCAGAAATATTATGATCTGCTTTCAGCTTACTGTGCATTAATTGTTCTTGTATTAGTTTATCACATATTTTGAATGAGTAGGTTCTATAGTGTTCTACTTCTTCAAAACATGCTTTAGTGCATATTTCCTCCCTTACTTCCACTGGAATTTCTGGATAAGAGTTTAAAGATTCAGTGTTAGTTTCAGATGAAGAGTTTACAACCTTGGGTTGTTCAGACTGTGCCATAAGAGCAACTTCTTAAGACTCTTCCTTTGGATCTGATTTGTCACTCCAGTCATAGTCTTCCTCTTTGTCTGAATCTCCTTTCGTTTTTGGATCATTATCTTCTGACCAGTCTTCAGTGTTGATTTCAGCAACAAGTGCTAGACCAGAAGTAAGATCTTCAGTAAACTGTTCTGCATAAGCACTCCAGTCATAACCATCCTTGATGCTGACTACTAATGCTTTCTTTGGTTCTTCAGTGGTCTTTGATTCTTCCTACAGTTCTGGCATTGGTAGACTCTGATAAGGTTTCTGAAATGTCTTCTGAGTCTGTTGATGATATCTCTGACTGTTAGAACTACTTTGACCATTTCCTCCTTGAGTTCTTGGAGCTTTGCACTTTCTAGAAAAGTGGCCATAGTTGTTACAGTTAAAACACCTTGACTTCGACTTATCAAAGCTAACTGTTTTATTTGCACTTGGCTTAGTTTCTATTCACATATGAATGCTTTTGTGTTCTATAAGCTATCATCACCATTTTCCAGTTGAGATCCATTTCTTCAACGTCATCTGGATCCATCTTGAACAAATCTCGCAAAATTAAATCAACTTGTGTTAAATGACTTCCCTGGTATGTTTAACTTGCCATAAAGGTTGTAAATGTAGATTTGGACTCTTCATCCTGTAAAAGGATGTTTATAACATCTTTAACTTTGTTAGGGTAAGCAGAATTAGAAGATGGAGTCTCATTTTGAGTTTTAGGCATTTGAGATTTTAGAGGAGACTGTGGTTGTGGCTGAGTTGAGTAGACAGGTGTGCTAGTATAGAATCCTGCTCCCACAAATAGATCACACTCATCTTCTAGAGTAGCTTCATCCTTAGCAAAAAAAGCATTCTCTACAATATTTGCTGGAGAAGCAAGATACTTATATTGAGAAGTAGATATAACTCTATCATTATTCCTTGAGCTTTCATTAATTTCCACTAACTCAATCTTTGCAATTAACAGATCAAGATCCATAAGAAACATTTTTCAGTATGTTTTAACAAAGTTACTGTTGGTTTCTAAATGATGGAAGTGATTTAGAAGTCTATCATTTAGGTCTTTAAGATCATTCTTAATCCCTAAAGTTGACATTTATGTGATAAGTTGCACATATCTGTTCATCATCTGGTTTACAGTTTCTCCTGAGTTATGCTCAAACAATTCAAGTTGCCTTTTAACTTCTGTCTTTTGAGATCTTGAATCTCTTTTCCTCCTTCACAGATAACTTTAAAAGCTTTATATAAGGTGTACCCATTTTGGTAATTCTCAAGCCTTGATAGTACTTCGAAAGATAACCTTTTACACATGAGAGAATATGCTTTAACATCATTCTTCACCTTCTTCAGATCATCCCCATGTAATCCATCTTTTGAATAAGGCTCTAGAGTATCTTTTGTGTATACAAAACCATCAGGACCATCAGTAGTAACAGGGATGTCAGGTCCTTTCTCAATTGATTTCCATAAATCAGTATCAATTGATGTTGATGCATGTATGTCCCTAGATCATGATTTGTAATGTAATAGATCTTGTCTGTCTGATTATGATGTAATATGTAATGATTAATGAAATGATATGGATTGTTTGTGATTTGTAATGTTTAATAATTCATTAATGAGTCGTGATTAAATTAATTGGGTTTATGATTGTTTGAATGGTTACACATAATGTTATATTAATTAAAACATTCAAACTTAACTTAATGAAGTTCTCATGCGAATGGCCCATGCGAATGGACCATACGCATGAATAACTTCATACGACTGACTAAATCGCACAAATGAACCAGGAGACTGGATCAGTCGTATGATTGACACATAAGATTGGCTCAGTCGCACGACTGAACACTCAGTCGTGCGGATGAATCAACTGCATGGTTCAATCGCACGACTGAACCATACTTATGGCCCAGTCGCACGATTGAACAATACTAACCTATAAATAGACCCAATTCGTGGAAAAACGTAAGCATTCATACCATTACGATTCCAAACGTACCCTAGCCGTCCAGAGACCTCCTAAAGCGTTCTCCAAGTTCACAGAACACATTAGATCGATTCCTAATCGACTTCTAACGTTAGATTCAATTCTTGATTGATTCTTCGTGTGTTCTCACTGATTGGATCGCCAATCAAATAGGATTCCGCACTATTTGATTTGGTTTACACGCTAATCACTAGGTATTTTGTTCAAATACCAGGTCCTAACAAGTGGTATCAGAGCTTTGGCTCTTGATTACGTGTTGATTCAATCAAGATTGCATAAAAGTTTGTGTTTTTGCACTAAAAACGCAATCTTTGGTGTCAAAAGTGATCTTGGACGTTCCCTGCTCATCAAAGTTTGGTTTCTACGGACTTAGGCGATTAGGACTTGTGAAATTTCGAATTTTTACAGCTGAAACCCGTCAAACCTAGAAAATTTCGCAAAACAGCAGCTTCAGTCGCACGAGTGACCCATTCGCACGACTGGACTCCATTCGCGTGACCCATTCGCACGATTGGACCTAGTCGCACCTTCATTCGGCCGACTGAACCATTCGTTCGCATAGCTCATACGCACCAGATTCATTCGCACGACTGAACCAATTGCCCAGTTCAGTCGCACGATTGAACCAGTCGCAGAGTTCATATGCACGACTAGACCATTCGCATCCGTCAGTCGCATCAGTGAAAGTTTGTTTGATTAGACTTAAAGTTATTCGCCATGGAAGATCAGATGTCAGCCTTTACTGCTGGGAAGGATTCAAGGATACAGAACCTGCTGCTGCTTGAGAGTGAGGTGGGTAATCACAATAAACCACCAAAGCTCTTGACTTTAGATGAGTTTCCCCACTGGAAACAACGTTTTGAGATCTACCTCAATGGAGTGGGTCCTAATCTGTGGGAAGCCATCGAGATTTGTTAAAAAGACCGGACAGAACTTGGTAGCTACTAAGGATACCACATTTTGCTTTGACAAGAGCAAAGTGACCTGCTTCAACTGTGGAGAGAAGGGGCACTTCAAGAGAGAATGTGTCAAGCCAAAGAAGACGGGTAATGGGAACCCGTTCTCGTCCTTTACTCGCCAAGACAAGCAAGCTGCCAGTTCTACTTCATCAAACAAGGATCCAAAAGCCTTGACTGCTCATGATGATGAAGGACAGGATTGGAGCTTTAGATTTGTCTCACCAGGGGAATCAAACATTGCCAGTGTAGAGGATATTGATGATGATTCTGCGAGTGAAGGTGATCTAGCAGTTGCGATAGCGATGTCACATAGTGAAGAAGCAACTGCAGCCGAGGTCAGTTACAAGCCTAAAGAGGAGACTTCCACGTCAGAGACAGAAAAGACAGAATCACCAGAACAAGAGACATCTGATGCTGCGTTGATGGCTAGCTCTTCTGAACCAACTCAGGTAAGTACTACTGACCAAATGTTTAATAATCATGCTTGTTCTGAATGTGATACTTTTAGGAATAGCATAGATGAAAAATTTGCTAGGTTATTAGATCATAATGATAACTTAGTAAAAGATTTGCAACTGTGCACTGAGGCTAATAGAGTACTAAAACAAAATGAGCATAGTTATAAAGAAAAGACAGACCTATTGACTAAACAGCTTAGGGAAACCGAAGTAGTTGCCTTTAACCAAGCAAATGACATTAGGTACTATCTAAACTCCCTAGAAGACACTAAGAAGCAAAAGGATGTTCTAGAAGTAGAAGTAAATTCATTAAAACAGAAACTGCATAGTTGGACTAGTTCTTCACACATAGTTCAACACTTAGTGAGAGAAAGGAATAACGGGGAGGGATTGGGTTACAAAGTGGTTCCACCACCACCTGAGACCTTGATGAACACTAAGACTAGACCAGTAAATAATAACCCCTCAAGGATCACGTGGTGTCTACTCTTCTTGTTAGTGATCCAGATACCTCATGTTCATCTACTGAATCTGGACACAAACAAAAGGAGGCCACTTTAAAGGAAAAGGGTAAATTGCCTTGTGTTAATCTGGAAAATGAATTTGAAAAAGTTAACTTAAAGTCAGGGTCAAACAGAGTCAAATCAGAACCTAAAAAGACTTCAAATGTTAATTTTTCACATGCTTCAAGTAAAAAACCAGTTAACCAAAAAGAAAAGGAGGTTAAACAGGTTAAAACAGTTAACTTTGTTAAACCAGAGAAAACATCAAAAGAACCAGAGTCAAAACCTAAAATAATTGATGTTACTAGAGTGTCACACACTTCTCAACAGAGAAAGCTTCATCATAAAGTTGATAGCAGGTCGTGCTACAACTGTGGAGAATATGGACACATTGCTTCCTATTGTCCTTTCTATCAGACACCTAGGAAGAAGATTGACCTTCAGGACTCTAAGCCTAGGTTTTCTAAAAGGAGCTCTCTGACTCCACCTAGAAGAGCTAGTGAACCTAAAGTTCAACCTGTAAGCCAGTCGACTGTTTATCATAAACAGGCCTTGCACAAATCTGGCTTATGGAAAGAGAAGTCATCCTGCGTGTCTGATACTGATGATAAGAAGGAACCTGAGCTACCCTCACCCTCTAAGGGTCAATGGGTGGAGTTTATGATGTGTGATGCCTTTGGGAAACCCAAGCCAGTAAAGGCTTGGGTTCCTAACCTAAACTAATTTATTTACTTTGTATGTGTCAGGGTGTTCGATACAGTGCTGAGACTAACACGTGGATTGTAGACAGCGGAGCATCCAGGCACATGATAGGAAATAGAGCCCTTTTATCAAACGTCAAGCAAATAAAAGGAGGGCATGTTTCCTTTGCTGGAAACAAGGGAGGCTATATCACAGCTCAGGGAGAAGTGGGAAATCAGAAAGTTAAGTTTGATAAGGTGAACTACGTTCTACAACTTCAAAATAACTTGCTTTCTGTTTCCCAAATCTATGATATAGGATTTAAGGTCATCTTCGACAATAAGAAGTGTTACGTGCTGAAGAAAGACTACATGATCCCAGAGGACCAAGTTCTGATGACTGCTTCAAGATATAAAGACCTTTATGTCTTGGATCTGTCAACAGTTGCTACAACGGATCATGAGGTTCAGTGCTTTCTATCTAAAGCTACTGAGAAGGATTCCATCTCCTGGCATAGGAGAATGGGACACATTAGTCAAAGGAAGATGAATCATCTGATTCAGAAGGATTTGGTGAGAGGAGTTAATGTAAACAACTTCCAACTTCCTGACTTTTGTGTAGCTTGCAAGAAAGGCAAACAGACGAAGAAGTCTCATAAGGAAAAGAAAGTTCATTCAATAGAACTTCCGCTTGAACTTCTTCACATGGATCTGTTTGGTCCAGTCAGTACAAAGAGCATTGCAGGCGACCTGTACTGTTTTGTGGTCACTGATGACTACTCAAGGTTCACTTTGGTAATGTTTCTGAAATCCAAATCAGAAACATTTGAGTCATTCAAGGAGTTAGTAACCACACTGGAATCTCTCTACAAGCTAAAGGTTAGACAAGTACGCTCAGACAACGAGACAGAATTCAAGAACCAATGGATGGAGGCATACTGCAAGGAAAAGGGAATTGTGCATCAATTCACTTCTGCCTACACGCCTCAGATGAATGGTGTTGCTGAGAGGAAGAACAGAAGCTTGATAGAGACAGCACGGACTATGCTGGCAGACTCGAAACTGCCTATCCAATTCTTGAATGAGGCAGTGGCGAATGCATGTTATACACTGAATCGAGTCCTGATAGTCAAGCGCCACGGAAAGACATGTTACGAGCTACTACAAAGACGCAAACTGAATTTGGAGTATCTTGAACCTTTTGGCGCGCCGTGCACACTTCTGAAGAAGACACAAGAAGGCAAATTCAGCTAGAAGGCGGATGAAGGAATCTTCCTAGGATACAACATACCGAACAAGCGAGTTTACAACAACTCAACGGGTCTTGTAGAAGTGTGGTGTAATGTTGACGTTCAGCGATATACCACACCACCTACAGACAAAGGACCCGCTTACTTCTTCGACTATGATGGATTCTTCAAGTCTTTCAACATCTCTCTCTCTCCCTCGGATGATGAGCTAGCTACTAGGATGATGTATGATACCCTGAATACACCATCTAGCACACAGAGAGAATCATCTACTCAGTCAGGGGGAGTAGTCGATGACAGTGACTCCTCCTCTGAAGATGAAGCTGAAGCAGATGACCAAAACAGTCAGGAGGAACAGGTTCCAGTTCCTGAAAGTCCACAAGCATCTACAAGTGATGCACCTTCGACTTCGGAACCTCAAACTCCAACTACCTCAGATGCAGAACCACATGTTCATAATCTTGGCTCTGAGGTAGCTGTTCCTACCACTCCAGGATCACGATTACACGTCTATCATCCCCTTGACAATGTCATTGGGGATGTCAGATCAGGAGTACAAACCCGAAATCAGCTATACTCAGCTGATTACGCCTCGGTTACGGAGAAAGGTTACATTCATGATGGTGCTTATCGGTGTTTTGTCTCGCAGTTTGAGCCAAAATATGTCAGTGATGCACTAAATGATGAGGCGTGGGTGAGTGCCATGCAAGAAGAACTTCTGCAGTTCAAGAAGTTAGGTGTATGGACTCTGGTTGATAGACCTAAAGGTGCTATAGTCATTGGCACCAAATGGGTCCTGAAATGCAAGAAGGATGACCAAGGGGTCATTATCAGGAACAAAGCTTGATTGGTGGTTCAGGGTTTTCGCCAAGTCGAGGGGACTGACTACAATGAGGTGTTTGCACCCGTGGCTAGGATGGAAGCCATTTGTATCTTCCTTGCCTATGCATCGTACATGAAGATTAAAGTCTACCAATTAGATGTGAAGAGTGCATTCCTTCATGGGGAAATAAGAGAAACAGTCTATGTAAGTCAACCCGAGGGATTTGAAGATCCTTATCATCGGGATAGAATTTACAAGCTCGACAAGGCTTTATATGGGCTTCATCAAGCTCCTCGAGCTTGGTATGAGAAACTCTCAACTCATCTTGTGAAACACGGCTTTCACAGGGGAGTCATTGACTGCACACTGTTTATTAAAGAAAAGGATGGCGACCTACTGCTTGTACAGATCTATGTTGATGACATAATCTTCGGTTCAAAGAACGAAGAGTTATGCAAAGAGTTTGAAGCAGTGATGAAGAAAGAGTTTGAGATGAGTGCTATGGGGGAGATGAAGTTCTTTCTCGGGTTACAGGTGGATTAGACACCCAATGGGATCTTTCTACATCAGACCAAGTATGTAGGAGACATTCTCAGTCGCTTTGACATGGAGAATGCTTCTGCTGCTGGGACTCCACTTGCTACGAATCACGATATAGCACCTGATGAAAATGGAGATCTTGTAGATGCCACGATGTACCGAGGAATGATTGGATCCCTCATGTATCTCACTGCCTCAAGACCTGATATCACGTATGCTACATGTTTATGTTCTAGATATCAGGCTAAACCTAAGGTCAACCATCTGATCGGGGTCAAGAGGATTTTTCGTTATCTGAAGGGTACACCAACACTTGGATTGTGGTATCCTCATGATGATGACTTTGAGGTTACCGCGTATAGTGACTCGGATTACGGGGGCTGCAATATGAACTACAAGTCTACATCAGCAGGGTGTCAATTCTTTGGGAAAAGATTAGTTACCTGGCAGTGTAAGAAGCAGACATCGGTTGCATTGTCAACCTGTGAAGCTGAGTATGTTGCTGCTGCAAGTTGTTGTTCACAAATCATCTGGGTTCAACAGCAAATGCGGGATTACGGTTTAAGGTTCTCTTCTACTGCTATTTTTGTTGATAACTCTGGTGCAATTGCAGTAACTAAAAATCCGGTTCAACATCCTAAGACCAAACACATCGGTATTAAATACCATTTCATAAGAGACTGTTTTGAAAAGAACTTAATTGATGTGGTTAAAATTAATACAGATTTTCAACGCGCTGACCTCTATACTAAAGCCTTTGATAAACCACGTTTTCAATATTTGCTAGAGGTCAACGGCGTTAAAAAGAAAAGTGAGGTTATTCCTGATGATGATAATGTGTAGTCCGATGTAGTTTAGGTAAAGTTATTATTTTTGTTGGATTCTTTATGCCCAAGACACATAGAATATTGATGTGGTTAGTACGTTATGATCCAAGTCGGGTCATACCCAATAACAAGCTTAGCAAACACCAATTAATATTTAATTGATGATATGATCATGCAATTAAATAAATACACCAATTTAGAAAATGGGTTTTCTAAATAAGTTGCATATGAGATTGAACAACTTATATGGATATTTTGTTCATGGATATTATTTGAAATGTTGTTTAATTTAGTTAAATAACATCAAATAATAAAAGTGTGTGTATGTTATATAATTAAAAGGTTAATTATATATATATATCTTTATTAATCTTTAGTTTGACAAAAGATTAATGCATAAGGACCAATTGGGAAAATAACATAAAATGGGAACAACCCTGATAAGGGTTCGGCCGCCCCTTATGGCAGCCATCCCATTTGTTTTGTTTTTTGGCTCTCTTGAGTTCATTCTCTCCAAGAACACACACATACATTCCAATCTTTGATCTCTCTCATATATGCAAGAACCTCAAGGCACAAACTCCTCAAAACTAGAAGAATATCTCGGTTGCAAAGGGGTTTTTAAAAGCCTTGATCTCGGCTGAAAAATGGGTTTTTCAGCAGCCTATTAGGTTCGGTTTTGGTGTTCAAATCCTAGCAACAATGGTGTTTTCTTAGAGGCTTGTGGGTATGGACACTTGAGGACTTCTACCCTTGAAGTCTTGGCCTTTCTTTTGACTCATTTCAGCCTCCTTTTGGTCGATTTTCACAGCATCCAGAAAGGTTTGTTATGGTATGATTATATCTCGTTTTGGGTGTTCTTGTTCATATTGTATGCTTGCTTTTTCACATAATAAAGATCCTCTTGTTATGGGTTTGTTTATTTACACATGATAATGGTTATTTTCAGAAACTTTAACAAGTTTAAAGTTGAATATTCCGCTGCGTTTTGTATGTTTAAATGGTTAAACAAGATGTAAATGATCATACAAACCCCAACAATGGCATCTAGAGCCGGTTATGTGGAAACTAGCATCATTATCCTTGTAAAATCAGTTTTAAAGGATGTTTATCAAGTCTTTAGAGGCTGATTTTGGTTGATTTAATAAACCCCATGTCTTTCAAAGTTACATCTTCATGCTTATGATTAAACTTTGAAAGATAGAAATGTCAATTGGTTGATATGTTATGGTTGTTGTTTGTTTGGACAAACAAACCCTAATTTTCAGTTTATGTTGGCTGAAAATTTGGGGTTTGATGGGGTTTATTTTGTTTGTTAAATGATGTATATGGATACATATATTAGTGCATAACATAGCCTTGACCATGTATGTTTTGGATTTGGTTGATTGTAATCTTGTCATGTTGGTTGTATTCATTCTTTATGGGTTGTAATAATTTCTTTTGTGTTTCTATTTGGGTTGTAATTTGTTTATTCATTTGGCAATGTAATAAATAGATTAGGAGTTTTTTTTTCTTTTACTAGAAAATATGTATTAGGATATATATTTGTAAAAGAAGATGCTCGGGATGGAAGCACAAAAGGAAGACACAAAGGATGGACTTGAAGCATTTGGATGCAAGTTCAAGTGGGGGTCTTTGGAGATCTCATCATTTGTGTTATGTTGAACCCTTAGGAAAGACCTTATGACAACACTTGTGATGGCAAACAAGTGTAGTCAACTTAGTGGCTATGGTTATGCACATATGTTTGTATGATTATGCTTGTTTGGTTGTTTGTTGTATGATTGTTGTTTGATATTTGGATATGCAAAACCAACTCATTAGCAAACTTAACAAACTAAAAATTTATGGTTTCTAATCATTAACTGGTTAATAAAAGGTTATTAAAAGGATTAATGATTTAAAAAAAGAAGTTTTATTAAAAGAGAACCATAGGGTACCATGTATTTGAAAGCATGCGAATACAAGGTACATAGAGTTCTTCATAACTAGAATTAATGGAAACTTAAATCCCTTTGGTAACAAGTCTAAACACCATCCTTTTACACGACACTCGAATTCTTGGGAACTATTTGTGGGATAAAGGTCACCTAACCACTTGTAGGGAACTTGTATCTTTGAGGTGAGTCTAACGTACTTGTGGATGAAAGGTCACCTAATGCTTGTATGTGAAAACTCACACGTGTGTGTAAGTAGGACGACTTGAATTGGAAACCATGTGATTAGGGTCACCGAAGCATGGCGTACAATGGTGTTGATGGGATAAACATGCCGACTAAACATATGATGTTTAACCGATCCCATAAGACTAGAAGTTGCAATAGGTTGCAATTGTCAACTGTTGACTACCTTGTTAATTTAAATAATGGGATAAAGGTCACCTAACCATCATTTAAATGTAACGTTGGATTCTAGATTTTAATTATTAATTGTCTATGAGACATGTAAAGGGTATTAATAGTTAAAATGCAATTTTCAGAAATACTAAAATGAACTTTGTAATTTTGTAGTAATGGCAGCAAACCACGATGCTACTACCCCGACCGTCCCTACCTTATCACCGAGAACCATCTTAAAAGGGGATCGTCTTAACCATAATAAACTTATGGACTCAATTTCGAAATTTGAGAATCGTTCTCAAAATGAGTAAAGGCCTATGTCCTTGACGATCCCATACCTCACCAACCAACGCTGTTGATGTTAAGGCCTTTTGACGACTGGCTTAGGCACACTAAAGATTCTGTGCAAGTATCCTACCTCATGTTGGGAATATGATTCCCGAACTCCAAAAGGGTTTGGAGCATCATGGGGCATATGACATGATAATCTAGTTGAAGGAAATGTTCCTTCAACAAACTTTAGTAGATTGCTACGAAACGGTTCGAGCACCTTATACATGTCACATGGAAGAAACCCAATCGATATCATCTTATATATTCCAAGATGAAAAGCCACATTGATAGCCTCAAGATGCTTAACTGTCCTGTCTCAAAGTAGTTGGCCAAGGATTTGATCCTTGATTGCCTAACTAAAGGTTTGTGACATTCATAATAAACTGTAATATGAATGGGTGGGACAAGAGCATTGGTGAACTTCACGCAATGCTCAAAGCAACCGAGGCAGGGATGATGTAGAAAAGTTCTACCTATTCTCTCGATCAATGAGGAAGGCTATAATAAATGGCCAATCTCGATCCTAAGGCAATTATTGCCAAAGGAAAGGAATACATCAAAGCAAAGGTTAATGCGAAACCTCGAAAAGCCTAAGCTTATGAAGCCTAAGGTAACGAAGAACGTTCCATGCTTTGAGTATGGAGAGATAGGACAATGAAAAGGAATCGTTCCTCCTATCTCAAGGAGTTGAAAGACAAGAGGGATGTTGAGCAAACCTCAAATACAATTTCCATGATTCACACATCGTATTAAATGTCATTTCTTCAAACACATGGGTATTGGATACCGGATGTGAAACTCATTCTTGCAATTGTTGCAAAGGGGTTCAAAAGAAATGTGCGCTTCAAGGAAGGAAACTCTATTTTGAGACTTTCAAATTGTTTGGAAGTTGTTCTCAAAACCTTTTGTATGCACCTAGTTTGACTAGGAACATAATTAAGGTTTCCTATTAAAACAATGTGATCATGATTTAAAGTTTGTAAATAATGATATTAAGTTTTATGGATGATGTATTTCATTTTAAGGACATACCTTTTAATGATATCCATGAATTGGTTCATGATTTTCGTCCTACAATAACTTATTATACACATTAAGCACCAAGAAACTTAAAATGGGTTTAAGTTGTTATTATCTTTGACATTATCGTATTAGTCACATAAAACAAGAATTGGATTCAAACACTTCAAAAGAATGGTCTTTTGGAAACAAATGAAAATGTTTCATTTGATAAGTGTGAACCAAAAGACTTACTAGGAATAATACATTTGGATGTATGTAGTCCTTTTAAGACAATGACAAAGATTGGTGAAAGATACTTCATTATTTTACCGACGATTACAGTCGGTATTATTGTGTGCACTTGATGACGCACAAGTATGAAGCTTTTGAAATGTTCAAAATCTTCAATAATGAAGTAGAATATCAACTCAACATAACTATCTGTGTTCTTCATTCTGATAAAGAAGAAACTGAACCCTATTTGGATATGGTTCAATTTATTATGGCTATGAGCTTACCATCTTTATCACTTTGGGTTTTCGCATTGCTCTTAAGTCTCATATTTTGAATATGACCCGGACCAAGAAAGTGTGGATTAGTTGAATATCCTAGAGACTGTATAGGATACTGTTTCTTCGACTCAACAGAGCAAAAGTATTTATTGCTCGAAAGGCTAAGTTCTTGGAAACCGAGTTCTTTATGGAAGGAATGACGTATAGAACTATGGAACTTGATAAGGATCAAAATCCACAAGCCGGTACACTTTTGGTTGACACTAGCTAACAACAAGAGGTTGTTGATGATAATCAAAGGTTGATAAATATACACAAAACGTTCACAAATCTGGTAGAGTTAGTATTCCATCTAAGTGATATGAACATTCCAAGAATGGATGCTATGTGGTTGACCCCTGTAGGCTAACCATATACCAAGATGCTATGTCCAATTTGGATTGGGACAAATTGCTAGAAGCTATGAACGTAAGGATACAATCCATGTATAACAACCAAGTTTGGGAATTGGTTGACCCTCCACTTAACTCCAAACCGGTTGGATACAAGTGGGTTTTCAAGACGAAAACAGATATGCATGGAGACTTGAATACTTATAAGTGAAGACTTATAGCATAAGGTTTCCATCAAACTCAATTGGTTGATTATGATGAAACTCTTACGCCCGTGGCAATGCTAAAGTCGATTAGGATACTATGTGCCATAACTGCATATTCTGAATATGAGTTTTCGCAAATGGATGTCAAAACCGCTTTTCTTAATGAACATCTCGTAGAGACTGTCCATATAGTTCAGCATGATGGTTTTGTCGATCCATGACATCCTAATAATGCATATAAGTTAAAGTGATCAATCTATGGATTGAAACAAGCATCGAGAAGGTTGTGTATATATATATATGAAGGCTAGTGGGAGCATAATTGTATTCTTAGTGTTGTATGTTGATGACACACTACTATTTGGAAATAATATTCCAACCTTGGAAGGTGTTAAAACCTAGATTGGAAGATGTTTTTCATATAAGATCTCGTTTAAGCCACCCATATTTTGGAATAAGGATCTACAAGGATAGATCGAGGTGGTTGATAGGGTTAAATCAAAGTGTATATATATTGATAAAATCTTGAAAAGGTTCAAGATGAAAAACTCTTAGAAAGGTATGGTACCTATTCAAGGAGGGACAGTGTTGACTACGTCTCAATGTCCAAGCTCATAGGATGAGCAAAATCAAATGAAGGATATCCCATACACATTTGCTATAGGATCCATCATTTGTGTGATGATATGCACTAGACCGGACGAGTCATGCTTATTAAGTATGACAAAGTAGATACCAATAGAAATAACCATCGGATGGCTCTTAAAAGTATATTGAAATACCTTAGTAGGACTAAGGATATGTTTCTAATATGCGGATCTGTTGAAAAGGAAGTCGTTGTAAAGGGTTACACGGATGCAGGCTTCCAAAACTGATCGAGATGATTTTGATCATAATTTGGGTATACCTCCATTATGAATGGAGGAGAAGTGTCCTTGAAAGGTTCAAAGCAAGACACGGTAGCATTGTTCACTACAAAAAAAATCCGAATACATAGCCGCTTCATTGGCAGCTTGGGAAGCTGCATGGATAAATTTGTCCATTGCTTATCTAGGGATGATCTCTACCATTCAAGACCCCCTAGAAATCTTTGGTAATTACGTGGGTAGGATTACTCAAATCAAGGAACCCCGTACTCATCAAAAGACTAAGCACCTTGAGCGGAGATTCAACATCATAAGGGATGGAGTTGAAAAGGGTAAAGATATGTATTCGTAAAGTTCATAAAGATCAAAACATTGCTGATCCACTAACGAAGCTCCTTGATAAGGGCAAAGTATGAGGGTCATACTTGTGCCTTAGGACTTCGATTTACTGGTGATATGAATTGATCTGTTTAGCATATAAAACATTCATTTGTAATATTTAACTCTTTTATATATTTGAGTTATGTTCCCTTTTAGCATGTTTATATCCATGAATATGTTTATTATTCTAAATGTCCGTAGTCGGTCATATTTGTGGGAACAAATATGAATGTAAGACTATTATGAACATGGATTGGTAGATATTCATAAGGTATGAATATAGAGCAATTGGTTGCTACCAAGGTTCATAGATATTTGTGGGATGCAAATATTGGACTGACCCGCGTCTCAAAATTTTACTACATAGAATCTCTTTGATTGATCATAAGTAATTTTGAGTAAAGGCGAATATCATTTAGTATCCTCAGACCTGAGATGCATATTGGGTTTTGATATTCACCAAATGTTGTACCTTGAGTTAGTTCTTCACTGTTCTGAAATAATGGACAGTACATAAGGCTATGTTCAGGTGTGACACAAGGTGATTGTGAGAAACGTATGCAGTCAAGATGGGATTTGTTCCTCTTATTCGTTGAGAGTATGATGTCTAAGGCCTGATTAAGTTAAATCAACAAGGAATGATCATTCTGTGTCCTTGGATTTAACATGACATCTGTAACAAAAGGATAAATGATTGATTCACCTAAATCATTTCAAGTTTGGAACTTGAAGGGGATGATGTTATTGAATGGCTTATAGTCATGCGTATTAAGGGTAGTAAACCGTTGTTAGGCGGTATTTACTGCTTGCATCAATCTTCTATGTATGTTGTGCAAGTGGGAGATTGTTGGATTCTTTATGCCCAAGACACATAGAATATTGATGTGGTTAGTACGTTATGATCCAAGTCGGGTCATACCCAATAACAAGCTTAGCAAACACCAATTAATATTTAATTGATGATATGATCATGCAATTAAATAAATACACCAATTTAGAAAATGGGTTTTCTAAATAAGTTGCATATGAGATTGAACAACTTATATGGATATTTTGTTCATGGATATTATTTGAAATGTTGTTTAATTTAGTTAAATAACATCAAATAATAAAAGTGTGTGTATGTTATATAATTAAAAGGTTAATTATATATATATATCTTTATAATCTTTAGTTTGACAAAAGATTAATGCATAAGGACCAATTGGGAAAATAACATAAAATGGGAACAACCCTAATAAGGGTTCGGCCGCCCCTTATGGCAGCCATCCCATTTGTTTTGTTTTTTGGCTCTCTTGAGTTCATTCTCTCCAAGAACACACACATACATTCCAATCTTTGATCTCTCTCATATATGCAAGAACCTCAAGGCACAAACTCCTCAAAACTAGAAGAATATCTCGGTTGCAAAGGGGTTTTTAAAAGCCTTGATCTCGGCTGAAAAATGGGTTTTTCAGCAGCCTATTAGGTTCGGTTTTGGTGTTCAAATCCTAGCAACAATGGTGTTTTCTTAGAGGCTTGTGGGTATGGACACTTGAGGACTTCTACCCTTGAAGTCTTGGCCTTTCTTTTGACTCATTTCAGCCTCCTTTTGGTCGATTTTCACAGCATCCAGAAAGGTTTGTTATGGTATGATTATATCTCGTTTTGGGTGTTCTTGTTCATATTGTATGCTTGCTTTTTCACATAATAAAGATCCTCTTGTTATGGGTTTGTTTATTTACACATGATAATGGTTATTTTCAGAAACTTTAACAAGTTTAAAGTTGAATATTCCGCTGCGTTTTGTATGTTTAAATGGTTAAACAAGATGTAAATGATCATACAAACCCCAACAATTTTATCTATTTATTTTCGTCTATTTAATTTAAACTCATGTTATTTTGCTGGTCATTAAAATCCTAAAATATTTAAACCAGTAATGATTTTAGTATTTTAGGGGGAGAATATGTCAGCAAGTTAACATTAAAAAAAACGAGGGAGAAGGAGTGGATAGCTGAGATAAGGTAGATCGTATCTGTGATACAAATTCAAAACCTTTGGAAAATGATAGTACACAGGAACAAATCAAGAGGGACTTTAAACAATTTAAGTTTTCAAAAGATGAAAAAATTTAAAGTATAAGTCTGTGTAGTCTAGGCAATACAAAAGGGAAGATGATAGAAAACTGGTAACTCCTAAGGTAACACAAAGAAAGTAGACCTAGAGGTTGCTAGACCACAAATGATATGTCGGTAGATTCAACACAATAGATGATTAGACCTGACTGGTGATCTCAAGATCAAACTAAGTTGTTCAACTGACTGTGGGCTTCCATCTTATCACTGGTTAACACAATCAACAATATTCCAATAAGGGGTAATGAGCATGTAAACGCCACAAATGTGTGCGGATGACCATAATTAGAGCAAAGCAAAGAAAAAATGAAAGACAAATGCTATAAAGCCAATGACCTATGTTGTTGGTGCATTTTGTGCAAAATAAAATCAGCTGCTCTAAAAAGGAGATAGGTTGTGTGCCTCTCTGCTGTGCGATGGCACGACCTGAGGATAAGCATAACCTAGATATTCTAGAATTCATTGTTGTTTGCCGCCTCTCTGCTGTGCGATGGCACTGACCTGAGGACTGGCTTCACTTTGAAAGCTCTAAGAATAGTCTCTTCTTGTAATAATACCCGTAGACCGCTCAAAGGCTCCTGAGGAATGTTGATTACCATATAAGTGTGGGATCCACAAATGTTAGTTGAAATAATTAAACCTAAATCAGTCACCAGTCTGTGTCAAAAATCTGTGTATGGATTTAAGTGGACAAACATATTGACAATCATTGTGGCTGCAATTCTCAAAAGTTCAAATCAATGTGACAATCTAAGAGTTCCAGTATGATTTTCTTAAGTTGCTAATGACTCTGGATGAACACCAAGAATTGAGCATCAAAAGATTTTGATAACAAGTCCCAAATGATTTGACTTGCCTGTATGATTCCAAAATTGAATTGGTCCAGGTGTGGTCAATCCAAGTTGAAGCTGTCTATTCCGGAACCAAATCCCGTAGATGTCTATCTTAGGATTTATCTCTCACAAAAAGCCAAAAACAAGTTTGTTTGAGTATTTAGTTTAAATTTTCTAAGTTAGTTAGTAGTTTTAAGTTTGTTAGTTTGTCGGACTACATCAGGAAAATCAGTAAGGAATCAACTCACTAAAAGGGTCATGTCTGAGATGACCACATGTGCTTTGAAAGTTTAAAACAGTCACGTCTGAGGTGACAAAGTGTTTAAAAGGGTCACGTTTGAGGTGACTAAATTGTTTAAAAGGATCACGTCTTAGGTGATCAAAAAGTTTTCAAGTTAAAATGATCATGTCTGAGATGATCAAAAGCTTATAACGTTAATTTCAAAAGTTAAAAGGGCTTTAAATGTAAATTGGTAAAAATGGCAGAAAATTAACTAAGTGTGACCCATTCGCACGAATGGACCATACGTATGGACTAACCATACGAATGGAAACCATTCGCACGAATGGACCATGAGTATGGACTGTCAAACCGAATGGCCCATACGATTGGCCCAGTCGGAGGCTTAAGGGCGAACGAGTGAGTCAGTCGCACGACTGAAATCCAGTCGGACGACTGAAGAAGGGCGACTGACCCAATCGCACGACTGAGTCCCACTCGCACGACTGAAAGGTGCGTATGAACTCAGTCGCACGATTGAATCTAGGGTTAGTATAAATAGAGGGGGAGTCGGTCGCAGAGACTCATCATCCTCAAAGAAACCCTAAATCGCACGACTTAACTACACTCTGCCAAAATTTCATTAGATTCCTAAAACACCCGTTTCTTGAGTACTGATCATTTCTATCGACTTTACAGGTAATTTGCGGTGAAGAGAAACCAAAATAACGGTCCATTTGATTCTAGATCTGCAAAATCAGACCCGAAAGCAAACCGGACTTAAACGGCCTAATAACCTAACCTAACTACTCAAACAGATGAAATTAAGTGTGTTAGGGGTTATAAGAACGTATTGCGAGTCAAATGAACCAGATAACGATGTCTAAAACTCAAAATTGGTGAAAAAGTAAATTTAAATTGAACAGACAGTATATCATGCGATTGGACAGGCTGATGAACTTCAGTCGCACGACTGAAGGGTGCGATTTGCCTAACCGCACGACTGAACCATGCGTATGAAGCTCAGTCGCACGACTGGTGTAACCGCATAAGAGTACAGGCGCATGAGTCCAGTCGCACACTCAGTCGTACGCATGAGATCACTCGCACGTCTGAACCTCAATCGCACTGTTCAGTCGCACGACTGATCTCAGTCGCACAACCTCAATCGCATGACAGAAACATTCTATTCAAGTTTAAGTGTTTCATGATGTTCTTAGCCAAAGGTACTAATGTTTATGTTGATATGTGTTACAGATGGCGAGTCGATGGACCATGAGCACGAAGCATAACATATGTGCTCATCTGGATTTGACATCCAGGAACGCGGCTGATTTCTCAGGCATCATCACATTTCTGCTGAGATCTAGGATTGCATATGCTATCTCTACACCGTGTACTCCTTATAGATCAGTTCAGCAGGCCTTCTGGGAAGGCACGACCGTTGATAGATCCTCTGAGCCTCATTGCATCAGGAGTACGATCTTTGGTGAGGCTATTACCATCTCAGAGGAGGATCTAAGGATCGTTCTACAGTTAGGGGATGACGCTGATAGTCCTACTCGTTTACACCCCCTCACGGTCAGAGGATGTTTTCTGAGAGCCACGTACTCTGGGGACATCAATGCTGGGGTACTCAACAAGAGTAACCTCTGTCCCCAGTTCAAGTATCTTGCGCATGTTCTACTGAAGTGCATAGCGTCGAGGAAGGGAGGATTTGATGAGCTGTCGGATCAGATCCAGAACGCATATGCTGCGTTGGTGCTGAACCACCCGTTCAGCTTCTCCAAAATGATCTTCACCTACCTGGTGGAGAACATTGAGGGGAAAGGGAAGGAAGGCTTCTGCATGTATCCGAGGTTTATGCAGTTGATTATAGATCAGAAGCTTCCCTCCCTGCCGAAGGAGAAGGAGGATGCAGTAGTGCTCGAGGTCATGGATGACACTACGTTGGGGAGGATGAAGGTGTACAGGGGGAAGCAGGTGAAACCCCCTGTCAGGAGGTTGTTTGGGCATCTGGCCCGTGCTGACTACGTGGTGCCAGCCAAGAGAAAGTGGCGCCACGATGATAGTGATTCCGATGTGGAGCAGATTGCTCTACCAGCTCATGATTCGGATGATGATGATAGTGGAGACGCCGGGGATGATATGCCTGCTCCACCGAGAGGCACTGAGTCCGATGTTATTCCCCCGGTGTCTGCCCCTGCCGGAGATGTTGCTGAGACGGCCGGATTTCATCAGGAGTTTGTGGTTGGTGCTGAGGAGGAGGAGGAGTCTGATGAGGAGCCCCTCACGAGAACTGTGGGAAGCAAGGTTGTTCCCACAGAACACGGGCTACGGGTGGTTGGTGAACACCCTAGAGACTCCAGAGAGACAGAGACTGACCCGAGTTATGCTCCGGGTTCAGCAGGCAGAGCTGTAGGGGGAGCATCCACTTCCACAGGGACTAGGAGGAAGAGGATGGCTCAGCCCCATGGACTGAAGAAGAAGAAGCGTCGATTGACCTTCGTTACTACAGTAGCCTCTACATCCACCACCACAGCCACCACTACCACCTCCACAGCTATACCATCCACCACCACAGCTACCACAACCACCACCATACCTACCACCACTGTACATTTCCCATCCACCACCATACCATTTACACCCACATCACCTTCACCATTTTACCGACCCATATTCACTACAGCCACCACTACCACCTCACATCATGCAGGACCGTCAGCCCAGTCCTCACACATGTATGGATCACCTCTACCTCCAATCGGGGTAGAGGAACAGCTGTCGGCGCTAAACCGTATGGTGATGCGCTTACTAGCTGCCGACGAGGAGAAAGCTGCACAGATACGCCAGCTGACCGACCTGACTGCTGCCCAGTCTCAACAGATGGCAGAGCAGGATCATGTTATAGAGCAGTAGACCCAGCTGATGGATGCACAGAGAGTAGAGATGTCCCAACTCCAGGAGCAGCATGCCCAATCAGCCAAACGTATAGAGGAGTTGGAGACCACCAACAAAACCATCATGCTGCGGTTAAAGGGATCAAAGGATGAGCCCTTAAAGATCAAGGAAGGTGATAGAGATGATGGAGATGGTGATGACGATGATGAAGATGATGATGAGGATGAGGAGGATACTGAGGATGAGGAGGAAACAGACGAAGAAAGGACAGAGGGAAAGGATGATGATGACGAAGCAGAAGGAGGGGATGCGGCTGCATCGGCCTCTGCTTCAGGTCAAGAAAGAAGATCGAAGAATCGACAGGACCAATCAGCTACCACCTCTGCTCCTCCGAGCGATGAGACCTTGATTCAAGATAAAATTACAGACTAGATGTTTTGTGTATTTATTTATTTTTGTGTTTGAATCATGTACTGAAAACAATGTTTTGAATGTTTATATATTAAGTTAATGTACTTCTGTTTGATTACTTACTAATGATTTATGTGTTGAATGTTTAAATCAAACAGATCCAAATTTTCAAAGAGATGAGTTTGATATTGCTCCCCTTCAACAGGTCAAGACTCAACTAACCATGATTCTTGATCTGCAAGGGATTGTAAGAAGGTCTGTGAGTTATACCCCTGAAGAAGGGGAAATAATTCATGACCTATCTAACGAGCAACTCGCAGAGATGTTCAGGCTCAATCCGGATGAAATAGTCAAAGATGCTCCAACAGTTGATTCGACTAGTGATGAAGAGCTCAACGATGTTGATGAGGTCGAGGTCGAAGATATCACTGCCGAGGAGTACCCTCAGTATGCTGACAACGAGGGTAATGTGGTCCCCAATCTGGGTGAGTCTCTCGTCAGCGATACTTTTGAGGTACTGAAGAAGATGGAGCAGGAAACTGAGAAGGCAGAAGGAACAGCCCAAGCCTCAAATGATGATGTTGACATTCGAAAGGCTGAGTGGGCTGCCTGTTTTGAAGAAGTGAGAGCCCAACGTGCTGCACCAAAGAAAGATGCCAACACCAAGCTCTACAGAGTCAAGAAACACCACAAGGTGTCAGGCAGGATTATAGCATGGGCTTATTTTGATGATCTTAATGCGTATGCAGTTAAGAGAGAACAGGGCATAGAGTACTTCAGATTCCCACATGATCTGAAGACTTTACCAGGTTTTGAGCTCAACCAGCTGGCTAAGCTAAAGCTTTTGTATGCTGACCCGAGGAAGATGTCAGGCTGGTTCGAGGCTGCCCTTAAGAAGGAGTACCACACCAGATGGGTTAACTTCAGACCCCAACAGCCTACAAGGTACATAAGAAGGTCTGAGGTTGATGCCATTACTGGCAAGCCCAAGATTGTGTTGAAGTGGAATCCTCCGCGCACAATGTCGAGAATCCCTCTCAGGGAAATGCCACAGGACTTCACTCCACACTTCAAATGGTGGTACTATGATTGGAGAACAGCTGAAGCGGTCATAGTCCTAAGTAAAGAGGGACAAATGGATACAATCAGGGTATTCGACCCGATGTGGCTTACTAACTTGTCGGCTAATGATGTCTATACATTATACAAGTGGCCACTGTTCTATGACACACAAGATATTGTACAAGCCCTCCAGTTCCAAAATGTTATACGACTCTGCTTCGCGTTTGAGATTCACGCGGGAGTCACCAAAGAGGAGAAGTACAAGAAGTACAAGGAGGTTATGCAGAAGACAAGAGATTAGATAGATCTAGGTCCAAGGGGAGTTTGTTGATGCATGTATGTCCCTAGATCATGATTTGTAATGTAATAGATCTTGTCTGTCTGATTATGATGTAATATGTAATGATTAATGAAATGATATGGATTGTTTGTGATTTGTAATGTTTAATATTTCATTAATGAGTCGTGATTAAATTAATTGGGTTTATGATTGTTTGAATGGTTACACATAATGTTATATTAATTAAAACATTCAAACTTAACTTAATGAAGTTCTCATGCGAATAGCCCATGCGAATGGACCATACGCATGAATAACTTCATACGATTGACTCAATCGCACGAATGAACCAGGAGACTGGATCAGTCGTATGATTGACACATAAGATTGGCTCAGTCGCATGACTGAACACTCAGTCGTGCGGATGAATCAACTGCATGGTTCAATCGCACGACTGAACCATACTTATGGCCCAGTCGCACGATTGAACAATACTAACCTATAAATAGACCCAATTCGTGGAAAAACGTAAGCATTCATACCATTACGATTCCAGACGTACCCTAGCCGTCCAGAGACCTCCTAAATCGTTCTCCAAGTTCACAGAACACATTAGATCGATTCCGAATCGACTTCTAACGTTAGATTCAATTCTTGATTGATTCTTCGTGTGTTCTCACTGATTGGATCGCCAATCAAATAGGATTCCGCACTATTTGATTTGGTTTACACGCTAATCACTAGGTATTTTGTTCAAATATCAGGTCCTAACAATTGAGTTTAAGTGATGTTTCAGCCTGAGTGACCAATTCTTGAAGTCAGCTCTGTTCTTCAACTTTGGTACTCTATTCTTTGAATCTTCAGACTTTGCCATGTTTAAGTTTTGAATTTAAGAAAATATACTATTTTTGTTGTTTTAAACATTTAAATGGAGAAATGATATTAGAATATTTTTGTATTTTTAATTTTTGAAAAATTTTCTAAGTGTGGAGAGAAAAATCTAAACCCGATGCGCCTGAATAGTTGAGAAGCGCCCAACTTGACTTAGAAACACCTAAGGGATTGCCTTTGTAAATTTTGAAATGCCCAAGTGTAGAAACGCCTGAACAGTATCAAAACGTCCAAACAGTTCCAACGCCCAAACAGTGATGAAGCGCCTGAACAGTTATGAAACGCCTGAATAGTTTCAAAACGCCTGATACTTAGTTTCTGAAAAACGTTCAAATAGTGCTAAAACGCTCAAAAACAGTGTCAAAACGTCCACTCCAAAAACGCCTAATTAGTGCTAAAGCGTCTTAACAGTGTTCATGCGCCAAAACACTTAGGTGATTTTTCAGATGATTTCAACACTCCAAACTTCAACACTCCAAATGCCTAATTGATCTGAAGCTCTTCAATCAAGTGTGAAATACGCCGAATATCAATCCTTTAACATCAGTTTCCTTCAATTAACAATAAATAATCAGAATTTTGTATAATTTTTGTTCGACATTTGAAGAACAGTTCAAACTCCAATCTGACAAAAAATCAGATCTGATGATGTTAACTCACTCAATTGTGATTCAAATCATGTTTCTAGTGATGAAACACAACTGAATTCAACAATTTATTGATCAATTGCTATCAAAAACACAGATTCAAGTGATTCATAGGCTCGAGTCACTGAACTGAAAGCTCTGATACCATTTGGTAGGTTCAAATGGATCGATCTGTGTTAACGATGAACTACAATTGACAAAAATATACACAAAGTAATCAACTAAGCAAATTATCAGAAAAATTCATAGTAATTTCATTGATATTAGCAAAGGATTACAAGTACAGAATGAGAGAGTTCTGTTGCAAAGGTCTCACCTACAAAATACAAATAATCCTATATATACTAATACAAGAAACAAAGGAACATATATTTACACAATAAGTCCCTATACTATGACAAAAACGAACTAAAAACTAATGCTAATCTTTAAGGCTCCAACACCAACTATGTGTGCAAATTGGATAAAACTCTCTATGGGCTGCACCAAGCACCTAGGTTGTAGTATTAGACTTTGTCTTAGTTTCTCCTAATGAATGGTTACACCAGAAGTACCATTGACAAGACTTTATTCATAAAAAAGTCTGGGAAAGACATTTTACTCATACAAGTTTATATTGATGAAATCATATTTGGTTCCTCAAATGACCAAATGTACAAAGACTCTGAGAGCATTATGAAGAAGAAGTTTCAGATGAGTTCCATGGGAAAATGGACATTTTCCATGGAGTTCAGGTAAAACAGATGAAATATGGGTTCTTTATAAATCAATCTAAATATGTCAATGACATTTTAGAAAGATTTGTATGAAAGTTTATAAGCCAGCAAAGACTCCTATACCTAGAAATCACAATCTTTGTTTAAACACTGAGAGGGAGGATACTGATCAACATCAGTATAGGGCAATTATTGGATCTCTAATGTATCTCACAACAACTAGACCTGATATCATGTTTTCAACTTGCATCTGTGCTAGATATCAGGCTGCTCCAAAGGTGTGTCACCTAGTTGTTGTCAAGAGAATCCTTAGATACCTCAAAGGAGAACCTAAAGTGGGTCTTCGGTATCCAAGGAACCCTAACTTCCATCTCTATGGATACACTGATAGTGACTATAGTGGCTGCAATATCAAAAAGAAATCAACATCAGGAGGATGTCAATTTCTTTATGGAAGGATCATCTCATGGCAATGCAATACGCAATCCTATGTCTCGACATCCACTGCTGAAGTTGAATACATTGTCACTGCTTGTTGTTGTGCTCAACTGCTGTGGATTCAAAACTAGATGTTAGACTATGGATTCAACTTCATGAAGACTCCTATCCACATTGAAAACAAAAGTGCTATCTCCATTACATAAAATCCTATCAAGCACTCCAAGACAAAACACATTGACATCAGGTATCATTTTATTAGAGATATTCATGAGATAAACTTGATTAAACTAGTCAAAGTTGACTAAAATGAACAGTACACTGATTTGTTCACCAAAGCATTTGATGAACAAAGATTTAAGTATTTTATTACAACTTTTGGGAAGATAAACATTGTTTAGCCTATTTCCTTTGAAAAACCTCTTTCAAAATATGTCTTGTCTTTGTCAAAACAATTAAAGCCCTGTTACACAAAGTATTTCTTCAAAATTTGTTAAGTATGAGTTCTTCTAAAGAGAAATTAACCCTCAGAAGATATCTTATGTGTCTTCTGAAGGAAAATTCCTCGAAGTTAATTTTATCTTCCGAAGAATACTTAGCCTCGGAAGAACATTTCATGTTGTATCAAATCCATTTCTGAAGCTTGAAAATTTCTACATTCGGAAGACCTTCTTCCTCTAGGAAGTAAATTTACCTTAGGATAAAATATACCTTCGGAAGTAAGTTTGGCTTCAGAAGATAATACTCTCAGAAAAGCATTTACTCTCGGAAGAAAGCTTTACTGTGTAACGGAAATCTTTTAGGCCCCACTCTGTAAAAAGGTAAAGATTTTATTAATGATGTCAGAATATTTTAAATTGTTTTAACCTTACCGCCCTTCTCACATCATACCCCAAACCGTCAAGTCACCTTATCCATCCGCCATTTCACCCATTTAAATACTTCCGACCTATTCCTTTAATCTTTTTACCAATTTCACAGCCCTAAGTTTCTTTCGTCTTTACTCCCAACTTAACTTCATTTCCTCTGTAACTTACCAACAATGGCACTAAACCCTCAGCACAACCAAGTCGCACTCCTTGACTCCTCTAAGGATGCCGACTTCTCTGAAATCATTCAGTTCCTAAACCAGTCCACCTACTACACACCATAACGGTTAACCCCACTATTTACCCAAACCACAAGGCCAAGTTCTGGGGAAATGGTCAGATTGACACTCTCAACGGAGTTAGAGTCATAGGTCAAGAGTTTGCGGCCAAGAGTTGGTCATATCTGAACAGATCATAGGGAGTACCTAGAGCTCCATGATGAAGGTTCTCCTACTTAATTCCCCAAATCAGATTTAGAGGACACATATGCCCAAATGGGATATGATGGACACGTGAGTTGTCAACAGTCTACAAGTTCAACTTTTCCTACAACTGGAAGTTCCTGCTTCACATTGTCCTTCACTATCTATCAAACAAGTCCGAGGGCTGGGATCAAATTCCCTATGATTTAGGATGCCTGGTTCACGGGTTGGTAAAAGGCCTCAGATTCAACTATTAAATATTTGTGTTAAACAATCTTAGAGGCAACCTTCAAGGGGACACATTCTATATGTTTCCTAGGTTTATTCAACACATAATCAACTGTGAGCTGGATCAGGGTAAGCTTGTTTGTGCAGCTACTCTACCTATCCCTCACATGAAGCCGACCATCTTCAAGGTGCTAAACAGGGTGTCCACCAACTTAATGGAAGATATACTGCGATTCTTCCAGGTATGATTGACCCAATGGCTCCTAGTGACATCCCTGTTGACCGCGCAGGTGATGAACCCATACAAGCAATAACCACCTCAATGCCAACTCTTCCGTCTCATCCCATCGAACATACATATCAGAGACGTTCCAAGCGAACCCTTGTTCAATTTACTCTGGTTGAAAAAGTTCCCCATGTTCAATCCAAAAAGGCTAGAGTGAAAATATGGGCTTCCACTCAGTCTAAGGTCCCACCATCCTTCAGAATAGACCTCAATAAGTGAGTCTCCTCAGTCTCAATACCATGAGCCCCAAACCTAAACCATAAGCCCTCAGGGTGAGTCACTATACTTCCTGAGCAGCCGAAAAGGGACTGCCCAATCATAGGCTCAATGCCTTTAGACATTGATCAAGGTCCCGGGTCATTAGGCATAACTTCCATATCTTTCACTGACCTTTTAATAGGTATATATAAAGATATCATGTCTCTTCAAGGCTATGATGTTGATCCACAACACCCATCTAAGGATCAACTTAGCCTAGAGAAACCTCTGATTTCTAACCCCCATCAGAGTGCCCAAACTGAGGTGAGTCCCACTGATGTGGAGGGGACTCATGTAGATTCAGCTGCCACTATTGTGGTGCCTCAAAGGGCCCTTAGGACAGTGGTAACATCTCTGAGACTGAATCTACGGCAACCTTGCCTCTTGATGACTCTACAAGAGACATCATTAAGCAAGGGAAACCAGGGTGCCAAGAAACCACATCTGATGGTGAGGATTAACATAATAGGTATGTTACCTCATATCCTCGTGTTTCTTCCAAGGAAGAGGAGGGAAGTATGCAACTCACAATAAGAGACCTACTTTCTAAAGTCTCAAACCTTGAATCCAGGGTTAAGACTTTAGAGGATAGGTCTGCCACTCAGCAATTTGAGATTGAAAATCTCAAGGCTCAACTAGCTGAGACATAGATTGAGAGATATGTTAGGCATGTAACAGTCGAAGTCTCTCTGACTTCTTCCTCTAGCTCATCAAGATCTCAAGATGATGCTACCAAGAAGGAGCAGCAAAGCTTGGCTCCTTCTACACTATCTTCAAGATACCATGCTCATCAAGCAACTATCTTTCCTGAGCCTCCTCCTATTATCATTCAAGTGGACCCAAGGATGCTCATAGATTTGAATAGGTTCTTAACTAAGTTCGTGATGACCTCCTCACTTGAACAACCAAGTCTGTTGTTGTTGTGGCATACTTTGGAGCTAAAGAGCTTTAGAGGTTGAATGCACCACCTACAACTAAGGAAGGAGTTGGTCAACCTAAGGTCCATATTGAACCTGAGATTAATTTCGAAAGGGATATAGGGACTGATGGCCTAGCAACTAAAACAGTTGGGGTAGGTAGTGCACTCCCACAAAGTTCCTAAGCTGAAGTCAAAGCTGCAGAAGGACTATCTTTCATGTCCGATGATCTAATTATCACAAAGGCAATCCTTGAACTGACCTCTGAGATAAGTAGTGAGGAGTTTCTCAAAACCCCTCTCACGCAAACACCTTCATCACAACAAGCTCACATCACTACCCACCAACCTAAATCCTCTACACCAAAACCTCCAAATACTCAAGCTTCGGAAGATATCAAAGGCAAAAGGAAGTTGACTGTGGAAGAACTGTTAGAAGATGAAAGCTTGGAAAAGCTTAAGAGAAAAGGTACACTCCCTACTGAAAAGCTATTAGTTGCAAGTAGCAAAGCAGTTATGGCCAACGAGGAAGCTATCAACAACCAAAAGAGGATGGAGATCATTGACAAGCTTGTCAATCTTGGAACAGCTAGTGAGATGTGCTCCTCTTACCACTTGAGGAGCTGGTTGAGTTAGAGAAGGCAACCCTGCTGCAAAAAGGACAAGAGGAAGCAACAAGGTAGCTGAGCAACAGCTGATAAATGAAAGGATAGCTCTCTTGAGTTCTAGGGGATACTCCTTTAAAGAACTAGCTCCCCATGATAATAACACGATCTTTTGGCTTTTCCACAAGGAGCAAATTCAGATGGACAAGGAGAGAAAGAGGACATCCAAGGAGAAACTCAGAGAGAAGAAGAAAAAGAAGAAGAATCTCAACTTGCAGCTGTCAAGAAGATGGGATAAAAAGCCTGGATGAAGCCTTATCTCAGGGCCCACGGCTTCTCTCGCAGGCAAGTTGGCCCCATGTCTGAGAAGACCTTATAGCGACATGTCAGTGACATCAAGGCTGACATTCGCGTAGGAAGAAGGAAGGAGTTATACAAAAGTATACAGAAGATGACTTCCAAACCCACACCACAACCATAACCTAAACCTAAACCAATACCTTTCCCTTTTCCATCAAAACCAAGCCAACCATTGAGCCATACACTCCTGAACCCTCACCATCAACCATACCCTCTTCCTCACCTATTGCATCACAACAACCACCACCACTACCTGTCCTTAAACCCAAAACACTCACCCTAAACCAACCATTATCCACTCATCAACCACCTAAGTCATCCTCTCAATCATCCAAACCTCTGACCTTAGAAGAATTTAAGGAGATCAAGAGGAAGCTCATCAATTGCACTACTTTGAGCGATATCTCTTGTCGTCCTTCATTGGACCAGGCTCTTAGACTCTTGGCAACTAACTCTGACTCCCTTAAGGAAGAAGAGAAGAAGCTGAGAAGAAGGCTGGTGACTCTACTAGATTCTAGGAAGGGTGACAAGATAATCCATTGGTGGTTCGAAGACTCTTCTCACAACTTTGTTGTGGAAAGAGAAAATGGTGAAGTTAACAGACTTAATGCCTCTTCTCTGCTACACATAAGCAGATTTGACATTGCTGAGTTAGCAGAGAAACCATTCTCCAATCCCTCCAACTCTGAAGTAGTTGCTTATATCAAAAATCATCTGAGCAGCCTTCACCTGGCTGAACTGACTACAAATGCCATGATTGAAGAGGAGTTGAAGCTAAGAGAAAGGGAAGAAAAGTAAGGGTTAACCACCAAAGGCAAAACCTTCTTACAAATGGTTGAAGGCCCTGAATTGGAACCAATAGTTTGATAGGAGTATGACTACAACTCCCATCAACTAACTCTCTTCAGAGGGACACAACAAAGGGTGCATGTCATTCAAAGTAATATACTGGATCTTCAGTCTATGAATGACTTGTACAAACTTCTCAACACCATATCAAGTAAAAATAAAGAGACAGATAACTATCTTCTCTCTCTGGTGCTAAAGGTTTTGAGAGGCGGAAACAAGTGAGGTTTTGATAGCATCAGCCTAGGGGGAGATTGTTGGATCATGTAAGGCTGGTGCAACCAAAACAAACACTTAGAAACAATTTTGGTACAACTGTGAAAAAGCTTCCGAAGGCAAAAGCTGCACTTCCGAAGAAGATGACAGAAAGAACTTCCAAAGAGGAACTCTAACTTCCGAAGACAAAGTCTTCCTTCATTCGAAGTTCAACACTTAGAAGATTTCAAGAGAATGACTTCCAAAGCATGAAGTCTTGAAGATCAGCACTTGTCTCGAAAGAAGTAGACTCTTCCGAAGTAAAGGCTTCAGAACAACTTGTTCTTTCGAAGCCAATTAATCGGAAGAACCTACTATGAACTAGTGGACATAAGTATGGTTCTTTTGACAAACCGTTGCAATCTCTAAGATACTGCATGGTGCTTTCCCACGCCCATGTAGTTGACCATACTTTATTCCACTATTCATCTTTTCTCAGTTAGTACTGTTACCAACTTTATTTGGTGACAAATGGTAAGTCATAGACATGTCATGACTACCAAATCTAAGATAGTATTTTTATCTTGAATACCTTACTTCTAGCAATGTAGTATTTGTTTAGTCATAAGTCCCAGCTAGTATCAAAGTATAAACCGGTTGTGGATAGTAGTATATATAGTTCTCATTGTACACTTAGTAAACACGCTTGTAAAAGTCTCGTAATACTTTGAGTTGAGAAGTAATGTATACAAATATCTTGAAAACCTATCTTCTTGTGTTTCTTTAATTAATTTATTATTATCAACTCATAAGGGATTTTGCATCATCAAATCGAGTGTGACTTAGTGAGTTTGAGAGATAACAATTGTGTTGAGTGACCAAACTCGATCATGCACCCTGAATCAAAGGTTAAGACTTTAGAGGATAGGTTTGCCACTCAGCAACTTGAGTTTGAAAATCTAAAGGCTCAACTAGCTAGGAAACAGATTGAGAAGTCTGTTAGGCATGTACCAGCTCAAGTTTCTGTATGTTCTTCCTCTAGCTCATCAACTTCTCAAGATGATGCTAGAAAAAAGGAGGAGAATGTATAGAAACAAAGATATGTGGAACCCAACCTTGCCATCATATCCCACACAACAACACCCTCCACCTATCTTCCCTTAACCACCTCCTATTACAATTTAAGTGGATCCAAGGATGCTTATCAACCATAACATATTTTTAACCAAATTTCTGATAAGCTCATCCCTTGAACAACCCTCCCGTGATGTAGCTGATGCCTACTTTGGAGCTGAAGAGCTTCAGGTTGAGTGCCTCACCTACCTCCAAGGAGGAAGTTGGTAAACCTTAGGTCCCTATTGAACCTGATATTAACTTCGAAGGAGAAATACAAACTGATGGCCCAGCAACAAACTTGGAAGGGACATATAGTGTAGTTCAAATTAATTCTAAAGCAGATTCCAAGCTATGGAAGGAATAATTGAACTATCTTCCTTGTCCGATGACCTGTTCATCACAGAGGCCATTCTTGATCTAGCCTCTAAGGTAAACAGTGAAGACGTTCTTACAACTCTTCTATCTCAAACACCACAAGTTCAACCCCACTCTCCCCAACCTGAATCCTCTAAATGAGTCCTCAAATGCTGGATCTTCCTCTTATCCTTAGGGAAAAAAGAAGCTCGCTACCAAGGAGCTTCTAGAGGAGGAAAGATTGGAAAAGCTAAAGAAGAAAGGAAGACTTGATACTAGGAAGCTGCTGGCTGCAAGCACCAGTCTCTCAAGAAAATATCAATAATCAAAGAGAATGGAGGTCATAGACAGGCATATCAGCCTGGGAATAGACAATGAAGAAATAGTTCTACTCCCACTTGATGAACTTGTGAAATTAGAGAAGGCAACCTTGCTGTAGAAAGAAGAGGATGAGGCAGCAAGGTTGGCCATAAAGAGGACAAGAGGAAAAGGTAGGATGAGGCAATGGAGAAGGAGAAGATGGAGAGAATCGCCTTCCTCTGTACAAGAGGCTATTCTCAAATGGAGCTAACCCCTCATGATCATGATACGAAGAAGGGCTGCTAGGGATTGGATGAAGGAGAAGAAGAAGAAGGAGGAAGAGGCATAATTTGCTGCTACAAAGAAGGTGCGAGATAAGGATTGGATGAAAGCTTATCTCAAAGCCTATGGTTTCACTGGCAGGAAAGTGGGTCCTATGTCTCAGAAGACCCTACAGCGGCATGTTAGTGACATCAAGGCTGACATTCGCTTAGGAAGAAGGAAGGAGGTAACTGAAAGACAAAGTGTTCAGAGGACGGAACCCAAACTAGCACCCAAACGACAACCTACAAAACCTATGCCCACACTTTTTTCTTTTCCTATCAAGACTAAACCAACAACTGAACCTTACACCCATGAACCCACACCATCAGCCTTACCTACATCCTCACCCAGTGCTTCTCAACAACCACCATCACCACCTATCCTTAAACCCAAAACACAATCACAAACCCAATCACTACCAAAAGAAACTTCTGAATCATCTAAGACACTATCGGTAGAAGAGTTCAAAGAGATTAAAAGGAAGCTCACCAACTCCACAACTTTAAGTGACATTTCTTGTGAGTAATAGTCTATTAAACTGAAATACATTGATGGCTCTTCTATTCCCTCACAAGAGATGCATTCCTTGATCTATCAAGGAGAACACTAGACCAAGCTCTACAACTTCTTGCAACTAACTTAGACACACTTAAAGAATCAAAGAAGAAGTTAAGAAGGAGACTGGTGACTATGCTAGTCACTAGTAAAGGAGACAAGGTGCCAACTAAGCCCCTCAATCCGAGAAGGCAAATTGTCTAGTGGAGGCTCAATAAACCTTCACACAGCTTTGCTATGGAAAGGGAGAATGATCAAGTAAATAGACTTGATACATCATCTTTGCTACACTCCAGCAGATTTGACATTGTTGAGTTAGCAGAGAAACCATTCTCCAATCCCTTCAACTCTCAAATTATTGCTCAGATTAAAAATCATCTAAGTAGTCTTCATCTTAGTGAGCTTATAAAGAAAGCCTAGACTGAAGTAGAGTTGAAAATGAGAGCAAAGGAAGTAGAAGAAGGTGCAACCACAAAAGGAAGAAACTTCCTACAAATGGTTGAAGGCCCAACTTTGGATCCTATAATTACATGTGAATATGACTATAATGGACACAACAAAGAGTGCATGACATTTAGAGCAACAAATTAGATTTACTATCTACGAATGAGTTGTACAATCCCCTCACCACCACATCAACGAAGAACAAAGAGACAGACAAATATCTGCTTTCCCTGGTGCTGAAGACTCTGAGGAGTTTGTTGGATCATATGAGGCTGGTGCTACCAAAACAACACTTGGAGTATTTTTAATATACAATTGAAGTGGTCTTCCGAAGACAAAGCTGCTCTTTCGCAGACAATTCAAATAACTTCCGAAGCTTAAGTATGAAGAAGTTGAGAAAAAACTCAGTCTTCCGAGACTAAGTAGTTTTCCTTCCGAAGTATATGAAGAACTTTGATGGTAGAACTCAGTCTTCCAAGACTAAGTAGTTCTCCTTCCGAAGTATACACAGTTAGAAGATCCGAGGCAAAGTTTTCAAAAGAATAAAGTAATGAAGACTTGCAGAAGACTCAGAAGAATTTGATTCTTCAGAAGTATAAATGGGCTTGTAAGAACTTATTCTTCTGAATCCATTTAGCTTGCAAAGAACCAACTATGAACCAGTGGACATAAGTATGGTCGGTCTGACATCCGCTGCCACCTATGATATACTGCATAGAACTTTCACACGCCCATGTAGTTGACCGTACTTTAATTCATTGTTCACCCTTTATCAATTTGTACAGTTGCCAGGTTTAGTTGGTGACAAAAGGTAATTCATGGATCAGTAATTACTACCTTATCTAGTATAGTATTTTATCTTAGATGCTTTACTTCTAGCAATGTAGTATTTGTCTAGTTGTAAATTGCAGCCGGTTATCCAAGTATAACCGGCTGTAGATAGTAGTATATATAGTTTCTTATTGTAAGTCATCAAACCATGGTTGCAAAAGTCTTGTAAAACTGAGTTGGGTAGTAATATATACAAGTATCTTGAAAAACCATTCTTGTGTTTATTAACTTATTATATTATTTGAGATTCTGCTTTATCAACCGAGTCAGATGAAGTGAGTTTGTGAGATAAACTTTTGTTGTGATACCAATGTCGATCCTGCATTAGCTTGTTTCCAGCATTAAAAATCTGATTTCAATGATCCTTTAGTGAGTTGGTGCAAGAAATTTACATAAATCCAACTCCAAAGAGAAGAAATCATCTATAATTCTTAAATTGTTCATCTTTTGGTAAGCTTTGTTTTCTAAAAAACCTCTTGCAACATGACTTTTGGATGATTGTTGCAAGTTTTGTTTACCAAAAAGGTTCTTATAAAGACTTTATCAACCGAGTGTGATTAAGTAAGTTTTGTTTTCTTGAAATCCAAGGTTCCTATAAAGGTTTTAATCAAGAAAATGTGTTGTAAAATGATGTGTATGTGTTGTGCCGTGAGTGAGTTTGTTTGTGATGATTTTTGTTTTGATGATCTTTTAACATTTTGTTTATTTCTCTTGCATGAAAGATGTTCAAACTTTTACTTTTGGTTATGAACATCATAAGAAACCCATCTCCAAAAGGAGTCTATCAAAATTATAAAAATAGTTGATACTTTAATGTACGTAAAGATTGATGTTGTTGAACCCATCTTGCTCTTTGATTTCATAAAGGATTGAGATGATACATGAAAAATGACGATCATGATCTGAAATCTTTGGATTTTTCAAGTACGTTTTGTTGAAATGAAAACTAAGAACACATGATAAAACCTATGAATTGGATTATATATGTATGTATAAAATCATGTATATGTATGTATGGTTGACACTTTTGTTCTTGATTTGTTCTTGGCTTATGAGTTTAGAAATGATTGATATGGTCCATGTATATGGTTATCATGATCTGTATACTCAGAGATTTTTATTCACATTTTATTTAAAAAAAAAGATATTACAAGTAAGATTAATGGTAATCAAGTGCAGATGGGACATGACCACAAGTGATGATTTCATAAAATTAAATTGTCATCAAGACAAGGATCTTTATAGAATCTAGAGAAATAAGTTTAAAAAATGTTAAATATAAGTTAAGTCAGTAATCTTACTGAAAATTAAAGTTTTGATGATTGGGTTTAATCTTGTAAACGTTTTACGTTTGAAAACACGTTAAAAACTGTGTTTCTGGGTCTAAAACAAGTATTTTTGTACAAGTCCGGTTTTGGACAGAAAATAAAATTTTGTTTTAAGTTAAAAACTTAAGTTTATAAGTATATAACAAATCAATAACAAGGAAGGTCTTTGGTGATAACTTTATACGCGCTAAAAAGCCGAAAACCGACAATTTCAGGTTAACAATAATGGACTGTTTTGGAACATTATGTCACACCCCGGGCCCAGGTAGGGTGGGACGTCACAGACTAGCAACAACATATGGCAGCGGAAACAAACCATTACATGAGCTCAAAGGAGAGAATATCACATGGCATTAATGTTTTTAAAAAGATACCGGGGCTAGAAACAAATCAAGCCACCAAATGAGTTTTACAATCATCCATAAAATAAATTGTACTTGTCCAACACAAATATAAAATTGTTCAAATGATTCATCAAGGAAAATATGCCAATGCCATGTCACGGGGATAAGTCTAGGTCTTCACAACAGCTAGGATCTCTTCATACATTACCTGAAACATGCTCAAAAGAAAATTATGTCAACTAAAAAGTTGGTGAATTCAAGTGCTTAAAGTATAAAAACAAAAGGACTTAACAAATCCTTCTTTGATTAAAAGAAAATAATCATTGTTTATCATCGTGGGAAAAATCATAATCAACACTGCACTCAGTCCCGGTTGGCCTCTTCTAAAGTTGTGTTTAACCGGATATTCCCGAAGGAAGAACCGAGCCCCAAACCAGTGAACCCTACCTGCCCGGATGGTTCACCATAGTTTCTTAACAAAACCTGTTACATGCCACAAACGACCCCTTAGGATCTTAGTGGGGTAACCTTCCTGGAACGGAAGCCACTGTGTGTGGGGGATTCCCCAAATAGATCTATCCATATAAAACAAGCGGTTCACGAAAGAATTAATGATCATGATATTAGAATTAGCAGGTAACCACAAATCCCACATACAATCATCAAGTAAAGCACAATCATAGTTCATAAAAAGTAGAGCATGTTTCATCCCAAAACAATAGTAAAAAGGGGGATCACTAGAACTCACCTTAGGTTTCCAGTCAAAAGTCTCTTGGTGTACCGGGAAGTGTCTCAAGTCTAGCACCCTAACATGTACATATTAAGTAATAAGCTACTGCCCTAAACTCATTTAAGGTGCAACAATGGTGTCAAGAGTTTAGCTATTAGTTAAGGCTTTGGTTTCGCGAAGGTTTGTATAAAAAGCTTCCTTTTATGGCAGGTCAAGGCGTCTTCATGAAAATTGGGATTTTCACTTCATTAGGTTAAGTATATTAAGGAATTTTGTTGTTCAAGTGGTTATTAGCTTCCTTGAAGTTGGTTGTAAGGTTTGGAAAAATTTACAGTTTGGTCCCTCAAGTTTCAAAATTGACAGTTTCTACCCTCAAGTTTAGTTTCTTGCCCTTTATGACATTTAAGACCAAAAATCAGATTCTTAGAGTAATATTATACTTATTATGGAGTAAGTGTTTCAAAAAAAACTGCGCGTTTAACGCTCCCGGTTACGGTAAAAGCCGGATAGTTTTAACCGTAAATTGGGGTTTTCATATATTTGAATCTTGGACCGGTAGGTATTTTCTAAAAGGTATCTTTATAAATTTTTAAGTCCTTAAATTGTGAAATTTGGCCTTTTATAGTTGAAAATCTTGTTTTTACGTTTGACCCGTTAAAACGCGGTTTTAACCGTGTTTGACCATTTAAAGCTTGTTTGACCAATTTTTCAAATCCTTTAAGTCTTTTATTACTTAACTTACTGAAATCATATGATTTTTATTAATCTTAGCTTTGAACTCCATTTTTATGGATTTTTCTCAAAAACGATGCTCGGTTTGTACCCGTTTTTAGTTAAAACGTCATTTATTTGTTCCTTTGACCATTTAAATTATCCATTGACTCCAGAATACTTTATTTATCATTTTTAAGCTTGGAATACTTTTCAAGAGTGTTAAATTCATATTCTTACTATTTTTAAAGTCATTTTACCATGTTTTCGGGTCCCGAAAGTGACTAAAAGAGGGCAAATCTCAACATGTCCTTTATTCCAGAGATTAAACATCACTAACACTTTTAATATTCATCAAAACCTACTGAATTTCAGTCCCAAAGAGTTGCCTAGTTGTTCTACACATCCATATGCTTCAAATATGTAGAAAATGTCATAACCGACCATAACACTTGTGTAAATCATCTTAACTTGAGTTTAAACATTACCAACACTTCATTTAACTTTATAAACAGATTATTAAGGTGTCATTAAGTCATTCATGAGTAAGTTATGAGTCTTGGTTGAAAGGGTTTTTCAAACAAATGCTTAAAGGGTGTTGTTACATGTAGAAAGAAGGGTTTCAAGGTGTAATCCATGTAATAACCGTGGGTTCGAGTATGTAGCCTTTTGGAACTTTTAAAACAGTTTCTTGGGAGTCCATTAAGTCATAAAAATGCAGGTTACAAGTTTGGTTTACAAGAGTTGTAACTTTCACAAGTTAGATGATACCAAAACACCCAAAAAGAGGGTTTTCATGGTGGAAATCGGTTTCCACCTCAAGAATGACTAACATAACATGAGATTTAACTTCAAGAATGTTGGGAAATCCTTAAGAACAAAGTGATGGTGAGAAGTTTGGTTTAGAAGGTGTTGATGGTCGTGGATGGCTAGAAACTCCTTGGACTTGACTGTAGAAGCTCGAACCAAGGCTGGAAAGGTGGAACAAGTGTGGTTGTGTGACCAAAACTCGCGAACTAGGCCACCTCTTGCGGTTTGCACTTGGCCGATTGATGCTTGGTGTTGTTCTTCGAATTTCTTGTGCTAGACTTAGAGAGAATTGCTTTGAGTGAATTGTGAGGTGAGGGTGTGTGTTTCAACTGGTGTTTCGAATAAGAGGGAGAGAGGGAGAGAGGGAGAGAGTTTGCATGAAAGGTAAGTGGGTAGTGTGGTGGTGGTGTAGAGAGGAGAGGAGTGGAGAGGGGTGGGCGGCCGATTCTTGGAGTGTAGTGGGAGGATTTTTGAATTAAATTTTAATTGTAAATTGTTATTATGTAGTGTAGTTTTGTAGTATTGGGTATAATGTATTATTTAGTGGATGGTATATTTGAGGTATCTAGTGCATATCCATGCATGCATGGCCGAAAATTTTATAAGTGTGAGTGTGTATGCTCACATTTTAATTGCCTTCTCTTGAATTTAATTTTGTAAGGATGACTAGTTGACATTCCCGGGACACTAATTTTTAAAAGGTAGAAACCTAAATTAGCTAAAAGTCAATAATAAAAATCACATGAAACCATAATTTGAATCAAGTAGTAAGAATTGTTTCCAATTTCATAGTAGGGTTGAATAGTTTCAATTATTAGCACTCATAACATGGATAATGATGCAAGTAATCTAGGGTTAGGGTAACAACCTGGAGGTCGGTTGTCACATTCTCCCACCGTTTAGGAAATTTCGTCCCGAAATTTTAACTTTGATTAGAGACTGAACGGGTGGGTTTGAAGAGGTGTGGATAATTCTTCCTCATTTCATCTTCACGCTCCCAAGTAAATTCAGGTCATCGCTTGGAGTTCCATCTAACCTTGACCTTGGGTATGCGGCTCCGCCGGAGTTGTTTGACCAAACGATCCGTGATCTCCACGGGTTCTTCCACAAAATTCAGTTTGTCGTTTATTCTTGCTTCTTTTAATGGTAGTTCCAGGGTTTTGTCTACCATGCTCTTCTTCAAGTTCGACACATGAAAGGTGTCGTGTATGTGACTCAACCCCGGGGGTAGTTTCAACTTATACGCCACTGGGCCAATTCTTGTCAGTATTTCGAATGGTCCAATGTATCTTGGGCTTAACTTTCCTCTCTTTCAGAACCTCACAGTTCCTTTCCATGGTGCTACCTTTAGTATTACCCTGTTGCCCACTTGGAACTCTAGAGGTTTCCGCCTCCTGTCAGCGTACTTCTTCTGTCGATCTCTGGCTGCTTTCAGTCGCTCCTTTATCTTATAGATCTTGTCGGTGGTCTCCAACACTATGTCGGGTCCCATCACTTGGCTATCACCAATCTCATTCCAACTCAAGGGTAATCGGCATTTCCTGCCATATAGGGCCTCATACGGAGCGGCTTTGATACTCGCGTGGTAACTATTGTTATAGGCGAATTCCACCAAAGGAAGAAGGTTATCCCAGTTTCCGCCAAAGTCCATCACGCAAGCTCTTAACATGTCTTCCATCGTTTGAATAGTTCTTTCGCTCTGTCCGTCGGTCTGAGGGTGCTAAGCCGTGCTTAGATCTAAACGGGTTCTTAAAGCTTGCTGGAACGATTTCCAGAAACGAGAGGTGAAACGGCTATCACGATCGGAGATGATCGACAAAGGCACTCCATGCCTCGTTACCACCTCATCGACATACAGTTGGGCCAATTTCGTCATGTTGTAGTCTTCTCTAATTGGCAAAAAGTGAGCTGATTTCGTTAGTCTATCCACTATTACCCAAATAGCATCGTGACCTTTAAACGTTCTGGGCAACTTGGTAACAAAATCCATCGTAACATTATCCCATTTCCATTCTGGGATTTCAGGTTGCTGTAACGTTCCTGATGGTTTTTGGTTCTCAGCTTTTACCATGGCACAAGTTAAACATTTCCCCACATAAACGGCGATTGATCTGTTGATTCCCGGCCACTAGAAAAGTGTCTTTAAATCCTGGTACATCTTATCACTTCCAGGGTGAATTGAATACCTAGACTTGTGTGCTTCGTCGAGGATTACTTCTCGAATTCCTCCGTGTTTTGGCACCCAAGTCCTTCCTCCATATCTGTATGTACCATCGTCTCCTATCTCAAATTGCTTTTCCATTCCAGTCAATCCTTCTTCCTTTAATTTTTCTTCCTTTAATGCCTCGCTTTGAGCTTCTTTCAGTTTTGCAATAAGGTTGGTATACACACTCATCCTTAAGGCTCGTACACGAAGAGGTTTTTCTCTTTCCTTTCGGCTCAATGCATCCGCCACAACATTGACCTTACCAGGATGGTAGCGGATTTCACACTCGTAACCGTTCAATAGCTCGACCCATCTTCTCTGACGCATGTTGAGCATCTTTTGGTCAAGGATATGTTGCAAACTTCTATGGTCAGTGTAGATGATACACTTTGTGCCATAAAGGTAGTGCCTCCACATCTTGAGAGCAAACACCACGGCACCCAACTCCCGATCGTGAGTCGTGTAGTTCTTCTTATGATCATTCAGCAGTCTCGATGCGTAAGCAATCACCTTGTTGCGTTGCATCAATACACATCCTAGCCCTTGACGCGAAGCGTCACAATAGACCACGAAGTCTTCTACTCCTTCTGGAAGAGCAAGGATAGGTGCACTGCATAACTTCTCCTTAAGCGTTTCAAACGCCTCGTTCTGCTCTCGCTCCCACACAAAGGTTGTGTTCTTCTTGGTTAGTGCGGTCAAAGGTTGCACTATACGCGAGAAGTCCTTTATAAATCTCCGGTAGTAGCCAGCCAGTCCTAAGAATTGCCTTATCTCCGTAGGAGTTTCAGGAATCTTCCAATTCTTTATGGACTCAATCTTGGAAGGGTCAACTTGAATCCCATCCTCATTCACCACATGACCTAAGAATTGGATCTGGCGCATCCAAAATTCACATTTAGAGAACTTGGCATATAGTTGCTCATTCTTGAGCAATTCAAGGATTAGCCTGAGATGCTTCTCGTGCTCGTCTTTACTTCGGGAATAGATCAGTATGTCGTCAATAAACACGATCACAAACTTGTCGAGGTAAGGGCGGCAAACGCGGTTCATGAGGTCCATGAATGCTGCTGGAGCATTAGTCAGTCCAAAGGGCATGACCAAGTACTCGTAGTGTCCATACCTAGTTCGGAAGGCTGTTTTGGGTATGTCTTCTTCTCTTATCTTCAGTTGGTGGTATCCTGACCTCAAGTCTATTTTGGAGAAATAACTTGCTCCTTGCAGTTGATCAAATAGGTCATCTATTCTCGGAAGAGGGTAACGGTTCTTTATGGTCAGCTTCTTCAATTCCCTGTAATCAATACACATTCGCAGGGTTCCGTCTTTCTTTTTCACGAACAGTACCGGGGCACCCCATGGAGAGACACTCGGACGTATAAATCCCTTGTCCAGTAGTTCTTGAATTTGTACCATTAGCTCCTTCATCTCAGGTGGGGCGAGTCGGTACGGTGCCTTGGCTACCGGTGCAGCACCAGGCAACAAGTCTATCTGGAATTCAACTTGCCGATTCGGGGGGAGTCCTGGTAGTTCTTCCGGAAACACCTCTGGGTATTCCGATACCACGGGAATATCTTCGATCTTCTTCTCCTTTAGGGTTTTCATCACATATACTATAAAAGCTGGACATCCCTTCATCAAGCTCTTGGTAGCTTTTAAGTGGGATATCATAGGGTATAGGGTGTTACTTCTTTCACTCTCTACCACTATCACTTCTTCGTCGCTCAACGGTATCTTGAGTAGTCGTTCATCACATACGATTTCGAATCTATGCTTCGCTAGCCAGTCCATACCCACAACCACATCAAATCCTCCTAACTTAATGGGCATCAAGTCAATCTTAAACGTATTCCCTTTTAGTTTCAGCGGGCAATCCCTAATGATTTCGTTAGCTTCTAAAATATTACCGTCAGCTAATTCTATGGTAAACGTATCAGTCAAGGTACACACGTCTAAGTCAATCAATGGCCTAAAAGTACTAGAGATAAAACTAGCAGTCGCTCCAGTATCAAATAGTACAGTAGCGGGATGATTGTTTACAAGGAACGCACTGTTGACCACGTCGGGTTCCCTACGAGCTCCTGCTGGGTCCATGACGAAAGCTCTTCCCTTAGGCTTGTTGTGCTTGGCATCCTTGTCTCTACCCAGCTTAGGACACTTGTTCCTCATATGCCCTGGATCTCCACACTCATAGCATTGTTTCCCTGGTGCGTAAGTAAAGTCTTTAATTAAATGGCCTGTTCTCTTGCACCTAAAATAGGGCATCGGGTTACATTCCCCTTGATGATGTAACTTGCACTTGCTGCAGAATGGGCTTGTCCCCGAATACAATCTCCGGTTTTTGTTTCCCTGGTCATCACGTCTCACACCTTCAGAACTCCTTCTACTTGACCCACTACTATTTCCAACCGCTCTTTTCGCTTCAAACCACTTCCTTTTCTCACCAACAAAATTCTTCTTCTCATCAGCCCTTGCTTGATCGGTCCATCCAGCCCTAATTAGGTCATCAGTCAAACTGCTGGTAAGGTCGACAGCAGCTTGCAGGGTTACAGGCTGAGAGGAACGGACCATACCCCTAACTCTTGGGTGTAGTCCCCAGATGAACCGTGCTACACCTTTGGCTTCTGGCGTCACCAAATGTGGCACAAGTCGGGACAGGGCTAAGAAACATTGATATATTCGGTGTAGTTGGGTCCTTTCATCTCCAAGCTTAAAAATTCTGTCTCCAGCTTCTCGAGTTGATTGATGGGGCAATATTTGTTGGTCATTAGCTCTCGGAATTCAGTCCAACCCATTCGATTAGCCACATTTCTTCCACGGCTTTGAGTAATGGACTTCCACCATTCAAGAGCTGATCCCTTGAGAGATTGTGATGCAAACCTCACCATATGCTCCATCTTGCACTCGCTGATGTCCAAGACAGCTTCCATTTCGTCAATCCACCTGTAAGTCTCTATAGCACCCTCGGTGCCATAGAAGTCCTTAGGCTTACATGCCATGAAGGTCTTATAAGAGCATCCATTCCTTAACGCCTCGGCTTCTTCGTCGTGGCTTTCATCGTTCACCGGCCGGTTGTTACCAGTAGTGTTATCCCGGTCCGCATTTATCTGTGCAATAATAGTCAGAATGGCGTTAGCCAGTTGCTGAGCTACGAGGTTAGCAATCCTTTCGTCACTCTCTTGATTAGCATTTTCCCCGTGGGGAGTCCCTGGTGGAGTAGGTTGGTTTCCAGTCGGCCTTGCTTCCTCACGGCGGCCCCTGGTGGCTCCACGCCGTCCAAAACGTGTTCCTCTGCGAGTCGGCATTCTGATAGTATCACAAATAGATTCGTTTAGCATCCCATAATTTTGTTTCGAATAGCCTATGCATCATTATCCTATTACACCCTGCCTCGGAAGAGGGATCATGGCATGCACATATGTATTTACAACCCAGTAAGGAAACCTTACAAAGTCCAAATCAAAACATGACATAACAGTTGGGCAACCATTTAGAAAAGGCACAGACAAATTTCAAGGCACAACAGATCATATAGCAATTTAATACAGACAGTTTAATAATTCTAGCATCCCCATAGCAGTTCACGATAGTATCATCCAAGAAAATAGAATCAGAGTCAAGCTCTTACAATTTGGAAGGTGCCATCACCCCCATGATAATAAAATAATAGTATCGAATAACAATTCAAATAGTTTCCTTCTAATGTCCAGAGACAGATAATCCCACTAAGTACTCCAAATCTCACATCCACTTTCTCTTCAGCCATCCAAACCATCCTGTAACCTTCTTCCTCTGCTCCTGCTCCAAACGCTTCACTCCTTGCGTAGCCATCATAGCCTGGAATTGAGCAGACTGGGAAGTTCGAGTGGCGTGCTGAACAGTCAGCTCATGACGGCGAACAGTCCTCAAAATCTCATCCAATGTCGCATCAGAGGGTCCTACATCACTTGCCCGGCGACTCGACTGGGAGTACCTATCACCAGCCAGTACGCTAGGGCCGTCATACATACTATGTCTCGGCGGCATCAGGCGTTCGTCACATGGGTCAAACAGTGGAGGTACCGATGTCGGAATCCTAACAGGCGGGGGGAGGAGGAGGAGGCATCCTAAAGGATACGGAGGATCCTGGCCTAACGCTTTTGCGAGGTCGGGTGACAGTACGCGCACCCCTATTCCCAATAGGTAGGATGGGTGAGAGGGTCGGAGCAGCTACTTAAGGAGAGTGGGAACGCGTTCGGCTTCGGGAAGGTGATGTGGAGGAAGAGTCCTCGGAAGCTTCAGTGTCTTCGGACGTGACGGATATCCACCCTGGATGTCCGCATCTCCGGAGGTACGCCTCATACTCTGTCTGGGGCTTCTCTCTCCTCAGGTTTCCGGTAGGAGTGGTCTCAGTGTCGGGGTGAGCAGGCGCCTTTCCTTTATCAGCCATAGACGTTGTCCTGTAAGAAATACATCATGAGTAATTTTGTTTCTCATAGCTCATGATTATAATAATAGTACTAATAATAGTAGTGATGGCAATAGTATCTGTTATTCCAACATATAGCTGTCTGTTTTGCCCAGATCAATAGTCTCTTCAAGTAGTATCGGATAACATAGTTCATCATAAAAATCATTTAAACCACCTTTTTAAAATTAGTTTCAAAATCATCAATATAAACCAGAAAAAGTCCAATCATATCCTAAAGATCAGTGATGGAAATTACGCGTCCGGTAAATTCATGATTACGTTGATCAAGTGTAATCATCAATTTACCCAACCCGATCATCCCAACACTTCCCACAAGGACAGTCCTAGGGTATCAGGGTTGTAGCCTAGGGTCTACTATGGTATTCCCGACTTCTCTACAACCTTTGGCTCTGATACCAATCTGTCACACCCCGGGCCTAGGTAGGGTGGGACATCACAGACTAGCAACAACATATGGCAGCAGAAACAAACCATTACATAAGCTCAAAGGAGAGAATATCACATGGCATTAATGTTTTTAAAAAGATACCGGGGCTAGAAACAAATCAAGCCCCCAAATGAGTTTTACAATCATCCATAAAATAAATTGTACTTGTTCAACACAAATATAAAATTGTTCAAATGATTCATCAAGGAAAATATGCCAATGCCATGTCACGGGGATAAGTCTAGGTCTTCACAACAGCTAGGATCTCTTCATACATTACCTGAAACATGCTCAAAAGAAAATTGTGTCAACTAAAAAGTTGGTGAATTCAAGTGCTTAAAGTTTAAAAACAAAAGGACTTAACAAATCCTTCTTTGATTAAAAGAAAATAATCATTGTTTATCATCGTGGGAAAAATCATAATCAACCCTGCACTCAGTCCCGGTTGGCCTCTTCTAAAGTTGTGTTTAACCGGATATTCCCGAAGGAAGAACTGAGCCCCAAACCAGTGAACCCTACCTGCCCGGATGGTTCACCATAGTTTCTTAACAAAACCTGTTACATGCCACAAACGACCCCTTAGGATCTCAGTGGGGTAACCTTCCTGGAACGGAAGCCACTGTGTGTGGGGGATTCCCCAAATAGATCTATCCATATAAAACAAGCGGTTCACGAAAGAATTAATGATCATGATATTAGAATCAGCAGGTAACCACAAATCCCACATACAATCATCAAGTAAAGCACAATCATAGTTCATAAAAAGTAGAGCATGTTTCATCCCAAAACAATAGTAAAAAGGGGGATCACTAGAACTCACCTTAGGTTTCCAGTCAAAAGTCTCTTGGTGTACCGGGAAGTGTCTCAAGTCTAGCACCCTAACATGTACATATTAAGTAATAAGCTACCGCTCTAAACTCATTTAAGGTGCAACAATGGTGTCAAGAGTTTAGCTATTGGTTAAGGCTTAGGTTTCGCGAAGGTTTGTATAAAAAGCTTCCTTTTATGGCAGGTCAAGGCGTCTTCATGAAAATTGGGATTTTCACTTCATTAGGTTAAGTATATTAAGGAATTTTGTTGTTCAAGTTGTTATTAGCTTCCTGGAAGTCGGTTGTAAGGTTTGGAAAAATTTTACAGTTTGGTCCCTCAAGTTTCAAAATTGACAGTTTCTACCCTCAAGTTTAGTTTCTTGCCCTTTATGACATTTAAGACCAAAAATCAGATTCTTAGAGTAATATTATACTTATTATGGAGTAAGTGTTTCAAAATTTTAGTTTTCGGGTCCGATTTAAAAACTGCGCGTTTAACGCTCCCGGTTACGGTAAAAGCCGGATAGTTTTAACCGTAAATTGGGGTTTTCATATATTTGAATCTTGGACCAGTAGGTATTTTCTAAAAGGTATCTTTATAAATTTTTAAGTCCTTAAATTGTGAAATTTGGCCTTTTATAGTTGAAAATCTTGTTTTTACGTTTGACTCGTTAAAACGCGGTTTTAACCGTGTTTGACCATTTAAAGCTTGTTTGACCAATTTTTCAAATCCTTTAAGTCTTATATTACTTAACTTACTGAAATCATATGATTTTTATAAATCTTAGCTTTGAACTCTATTTTTATGGATTTTTCTCAAAAACGATGCTCGGTTTGTACCCGTTTTTAGTTAAAACGTCATTTTTTGTTCCTTTGACCATTTAAATTATCCATTGACTCCAGAACACTTTATTTATCATTTTTAAGCCTGGAATACTTTTCAAGAGTGTTAAATTCATATTCTTACTATTTTTAAAGTCATTTTACCATGTTTTCGGGTCCCGAAAGTGACTAAAAGAGGGCAAATCTCAACATGTCCTTTATTCCAGAGATTAAACATCACTAGCACTTTTAATATTCATCAAAACCTACTGAAATTTCAGTCCCAAAGAGTTGCCTAGTTGTTCTACACATCCATATGCTTCAAATATGTAGAAAATGTCATTACCCACCATAACACTTGTGTAAATCATCTTAACTTGAGTTTAAACATTACCAACACTTCATTTAACTTTATAAACAGATTATTAAGGTGTCATTAAGTCAATTATGAGTAAGTTATGAGTCTTGGTTGAAAGGGTTTTTCAAACAAATGCTTACATGGTGTTGTTACATGTAGAAAGAAGGGTTTCAAGGTGTAATCCATGTAATAACCGTGGGTTCGAGTATGTAGCCTTTTGGAACTTTTAAAACAGGTTCTTGGGAGTCCATTAAGTCATAAAAATGCAGGTTACAAGTTTGGTTTACAAGAGTTGTAACTTTCACAAGTTAGATGATACCAAAACACCCAAAAAGAGGGTTTTCATGGTGGAAATCGGTTTCCACCTCAAGAATGACTAACATAACATGAGATTTACCTTCAAGAATGTTGGGAACTCCTTAAGAACAAAGTGATGGTGAGAAGTTTGGTTTAGAAGGTGTTGATGGTCGTGGATGGCTAGAAACTCCTTGGACTTGATCGTAGAAGCTCGAACCAAGGCTGGAAAGGTGGAACAAGTGTGGTTGTGTGACCAAAACTCGCGAACTAGGCCACCTCCTTGCGGTTTGCACTTGGCCGATTGATGCTTGGTGTTGTTCTTCGAATTTCTTGTGCTAGACTTAGAGAGAATTGCTTTGAGTGAATTGTGAGGTGAGGGTGTGTGTTTCAGCTGGTGTTTCGAATAAGAGGGAGAGAGGGAGAGGGAGAGAGTTTGCATGAAAGGTAAGTGGGTAGTGTGGTGGTGGTGTAGAGAGGAGAGGAGTGGAGAGGGGTGGGCGGCCGATTCTTGGAGTGTAGTGGGAGGATTTTTGAATTAAATTTTAATTGTAAATTGTTATTATGTAGTATAGTTTTGTAGTATTGGGTATAATGTATTATTTAGTGGATGGTATATTTGAGGTATCTAGTGCATATCCATGCATGCATGGCCGAAAATTTTATAAGTGTGAGTGTGTATGCTCACATTTTAATTGCCTTCTCTTGAATTTAATTTTGTAAGGATGACTAGTTGACATTCCCGGGACACTAAATTTTAAAAGGTAGAAACCTAAATTAGCTAAAAGTCAATAATGAAAATCACATGAAACCATAATTTGAATCAAGTAGTAAGAATTGTTTCCAATTTCATAGTAGGGTTGAATAGTTTCAATTATTAGCACTCATAACATGGATAATGATGCAAGTAATCTAGGGTTAGGGTAACAACCTGGAGGTCGGTTGTCACACATTAACAAAATATTTCATAATTTTTTTGATATAAAAGATTAATTTAAACATGTAAAATTGTCATAATGTATATATGGGTTGAAATACCGTTTATGCGTGTAAAACTGTGCGGTTTCGGGTGAAAAATCATCGTATTCGTGTGAAAGTTGGTCAAAGATAATAGAACATATTTTTATAATAAAACTTGTCATAAGTAATTTTATGTATAATTTTATACTGAAAATTAATTAATTATTAAAAAAATTTATAAAGTAATAATATAAGAAGTAGTATTCTCAACAATAACAAGATTATGAATATATCTTCTTATTAATTTTAAATAAAATATTATTTAATATTTATTTATTTATTTATCTTTTTATTTGTTTAATATATAAGTTAGTAAATTTTACATTATGTTTTGATATACTTTTATGTGTTTGTTTTGTGTGTGATATACGTGGTTGTCATTTAAGGGTTAAATGTTATCATTAATAATATAATATTTATCACTTATCATATACATTATTAAACTAAGCCAAAAGTCACCAACGTGTCTTTTAAAAATGGATTCAAGATATTTCTAGCGAGTTGGGTAAACAACTTATGTACTAGACTTATTACTCGACAATTAATAGATCCGTCGTGTTTAAGGCATTAACTTGGTCGTTTATCTCCCGGGCTCAATTTTTGCTAGACCATCTCCTTGTCACATTTTAAGGTGAGTTTTTCACAACCCCTATTTTTAAATAACGTTTTATTTAACTATTTTGGGAGAAAAGCTTGCTATAACGTTTTATGTGTGATATGATTTAATTATGAAATAACTGCATGATCTTTATGATGGTGTTGAGTTATTTTATTATTTGTGCACGACTCCTCTTACATAATCATTAACCCTGGGAGGGCCACATGATATATTGGTAGATCTATTGAGCTTGACAACCGCCCCTCATGATCGGTAGTGTCGGTCGGTTTATACGGAGGGAATATATGTTGAAAGGATTTGAGGGACTTTGTGTCTTGGTTTGATTATGGGGCTCTTTGTTGCGATCATAGTCAGTGGACCTAGCTAGTCCTTGACGATCCAAAGGTTGATTCCGGGATAATCATGTCTTTAAATAAAAGGAAATTATGATAACCTTCTTATATAAACCTATGAACTCACCAGCTTTATTCTCATAACTTTTGGCATGTTGTTCAAGTAATTAGGCATGCATGGGAATGAAAAGGGTTTAAAAAGGAAAACTTATCAAATTTGGATGCCACTTTTGTGACCCAATTTTCACTGCCGATTAAAATCTCCTATTAATGTTTAAAAACAATGATATTTTATTACTATTTAAGTTTTCAAGTTAAGACTTTTATTGGATCAATGTAAGAATATTTCTATATTAATAAATTATTTTGATATCCATGATTTATTTGCTTAATAATTGTTGGAAATAATCCAACTTCCATTATCTTCGTCACAGTGTGCCCTTCTGGTGCGCTTTTCTCGGTATGAAACACATGCTATTTTAGAATGTAATTCATCAAGCCCCCATCATTCAACATGCATCCATCATTTCTTGGGTTTTGATCAACAAGAATAAATTGAAGATTTTCAAGTCAACATAGAAGATGAAGAATTGAAGCTTGAAGTCAACAAGTCAACAAGGAGTCAAAATTATTAGTTTAGGGTTTTTACATTGTAATTATTCTTAGACTAGTATAAATAGATTATTTACATTCATTTGTAAGTTGTGCCTTCCAAGAGTGTGTGTGCCAAAACATGAGAGGGGTGAGGATGAGAGTATAGATCATAATCCTTCATATATGATGTTGAATCATATGATTAATTGCATCCATTCCAAGATTATTATCAATACAAAACAGAAAATTATTCATATTGATTATTGTTCATCATTAGATTTTATCATTTATTCTTATCATCAAGTTTGATCTAATCAATGTGGTCCTAAGATCCTTGTGCTCAATTGGTTTTGATCTCAAATCCAAAATCCACAGGTGGTATGAGAGCCGGAGTTATGGATTTCATGGTTGAAATGCTAAAATATAAGAAGATTTGAAGAAAAAGTCATGGGTGTTCTTCATGAGATCCAAGGATTTGAAGGTGAATCTAATGGATCTAGCATGAAATTGATGTTGTGACCATCATCCATGATCAAAGCATCAATCAGAAGCAGAAGATTGACGTTTAGATCAGATTCCATGAAGATTGGGAAGAAGAGTAGAAGTTCGCTATTTACACACACTAGTGCGTGTTCTTGGTGTTTTCAGAAATTCCCAGATCTGAAACATGGAAATAGAGTTTGGAATATTTTGGATTCATCAACATGATGTTACAACATCAATTTAACAATCAAAGCGTCATCAACATCAGTTTTTGGATCAAATCAAAAATTCAAGTAAGTGGGTTTTTGCAAGTTCTTAATGTTCTCCATTAATCCATGGACTTGGTTGTGGATTAGGCTCTAAATTTGTGTTTAGTTGATGAACAATAATTTATTACATGAATTAAACAAGGAGTCAAAACTATTAATCTAGGGTTTTTACATTGTAATTATTCTTAGACTAGTATAAATAGATTATTTACATTCATTTGTAAGGTGTGCCTTCCAAGAGTATGTGTGCCAAAACATGAGAGGTGTGAGGAAAGAGTATAGATCATCATCCTTCATGGATGATGATGAATCATATGATTAATTGCATCCATTCCAACATTATTATCAATACAAAACAGAAAATTAATCATATTGATTCTTGTTCATCATTAGATTTTAGCATTTATTCTTATCATCAAGTTTGATCTAATCAATGTGGTCCTAAGATCCTTGAGCTCAATTGGTTTTGATCTCAAATCCAAAACCCATATCATTCAATAAGAACCAATAATTCAAGAAGAACTACCAATCATCCATCAACAAGAACCAGTTCATGAACAAGCTCATGAAATGGGCTTTTCCATATAGAGTAGAACATTCGACCTTGCAGGACTGGTGAAGGGGATCAATGCAATAGTTTCATAGAGTAACGAAAAACTTAGTACACTTAGCAAATCAAATAGGGAACCAGCTTAAGTTGAAACAAAGAACACAAGTAAAAAACAAGAAACAATAGTATGGTTTTCAACAATGATGTATATTGCTCTCATGTTCTTTTACAAAGTGTTACAAGGCTTAAAATCAAATTATAAGTACTTGAGATACTTTATGCTACATCCTATAGCCAATCATATTTTAAAGGCCAGTTGGAAACACTAATCTAGACAACAAGATCAATGTAAGGCAAAAGGCAGATTGCCTTCGACTAGTGACTATCACATGCCATAGCTCACATCTTTATCTAATACAAAAAGGTAAAAATACAAAAGTAGAAAGTTACAGACTCTAAGACCTTAACTTTATTTAGAAATAGTATGGAATTTTCATCAACTTGTATAAGTTGGTGAGTTTTCAAAGGTGGCAGCGAATAGTGGTTCAACTTTTGTCAAAAGTGATTCAAAAAAAGCGTTTCTTCTCTGTATTCAAAAGAAATCAGTCTCTTGGCTTCACAAGACTTTGTGTTTGAAGCTTTATAAGATTTTATCTTTCGATTCGGAAGATTTGGTCTTTTGGCTTCGAAAGATTTGATACTTACTGTAATTCATTGAGTTATATCAAATCTTCCAAAGTAACTTCCTTTCACTTCACATGTGCATGCTGAGATCTCTTTGGTTGCATTAGCCTCTAAGTGTAATCCTTACAAACTCCCCCTAGGTTGATGCTACCAAAACAGAAAGAGCACTTTGAATCTTGATCTTCATCTAGTGACAGTCCTCATCAAAATCAAGACCATTCCTTTCATCGTCAGTTGGTCAGGATTCCTCAAACTTTCAAAGTACCTTCTCATGTCATTGAAATCATGTAGATAAAGGTCAAGTATGCTTTTCTAGAAGTACACATCTTGACCTCCTTGATCTCTAGTGACATACTATCTATGTGGGTTAGTAGCAAATACCCAAGACAAGATGGGTTCTCAGCATCAAGATGCTCTACAATGAGTTGACTTTATTGAGCAGCCTCTTCTTGATCCCCCTCAGGATGTTTTGACCCATCCTGAGGTGTAGAGGTAGATTCTTTGGACATCTTCTTCTTCTTGTCCCTTCTGATGGCCATCCTCTTCCTCTTTCTCTACTTTAACTGAGAATATTGGCCTTGAGTACTAGATGGTTCTTTTTTGTCTTGCTCAGTTAGGTCCTTTCCCTTCATAGATTCAGAAAGAGAGGGATCAGGTCCTCGCTGTGGGTCAGAAGATGAAGCTTGCTGTGACGTAGCACTAGGTCTTGGTTGAGTTGTCTCTTGTGGTTCAACCTTGACCTTAGCTTTAGGTGTAGCCTGACTTGGTGGAGAATGCTAGTCAACTGTTGGAGCATATATTGTCATATATAGTGTGTCCGTCGCTTGTTGAATAGTCTAGGCTTAATATAATACACCTGATATGTTGTAAACACATGAAACTGGGTCATTCGTAGGAGCATATGCGAGTGAGACTCAGCCGTGCGACTGAGCCTTGCTAATGGGCCAGTCGTGCGACTGAGAGATGCGATTGGCCATTCGTAAGACAGAACCATAAGTATGGTCCAGTCGCACGATTGAACCATACGCATGGTCCAATCGTACGATTAAACCATACGCATGGTCCAATCGCACGAATGGGCCCTGTCGCATCTAATATGGGTCGAGGCCTATATATACCAGTTTCAATGTGTATAGAGTTAAGGATTTGAGAGGGAGTCTGCCCGGAGCCTAGGCCTGCCGGATGAGAGGGGAGATTATGCTCAATCTCCCCTTGCCAAGAGTCTTGATTCTTATGTTGTAACGAGCTTGTAATCGTTAGGTTTTATCAATTAAACCATTAAATTATAGTTCATGTTATTGATTGTCTCTTGGTTTTTGTTGTTGTTTATCCTTCCGTCAAGAACATGCTCGGATGTTTACCGATTCAGCCGACTTCACATCAACCAGCTCACTCATCTTGATCTTCTGCTTGATCACTCTAATGTGCTCATCCATGGTGGATAGAGACATTGGACCAAGTCTCCTTTCAGAGAACCCATACAGCTTCAAGAATATCACCATCTTTTGTATGTCGACAAACTTTTTCTTATTTTATCTGATGGTGGCTTTTGACTTTGCAGCCCCTTCCCCCATCTTCCTCTTAGCAGCTTTTTGCTCTTTTAGCACTTCTTGCTCAAGCTTCTTGAGGCATTCAAATTTTATATACTTATATGACAAGGGAAATGGTCTGCTACCTGATAGAGGCATGTGGCACTTAGTTTCCTACCTACCTGAGTTTCTTGTTTAGTGGCCATAACCTCTACCTCATGGCTTACTTGAACTAGGGAGAGGGTAGGAGCTTTGTATAATCTTTCTCTTCCTCTTTCTTATTTGATTTTGAGGGGCAATTCTACAGCCTCGGCTTCGTTCCTCTTCTTCGACACCTCAAGGTCAGCTAATTCATTTAATTGTGCCAAGGGAAAAGAGATGAGTTCATCAAAATTGTAGTTCCTAGACCCCATATAGTTCTATTTGGCTGCTCTCAACTCATCTCCTTGCATGCTTGGCCTGGGGGCAGCCCTGATTGCAACTTCCATACACTTGAACTCACTCCCCTTTCCTTCCTCTTTATGTTTCTTTTCTCCTCCTTAACCAATTTAGAGGTTATCTTACTATTCCCTTTCTCACTCACTCGCATGTGGAACTCAGGGTGGAGGGAGCTTTGGCCTTCACTGCTTGGTGTAGCATTTGAACTCTAGCCAGAGAGATGTTGTGAGACACCTTCACCAACTGGTGCCTCACTGAGGATACTGGGTGCTGAAGAAGTTCATGTCTTAAGGTTCACAAGTTCAACTATTCGGCCTTCAACTAAGGTTGCCCCTTCAAAGCTAATCTTTGGGTCCACCTCGATATCCAGTTGACCACCAGTTTTACTTGCTAGCCTTTATATATATAACTTTGTTCTCTTTTTGAACTCTTCAAGCCCCCTATCTTGAATTCTTTTACCTTGCATTTATTGACTTGGGTTGGCAAGTGGTAGGTCAACTAGATAAGTGCTTTCATAGTATCTCAGGTTTTGGAAACTAGAAACTCATTGTTGTCCCTGAGATCTAGAGAGTACCAAGCCTTTTCTATCACCATCATACCTCTATCCCATTACTGGCTTTTCTTATGGTAGTATGGGTAGATATAGCCCTTGGTATGCCCTCTTCAAACAGGCTTTGAATCATGACATCCACATCAATAAACTTACATTTTTAGTTATCGGATACGGTAAAATCGAAGGTTTTAACGGCTAGTTTTAAATCTTTCATATTTAAATCCTTAACCTGTAAATATTATTTAAAGAGTTCTAATAAGCTTTATAATATGTTTAAAATGTGTTTTTAAGCTCTTTTGGTTAAAAACCTCGTTTCTAATATTAACCCGTTAAAACTCGTTTCTACCCGAAACCGACGGTTCAAATATGTTTTTAATCAATTTTTCACCAAATACATGACTTAATTTTTTAACTTACTGAAATATTGTGATTTTCATAGGTTTTAAGTTTTTCCTTTTATTTCTAAGGTTCCATCCAAAAATTGCTAACGAAAAATTCCATTTAAACCATCTTTTGACCCAATAACCATCAAATCCGACCATTATGACTATAATATTCATTGTAGAGCCATGAATTCTTTTTAATATGGTTAATCTCTAATTTTTTATATTTTTAAGTCATTTTACCACTTTTCGGGTCCTTAAACTAGCTTATAATGTCTACAAGTCCATCCATTTATCATTTTCAGCCATCAACACCATCTTATACACATTCAATATCACTAAAAGTAATGAAAAAAAGGTCTTAACTCACGGATTGAACTTATATGCATAGATATGAGTGATTTACACCATTTACACATGTGTAAACATTATAAATCATGCATATTCATCACCAAATCATTTTGTAACTTTAAAATCAGGTTATTAAAGTGTTTATAAACTATTTTTAAGCAGGTTTCAAGCTTTGGTGGGGAGAGTTTTCAAAACAATGGAATAGATGGTGCTAAATCACACAAAAAGAGAGTTTTCAAGGTGTAAACTTGTGCACCATCCGTAGAATCGTTCATCTATCATGGGACATACCTTAAATGAAGTTAAGAGCTCCTCAAGAACAAGATTATAGTAGTAAGTTTCTGTTAGAACAATGAAAGTAAGATTTTTGGTAGAATAATCGAGGAATATCACATGATATAGCTTGGTTCGGGTGTGTAGATGCTTACACTTTGGATTATTATTATTATTATTTTGAATGATGATGATGCATGAGATTTAAGGTTAGAATTATGACCTAGGGGTCGGCTGTTATAATTGGAAACCCCTTCATTTGAGTTTTGTGCCTCTGTGCTGGAATTTGTAGGTACCTCAGAATATCAACTATACTGACAGGATTTCCAACTATAGGGTTTGTTACCACTGGAGCTGAAGTAGTTTTTTGACATGGTATTCTCAGCTCAAATCTTGTATCAAAATCTCCTGTTGATAAGCTACCTACAACACCTGAAACATCTTCACCAGATTTGTTAAAATAGTTGGTAATAAATCAAGATCAAATAGCCAATCAAGACTAGAAACTTTCACACTAAGTGTGCTCATTGAAGGTCACATTGGTTGACTCCTTAACTATTCTGGTTTTGAGATTGTATACTCTATAAGCCTTAGCTTAGGAGGAGTATCAAATAAAATGTCCATCATCTGATTTCTCAGCAAGTTTGGCTATCTGATCTTTGGTATTCAAGATGGTGCAAGGACATCCAAATGATCAATGGAAACCAATGAAAAATATCTTGCGCACAACTCATAAGGAGAGTTACCATGAGTTTTGACTACTAATAATCTATTCTACACATAGCTGGTATTGTTGACTGCCTCTACCCAGAAGGTGATGGGCAGGTTAAAGTTAGATAGTATGGTTCTTGCAGCTTCAATAAATGTGTTGTTTCAACTCTTAGCAACAATATTTTGCTGAGGAATCATGGAAGCACTATATTGTCTTGTAATACTTTTTTCATCACAAAATGAAACTAGGATTTGGTTCTTGAATTCAGTTCCTTGATCATATCTTATGATTTTGACCTTGTGATCACATTTATTCAAAATTTTTAGTATGAAGCTCTAAAAGATCTCAGGGTTCACATCCTTAATTCTAAGGAAGAAGACCTAAGTGTATCTTGTGAAGTACTTGTAAGGATTCCTATAAGTCTGATACAGCCAAAACATCTAAAGTCTCTCTACATGCATGCACTAAAGAACATAAGTAGAAATGCTTCGAAAGTTTTACACCTTGCACTAGAAATATTCTAAGTGTCTAAGAGCTTGTCCAGTACCTTTTGTTTAGAGTCTTTCTACTTTCTGTTAGCTATAACCAAGTTGCTATTTCGGGGTTAAGGAAATGAATTGTAAGTCGCGTAATCCCCCTTCCTCCCTTGCAGTAAAAACTCTCCTCTAATAGCAGAAAGCTTCCATGCCCTATTCTCTATTTTGGAAAAGGACCTCTTACGACAGTTGACAGTCGAAACTTTCCAGCTAGCGATTGATCCAGTTACTGGTAAAGGACAGTTGACAGAAATCTTCCGAAGCCAAGACCAACATTTTTGAAGCCAAAAGTGAAGTCTTCCGAAGCTTCAAAGACAAAGTCTTCCGAAGCCAAAGAGTGAATACAGATTTCTTCCGAAGACTTTTAGTACATGCTTTTATCTGATGTACTTTATCATAAAGCTGGAGCACCTTTCCGCTGCAACTCTGTTCAGTCACCAACTTACATGAGTTGGTGAAAAGGTCCATACTTTTGGTAACTGTACATTGAGGTCTTGAGTCTGAGCTTTCTACTTTATGTACTTTTATCCTTTTTGTAATATATTAGGATGTGAGCTATGGCATGTCATAGCCACTAGTCAAAAGGCAATCTGCCTTTTGACTCTACATTTGATTTTGTTGTTGTCTATTCTTATGACCGACTTTAGGATGTAGTATAAAGTATCTAAAGTACTTGTAACTTTAAAATCTATGCTTTGTAACACTTGTAAAAGAACTTGAGAAGCAATATACAGCATTCTTAAAAACCAAATACTTGTGTTGTTAACTATCTTGTTCTGTCTCCCATTTTACTTGTGTTCTTAGCATCATTCACTTAAAGTTACCAGTTCCCTATTTGATCTATTAAGTGTTCTAAAGAACTCTCCTCATTGTGTTGTTGTGTTGTAATTGCATACCCTTCACCGGTCCTGCAATTGGTATCAGAGCATTCCAGGCTCTTGATATAAGATCTCACCATCTTAAGATCCCTCACACACACAAATTACTTAACAACTCAAATGGAAGCTATTACCAAAGCTGATATGGAAACTGGGACTATGACTAAGTCTCCACTGATCACTCCTGAAGACTTTGATACTTGATGTTAAAGAATGGAACGCTTCATCAAGTCTCAAGACTCCAGGATATGGGACTCTGTTGTTAAAGGACTTTACATACCAAGCACCACTTTTGCTACTGGTGGTGGTATGATTCCAAAGGTTGTGGCTGATTATTCTGAAGAAGACATGAAAAGAATAGATTGATAAGAAGGCCATGACAGCCCTTCAGACTGCTTTCCAAACTCCACCTACAGAGGCTTCAAGAAGTGCAAAACTACCAAGCAACTATGGGAAGCACCGAAGCTTATGTATGAGGGGTCAAATGAAGCAAAGGAGAACAAGGAGGATCTGCTGAAGCAGTAGTTTGAAAACTTCACCTTTAAGGTAGGTGAAACCGTGACTCAACAAAACTTCAGGTATGTTGAGATTATGGATACTCTAATGGATGTTGGAGTAACTCTTGAGAACAGGGACATTGTAAGGAAGTTTATGTCCTCTCTTCCTAGACAATGGACACATTATTGTGTTGTTATCAAGAGGACTGAGAACCTTAAGACTCTTACTCTCATAGAGTTGTATGGTATTCTTAATGGCTACCAGATGGAGATGAATATGCAAAACTCATATGGTAACTCCAGCAATCAACTGAGTTCAGCCCTCCATATCGTTGAAAGGGAAAACATTGAACCACAACATCATCTTATATGCTACCCTGACAACTCACAAAAGGGTCCTTTCATCACCTTCCCATAGACTCCAAGAGAAAGCTACACTCAAGGAAGTCCTTTCCAAGAGACAAGTTCTTCTCATGCCTTTGTCTCTACTGTTGAAACCACAGGCAACTTTCTCTTCACCCTTGAAGACTTGGACTGTATCCATCCAGATGATCTGGAGTACATGGAGATAGTTCAGCAAATGGCTCTTCTCACTCACAGAGCCAAGAAGTTCTACAAGAGGACAGGGAGGAAGTTTCCAAGCAATGCAGCCCATGGAAAGTTTGGGCTGGATAAAAGCAAAGTAAGTGTTACAACTGTAACCAGATGGGAAAATTTGCAAGGGAGTGTAAGGCACCAAGGACAGGCCAACACAAGCCTGACCAAACTACATTGAGAGAGCTTCCCAGAATGAGAAGCGAAAGCAGCAAGCTGTAGTTGCTGTTGAAGAAGGAGGCTTTGACCGGAGCTTTCAGATGGAATATGCATCTCCAAACCAAGCACTCATGGCAGACCACGATGAAGCCAAGGTATTGGAACATCTTTGTACTCCGAACGTATTGCTAAAGTTAATAGATATAGGTCCTATAACTTAGAAATGAGATCTCATCTTGAGTCCTTAAATATCTTAAAAGCTAATTTTAGGAGAGCTGAAAATGATTATAAACTAAAGATAGAGGACTTAGAGAAAACCATTTCAACTCTTAAACATGAGCACACAAACTGCAAGACTCAGATCAAAGACCTCATTACTAAGTTAACTGAATGTCAGGCTGAGCTTGTGATCAGCAAAGCCAAGGCAGATAAATGTATTCTTGAAGAAGAGACCTTCAGGAACATAATATCCTGATCCTTTCATGCAAAAGTTTGTTATCAAAATAGCAGGGACTGGGATCTAGTGAGATAGCTCCTCCACACAACAATCTTGTCTGTTAGATCTCCTAGATGGGAACTGTGAAGATGAGCTTTCCCTCATAGACCCTTTGACTGAAGAGGATGATAGGAAATAGTGATGAAGAATGGCTCTGAGAAGAGTGAAGAAGAGCATTCTAAGAAGGGTCACATCCCTCTAAGGAGAGTAAAAGCGGTTGGAATGACCAAGTCGAAGAGAAAGAAACTTGATCAGGAAGGCCAAAGAAAGTCCAAGAGGCTCAAGAGGGATCAAGGCCACCTTCAACTGGCACAGAAACAAGTCTTCATTTCTGGTCAGTTTGAAGTCGTAAGGCTGAAAGACACCAATTGGAACTCCATCACAAGAGTTCTAGTTCATGTCCAAATCATCCCACATTAGAAGAAGGCTGATCAGTGTGCACCACTGTGGAAAACCTGAACCATCCCGCTCCAAAGGTAGTTCTATTCCTACAAGAATCACCACATCATCTGTAAAGATGAAGATGGAGAAGGAAGTGATCAAGAAGCTTTGCTCACAAAGAAAAGCTCCTAGAAGGAAGAAGGCGGTGGTATGTGTGGGAGTACCTCTCATCTTGCTAAGGATTGTGTTTACAATCCAAAGAGTACTCTCCACATGACCAAAAAAGAAACTTCTAAGAGTTTGGAAAAGAAGAAGCAAGCTTCGGAAGGAAAATCTTTATCCGTCGGAAGCTCCAAAATGAAGAAGAAGACAAGTGGAAAATTGCCTTCGGAAGAAAGTTTGGTCTCGGAAGAAAGGAATACTTCTGAAGACTTGAAGCCTGCTGCACTGAAAGCAAGATCCTCCGAAGGTCCAGTCATCAAAACTTCCAAAGTATTAAAGGTCAAGTCTAAGCTTCCAAAGTTGGTGTGGAAGACAAAGAAAGACCAAGTGGCTGAAAGTTCATCATCAACTTCAGCAAATGATCCTTCTAGCATGACTATAGAATCAATTACTGTTGCGTTGTCTTCAACTTCTTTTGATGAGCCCAAGACCAATGAGGATTGGGTTTCCAAATGTAACTAATCTTCTCTTTTATGAAGGAACAACTCAAGACAAACAAAAATGTATGGATCATTGATAGTGGCTGTTATAGGCACATGACAGGCAATTGGTCACTACTCTAAAAGTTTGAAAGAATTAATGGAGGACTAGTTGCTTTTGAAGGAGATGCAGGAGGTTACATTACAGGAAGGGGCAAGGTCACAAATGGTAAGCTCAGCATTGAAAAGGTAAACTTTGTCAAGGAGCTTGGGTACAATCTTCTAAGTGTATCCCAATTTTGTGATCAGAGTCATAATATGCTATTTACTGAGCATGAGTGCATTGTTCTCAGGCCCCGGGTGGTCATTCCTCATGAGCACATCCTGCCCAGAGCCCCCAAGAAAGGGAACATGTATAATATGGATTTGCAAGAACATGTCCCTTTGGAGAAGTTTCATGCTTTCTATCTAAAGCAAATAGTGATGAGTCTTTCCCCTGGCATAAAAGAATGTGCCTTGTAAACTTTAAATATATGAATAAATTTATTAAGAATGATTTGGTAACTGGAATACCAAAGAAAGAGTTTACAAGTGATGACCACTGTGTTGCATGCCTGAAGGGGAAGCAACATAAGGTATCTCACATGCCAAAGGAAAGAAATTCCATCATTGTTCCCCTACACTTATTACATATGGATCTCTTTGGCCCCACTAGTGTAATGAGTCTAGGAAGGACCTCTTATTGTTTAGTGATCACAGATGACTTTACAAGATTCACTTGGGTCTTCTTTCTTAGACCTAAGGATGAGACCTCTGAGACTCTAAAGAATTTTATCTTAAAGATTGAGAATCAATGTGATCGTAAGGTCAAAACCATAAGATGTGATCAAGGAATTGAATTCAAGAATCAAATCCTTGATACATTTTTTGATGAAAAATGTATTACAAGACAATATAATGGTCCCAGGACTCCTCGGCAAAATGGTGTTGCTGAGAGGAGAAACATGACACTAATTGAAGCTGCAAGAAATATGTTGTCTGACTCTAAACTGCCAATCACCTTCTGGGCAGAGGCAGTGAACACTGCCTGCTATGTGCAAAATAGAGTTTTTGTAGTTAAGACACATGGTAAGACTCCTTATGAACTTTGGCACAAGAGGAAACCTTTCATTGGTTTTGTCAGGTCATTTGGATGTCCTTGCACCATCTTGAATACCAAAGATCAAATTGCCAAGTTTGCTGAGAAAGCAAGATGATGGATATTTTATTGGATACTCTTCTCAAGCTAAAGCTTATAGAGTATACAATCTCAGAACTAGAGTAGTTGAGGAGTCAGCCAATGTGACTTTCAATGAGCACACTCCTAGTGTGAAAGGTTCTGGTCTGGATAGGCTATTACATCTTGATTTAGTTACCAACTGTTTTAACAAATCTTGTGAGCATGTTTCAAGGTCCACGAATATACTACCTACAGGTGATCCTGACCCAAGATTTAAGCTAAGAAGACCTTCAAGTTACACATCTTCAGCTCAAGTGCTAACTAATCCTGCAAATGAAGTTTCTACCAGCACATCAATGACAAATCCTTCTGATTCTTCTGGGGTGCCTTCAAATTCTAGCTTAGAGGCACAAAACTCAGATGAAGGAGCTTCAAATGTTGGAGAAAATAGTGGTGGTGAAAGTGATTAGGAATTTCTTGATGCTGATAACCACTCCATTGAAGACAACATCAATGATGTCACACACTCATTGGATCAAGTCAATCTTGATAAGTGTGCTGATGTGAAGGGTGAATCCTCTTTGCCAGATTAAAATTTCTCAAATTTAAATCTTCCTAAGAAACTTGCTGTGAACCCTCAACTAAGGATCCACAAGTCTCATCCTACCACAAACATCATTAGAGATGTTGATTCATGTGTGAGAACAAGAGGACAAACCCATGATGCAAATGTTTGTCTTCACTTTTGTTTCTTATCCCAGATAGAGCCAAAGAAGATTGAAGAGGCTCTAAAGGATGGAAGTTGGGTTGAAGCTATGCAAGAGGAGCTGCTTCAATTCAAAAGGCAAAAGGTTTAGAACCTATGTCCTCTTCCTGAAAGGAAGACTACCATAGGAACCAAATCAGTGTTTAGGTATAAGAAGGATGATAGAGGACTTGTCATCAAGAACAAGGCCAGACTAGTTGTTCAAGGGTATACTCAAGAAGAAGGAATTGACTACACAGATGTTTTTGCTCCTGTAGCAAAACTTGAAGCTATTACGATATTCCTAGCTTTTGTTGCATCCAAGAACTTCAAGGTCTACCAACTTGATGTCAAGTGTGCTTTTCTCTATGGGGTGATTGATGAAGAGGTGTATGTCAGACAACCACCTGGGTTTGTAGATCCTGATCATCCTGATTATGTTTGTAGGCTTGATAAAGATCTTTATGGGCTGCACCAAGCACCAAGGAAGTTGTATGAGACTCTATCTTAGTATCTCTATCAGCATTGATACAAAAAAGGTACTATTGATGGAACTCTCTTCATCAAAGGAACAGGAAATGACATAATGCTAGTTCAAGTATATATAGATGACATTGTCTTTGGGTCAACTAATCCAAAGCTCTGCAAAGACTTTGAGAAGCTGATGAAGGACATGTTTGAAATGAGTGCCATGGGGAAATCAATTTCTTTCTAGGAATTCAAGTGAATCAAGTTGACAATGGCATATTCATAAGTCAGTAAAAGTATGTACAAGACATACTTAAATGGTTTAACATGACTGATTGAAAGGTTGTTAAGACACCCATAGCCAGGAACCACTCCTTTGGACCTGATCTTGAGGGGGAGTGTGTTGATGAGCATCTTTACAGGGCAATGATTGGGTCTCTTATGTACCTCACAGCTAGCAGGCTTGATATCATGTTTGCTACATGTATTTGTACAGAATATCAATCCAACCCCAAGATGTCACACCTAATCACTGTCAAAAGAATTTTAAGATATCTCAAAGGTGCTCCATCACTTGGCCTTTGGTATCCAAATAATTCTTACTTCAATCTGTATGCCTATACAGATAGTGACTATGGTGGTTGCAACATGACTACAAAGTCTACATCAGGGGGATGTCATTTTGTATGTGGAAGGATAGTCTATTGGCAATGTAAGAAACAATCTTGTGTGTCTGCATCAACTGCTGAAGTTGAATACATTGCTGCTGCAAGCTGTTGTGCTCAAGTGCTTTGGATTTAACTTCAAGGAGACTCCCATCCACATAGCAACAGTGCTATCTCAATCACAGAAAATCCTGTGTAGCACTCAAGGACAAAGCACAGCAATATCAAGTATCATTTGATTAGAGATAACTTTGAAAAGGGATTAATCAAACTAGTCAAAGTTAACACAAATGAATAATATACTGATCTGTTCACCAAAGCTTTTGATGAACAAAGATTTAAATATCTTGTATCAGCTATTGGGATGATTAACTTTGAATATATTTTCTTAAAACTTAATCATATTATTTCTAAAACATGTGTATCCTAAGTTGTCTATTTTATCACCTTCATAAGCCCTTGTTCTCTTTGGAAGATAAATCTTTTCAAAAAGACATTCCTTAGATTTTTGTAAAAAAAATTGATCTCTTTATTCTTCGGAAGATTTGAAATTACCTTCGGAAGAAACTTATGTCTTAGTAAACAAATAACTACTTCAGTGATTTTACCTTCGAAAGAAATCTGTGAAATATCTTTCGAAGCTTAAAAATTAACTTAAGTACTTTTATGTTTTCAAAAGAACAATTTCTTCCGAAAGCAATTTACCTTTGGAAGTTTTCATTCATTTTTGAATAAAAACTCTGAGTATTAAATCTCTTCCGAAGCGAAATTCTCAAAAATCTTTGAAATATCTTCCGAAGCTAATTTGCCTTCGGAAGCTTTTATTTAGAACTTCCGAAGCAAAATAACCTTTGGAAGATTTCTCTAGTTCCAAGAAAACTACTTTTAGGCAAAAGTAATCTACTTTTTCAGAGGTGGGACCAACATCCGGATTTCAAAGTTTATCCTCTTTCATTACTTTTGTCTCAAATCCTTTTCACATAAATACCCAACGGTTCCCCCCTCTTTCACTATCTTCTTCAATTACACTATTCCTTAAACCTAAATTCTCCTAAACGCCTTTGTTCTTCACCTTCCTTCACATTGAAGCTTCTCAAAATGGCCAATCTAAACCGCAAAAACAACCCTGATTTCTCCATGCAACTTCACAGGCAACACAACCAGGTTGCTCTGTTGAACTCTGAGAAAGATGCTAGTTTCTCATAGGTTTGCCATTTTCTGGCTTTATACAACTACTTCACCTCCCTAAACATTGATCCTACTCTCTATGAGGATCATCTGCTTAAATTTTGGAAGACCTGCCAAGAGGTAATCATGGATGGGGAGAACGCACTGTCTGCCACAGTGCAAGGGAGGGTAATCTTCATCACTCTGGCCATCATCAACACTCATTTACAGCTAGAGGATGAAGAAGGTGAGTTGTCCTTCACAAAGGAATCTATTAATCATTCTTTTGTGCAGATGGGCTATGAGGGAGATTTCTCTGTAAAGACCTTCAGGAAAGGGAAGGTCTCATCCCAGTGGAAATACCTGCTCCATGTGGTTATCCACAGCTTGTCAAACAAGCATGGAGGTTGGGACCATATTCCTGAGGATCTCTCCTTCATAGTGCATGGAATGGTTCAAGGGGTCAAGTTCAGGTACTCTCAGTTGTTTTACACAAATTTGCTTGCTAACTTGGACTCCTTAGAGTATTACATGTTTCCTAGATATGTTCAATACATTCTCAACTGTGAACTGGGCTCATAGTTGAGGGAAATAGGTAATATTCTTAAATTGGGAAAGATGAAGCCCGGTATCTTTAAAATAATGAAGAAGCCAACTGTAGGCTTCTCAGGGGTAGAAACAGCCCTTGTCCCAAAAATGTTAGAGCTCATTGCTCAAGATGACAACCTAGCAACACAAGCTAGTGTTGAACCCACACCTTCTACCTCCCAACCACAAATCACCCTCACCTACCAAAGAAAATCCAAACGAACCCCTACTCAAGTTATTAAGCTTGTACAGGCCCCCATACACTCACCCATACATGAGGAAGTGGATACTAGAGCTCCCACTTCCCCTGTGGAGCAAACCACTCCCATCTCTTCAAGAATCAGTGTTGAGGTTCCTCATGCTCAGTCTGATGAGCTCACAAGCCGAACTGCCTTAAGCCTTCACTCTGAGTCTCAACACTCAAGTGAACAACCTTCAGGGGACAGTTACCATCCCCAACCTTTAGAATTAAATCAACCCATTCCTAACCTTGAATTATATACTGATGAAGACTTGGGTTTCAGTGAGTACCATAAGTCTCTCAACTCTTCCCCTACTCAAAGAGAGATGAGTGCTCCTGAGTCCCCTATGTCTAGCCCACATTAGTCACCCATTACTGAGGTGGATCAACCTGAACCTGTTCAGGAGATCCATATGGAAGAGGCTCTCACTTCTGCAAGTGACTACATCATTAAGACCTCAACCATGGCAACTCATCCCATGGACACTTCAGTTGAGACTGTCAGTGAGAAAAAGGAAATCCAGCAGCCAAGAACCCGAAGCTGGTGGTGAGAGAGAGGACTTTGGTCCAATTATCTTACCCCTTAATGATTTTTCTGATGAAGATAAGGGGAACTTGAGACTAAAGGTGCAAAAACTATCAAAAACATGCACCTATTAAGTCTCTAAGGTTAGTCATCTTGAATCTCAGGTGACTACCCTGCATAACAGGGTTAATAATCAGTAACTTGAGATATCTTATCTTAGAGAAAAACTAGCTGGGAGACCTTTAAGGAGAGCTCAACCAAGAACACAAGAACCTGTGAATGTGATTGACCTAACTCCTAGCTCACCTATGCAAGAGGGTGATGCTACCAAAAAACAGGAGAAAGTCATTACAGTCACAGAACCTGGGAGTTCTTAAGGGAGTATGGACATTGAGGACTCACCATCCTCACTTGCAATTGTACATACTCAACAACTTCCTCAAGATCACATTGATGTGGACTCTATAGATTCTTTCATTCAGAGTCTCTTTATGAAGGCATTCCAAGGGCTATATCATCCCCACCCCAAGGAACTTCAAATTACATTATTGGGTGGAGGTATGATGCTGATAGAAGAGCCCTCATTCTTCAAAGTGTTCAAGGACAGCAAGAGGTGTTCAACTTTCAGACCTTGAACTACTATGAAGGTCTTGACCTGATCAACATGCCACTTTTCAACCCAAGTCAATCTATGCAAGCTGGTAGACTGGCACAAAGGATTCAAGATGGAATCACTGAAGAGTTCAGCCTAAGAAGAAGACAAAGGCAATTAGGTAATGTCATTGGTCAACGGGATGTTGAGGCAGACCCTAAGATTAGCTTTAAAGGGAAAACGTTGACTGAAAGCCAAGAGATAGAGCCAGAGAGCCCTATCACATCTACAACTACTTCAGTAACTCATTCGCTGAGTGAAACACCTACTGGTGAAGGTGTATCACAGCCTCTCTCTGGTAGACAAAGAACGTCTTCAGAGACTGTGGAAGCTACACAAGAACGTCAGGTAGACAAAGAAACAGATAGGCAAAATATGATCAACTACCTGAGTGCCACAGGTCTCTACCAGGCATCTGCACTTCTTCCCTTGTCCTTTGAGTACATTGAGTTTGAGTATCTCAAATAGCTTGAACTTCAAGTACTCAAAGAACAAAAGGCAACAAAGAGAAAGATGTGGGAAGAAGCTGCAAAGTTAAGAGCCATCATCTAAAAGAGTATGAAAAAGTCTGCTGACAGAGAAAGGATGATGAGCTTCTTAAATCTGTATGGATTCTCCGAAAGGAGACTTGGCCCTATGTGTCTATCCACAATGAATGAGCACATTAGGGTAATCAAGCAGAAGATCAAAAGTGGAGAGCTAATTGACTTACACTCCCCTCCAAGTCAAGCTCCTCCTAATGTGGAGGTTGAGGTTGAACAACCTGAGACAACACAACCTGGACCTCCTGCTGAGCCTCAGCAAGCTTCATCTTCTGATTTACAACAGGGTCAAACTCCCACTCCTTCTGAACCTGTGAGGGAGGAACACTCAACTGATCAAGACAAGACTGATAAACAAAATGTTGCAGACCAGTCTTCTCAGTTAAAGTCCTCAAAGAGGAAGAAGAGGATGGTTTCTAAACCAAAGTCAAAGAAGAAGAAGAAGTCTGATTCATCCAGCTCTATACCTCAAGCTGAGTCAGATCAACCTAAGGAAGTGCATGAAGAGGCAGCCCAATCAACTCTAATCCAAGTGGCTCCTCTTGCATCTGAGAGACCCATCTTATCCTGGACCTTCACAACTAATCCAGAGAGATGGCATGTAATCAGAGATCAAGGTGGTGAAGATGTCGACACATGGCAAGACCTATTCAACCTACCTCTGCATGATCTCTTTGAGATGAGAAGATACTATGAGTGTCTGAGTGATTCTGACCATCTAATGAAGAAGGGCATAGTCATCATCATAATGAGGACTGTTAAAAGTTGAAGATCTAAAAATGTTTTGGTAGCATCAGCCTAGGGGGAGTTTGTAAGGATTCCTATAAGTCTGATGCAGCCAAAACATCCAAAGTCTCTCTGCATGCATACACTGAAGAACAGAAGTAGAAATGCTTCGGAAGTTTTACACCTTGCACTAGAAATATTTTAAGTGTAAAATATTCTGAAGCCAAGACCAACATCTTCTGAAGCCAAAATTGAAGTATTCCAAAGCTTCAAAGACAAAGTCTTCCGAAGCCAAAGAGTGAAAACAAATTCTTCCGAAGACTTTTAGATACATACTTTTATCTGATGTACTTTATCATAAAGCTGAACCACCTTTCCGCTGCAACTATGTTCAGTCACTAACTTACATGAGTTGGTGAAAAGGTCCATGCTTTTAGTCACTGTACATTGAGGTCTTGAGTCTGAGCTTTCTACTTTATGTACTTTTATCCTTTTTGTAATATATTAGGTTGTGAGTTATGGCATGTTATAGTCACTAGTCAAAAGGCAATATGCCTTTTGACTCTACATTTGATTTTGTTGTTGTCTAGTCTTATGTATCCAGCTGGCCTTTAAAGTATGGCTGGCTGTAGGATGTAGTATAAAGTATCTCAAGTACTTGTAACTTTAAAACCTTTCCTTTGTAACATTTGTAAAAGAACTTGAGAAGGATTATACAACATTCTTGAAAACCAAATACTTGTGTTGTTAGCTATCTTGTTATGTCTCCCATTTTACTTGTGTTCATAGCATCATTCACTTAAAGTTACCAGTTCCCTATTTGATCTGTTAAGTGTTCTAAAATACTCTCCTCATTGTGTTGGAATCAACATTAACCTTGTTTAATTGTTTAATAAATAAATATTAAATATAATGAATAATGATTATGACGAACACAATGATATGAACACAATTAATAAGCAAACAGGATTTGAGTCAAATGTATTTCATTAAAATTTATTAATGATTACAGATGAATAAATAATGGATGACATAAACAATAAATGCTTCGAACGTGTTGATGTTGATGTGACCGCTGCTTGGGTTTATGTTTGTGTGAATCGATGTGATGTTTGGGTTTGCCGTTTGGTTGCTCGTGTCTTTGATGTGAAACCTAGGATCCATATTTATAGGCACACGTGTTTCTGTTAAGAAAACACCAGATCTCTTAGGATTTGAATCTGTCTTGTTGACTTGTTGACTTGTAACACTTGTATTATTAAAATACAAGTGTTTGGACTCCGCAGCTACATAGTCTTCCGAAGATAATTTGTTCTTCTGAAGGTAATGTCTTCCGAAGGTACTTTGTCTTCCAAATGTACTTAGTCTTTCGTAGGTGTTTGTTCTTCCTAAGGTACTTTGTTCTTCCAAAGCTTTCATGTTCTTCCAAAGGTACTTGATCTTCCAAAGGAATTTTGTTCTTCCGCAGAAGATATTCGGATGTTTTTTTTGTAAGAAACATATCTACGGAAGAACAATATGGTCATCCGTAGATGTTTCTTACACTTAGTCAATTTCACAAACTGACCAAATATAATGTTTTACCTGCAATCATACATAAATCAACACAAATATGGGTTAACCTATATACATAATGCGTACATCAAAATAATGAATCATAATCATTCATTACAAGTATTGATTAAAGTTCTAAGCCGATACAAAATGATCTAGGTCTATTGTTCCTAGATCTAACAATACTCCCCTTTAGGCTTAGACACTTGTAATCAGCTCTTCAAAACGGAAAGCTCCTTCATCCTTGAAACCATTTTCTTGTTGAAGTATGATACTGCATCCTTTTGATCATCATATTTTTACTTGATCTCCATTCGGCATATATTTTGTAGTGTCTCAAAACTTAATCCCAGAATATCTTCTTCTGTTGTCAGGGTTTCCATAACACTTTGATTGTTAACTATTTGCAGCTCATCATGTTCTGACATTCTTAGTTCAGATACTTTCTTGATTTCAGTTCCTTTCAGCAGCCCAGTCTCATATCTTCTTCTTTTATAGGCTTTTGCTTGCAGTTTGTCAATTACGTGAATGATATGCAAGTACAGGCATAGGTCATTCTGATCTTGGTCATCTTTGAGTTATGGGAAGAACTTATCATGTACATAAGAAGTGTAGCTTGGATGTAGAAGTTTAATTTCAATAGGATCAAACAGCCATATACTCTTAGGTTTCTTCGTCTTCATTTCACATCAGCACCAATTCTTTATTCTTCTCCACATATCCCCACTCAGTTATGGGAAGAGTGAATTGATTTCCTTCAATGACTTTGATGGCTGCTGTTTTTCTGTTAGTGTATTCAACCCTCCTCAAGAATTCATCATCAACTTGTGTAGAGGAGTTGGAGTTTGATCTTCTTTCCCTTTTGAGTCTTTTCTTTTGTTCTTCATCTTCCCTTCTTGCTTCCTTGAGAACATTATCCTTGAACTTAGTTTTCATTTATCCAACCAACATAGAGACATCTCTTCCTCTTGGGCTTATTGGGTAGTTGGAGATGATCAGGCTTTGAAGGTCTTTAATGTTAGCATCAGGCAACACCAAGATTGATTCAAGTAGGCGGAAGTATTTAACTCTTCAAGATACTCTTTTGATAAGTACACAATCCCACTCTGAGTCAAATTTACAGGCCATAATCTTATGTTTTCCTCAGCAGAAGTGGGAGTTGTAATGTGATCAAACAACTGGATTAGAGAAGATTTTTCTTTAGTAATCTCTCTCACAGTTGTGCCTAATGGCCAAACTTTTCCTGGTATTACCTCTCTGGGTTCTCTGATAATTTTTTCTTTTCCTTTATGTTGATCCTAGCTTTCACCTGTTACTGGCTCAGTAGGGATCTTCATTTGATGTTCATGAATGGGATTAGGGGCTTCAGTCCTGAATCTTACTCCAGTTTCTAACTCCACCTTCATAACATGTTCCATCATTTTCCTTAGCTCACCCACTTTTCTTCCCTTAAGTTTATGCAAGTTGTAATTGTGACCCTGTAGCCAACAGGTCATATTGTATTTGTGAGCTTTGTTGTATCACAGTGACCCAAATCTTTCTTGATTTTCAAAATAGATTGAAATGTTATGAAGGCCTCATAGTCACAGTTAGGGATCATGAATCTAGCAAGCTCACATTCTTTCAGTAGATCCTTCATTTCAGTCACATTCATCCTCCCAACCATATCAAATGGAAACCCATGGTTGATAAGGTTCATAAACATGTTTGACTCAGGCCTTTCTTCTAATATGTCTTTTGTTGTTAGAAGATCATTAGCCTTTGATTCTTCTTGATCTTTATGAGTTTCTTCTTTAGTGAGCTCTTTCCATTCTTCATCATTATCAGTTTCATCATGAGACATAGGCTTTGAAGTTGATACATCCATTAAAAGAGTATGCTCAGATGATGTAGGCCTTGATCTTTTGGGTGAATCTTCAACATTGATCACCTTTTTTTGAGTAGTACCTAAGTACTTCCTCTTCCTAGTGTATAGAATGAGTTGCTTTGAAATCTCAGAGGTTTCTTTTGATGGTTTTGTTGATGGAGCAGCATTTGTTTCCAGGGCACATATTTTCATCTTTAGCTCCCTTATCTTTTCCTCTTTTCTTTTTAGTAGAGCATATTAAGCAGAGAGAGAGTTGGTTACATGATAAACTTCCAAAATCAGCTTCTCCTTTCAGCCTTCTCAAACCTCACTAATTCTTTGAGCTCTTTTTCTTGTTGAAGAAGTGCATCAATCACTTCATTGTTGTCTTGTGCATCTTCTCTTAATCTTCAATTCTTTATTCTTGCTTCATCAGCACATCATCCTTTTCTTTTAGCACACCTTTCAACTCTTGAATCCTTTGCTTTGTTTTGTTCGATTTGATGACTAGTTTGTTATATTCAGAAACTAGATAACTCTTCTTCACAGGAATGTCATCTTCACTCAAGTCATCTTCATGATAAGCAATTATATCAACATAATTTCCTTCTTCCCCTGCTTCATGATCAGCAGCTACATCATCATTATTTACATCATCAAGGGCTGCACTAGCTGAGCTTGAGCTAGACTCAATAGTTTGGTCTGCCAGCTCTTCATGTTGTTGTTGATGTTGCTAAAGATCAATGAATAGAGAGACGGGTTCTATATCATTTGAATGGACAAGAGATTCAGACTTCATTAGTGATAGTTGAACTGTACTTGCTTGTGAAGCTAACTCTGTCTCCCCGGTGTAGAAACTCTTAGTGAATTGGTTTTCAGGAGTTGGAGGTTGTTGAAAAAGTTGAATTTGGAGTTGATTTGGTGATGGAGGGTGAATTGGAGAGATTGGTTGAGTGTTTTGACTGGCTGGTGATTGTGGTTGGGGCGATTGATGATGTTGTTGAATGGGTGATTGATGTTATGGTTGAATGGGTGATTGATGGTGTGGTTGAATGGATGATTGATGGTGTGGTTGAATGGGTGATTGATGGTGTGGTGGTGTTTGAGGATGAGGAGATTGCTGATGTATGGGTGGAATGGGAGGAGAAAGTGGTGCTTCTTCATCATCATTAGATGTATCTTCTTGGTGTTCTTACCACAGCGGCTCTGCTGGGATGTTTGCATCAGCATTTGCCACATGTGCAAACATGGGCATGTCTTCTCCTTCATACTTCCCACTGATCATATTCAGTACAGATCTTCCCAGATGCACTTATACAAAGACATCACCTAGTCTTTCTATCCCAGGCAGCTCAGCATTAACGATCAGTTTGAGGAACCTTGGAAACATAAACATTTTGTCATTCTTCTCTACTCTTATTTGGTCACATAAATAGTTGAAGATGTACTTTGAGTAGTTATATGTTCTTCCTTCAAAGATTCTTATGATTCTAGAAGAGATGTGCCTTGAGAATCTATCCAGTCCAGATTTCCTGTTTGAGATACACTTCAGGTAAGTGTGACATAGAAACCAGTAGGGTTTGCACAATCTCCCTATATTGATCTCTCCTCTTTCAAAGTCACCATCATAACCCATCAATAGAAATATCTTCTCAATGTACTCATGTTCAAAGACGGCTGGGTGACCTATTTCTTGATCTCCTAATTCTAGTACCCTTCTGATTGTCTGTTCATCAATTCTTAAGTGCTCAGTCCTTATATCTGCCATAATCACCTTTGATTCTCCATCCTCCTCTACTCGTGCAGAATTCCAGAAATCAGTTATATGTTCTTGATGAATTGCAAGTTGTGTTGTTAAAGCAAAAAAGAGCCTGGATTGTCGCATATATCTGATAATGTCTTAACACCCTTCCGATACAGGGTCATTCACATCGAGGAATGCACACACATAGTGCTCTTTTGCAAATCGATTAGACATCTGTTCAGTAGAGTTTAAGAAGAATAGTTTAGAATCAACACTACAAACATAAGAATACGAACAGTTTTAATGATAATCAAGAATCAAATAGTTCATTATTGATGATTATGACATGTTTTACCTTCAAACCAAAGATCTGGAATCAAGATTATGTGTTTGTTTGATGTTTTGATTCAGTAATTTTGAATGTTTATGAAAGGGGAAAAGGTTTGTTGAGTGGGTTTTTCTAGGTCTGAAAAAGTGTTCAGAAAAAGTGAATAATGAATATTAAAGTCAAAAACATCATTTATGAACACTCGAACACATTAATTTCCTTTATTTAATGAAGTGGGTCCCACTTTTCTTATTACTCTTCTTTGGAATTTATTTGTTCCGCAAATTTCAGTTTATCCGTAGGACATCTGCGGATGCCTAACTTAAAACTGAAATTTAAAGTTTGAATTGAAGTATAACTTGATTTTCCATAAGTTACCAATCTATGGAAATGAATTATACTTGTAAAATAATAACTCATTCGTAGGTTACCAATCTACGGATAGTCATATTTTACTCCCCCTTAAGTTTCACATTGTATCTTCTGCTGATGTTTACAATGCATTGTAGCTTCTGTTGATGCTTAAAATGCACTGTAGCTTCTTCTGATGCTTAAAATGCATTGTAGCTTCTGCTAATGCTTATAATGCCACAATTGAAACTTATTCTGTTGTATGGTCCTAATACACTGATAGAACCATTTATTGCTATTGGACCTTGTTGACTTGGTATTCATGACAATTGTGCACAAGAAGGTTTATATTTTTTTTAAAAAAAAACTTCATGTATCCAAAATCCAAGTTAGTGCTTAGGTTCTAATTCCTTCATATTGACAATTCATTTGACAATTTTGTTTTTAACTTGTTTTCATGATTCTACTCTCCCTAAGTGTTTGATTAATGATGAATGTAGGCATTTGTCGTAAATTTCTACGAAGAATATCATGAAAGACGCATGTCTATCCAAACATACCAAACATAAAGAAACTAAAATAAACAAAATTGAATTTAGTACAATGTACAAGCATATATACACATAGAATGGGATCATACCATGACACAAAGCATCATCCTGATTAGTTAATTTGTTGAAATGAAACCTGATCTTAGTTCTGATTGTAAGTATTTTTGTCCCCTTGAATCCATACAAGAGTATTGTATCAACTAGGCATGTTGTTTATCATGTTTTCATGTTTATTAGGGGGTAATTGTTATGGGCTTCACATTCAATTAACTTAGAGTTTGTCCTCCCTTTGTGAGTCAAATCATCACTTTTTCACACTTAGAAACTATGTACTTTAAGTTATAAGTTCTGTCTTGAGATGCATTTGACATCTCATTAATGCATTGATGTAATAGCTCTAAATTTAATATACAGTTGATCACAAAGGATTCTTTTGAGAGCTTAGATATGATCATCATCAGGTCACCAGATCTTTACTTCCGTAAAACAGAATTGCCTCTAACCCAGGTCTTTGTTTACACAAAACAGAGGCATGATGAGGATCATGATCTTTTCACCAGTGGGTTACAAATGTAAACCATGGTGATCATACACCCAGGTCATTGTTTACACAAAACAGAGGGAATATGATTTGCAAAGATAGATATTATAAAGTGTTGGTACATAGTGTGCTTAGATGAGTGATTTGATCACAACAGAATAAGACTCACTTGTTGTATCCTCAAAATGAAGTTTCCCACAAATAGTCACTTTGCATATGTTTAGCATGCTCTTAGAGTAGTTTTCACTCAAGATGAACCTACTCACATATCAAGAAACTTGATCAGATTTTAATGACATTTAAGAATTCAGGAAGAAGCAACGACATAGTGTACTATCATTTCCATACATATGTCATGCTGAATTAAAAGATAGAAAGAAAGACAATATTTTTTTTATACTAAGCTTCGGAAGATGTTTCAGAAGTTTCTTTCGAATTTGTTTGTTCATAATGATTAATCTAAGTTAATCATGCCTAGAGACTCATTTAAAAAATTAAATCTAACTGAATCAAAGGCTTTAGTGAATAAATAAGCAAGCTGATTTGTTGTATCCACTTTGACTAACTTGATCAAACCTTTTCCTGAGCAATCTCTCAGAAAATGGTATCTTATTTCAATATGTTTTGTTTTACTATGTTACACTAGATTAGCAGTTATAAACATAGTAGCTGGATTGTCAATGTAAATTGGAGTCTGAAGGAAATTGTAACCATAATCAAGCAATTGGTTTTGCAACCAAATGACTTGAGAGCAACCAGGTGAAGCAGCTATGTACTCAGCCTCAGTTGTGGATACAGAAACATTTGTTTGCTTTTTGCACTGCCATGAAACAAGTATTGGTCCTATGAATTGACATCCACCAGTTGTGGATTTTTTGTTGTTGTTGCAGCCTCCAAAGTCACTATCTGAATATGAGTAGAGAGTGAAGTCACCATCCTTTGGATACCAAAGTCCAAGGGTTGGTTTTCCTTTGAGATATTTGAAAATTCTCTTCACAGCATTCAGATGAGACTCTTTTGGATCTGATTGGTACCTAGTACAAACATACACAACAAACATAATGTCAGGTCTATTGGTAGTTAAATACATAAGTGATCCTATCATTGATCTATACAATCTTTGATCAACAAATTTTCCTATAGGATCATGTACAATCTTATCAATTGTTGAGGCATGCGTTTTGCATGAAGATGTATCAGCAAGGTTGTACTTTTTCAATATTTGATGTATGTACTTCTCTTGATTGATGAAAATACCATCTGTCTTCTGATGAACTTGTAGACCAAGGAAGAAAGTTAATTCTCCCATTGAACTCATTTGAAACTAAGATTTCATCAACTCTTCAAAGCATACACATAATCTCTTGTTAGTTGATCCAGATATAATGTCATTAACATAAATTTGAACAACTACGAGATCTTGATGTTCTTGTTTGAGAAAGAGAGTCTGATTAATAGTTCCTCTTTTATTGCCATGTTTTAGCAAGAAAGATGATAATGTTTCATATCACTTTCTTGGTGCTTGATGCAGTCCATACAAAGCTTTGTCAAGCTTGAACACCCTATGAGGGTAATCAGGATCCTCAAAACCAGGAGGTTGAGCTACATAGACTTCTTCATCAATTTTCCCATATAAGAAAGCACATTTGACATCCATTTGATAGACAATGAACTTCTTATATGATGCATAGGCTAGGAATACTCTTATGGCTTCAATTCTTGCAACTAGTGCAAACACTTCATCATAGTCTATCCCCTCTTCTTGACTATATCCCTATGCAATTAGCCTTGCTTTATTTCTCATAATTATACCCCTATCATCTATTTTACTTTTTAAAAGCCACCTTTTGCCAATAGGATGCTGACCTTCATGTAGATCAATTAGATTCTAGACTTTCTGCTTTCTGAATTGTTGAAGCTCTTCTTGCATAGCTTCAATCCAGCTATTATCTTTTAGTGCAGCTGTTATGTTTGGAGGAACCACTGGTGAAAGAAAACAAGTGAAAAGGCAGATGTTTGCAACTCCACATTGGCTTCTTGTTGTTCTTTTATCAAGATCACCAGTAATGTTTTTTATTGGATGAGTCTTATGAAATCTTATTGTTGAAGTAGATTCAACTGGAATAGTTGAGTCCAAGTTAGTCATATTAAATGATGTAGATGGATCCAACCCAGCTGATGAATTTAGGAAGTAATCAAAGTGTTCCTCCTGTTCATCATTGGGTATGGAGTGATCTTCCTGAGTTTGATTAATATCTTCCGCATGAACTTCTCCGGATGTATTTTGAGCTTCCGTAGGAGTTACAGGAACATCTACAGATGGTATACGTGGACTTGCTGAATCATCTCCAATGTTTGTTGTATCTTCTTGAAAGGATGGAACAGCTGCTGAGACATTATTCATATCTCCGGATGCAGAATGCACATCTGCGGATGCAAAGTCAGCAGCTGCTGATGAAGTGTTTCCATCTGAGGATGTGCATCCACTTTGATGGACTTGTTCAACATCATTGTTATTATTTGTTGTTCCTTTTTCCATGACACTTGGTGTGTGTATTCTTGTAGGATCAGCGGACACTGACACTTCCTTCATATTTGGGGGAACAAATGGATAACATGTATCCGCAGAACCTGTATTATTCGAATAACCAGAGTTAAATGTGAAGGATTTGATCTGCCCAAGATACATACTAAATTGATGTGGCTAGTGTGATATGATCCAAGTCGGGTCATACCCAATAACAAGCAAAACAAACACCGATAAATATTTATTCGTTGATAAGATCAAACAAATAAATATAAGCACCAACATAGAAACCGGGTTTTCTAAAACATTGCTTTTGATAATGAACAACATTATATGGATAATTGTTCATGAGAAATTACTTGTTTCTATTATTTAAGTTGGTTAAATAATATTAAACAAAAGTGTATTAATTTTATAAGATAAAAGGGTTTTAATCTTATAAAATCAATAGAGTGCAAGGGTGATTTTTTTGATAAAAATTCAAAATGAGAGGGACCCCAAAGGTCCATTTTCGGCCGCCCTTGGGGCTTGCAAGCCCCTTGATGAATCACCTTGGTCCTTGCAATATTTATTCATTACAACACTCTTCCAAGTATACACCTTCTCTCACACACACATAGCAAAAGAATTTCTCTCTAATCTCTCTCTAAAATTCGGATTTTGGAGCTGAAATAGAAGCAATTTCCAGCTTCAAACAAGTGTTGTTTGGCTGAAAAATCGATCTTCAAGAGTGTCTTTGAGGTTGGTGTTGCAAGACCTAGCAAGTGGGTGTTTGGAGAAAGCTTGGGGTATCATCTCTTGAGGATTTCTACTTTGAAGTCTTGACATTCAACATCATCTCCTAGCCTCCATTCCACGTTTCTAAAGGTAATATATATGGTTGATATGTATGTTGTGATAGTGTGTTATTCCATATAATAAGATCCTTGTTTTGGGTTTTGCTTTAACATATGTATATGATACATAAACTCTTATTTGAACTGAAAATCCGCTGCGTTTTACATGTTAATGGTTAATATGTCTTTGATTAACATCTACAAAACCCTTCAATGGCATCTAGAGCCGGATTATATGGATACATGCTTCCAACATGAAATTTTCGGGTCCTTTTTCTCTAAAAAGTGGGCTGGAAATTTCTTTACATGGAAGTCCCTTTGTTTTCAAGATGTTACTTTATATGCATGTAAAGATCTTGAAAAATATAGATCATATGATGGTTTGTTTGTTTGGACATAAACCCACATGTTCTTGGTTTGTGTTGGCCAAAAACTTGGGTTAAAAGGGGCTGCCATATTATCGATTTTGGACTTGTTTGGATGTGTTCTAAGTGCACAAAGCCTAGCCATGACCTTGTGATTGATTATTTGTGGTTGTGTTTCATTTGGATGTAATAAAGCATATGTAATTTATTTATTTCATTTGATATGTAATAAATAGATTAGCTTGTATCTTATTTTACTAGAAAAATGTATTAGGACCTTTTCTATGTAATAAGCTTTTGGGGGCTGTTTTGTAACACATAAAGGAAGCCTAAAGATGATGATGGAATCACAACACAAAAGGCATACTTGAAGCATTTGGATGCAAGTTCAAGTGGGAGTTCATCAACTCAACAATGTGTCATGTTTTACCTTTGGATTGACCCCTTAACACACTTGTTATGGCAAGCAAGTGTGTTCAAAATTATTGGCTTTGGTTGTGCACTTATTATATTATGTTTGGTTGATTGTTTGGTTATCTTGGTTGTGTTTGTTTTGGATTGAAAATTGACAAACTAGTTTAACAACTATGGCGCATCAAGCATAAAAATGGTTCTTTATAATCATTAAATGGATTAATAAAATGAGTTTATTAAGGGTTAATGATTTAATAAAAATGGGTTTTATTAAAAGGAACCTTAAAAATTGTTTTTCAAATAATACCATGCATTTGAATGCATACAAGTTGTATGGTATAAAAGGTTTTCTATAACTAAGTTTTAGAAACTTCAAAACCCTTTTTTTTAAAACAAGTTTAACACCATCCTTTTAAACAACACTCAATTCACTTGTAACTTATTTATGGGATAAAGGTCACCTAACCATAAATGTAGAAACTTGAGAAGTTGAGGTGAAATTACTATATTTGTGGGATAAAGGTCACCTAACCACTTATATTAGTGATATCACACGTGTGTCTAACTAGGACGACTTGATTTGGAAATCATGCATTAGGATCACCGAAGCATGACGTACAAACGGTGTTGATGGGATTAACATGCCAAACTAAACATAAGATGTTTAAAACGATCCCATAAAAACTAGAAATTGTAATGGGTTACAATTGTCAAAACGTTGACTACCTTGTTAATTTAAATAAAGGGATAAAGGTCACCTAACCGATATTTAAATGTAACGTTGGATTCTAGTTTTAATTATTAATTGTCTATGAGACATAAAAGGGTATTAATAATTAAAAATTGCTTAACATCGAAATACTAAAATTTGAACTTTGTAATATTGTAGATGGCTAACAACAACAACGCTATCCCGACCGTCCATAACCTATCACTAAGAACGATCCTCGAAAAGGAACGTCTAAACCATGGGAACTTCGAACTTCATGGATTGGTATCGAAACTTGAGAATAGTTCTCAAGCAAGAAAAGAAGTCCTATGTGTTAGACGATCCCATTCCCGATCAACCCGATGAGAGTGACGTTGAGGCCTTTGCCGAGTGGGTCAAGTACACCGAGGACTCCGTGCAAGTCTCATGTCTCATGCTAGCGAGTATGATTCCCGACTTGCAAAAGGACTTTGAAAACCACAATGCCTTTGACATGATCACCCAGTTGAAGGAAATGTTCCAACAACAATCAAGGGTGGAGCGCTTCGAAACGGTTCGAGCGCTCCATGCATGTCGGATGGACGAGACCCAATCGGTGTCATCCTACGTTCTTAAGATGAAGAGCCACATTGATCGCCTCGAAAGGCTTAACTGTCGTGTGTCCAACGAGTTGGCAACGGATTTGATCCTCAACTCTCTATCAAAGAAGTTTGATAGTTTTGTTATGAACTATAACATGAATGGTTGGGACAAGAGCATTGGTGAGCTTCATTCAATGCTAAAAACGGCCGAGGCGGGCATGGGTAGAAAGGTTCTGCCGGTCCTTACGATCAATGAAGGAGGTAGTAGGAAGAGGCACCTCCCCAACCCTAAGGCAAGCGTTGCCAAAGGGAAGGGGCACGTCAAGGGAAAGGGAAAGGCAAAAATGGAACCCCCCAAACCAAAAGAAAAGAAGCAAAAGGTTGCTCAAGATGACCCTTGTTTTGAGTGTGGTGAGGTAGGCCATTGGAAACGCAATTGTCCGGTCTATCTCAAAGCGTTGAGGTCGAAGAGGGACGGGCAAACCTCAGGTACAATCTTTATGATACATGTTGAGCTAAATGTAATTTCTTCTAACACATGGGTATTAGATACCGGATGTGGAACTCATATTTGCAATTTGTTGCAGGGGTTCAAAAGAAGTAAGCATTATTCAAAAGGGGAAGTTAGTCTCTTCATGGGCAATGGTGCAAAGGTTCATGTGGAAGCCCAAGGAGACTATGTTTTGAAGCTTCCAAGTGGTTTGGAAGTTATTTTAAAGAATATCTTGTATGCTCCTAGTTTGACTAGGAACATCATTTCTGTTTCCCGTTTAAGACAATATGATTATGATTTCAAATTTGTTGACAATGATATTCATGTTACTTTGAATCATGTGTTTTATTTTAAGGCTATTCCTTGTAATGGTATTTATGAATTGGTTCATGATAACACAACATATGATAGCTCAATGTACCAAGCAACCACCAAAAGGCTCAAATTAGATTTGAATGATTCCTATCTTTGGCATTGTCGCCTTGGACACATAAATAAAAATCGTATGCATAAACTTCAAAAGAATGGTCTTTTGAAAACCAATGAAAATGATTCATTCGATGTGTGCGAGTCTTGCTTACAAGGTAAAATGACAAAGGCCCCTTTTAGTGGGACTAATGAAAGGGCGAAAGATTTATTAGGGATCATACATTCGGATGTATGTGGACCTTTTAAACCAATGACTAGGAATGGTGAAAGATACTTCATTACCTTTACCGATGATTATAGTCGTTATGGGTATGTGTACTTGTTAAGACACAAACATGAATCTTTTGAAATGTTCAAAATATTCAAGAATGAAGTTGAAAATCAACTCAACAAAACGGTCAAGGTTCTTCGCACAGATAGAGGAGGTGAATACCTAAGTAGTGAATTTCAAGAGTATCTTAGAAGTTGTGGGATTGTCTCACAACTTACTCCACCTGGAACACCACAACATAATGGTGTGTCTGAGAGGAGGAATCGAACTCTATTGGATATGGTTCGATCTATGATGGCTAGAAGTACACTACCTCTGTCATTTTGGGGTTTCGCGTTGCTCTCCGCGGCCCGTATTTTAAATATGGCCCCAACCAAGAAAGTGGAAAGGACACCTTTCGAAGTATGGCATGAAGGGTTCCATCATTATCATATTTGAAAGTTTGGGGGTGTGAAGCTTATCCTAAGCAATACACTCAGAACAAACTGGAAGGGCGATCCACGAAGTGTATCTTCATCGGATATCCTAGAGATTGTATTGGATATTATTTCTATGATCCGACAGAGCAGAAAGTGTTTATTGCTCGAAAGGCAGAGTTCTTGGAAACTAAGTTTCTTTTGGAAGAAACTAGCGGAAGAACAGTGGAACTTGAAGAGGTCCATGATTCACAAGAAGATACACAATTGGTTAATACTAGCAATCAACATGAGGATGTTGAGAATGATCATATGGATGATCAAAATACACAAAACGTTCGCAGATCTGGTAGAATTAGTGTTCCTCCTGAGAGATATGGATTTTTCATGGATGGATGCTATGTGGTAGATTCAGATGAACCAACCACATACCAAGATGCAATGTCAAAACCTGATTGTGACAAATGGCAAGAAGCCATGAACGTTGAGATGCAATCCATGTATGATAACCAAGTCTGGGAATTGGTTACACCACCTCTTAAGTCCAAGATAGTTGGGAGTAAGTGGGTTTTCAAGAAGAAAACCGATATGCATGGAAACTTGGATACCTATAAAGCTAGACTTGTAGCAAAAGGTTTCACTCAAACTCAAGGGGTTGATTATGATGAAACCTTTTCACCTGTGGCAATGCTAAAGTCTATTAGGATATTATTTGCCATAGCAGCATATTATGACTATGAGATATGGCAAATGGACGTCAAAACCGCTTTCCTTAATGGATATCTTGAGGAAGATGTCCATATGAAACAGCCTGAAGGTTTTGTCGATCCAAAACATCCTGAAAAGGTATGCAAGTTAAAGAAGTCAATCTATGGATTGAAACAAGCATCAAGAAGCTGGAATCACCGTTTTGATGATGAAGTAAAGAAATTTGGCTTCATCAAAAACGCTGATGAAGCCTGTGTATATAAGAAAGCTAGTGGGAGCACTATCACCTTCCTTGTATTATATGTTGATGACATTTTACTATTTGGAAACGACATTCCAACCTTGGATGGTGTAAAAGCCTGGCTTGGAAGCTGTTTTTCCATTAAAGATCTTGGTGAAGCCACCTATATTTTGGGTATAAAGATCTATAGGGATAGATCAAGACGACTGATAGGTTTAAACCAAAGTGCATACATTGATAAGATCTTGAAAAGGTTCAAGATGGAGAATTCTAAGAAAGGTCTGGTACCTATTCAAAAGGGGACTATATTGAGCTCATCTCAATGCCCTAGTTCAAAGGTTGAACAAGAAAGAATGAGTGGAGTCCCATATGCGTCTGCTATAGGATCCATCATGTATGCAATGATATGTACTAGGCCGGACGTGTCATATGCTCTAAGTATGACAAGCAGATATCAGCAGAATCCTGGTAATAGTCATTGGATGGCTGTTAAAAGTATTTTGAAATACCTTAGGAACACTAAGGACATGTTCTTAATATATGGATCTGGTGAGGAGGAGCTTGTGGTAAAGGGTTACACAGATGCAAGTTTCCAAACTGATCGAGATGATTCTCGATCACAGTCGGGATATGTCTTCATTATGAATGGAGGAGCGGTCTCTTGGAAGAGCTCAAAGCAAGATGTAGTGGCATTATCTACAACAGAATCTGAATACATCGCCGCTTCACTGGCAGCTCAAGAAGCTGCGTGGCTTAGGAAGTTCATTGCTGATCTAGGGGTCGTTGCTACCATTCAAGACCCCCTAGAGATCTTTTGTGACAACGAGGGCGCGATTGCTCAAATCAAGGAACCTCGTGCTCATCAAAAGACCCGGCACATTGAACGGAGATTCAACTACATTAGGGATGAAGTTGAAAAGGGAAAGATATGTATTCGCAAAGTTCACACCGATCAAAACATTGCGGATCCATTCACGAAGCTCCTTGACAGGTCAAAGCATGAAAGTCATACTTGCGCCTTAGGACTTCGATATTCTAGTAATTGGACTTGATCAAATTTTGTATTTGGATATTGGAACTTATGTAATTTGACTTAATTATATGGTTATAATTTTCATTTGTTCTTCTATTTTAACATGTTTAAATCCGTGAATAAGTAAGTTATTCTAAAACGTCCGTAGTCGATCGTACTTGTGGGAACAACTATGAATGTAAGACTATAATGAACTTGGATTGGTTGATATTCACTAAGTATGAATATAGAGCAAGACGTTGCTACCAAGGTTCATTGATATCTATGGGATATGGATATTGGACTGACCCGCTCTCAATTATTTCTGCATGGAATCTTTGTGATTAGTCATAAGAGATATTGAGTAAAGGCGAATATCATTGTATCCTCATACCTGAGATACATATTGGGTCTTGATATTCACCAAGTATTGTACTTTGAGTTAGTTCTTTGCTGTTCTGAAATATTGGCAGTACATAAGGCTGAGTTCGGGTATAATATAAGGTGATTGTGAGAGACGTATGTAGTCAAGATGGAATTTGTTCCTCTTATTCGTTGAGAGTTAGATGTCTAAGGCCTGTTAAAGTTAAATCAACGGAGAATGACAATTCTATGTCTCTAGGATTTAACATGACATCTGTAACAAAAGGATAAATGATTTATTCACCTAAATCATATTCAAGTAGGGTACTTGAAAGGGATGATGTTATTGAATGGCACTTAGTCATATACATTAGGGGTAGCAAACCGTTGCTAGGCGTTATTTGCTACTTGCATCAATTCTCTATGAATCTTGTGCAAGTGGGAGATTGAAGGATTTGATCTGCCCAAGATACATACTAAATTGATGTGGCTAGTGTGATATGATCCAAGTCGGGTCATACCCAATAACAAGCAAAACAAACACCGATAAATATTTATTCGTTGATAAGATCAAACAAATAAATATAAGCACCAACATAGAAACCGGGTTTTCTAAAACATTGCTTTTGATAATGAACAACATTATATGGATAATTGTTCATGAGAAATTACTTGTTTCTATTATTTAAGTTGGTTAAATAATATTAAACAAAAGTGTATTAATTTTATAAGATAAAAGGGTTTTAATCTTATAAATCAATAGAGTGCAAGGGTGATTTTTTTGATAAAAATTCAAAATGAGAGGGACCCCAAAGGTCCATTTTCGGCCGCCCTTGGGGCTTGCAAGCCCCTTGATGAATCACCTTGGTCCTTGCAATATTTATTCATTACAACACTCTTCCAAGATACACCTTCTCTCACACACACATAGCAAAAGAATTTCTCTCTAATCTCTCTCTAAAATTCGGATTTTGGAGCTGAAATAGAAGCAATTTCCAGCTTCAAACAAGTGTTGTTTGGCTGAAAAATCGATCTTCAAGAGTGTCTTTGAGGTTGGTATTGCAAGACCTAGCAAGTGGGTGTTTGGAGAAAGCTTGGGGTATCATCTCTTGAGGATTTCTACTTTGAAGTCTTGACATTCAACATCATCTCCTAGTCTCCATTCCACGTTTCTAAAGGTAATATATATGGTTGATATGTATGTTGTGATAGTGTGTTATTCCATATAATAAGATCCTTGTTTTGGGTTTTGCTTTAACATATGTATATGATACATAAACTCTTATTTGAACTGAAAATCCGCTGCGTTTTACATGTTAATGGTTAATATGTCTTTGATTAACATCTACAAAACCCTTCAAAATGAATCTGTGAGTGCATCTATATCAAACAACTATGATGATCCTTTAATAGATTTAGGAAATAAGGATTCATCAAATGATACAGTAGGAGTTTCTTTCACAATTTTATGTTGTGGAATGTAGATCCAATAAGATTTAGATGTTGAAAAATATCCAACAAAGAAACCATCATAGGCTTTTTCTGAAAATTTTCCCAATTGTTCTTTTGTGTTTAAAAAAGATACATGACACCCAAAGGCTCTAAGATATCCTATGTAAGGTTTTCTTTTAAATAAAAGATCATAAGGTTTTTATTATGTTCTTTGACAATCAATGTCCTATTTTGAACATTGCATGCTATATTCACAGCTTCAGCTTAAAAGGTGATTGGCAATTGTAAATCAGCTAGCATTGTTCTTGCTGCTTCAATGAGTTTTCTCTTTCTTCTTTCAGTAACTCCATTCTGTTGTGGAGTTCTTGGTGCACTAAACTATCTTGCAATGCCTTTATTCCTGCAAAATGAATATAAGTCAGTATTAACAAATTCAGTCCCATTGTCACTCCTGAAAATTTATAACTTTTAAATCAAATTGATTCTCAATCTTCATAACAATGTCCATTAGTGTTTCTGATGTTTCACTCTTTTGTTTTAAGAAAAAGACCTATTTGAATCTGGTGAAATCATCCACTATCACTAAATGTCACACCCCGGGCCCAGGTAGGGTGGGACGTCACAGACTAGCAACAACATATGGCAGCGGAAAAAAACCATTACAAGAGCTCAAAGGAGAGAATATGACATGGCATTAAATGTTTTCAAAAGGTACCGGGGCTAGAAACAAATCAAGCCCCCAAATGAGTTTTACAACCGACATTGAAATAAATTGTACTTGTTCAACAAAGATGTAAAATTGTTCAAAATGTTCATTAAGGAAAATAAGCCAATGCCATGGTCGCGGGGATAAGTCTAGGTCCTCACAACAGCTAGGATCTCTTCATAATTTACCTGAAACATGCTCAAAAAGAAATTTGTGTCAACTAAAAAGTTACTGAATTCAAGTGCTTAAAGTTTAAAAACAAAAAGGACTTAACAAATCGTTATTTGATAAAAAGGAATAAATCATAGTTTCAACATCATGGGAGAATCATAATCAACCCTGCACTCAGTCCCGGTTTTCCTCTTCTAAAGTTGTGTTTAACCGGATATTCCCGAAGGAAGAACTGAGCCCCAAACTAGTGAACCATACCTGCCTGGATGGTTCACCATAGTTTCTTAACAAAACCTGTCATATGCCACAACGACCCCTTAGGATCTCAGTGGGGTATCCTTCCTGGAACGGAAGCCACTGTGTGTGGGGGATTCCCCAAATAGATCTATCCATATAAAACAAGCGGTTTACGAAAGAATTAATGATCATGATATAAGTATCAGCAGGTAACCATAAATCCCACATACAATCACCAAGTAAAGCACTGATATTTTTCGTAAATGACAGAGCATGTTTCACCCCAAAACAGTAGTAAAAAGGGGAATCACTAGAACTCACCTTAGGTGTTAAGTCAAAATAACTCTTCGTGTGCCGGGAGTGTCTCAAGTCTAGCACCCTAACATGAATATATTAAGTGATAAGCTACTGCTCTAAACTTATTTAAGGTGCAACAAGCGTGTCAAGAATTTAGTTATCGGATAAGGCTTTGATTTCGCGAAGGTTTGTATAAAAGAAAAGTTTCCTTTTATGGCATGTCATGGTTTCTCCATGTAATTTGGGATTTTTACATCATTCGGTTAAGGATATAAGGAAATTTTGTTGTTCAAGTGATTATTAGTCTCATAGGAGTTGGTTATAAAGTTTGGTAAAATTTTACAGTTTAGTCCCTCAAGTTTCAAAATTGACAGTTTCTACCCTCAAGTTTGGTTTCTTGTTCTTTATGACACTTAAGACCAAAAATCAGGTTCTTAGAGTAAAAATTTGACTTATTATTAAGTAAGTGTTCCAAAATTTCAGTTTATGGGTCCGGTTTAAAAACTATGCGTTTAACGTTCCCGGTTGCGGTAAAACCGGAGAGTTTTAACGATTAATTTAGGGTTTCCATAAATTTGAGTCTTGGACAAGTAGGTATCATCTAAAAGATATTTTTATAAGTTTTAAGTCCTTAAATTATGAAAATTTGCCTCTAATAGTTGAAAGTCTCGTTTTTACGTTTAACCCGTTAAAACGCGTTTTTAACCGTATTTGACCATTTAAATCTTGTTTGACGAATATTTCAAATCCTTTAGGTCTTTAATCACTTAACTTTCTGAAATTACATGATTTTTATAAATCTTAGCTTTAAACTCTTTTTTCTTGGATTTTTCACAAAAACGTTGCTCGGTTGGTACCCGTTTTTAGTTAAACGCCATTTAATTGTTCTTTTGACCATTTAAATTACCCATTGACTCCAGAATACTTTATTAACCATTATTAAGCCTCGAATACTTTTCAAGATGGTTAAACCCATGTTTTACTCTTTTTTTAAAGTTGTTTTACCATGTTTCGGGTCCTGAAAATAACTAAAATGGGTCTACTCTTAACATGTCTTTAAATTCTAGATATTAACCATTTGTCACACACTTAATATTCATCAAAACTTTATGAAATCATGTCCCAAACTCACGGCTAGGTTACCCAACACAACAATGAACCATCAACTTAGTGATTTAACTATAACCAACCATAACACATGTGTAAATCCTTGCAAACTTGTATTTAAACATTACCAAAACCTCATTTAACTTTAATATCCAATTACTAGGGTGTTACCAAGTCGTTCATGAGCAGGTTGTAAACCTTGGTTGAGAGGGTTTTCAAACAAGTGCTTAGATTGTAACATTTCTTGTAAAAAGAAGGTTTTTAAGGTGTATCTTGAGCTATAACCACATATTCACGGTGTATATTCTTTTGTCACTTTCAAAAAAGGTTATTAGGAGTCCATTAAACCATTAACAAGCAGGTTATAAGTTTTGCTTTTAAGGGTTACAAGATTTACAAGTTGGATGGTGCAAAAAGTCCAAAAAGAGGGTTTTCATGGTGGAAATCGGTTTCCACCTTAAGAATGACCAATAAAACGTGTGAGATACCTCTTGTGAAGTTGAAAGATCTTCAAGAGCAAGATAATAGCGTCGGGTTTCTGCTACAACAAAGAGAGGAGGTGTTTTTAAAAGAGAAGTGAAAGAAACACATGAAAAGACCATTTTCGGGTGACATGAAGCTTACACTTGGTGTTGTTCACGTTTTGGAGAGTGTAGCTGGTCTTGGATAGCTCGAAACTCCTTGGACAAGTCTGGAGAATCTTCGAACAAAGCTGGAAAAGTCGAACAAGATGCAGAGGTGTGTCCAAAGCTCACGAATATGGCCACCTTCTTGCGATTTTCGGTCGGCCGAGTATGTGTATGCCTTGTTCTTTGATGAACAAGGCTGGAAATATAGAGAGAATGGTTGTGTGTGTGATTTTGAGTGTGTTTTCAGCTGATGAGAGTTTGAGAGAATGAGAGAGAGAGGTGTAGTGATAAGGATCTTGCATGTAACTTGAATGGTGAGAGTGTGGGTGGTGTAGAGGAGAGGTGAGTGGAGGGAGAGGGGGCGGCCGAATCTTGGCCTTATGTGGGTGATTAAATTTAAATTTTAATTGTAAATAATTATTAGGTGGTGTAAATTTTGTAGTATTGGATAGAATATATTATTTGGTGGATGATGTTAATTGTTGTGTCTTGTGCATGTCCATGCATGCATGAACCGAAAATTTATAAGTGTGAGTGTATGCTCACATTTTAATTGTTTCACTTGAGGTTAAATTTTGTAAGGGTGGCTAGTTAACATTCCCGGGACACCACGTTTTAAAAAGGTAAAACTTAAATTAACTAAAAATCAGTAAAATCATATGAAATCATAAAATGGAACAAATAGCAAGAATGATTCCAAATTCACTGATAGGGTTGGATTGTTTCTAATATTAGTACTCATAAGACGGATAATGATGCAAGTAAATTAGGGTTAGAATAACAACCTAGAGGCCGGTTGTCACATTCTCCCACCGTTTAGGAAATTTCGTCCCGAAATTTTAGCTTCGATTAGAGTCTAAACGGGTGGGTTTGAAGAGGTGTGGATAATTCTTCCTCATCTCATCTTCACGTTCTCAAGTAAATTCAGGTCCTCCCTTTGAGTTCCATCTAACCTTGACCTTGGGTATGCGGCTCCGCCTGAGTTGCTTGACTAAGCGGTCCGTGATCTCCACGGGCTCTTCCACGAAGTTCAGCTTGTCATTGATTCTTGCTTCTTTCAATGGTAGCTCCAGGGTTTTGTCTACCATACACTTCTTCAAGTTCGACACATGAAAGGTGTCGTGTATGTGGCTCAACCCTTGGGGTAGCTTCAACTTGTAAGCCACTAGGCCAATTCTTGCCAGTATTTTGGAATGGTCCAATGTATCTCGGGCTTAACTTTCCTCTCTTTCCGAACCTCACGGTTCCCTTCCATGGTGCTATCTTTAGCATTACTTTGTCGCCCACTTGAAACTCTAAAGGTTTCCGTCTCCTATCAGCGTACTTCTTCTGCCGGTCCCTGGATGCTTTTAGTCGCTCCTTAATTTTAAAGATCTTGTCATTGGTCTCCAACACGATGTCGGGTCCCATCACTTGGCTATCACCGATCTCATTCCAGCTCAATGGTGATCGGCATTTCCTGCCATATAGAGCATCATACGGAGCGGCTTTAATACTCGCGTGGTAACTATTATTGTAGGCGAATTCCACCAAAGGGAGATGGTTCCCAGTTTCCGCCAAAGTCAATCACACAAGCTCTTAGCATATCTTCCAACGTTTGAATAGTCCTTTCACTCTAGCCGTCGGTTTGTGGGTGGTACGCAGTGCTTAGATCCAAACGGTTTCCTAAAGCCTGCTGGAATGATTTCCAGAAACGTGAAGTGAAACGGCTATCACGGTCGGATGATCGACAAAGGCACTCCATGCCTCGTTACTATCTCGTCGACATATAGTTGGGCCAATTTCGTCATGTTGTAGTCTTCTCTTATTGGCAAAAAGTGAGCTGATTTCGTTAGCCTATCCACTATTACCCAAATAGCATCATGACCTCTAAACGTTCTGGGTAACTTTGTAACAAAATCCATCGTGACGTTATTCCATTTCCATTCTGGGATTTCGGGTTGTTGTAACGTTCCTGACGGTTTTTGATTTTCAACTTTTACCATGGCACAGGTTAGACATTTCCCAACATAAATAGCGATTGATTTCTTGATTCCAGGCCACCAGAAAAGTGCCTTTAGATCCTGGTACATCTTATCACTTCCAGGGTGAACCGAATACCTAGACTTGTGTGCTTCGTCGAGGATTACTCCTCGAATTCCTCCGTGCTTCGGCACCCAAGTTCTCCCTTCGTACCTGTATGTACCATCGTCCCCTGTCTCAAATCGCTTTTCCATTCCGGTTAACCCTTCTTCTTTTAACCTTTCTTCCTTTAATGCTTCGTTTTGAGCTCCTTTCAGTTTTGTGATAAGGTTGGTATGCACACTCATCCTTAAGGATCTTACACGAAGAGGCTTTTCTCTCTCCTTTCTGCTCAAAGAATCTGCCACAACATTGGCCTTACCGGGATGGTAGCGGATTTTGCACTCGTAATCGTTTAACAGCTCGACCCATCTTCTCTGAAGCATGTTGAGCATCTTTTGGTCAAGAATGTGTTGCAAACTTCTATGGTCAGTGTAGATGATGCACTTCGTGCCATAGAGGTAGTGCCTCCACATTTTGAAAGCAAACACCACGGCACCCAATTCCAGATCGTGCGTCGTATAGTTCTTCTGATCGTTCAGCAGTCTTCAGAGCTAGATGCATAGCAATCACTTGTTGCGTTGCATCAATACACATCCTAGTCCTTGACGCGAAGCATCACAATAGACCACGAAGTCTTCTACTCCTTCTGGAAGAGCAAGGATAGGTGCACTGCATAACTTCTCCTTAAGCGTTTCAAACGCCTCGTTCTGCTCTCGCTCCCACACAAAGGTTGTGTTCTTCTTAGTTAGCGCGGTCAAGGGTTGCACTATGCGCGAGAAGTCCTTTATAAACCGTCGGTAGTAACCAGCCAGCCCTAAGAATTGCCTTATCTCCGTGGGAGTTTCAGGAATCTTCCAATTCTTTATGGCCTCAATCTTGGAAGGGTCGACTTGGATCCCATTCTCATTCACCACATGTCCTAAGAATTGAATCCTACGCATCCAGAATTCGCATTTAGAGAATTTGGCATATAGTTACTCATTCTTGAGTAGTTCAAGTATTAGCCTGAGATGCTTCTCTTGCTCATCTTTACTACGAGAGTAGATCAGTATGTCGTCGATAAACACGATCACAAACTTGTCTAGGTAAGGGCGGCAAACGCGGTTCATGAGGTCCATGAACACTGCTGGAGCATTAGTCAGTCCAAAGAGCATGACTAAATACTCATAGTGTCCATACCTAGTTCGGAAGGCCGTTTTGGGTATGTCCTCTTCTCTTATCTTTAGTTGGTGGTAACCTGACCTCAAATCAATTTTGGAGAAATAACTTGCTCCTTGCAGTTGATCAAATAGGTCATCTATTCTCCGAAGAGGGTAACGGTTCTTTATGGTCAGCTTGTTCAATTCTCTGTAATCAATGCACATTCGTAAGGTTCCGTCTTTCTTTTTCACAAACAGTACCGGGGCACCCCATGGAGAGACACTCGGACGTATAAATCCCTTGTCCAGTAGTTCTTGAATTTGCGCCATTAGCTCCTTCATCTCAGGTGGGGCGAGTCGGTATGGTGCCTTGGCTACTGGTGCAGCGCCAGGCAGTAGATCTTCGACTTGTCGGTTCGAGGGAAGTCCCTGTAGGTCTTCCGGAAACACTTCTGAGTATTCAGAAACCATGGGAATATCTTCAATCTTCTTCTCCTTTTGGGTCTTCATCACATAAAATGAGTTTTACAACCGACATTGAAATAATTGTACTTGTTCAACAAAGACGTAAAATTGTTCAAAATGTTCATTAAGGAAAATAAGCCAATGCCATGGTCGCGGGGATAAGTCTAGGTCCTCACAACAGCTAGGATCTCTTCATAATTTACCTGAAACATGCTCAAAAAGAAATTTGTGTCAACTAAAAAGTTACTGAATTCAAGTGCTTAAAGTTTAAAAACAAAAAGGACTTAACAAATCCTTATTTGATAAAAAGGAATAAATCATAGTTTCAACATCATGGGAGAATCATAATCAACCCTGCACTCAGTCCCGGTTGGCCTCTTCTAAAGTTGTGTTTAACCGGATATTCCCGAAGGAAGAACTGAGCCCCAAACTAGTGAACCATACCTGCCTGGATGGTTCACCATAGTTTCTTAACAAAACCTGTCATATGCCACAAACGACCCCTTAGGATCTCAGTGGGGTATCCTTCCTGGAACGGAAGCCACTGTGTGTGGGGGATTCCCCAAATAGATCTATCCATATAAAACAAGCGGTTTACGAAAGAATTAATGATCATGATATAAGTATCAGCAGGTAACCATAAATCCCACATACAATCACCAAGTAAAGCACTGATATTTTTCGTAAATGACAGAGCATGTTTCACCCCAAAACAGTAGTAAAAAGGAATCACTAGAACTCACCTTAGGTGTTAAGTCAAAATAACTCTTCGTGTGCCGGGAGTGTCTCAAGTCTAGCACCCTAACATGAATATATTAAGTGATAAGCTACTACTCTAAACTTATTTAAGGTGCAACAAGCGTGTCAAGAATTTAGTTATCGGATAAGGCTTTGATTTCGCGAAGGTTTGTATAAAAAGAAAAGTTTCCTTTTATGGCATGTCATGGTTTCTCCATGTAATTTGGGATTTTTACATCATTCGGTTAAGGATATAAGGAAATTTTGTTGTTCAGGTGATTATTAGTCTCATAGGAGTTGGTTATAAAGTTTGGTAAATTTTACAGTTTAGTCCCTCAAGTTTCAAAATTGACAGTTTCTACCCTCAAGTTTGGTTTCTTGTTCTTTATGACACTTAAGACCAAAAATCAGGTTCTTAGAGTAAAAATTTGACTTATTATTGAGTAAGTGTTCCAAAATTTCAGTTTATGGGTCCGGTTTAAAAACTATGCGTTTAACGTTCCCGGTTGCGGTAAAACCGGAGAGTTTTAACGGTTAATTTAGGGTTTCCATAAATTTGAGTCTTGGACCAGTAGGTATCATCTAAAAGATATTTTTATAAGTTTTAAGTCCTTAAATTATGAAAATTTGCCTCTAATAGTTGAAAGTCTCGTTTTTACGTTTAACCCGTTAAAACGCGTTTTTAACCGTATTTGACCATTTAAATCTTGTTTGACGAATATTTCAAATCCTTTAGGTCTTTTATCACTTAACTTTCTGAAATTACATGATTTTTATAAATCTTAGCTTTAAACTCTTTTTTCTTGGATTTTTCACAAAAACGTTGCTCGGTTGGTACCCGTTTTTAGTTAAACGCCATTTAATTGTTCTTTTGACCATTTAAATTACCCATTGACTCCAGAATACTTTATTAACCATTATTAAGCCTGGAATACTTTTCAAGATGGTTAACCCATGTTTTTACTCTTTTTTTAAAGTTGTTTTACCATGTTTCGGGTCCTGAAAATAACTAAAATGGGTCTACTCTTAACATGTCTTTAAATTCTAGAGATTAACCATTTGTCACACACTTAATATTCATCAAAACTTTATGAAATCATGTCCCAAACTCACGGCTAGGTTACCCAACACAACAATGAACCATCAACTTAGTGATTTAACCATAACCAACCATAACACATGTGTAAATCCTTGCAAACTTGTATTTAAACATTACCAAAACCTCATTTAACTTTAATATCCAATTATTAGGGTGTTACCAAGTCGTTCATGAGCAGGTTGTAAACCTTGGTTGAGAGGGTTTTCAAACAAGTGCTTAGATTGTAACATTTCTTGTAAAAAGAAGGTTTTTAAGGTGTATCTTGAGCTATAACCACATATTCACGGTGTATATTCTTTTGTCACTTTCAAAAAAGGTTATTAGGAGTCCATTAAACCATTAACAAGCAGGTTATAAGTTTTTCTTTTAAGGGTTACAAGATTTACAAGTTGGATGGTGCAAAAAGTCCAAAAAGAGGGTTTTCATGGTGGAATCGGTTTCCACCTTAAGAATGACCAATATAACGTGTGAGATACCTCTTGTGAAGTTGAAAGATCTTCAAGAGCAAGATAATAGCGTCGGGTTTCTGCTACAACAAAGAGAGGAGGTGTTTTTAAAAGAGAAGTGAAAGAAACACATGAAAAGACCATTTTCGGGAGACATGAAGCTTACACTTGGTGTTGTTCACGTTTTGGAGAGTGTAGCTGGTCTTGGATAGCTCGAAACTCCTTGGACAAGTCTGGAGAATCTTCGAACAAAGCTGGAAAAGTCGAACAAGATGCAGAGGTGTGTCCAAAGCTCACGAATATGGCCACCTTCTTGCGATTTTTCGGTCGGCGAGTATGTGTATGCCTTGTTCTTTGATGAACAAGGCTGGAAATCTAGAGAGAATGGTTGTGTGTGTGTTTTTGAGTGTGTTTTCAGCTGATGAGAGTTTGAGAGAATGAGAGAGAGAGGTGTAGTGATAAGGATCTTGCATTAACTTGAATGGTGAGAGTGTGGGTGGTGTAGAGGAGAGGTGAGTGGAGGGAGAGGGGGCGGCCGAATCTTGGCCTTATGTGGGTGATTAAATTTAAATTTTAATTGTAAATAATTATTAGGTGGTGTAAATTTTGTAGTATTGGATAGAATATATTATTTGGTGGATGATGTTAATTGTTGTGTCTTGTGCATGTCCATGCATGCATGAACCGAAAATTTATAAGTGTGAGTGTATGCTCACATTTTAATTGTTTCACTTGAGGTTAAATTTTGTAAGGGTGGCTAGTTAACATTCCCGGACACCACGTTTTAAAAAGGTAAAACTTAAATTAACTAAAAATCAGTAAAATCATATGAAATCATAAAATGAAACAAATAGCAAGAAATGATTCCAAATTCACTGATAGGGTTGGATTGTTTCTAATATTAGTACTCATAAGACGGATAATGATGCAAGTAAATTAGGGTTAGAATACAACCTAGAGGCCGGTTGTCACATTCTCCCACCGTTTAGGAAATTTCGTCCCGAAATTTTAGCTTCGATTAGAGTCTAAACGGGTGGGTTTGAAAGGTGTGGATAATTCTTCCTCATCTCATCTTCACGTTCTCAAGTAAATTCAGGTCCTCCCTTTGAGTTCCATCTAACCTTGACCTTGGGTATGCGGCTCCGCCTGAGTTGCTTGACTAAGCGGTCCGTGATCTCCACGGGCTCTTCCACGAAGTTCAGCTTGTCATTGATTCTTGCTTCTTTCAATGGTAGCTCCAGGGTTTTGTCTACCATACACTTCTTCAAGTTCGACACATGAAAGGTGTCGTGTATGTGGCTCAACCCTTGGGGTAGCTTCAACTTGTAAGCCACTAGGCCAATTCTTGCCAGTATTTTGGAATGGTCCAATGTATCTCGGGCTTAACTTTCCTCTCTTTCCGAACCTCACGGTTCCCTTCCATGGTGCTATCTTTAGCATTACTTGTCGCCCACTTGAAACTCTAAGGTTTCCGTCTCCTATCAGCGTACTTCTTCTGCCGGTCCCTGGATGCTTTTAGTCGCTCCTTAATTTTAAAGATCTTGTCATTGGTCTCCAACACGATGTCGGGTCCCATCACTTGGCTATCGCCGATCTCATTCCAGCTCAATGGTGATCGGCATTTCCTGCCATATAGAGCATCATACGGAGCGGCTTTAATACTCGCGTGGTAACTATTATTGTAGGCGAATTCCACCAAAGGGAGATGGTTGTCCCAGTTTCCGCCAAAGTCAATCACACAAGCTCTTAGCATATCTTCCAACGTTTGAATAGTCCTTTCACTCTAGCCGTCGGTTTGTGGTGGTGGTACGCAGTGCTTAGATCCAAACGGTTTCCTAAAGCCTGCTGGAATGATTTCCAGAAACGTGAAGTGAACGGCTATCACGGTCGGAGATGATCGACAAAGGCACTCCATGCCTCGTTACTATATCGTCGACATAGTTGGGCCAATTTCGTCATGTTGTAGTCTCTCTTATTGGCAAAAAGTGAGCTGATTTCGTTAGCCTATCCACTATTACCCAAATAGCATCATGACCTCTAAACGTTCTGGGTAACTTTGTAACAAAATCCATCGTGACGTTATTCCATTTCCATTCTGGGATTTCGGGTTGTTGTAACGTTCCTGACGGTTTTTGATTTTCAACTTTTACCATGGCACAGGTTAGACATTTCCCAACATAAATAGCGATTGATTTCTGATTCCAGGCCACCAGAAAAGTGCCTTTAGATCCTGGTACATCTTATCACTTCCAGGGGGTGAACCGAATACCTAGACTTGTGTGCTTCGTCGAGGATTACTCCTCGAATTCCTCCGTGCTTCGGCACCCAAGTTCTCCCTTCGTACCTGTATGTACCATCGCCCTGTCTCAAATCGCTTTTCCATTCCGGTTAACCCTTCTTCTTTTAACCTTCTTCCTTTAATGCTTCGTTTTGAGCTCCTTTCAGTTTTGTGATAAGGTTGGTATGCACACTCATCCTTAAGGATCTTACACGAAGAGGCTTTTCTCTCTCCTTTCTGCTCAAAGAATCTGCCACAACATTGGCCTTACCGGGATGGTAGCGGATTTTGCACTCGTAATCGTTTAACAGCTCGACCCATCTTCTCTGAAGCATGTTGAGCATCTTTTGGTCAAGAATGTGTTGCAAACTTCTATGGTCAGTGTAGATGATGCACTTCGTGCCATAGAGGTAGTGCCTCCACATTTTGAAAGCAAAACACCACGGCACCCAATTCCAGATCGTGCGTCGTATAGTTCTTCTCATGATCGTTCAGCAGTCTAGATGCATAGGCAATCACCTTGTTGCGTTGCATCAATACACATCCTAGTCCTTGACGCGAAGCATCACAATAGACCACGAAGTCTTCTACTCCTTCTGGAAGAGCAAGGATAGGTGCACTGCATAACTTCTCCTTAAGCGTTTCAAACGCCTCGTTCTGCTCTCGCTCCCACACAAAGGTTGTGTTCTTCTTAGTTAGCGCGGTCAAGGGTTGCACTATGCGCGAGAAGTCCTTTATAAACCGTCGGTAGTAACCAGCCAGCCCTAAGAATTGCCTTATCTCCGTGGGAGTTTCAGGAATCTTCCAATTCTTTATGGCCTCAATCTTGGAAGGGTCGACTTGGATCCCATTCTCATTCACCACATGTCCTAAGAATTGAATCCTACGCATCCAGAATTCGCATTTAGAGAATTTGGCATATAGTTACTCATTCTTGAGTAGTTCAAGTATTAGCCTGAGATGCTTCTCTTGCTCATCTTTACTACGAGAGTAGATCAGTATGTCGTCGATAAACACGATCACAAACTTGTCTAGGTAAGGGCGGCAAACGCGGTTCATGAGGTCCATGAACACTGCTGGAGCATTAGTCAGTCCAAAGAGCATGACTAAATACTCATAGTGTCCATACCTAGTTCGGAAGGCCGTTTTGGGTATGTCCTCTTCTCTTATCTTTAGTTGGTGGTAACCTGACCTCAAATCAATTTTGGAGAAATAACTTGCTCCTTGCAGTTGATCAAATAGGTCATCTATTCTCGGAAGAGGGTAACGGTTCTTTATGGTCAGCTTGTTCAATTCTCTGTAATCAATGCACATTCGTAAGGTTCCGTCTTTCTTTTTCACAAACAGTACCGGGGCACCCCATGGAGAGACACTCGGACGTATAAATCCCTTGTCCAGTAGTTCTTGAATTTGCGCCATTAGCTCCTTCATCTCAGGTGGGGCGAGTCGGTATGGTGCCTTGGCTACTGGTGCAGCGCCAGGCAGTAGATCTATCTGGAATTCGACTTGTCGGTTCGAGGGAAGTCCCTGTAGGTCTTCCGGAAACACTTCTGAGTATTCAGAAACCATGGGAATATCTTCAATCTTCTTCTCCTTTTGGGTCTTCATCACATAAAATGAGTTTTACAACCGACATTGAAATAAATTGTACTTGTTCAACAAAGATGTAAAATTGTTCAAAATGTTCATTAAGGAAAATAAGCCAATGCCATGGTCGCGGGGATAAGTCTAGGTCCTCACAACAGCTAGGATCTCTTCATAATTTACCTGAAACATGCTCAAAAAGAAATTTGTGTCAACTAAAAAGTTACTGAATTCAAGTGCTTAAAGTTTAAAAACAAAAAGGACTTAACAAATCCTTATTTGATAAAAAGGAATAAATCATAGTTTCAACATCATGGGAGAATCATAATCAACCCTGCACTCAGTCCCGGTTGGCCTCTTCTAAAGTTGTGTTTAACCGGATATTCCCGAAGGAAGAACTGAGCCCCAAACTAGTGAACCATACCTGCCTGGATGGTTCACCATAGTTTCTTAACAAAACCTGTCATATGCCACAAACGACCCCTTAGGATCTCAGTGGGGTATCCTTCCTGGAACGGAAGCCACTGTGTGTGGGGGATTCCCCAAATAGATCTATCCATATAAAACAAGCGGTTTACGAAAGAATTAATGATCATGATATAAGTATCAGCAGGTAACCATAAATCCCACATACAATCACCAAGTAAAGCACTGATATTTTTCGTAAATGACAGAGCATGTTTCACCCCAAAACAGTAGTAAAAAGGAATCACTAGAACTCACCTTAGGTGTTAAGTCAAAATAACTCTTCGTGTGCCGGGAGTGTCTCAAGTCTAGCACCCTAACATGAATATATTAAGTGATAAGCTACTGCTCTAAACTTATTTAAGGTGCAACAAGCGTGTCAAGAATTTAGTTATCGGATAAGGCTTTGATTTCGCGAAGGTTTGTATAAAAAGAAAAGTTTCCTTTTATGGCATGTCATGGTTTCTCCATGTAATTTGGGATTTTTACATCATTCGGTTAAGGATATAAGGAAATTTTGTTGTTCAGGTGATTATTAGTCTCATAGGAGTTGGGTATAAAGTTTGGTAAAATTTTACAGTTTAGTCCCTCAAGTTTCAAAATTGACAGTTTCTACCCTCAAGTTTGGTTTCTTGTTCTTTATGACACTTAAGACCAAAATCAGGTTCTTAGAGTAAAAATTTGACTTATTATTGAGTAAGTGTTCCAAAATTTCAGTTTATGGGTCCGGTTTAAAAACTATGCGTTTAACGTTCCCGGTTGCGGTAAAACCGGAGAGTTTTAACGGTTAATTTAGGGTTTCCATAAATTTGAGTCTTGGACCAGTAGGTATCATCTAAAAGATATTTTTATAAGTTTTAAGTCCTTAAATTATGAAAATTTGCCTCTAATAGTTGAAAGTCTCGTTTTTACGTTTAACCCGTTAAAACGCGTTTTTAACCGTATTTGACCATTTAAATCTTGTTTGACGAATATTTCAAATCCTTTAGGTCTTTTATCACTTAACTTTCTGAAATTACATGATTTTTATAAATCTTAGCTTTAAACTCTTTTTTCTTGGATTTTTCACAAAAACGTTGCTCGGTTGGTACCCGTTTTTAGTTAAACGCCATTTAATTGTTCTTTTGACCATTTAAATTACCCATTGACTCCAGAATACTTTATTAACCATTATTAAGCCTGGAATACTTTTCAAGATGGTTAAACCCATGTTTTACTCTTTTTTTAAAGTTGTTTTACCATGTTTCGGGTCCTGAAAATAACTAAAATGGGTCTACTCTTAACATGTCTTTAAATTCTAGAGATTAACCATTTGTCACACACTTAATATTCATCAAAACTTTATGAAATCATGTCCCAAACTCACGGCTAGGTTACCCAACACAACAATGAACCATCAACTTAGTGATTTAACCATAACCAACCATAACACATGTGTAAATCCTTGCAAACTTGTATTTAAACATTACCAAAACCTCATTTAACTTTAATATCCAATTATTAGGGTGTTACCAAGTCGTTCATGAGCAGGTTGTAAACCTTGGTTGAGAGGGTTTTCAAACAAGTGCCTAGATTGTAACATTTCTTGTAAAAAGAAGGTTTTTAAGGTGTATCTTGAGCTATAACCACATATTCACGGTGTATATTCTTTTGTCACTTTCAAAAAGGTTATTAGGAGTCCATTAAACCATTAACAAGCAGGTTATAAGTTTTTCTTTTAAGGGTTACAAGATTTACAAGTTGGATGGTGCAAAAAGTCCAAAAAGAGGGTTTTCATGGTGGAAATCGGTTTCCACCTTAAGAATGACCAATATAACGTGTGAGATACCTCTTGTGAAGTTGAAAGATCTTCAAGAGCAAGATAATAGCGTCGGGTTTCTGCTACAACAAAGAGAGGAGGTGTTTTTAAAAGAGAAGTGAAAGAAACACATGAAAAGACCATTTTCGGGAGACATGAAGCTTACACTTGGTGTTGTTCACGTTTTGGAGAGTGTAGCTGGTCTTGGATAGCTCGAAACTCCTTGGACAAGTCTGGAGAATCTTCGAACAAAGCTGGAAAAGTCGAACAAGATGCAGAGGTGTGTCCAAAGCTCACGAATATGGCCACCTTCTTGCGATTTTCGGTCGGCCGAGTATGTGTATGCCTTGTTCTTTGATGAACAAGGCTGGAAATCTAGAGAGAATGGTTGTGTGTGTGTTTTTGAGTGTGTTTTCAGCTGATGAGAGTTTGAGAGAATGAGAGAGAGAGGTGTAGTGATAAGGATCTTGCATGTAACTTGAATGGTGAGAGTGTGGGTGGTGTAGAGGAGAGGTGAGTGGAGGGAGAGGGGGCGGCCGAATCTTGGCCTTATGTGGGTGATTAAATTTAAATTTTAATTGTAAATAATTATTAGGTGGTGTAAATTTTGTAGTATTGGATAGAATATATTATTTGGTGGATGATGTTAATTGTTGTGTCTTGTGCATGTCCATGCATGCATGAACCGAAAATTTATAAGTGTGAGTGTATGCTCACATTTTAATTGTTTCACTTGAGGTTAAATTTTGTAAGGGTGGCTAGTTAACATTCCCGGGACACCACGTTTTAAAAAGGTAAAACTTAAATTAACTAAAAATCAGTAAAATCATATGAAATCATAAAATGGAACAAATAGCAAGAAATGATTCCAAATTCACTGATAGGGTTGGATTGTTTCTAATATTAGTACTCATAAGACGGATAATGATGCAAGTAAATTAGGGTTAGAATAACAACCTAGAGGCCGGTTGTCACATTCTCCCACCGTTTAGGAAATTTCGTCCCGAAATTTTAGCTTCGATTAGAGTCTAAACGGGTGGGTTTGAAGAGGTGTGGATAATTCTTCCTCATCTCATCTTCACGTTCTCAAGTAAATTCAGGTCCTCCCTTTGAGTTCCATCTAACCTTGACCTTGGGTATGCGGCTCCGCCTGAGTTGCTTGACTAAGCGGTCCGTGATCTCCACGGGCTCTTCCACGAAGTTCAGCTTGTCATTGATTCTTGCTTCTTTCAATGGTAGCTCCAGGGTTTTGTCTACCATACACTTCTTCAAGTTCGACACATGAAAGGTGTCGTGTATGTGGCTCAACCCTTGGGGTAGCTTCAACTTGTAAGCCACTAGGCCAATTCTTGCCAGTATTTTGGAATGGTCCAATGTATCTCGGGCTTAACTTTCCTCTCTTTCCGAACCTCACGGTTCCCTTCCATGGTGCTATCTTTAGCATTACTTTGTCGCCCACTTGAAACTCTAAAGGTTTCCGTCTCCTATCAGCGTACTTCTTCTGCCGGTCCCTGGATGCTTTTAGTCGCTCCTTAATTTTAAAGATCTTGTCATTGGTCTCCAACACGATGTCGGGTCCCATCACTTGGCTATCGCCGATCTCATTCCAGCTCAATGGTGATCGGCATTTCCTGCCATATAGAGCATCATACGGAGCGGCTTTAATACTCGCGTGGTAACTATTATTGTAGGCGAATTCCACCAAAGGGAGATGGTTGTCCCAGTTTCCGCCAAAGTCAATCACACAAGCTCTTAGCATATCTTCCAACGTTTGAATAGTCCTTTCACTCTAGCCGTCGGTTTGTGGGTGGTACGCAGTGCTTAGATCCAAACGGTTTCCTAAAGCCTGCTGGAATGATTTCCAGAAACGTGAAGTGAAACGGCTATCACGGTCGGAGATGATCGACAAAGGCACTCCATGCCTCGTTACTATCTCGTCGACATATAGTTGGGCCAATTTCGTCATGTTGTAGTCTTCTCTTATTGGCAAAAAGTGAGCTGATTTCGTTAGCCTATCCACTATTACCCAAATAGCATCATGACCTCTAAACGTTCTGGGTAACTTTGTAACAAAATCCATCGTGACGTTATTCCATTTCCATTCTGGGATTTCGGGTTGTTGTAACGTTCCTGACGGTTTTTGATTTTCAACTTTTACCATGGCACAGGTTAGACATTTCCCAACATAAATAGCGATTGATTTCTTGATTCCAGGCCACCAGAAAAGTGCCTTAGATCCTGGTACATCTTATCACTTCCAGGGTGAACCGAATACCTAGACTTGTGTGCTTCGTCGAGGATTACTCCTCGAATTCCTCCGTGCTTCGGCACCCAAGTTCTCCCTTCGTACCTGTATGTACCATCGTCCCCTGTCTCAAATCGCTTTTCCATTCCGGTTAACCCTTCTTCTTTTAACCTTTCTTCCTTTAATGCTTCGTTTTGAGCTCCTTTCAGTTTTGTGATAAGGTTGGTATGCACACTCATCCTTAAGGATCTTACACGAAGAGGCTTTTCTCTCTCCTTTCTGCTCAAAGAATCTGCCACAACATTGGCCTTACCGGGATGGTAGCGGATTTTGCACTCGTAATCGTTTAACAGCTCGACCCATCTTCTCTGAAGCATGTTGAGCATCTTTTGGTCAAGAATGTGTTGCAAACTTCTATGGTCAGTGTAGATGATGCACTTCGTGCCATAGAGGTAGTGCCTCCACATTTTGAAAGCAAACACCACGGCACCCAATTCCAGATCGTGCGTCGTATAGTTCTTCTCATGATCGTTCAGCAGTCTAGATGCATAGGCAATCACCTTGTTGCGTTGCATCAATACACATCCTAGTCCTTGACGCGAAGCATCACAATAGACCACGAAGTCTTCTACTCCTTCTGGAAGAGCAAGGATAGGTGCACTGCATAACTTCTCCTTAAGCGTTTCAAACGCCTCGTTCTGCTCTCGCTCCCACACAAAGGTTGTGTTCTTCTTAGTTAGCGCGGTCAAGGGTTGCACTATGCGCGAGAAGTCCTTTATAAACCGTCGGTAGTAACCAGCCAGCCCTAAGAATTGCCTTATCTCCGTGGGAGTTTCAGGAATCTTCCAATTCTTTATGGCCTCAATCTTGGAAGGGTCGACTTGGATCCCATTCTCATTCACCACATGTCCTAAGAATTGAATCCTACGCATCCAGAATTCGCATTTAGAGAATTTGGCATATAGTTACTCATTCTTGAGTAGTTCAAGTATTAGCCTGAGATGCTTCTCTTGCTCATCTTTACTACGAGAGTAGATCAGTATGTCGTCGATAAACACGATCACAAACTTGTCTAGGTAAGGGCGGCAAACGCGGTTCATGAGGTCCATGAACACTGCTGGAGCATTAGTCAGTCCAAAGAGCATGACTAAATACTCATAGTGTCCATACCTAGTTCGGAAGGCCGTTTTGGGTATGTCCTCTTCTCTTATCTTTAGTTGGTGGTAACCTGACCTCAAATCAATTTTGGAGAAATAACTTGCTCCTTGCAGTTGATCAAATAGGTCATCTATTCTCGGAAGAGGGTAACGGTTCTTTATGGTCAGCTTGTTCAATTCTCTGTAATCAATGCACATTCGTAAGGTTCCGTCTTTCTTTTTCACAAACAGTACCGGGGCACCCCATGGAGAGACACTCGGACGTATAAATCCCTTGTCCAGTAGTTCTTGAATTTGCGCCATTAGCTCCTTCATCTCAGGTGGGGCGAGTCGGTATGGTGCCTTGGCTACTGGTGCAGCGCCAGGCAGTAGATCTATCTGGAATTCGACTTGTCGGTTCGAGGGAAGTCCCTGTAGGTCTTCCGGAAACACTTCTGAGTATTCAGAAACCATGGGAATATCTTCAATCTTCTTCTCCTTTTGGGTCTTCATCACATAAAATGAGTTTTACAACCGACATTGAAATAAATTGTACTTGTTCAACAAAGATGTAAAATTGTTCAAAATGTTCATTAAGGAAAATAAGCCAATGCCATGGTCGCGGGGATAAGTCTAGGTCCTCACAACAGCTAGGATCTCTTCATAATTTACCTGAAACATGCTCAAAAAGAAATTTGTGTCAACTAAAAAGTTACTGAATTCAAGTGCTTAAAGTTTAAAAACAAAAGGACTTAACAAATCCTTATTTGATAAAAAGGAATAAATCATAGTTTCAACATCATGGGAGAATCATAATCAACCCTGCACTCAGTCCCGGTTGGCCTCTTCTAAAGTTGTGTTTAACCGGATATTCCCGAAGGAAGAACTGAGCCCCAAACTAGTGAACCATACCTGCCTGGATGGTTCACCATAGTTTCTTAACAAAACCTGTCATATGCCACAAACGACCCCTTAGGATCTCAGTGGGGTATCCTTCCTGGAACGGAAGCCACTGTGTGTGGGGGATTCCCCAAATAGATCTATCCATATAAAACAAGCGGTTTACGAAAGAATTAATGATCATGATATAAGTATCAGCAGGTAACCATAAATCCCACATACAATCACCAAGTAAAGCACTGATATTTTTCGTAAATGACAGAGCATGTTTCACCCCAAAACAGTAGTAAAAAGGAATCACTAGAACTCACCTTAGGTGTTAAGTCAAAATAACTCTTCGTGTGCCGGGAGTGTCTCAAGTCTAGCACCCTAACATGAATATATTAAGTGATAAGCTACTGCTCTAAACTTATTTAAGGTGCAACAAGCGTGTCAAGAATTTAGTTATCGGATAAGGCTTTGATTTCGCGAAGGTTTGTATAAAAAGAAAAGTTTCCTTTTATGGCATGTCATGGTTTCTCCATGTAATTTGGGATTTTTACATCATTCGGTTAAGGATATAAGGAAATTTTGTTGTTCAGGTGATTATTAGTCTCATAGGAGTTGGTTATAAAGTTTGGTAAAATTTTACAGTTTAGTCCCTCAAGTTTCAAAATTGACAGTTTCTACCCTCAAGTTTGGTTTCTTGTTCTTTATGACACTTAAGACCAAAAATCAGGTTCTTAGAGTAAAATTTGACTTATTATTGAGTAAGTGTTCCAAAATTTCAGTTTATGGGTCCGGTTTAAAAACTATGCGTTTAACGTTCCCGGTTGCGGTAAAACCGGAGAGTTTTAACGGTTAATTTAGGGTTTCCATAAATTTGAGTCTTGGACCAGTAGGTATCATCTAAAAGATATTTTTATAAGTTTTAAGTCCTTAAATTATGAAAATTTGCCTCTAATAGTTGAAAGTCTCGTTTTTACGTTTAACCCGTTAAAACGCGTTTTTAACCGTATTTGACCATTTAAATCTTGTTTGACGAATATTTCAAATCCTTTAGGTCTTTTATCACTTAACTTTCTGAAATTACATGATTTTTATAAATCTTAGCTTTAAACTCTTTTTTCTTGGATTTTTCACAAAAACGTTGCTCGGTTGGTACCCGTTTTTAGTTAAACGCCATTTAATTGTTCTTTTGACCATTTAAATTACCCATTGACTCCAGAATACTTTATTAACCATTATTAAGCCTGGAATACTTTTCAAGATGGTTAAACCCATGTTTTACTCTTTTTTTAAGTTGTTTTACCATGTTTCGGGTCCTGAAAATAACTAAAATGGGTCTACTCTTAACATGTCTTTAAATTCTAGAGATTAACCATTTGTCACACACTTAATATTCATCAAAACTTTATGAAATCATGTCCCAAACTCACGGCTAGGTTACCCAACACAACAATGAACCATCAACTTAGTGATTTAACCATAACCAACCATAACACATGTGTAAATCCTTGCAAACTTGTATTTAAACATTACCAAAACCTCATTTAACTTTAATATCCAATTATTAGGGTGTTACCAAGTCGTTCATGAGCAGGTTGTAAACCTTGGTTGAGAGGGTTTTCAAACAAGTGCTTAGATTGTAACATTTCTTGTAAAAAGAAGGTTTTTAAGGTGTATCTTGAGCTATAACCACATATTCACGGTGTATATTCTTTTGTCACTTTCAAAAAAGGTTATTAGGAGTCCATTAAACCATTAACAAGCAGGTTATAAGTTTTTCTTTTAAGGGTTACAAGATTTACAAGTTGGATGGTGCAAAAAGTCCAAAAAGAGGGTTTTCATGGTGGAAATCGGTTTCCACCTTAAGAATGACCAATATAACGTGTGAGATACCTCTTGTGAAGTTGAAAGATCTTCAAGAGCAAGATAATAGCGTCGGGTTTCTGCTACAACAAAGAGAGGAGGTGTTTTTAAAAGAGAAGTGAAAGAAACACATGAAAAGACCATTTTCGGGAGACATGAAGCTTACACTTGGTGTTGTTCACGTTTTGGAGAGTGTAGCTGGTCTTGGATAGCTCGAAACTCCTTGGACAAGTCTGGAGAATCTTCGAACAAAGCTGGAAAAGTCGAACAAGATGCAGAGGTGTGTCCAAAGCTCACGAATATGGCCACCTTCTTGCGATTTTCGGTCGGCCGAGTATGTGTATGCCTTGTTCTTTGATGAACAAGGCTGGAAATCTAGAGAGAATGGTTGTGTGTGTGTTTTTGAGTGTGTTTTCAGCTGATGAGAGTTTGAGAGAATGAGAGAGAGAGGTGTAGTGATAAGGATCTTGCATGTAACTTGAATGGTGAGAGTGTGGGTGGTGTAGAGGAGAGGTGAGTGGAGGGAGAGGGGGCGGCCGAATCTTGGCCTTATGTGGGTGATTAAATTTAAATTTTAATTGTAAATAATTATTAGGTGGTGTAAATTTTGTAGTATTGGATAGAATATATTATTTGGTGGATGATGTTAATTGTTGTGTCTTGTGCATGTCCATGCATGCATGAACCGAAAATTTATAAGTGTGAGTGTATGCTCACATTTTAATTGTTTCACTTGAGGTTAAATTTTGTAAGGGTGGCTAGTTAACATTCCCGGGACACCACGTTTTAAAAAGGTAAAACTTAAATTAACTAAAAATCAGTAAAATCATATGAAATCATAAAATGGAACAAATAGCAAGAAATGATTCCAAATTCACTGATAGGGTTGGATTGTTTCTAATATTAGTACTCATAAGACGGATAATGATGCAAGTAAATTAGGGTTAGAATAACAACCTAGAGGCCGGTTGTCACATTCTCCCACCGTTTAGGAAATTTCGTCCCGAAATTTTAGCTTCGATTAGAGTCTAAACGGGTGGGTTTGAAGAGGTGTGGATAATTCTTCCTCAACTCATCTTCACGTTCTCAAGTAAATTCAGGTCCTCCCTTTGAGTTCCATCTAACCTTGACCTTGGGTATGCGGCTTCGCCTGAGTTGCTTGACTAAGCGGTCCGTGATCTCCACGGGCTCTTCCACGAAGTTCAGCTTGTCATTGATTCTTGCTTCTTTCAATGGTAGCTCCAGGGTTTTGTCTACCATACACTTCTTCAAGTTCGACACATGAAAGGTGTCGTGTATGTGGCTCAACCCTTGGGGTAGCTTCAACTTGTAAGCCACTAGGCCAATTCTTGCCAGTATTTTGGAATGGTCCAATGTATCTCGGGCTTAACTTTCCTCTCTTTCCGAACCTCACGGTTCCCTTCCATGGTGCTATCTTTAGCATTACTTTGTCGCCCACTTGAAACTCTAAAGGTTTCCGTCTCCTATCAGCGTACTTCTTCTGCCGTTCCTGGATGCTTTTAGTCGCTCCTTAATTTTAAAGATCTTGTCATTGGTCTCCAACACGATGTCGGGTCCCATCACTTGGCTATCGCCGATCTCATTCCAGCTCAATGGTGATCGGCATTTCCTGCCATATAGAGCATCATACGGAGCGGCTTTAATACTCGCGTGGTAACTATTATTGTAGGCGAATTCCACCAAAGGGAGATGGTTGTCCCAGTTTCCGCCAAAGTCAATCACACAAGCTCTTAGCATATCCTCCAACGTTTGAATAGTCCTTTCACTCTAGCCGTCGGTTTGTGGGTGGTACGCAGTGCTTAGATCCAAACGGTTTCCTAAAGCCTGCTGGAATGATTTCCAGAAACGTGAAGTGAAACGGCTATCACGGTCGGAGATGATCGACAAAGGCACTCCATGCCTCGTTACTATCTCGTCGACATATAGTTGGGCCAATTTCGTCATGTTGTAGTCTTCTCTTATTGGCAAAAAGTGAGCTGATTTCGTTAGCCTATCCACTATTACCCAAATAGCATCATGACCTCTAAACGTTCTGGGTAACTTTGTAACAAAATCCATCGTGACGTTATTCCATTTCCATTCTGGGATTTCGGGTTGTTGTAACGTTCCTGACGGTTTTTGATTTTCAACTTTTACCATGGCACAGGTTAGACATTTCCCAACATAAATAGCGATTGATTTCTTGATTCCAGGCCACCAGAAAAGTGCCTTAGATCCTGGTACATCTTATCACTTCCAGGGTGAACCGAATACCTAGACTTGTGTGCTTCGTCGAGGATTACTCCTCGAATTCCTCCGTGCTTCGGCACCCAAGTTCTCCCTTCGTACCTGTATGTACCATCGTCCCCTGTCTCAAATCGCTTTTCCATTCCGGTTAACCCTTCTTCTTTTAACCTTTCTTCCTTTAATGCTTCGTTTTGAGCTCCTTTCAGTTTTGTGATAAGGTTGGTATGCACACTCATCCTTAAGGATCTTACACGAAGAGGCTTTTCTCTCTCCTTTCTGCTCAAAGAATCTGCCACAACATTGGCCTTACCGGATGGTAGCGGATTTTGCACTCGTAATCGTTTAACAAACAGCTCGACCCATCTTCTCTGAAGCATGTTGAGCATCTTTTGGTCAAGAATGTGTTGCAAACTTCTATGGTCAGTGTAGATGATGCACTTCGTCATGAGCCATAGAGTAGTGCCTCCACATTTTGAAAGCAAACACCACGGCACCCAATTCCAGATCGTGCGTCGTATAGTTCTTCTCATGATCGTTCAGCAGTCTAGATGCATAGGCAATCACCTTGTTGCGTTGCATCAATACACATCCTAGTCCTTGACGCGAAGCATCACAATAGACCACGAAGTCTTCTACTCCTTTCTGGAAGAGCAAGGATAGGTGCACTGCATAACTTCTCCTTAAGCGTTTCAAACGCCTCGTTCTGCTCTCGCTCCCACACAAAGGTTGTGTTCTTCTTAGTTAGCGCGGTCAAGGGTTGCACTATGCGCGAGAAGTCCTTTATAAACCGTCGGTAGTAACCAGCCAGCCCTAAGAATTGCCTTATCTCCGTGGGAGTTTCAGGAATCTTCCAATTCTTTATGGCCTCAATCTTGGAAGGGTCGACTTGGATCCCATTCTCATTCACCACATGTCCTAAGAATTGAATCCTACGCATCCAGAATTCGCATTTAGAGAATTTGGCATATAGTTACTCATTCTTGAGTAGTTCAAGTATTAGCCTGAGATGCTTCTCTTGCTCATCTTTACTACGAGAGTAGATCAGTATGTCGTCGATAAACACGATCACAAACTTGTCTAGGTAAGGGCGGCAAACGCGGTTCATGAGGTCCATGAACACTGCTGGAGCATTAGTCAGTCCAAAGAGCATGACTAAATACTCATAGTGTCCATACCTAGTTCGGAAGGCCGTTTTGGGTATGTCCTCTTCTCTTATCTTTAGTTGGTGGTAACCTGACCTCAAATCAATTTTGGAGAAATAACTTGCTCCTTGCAGTTGATCAAATAGGTCATCTATTCTCGGAAGAGGGTAACGGTTCTTTATGGTCAGCTTGTTCAATTCTCTGTAATCAATGCACATTCGTAAGGTTCCGTCTTTCTTTTTTTCACAAACAGTACCGGGGCACCCCATGGAGAGACACTCGGACGTATAAATCCCTTGTCCAGTAGTTCTTGAATTTGCGCCATTAGCTCCTTCATCTCAGGTGGGGCGAGTCGGTATGGTGCCTTGGCTACTGGTGCAGCGCCAGGCAGTAGATCTATCTGGAATTCGACTTGTCGGTTCGAGGGAAGTCCCTGTAGGTCTTCCGGAAACACTTCTGAGTATTCAGAAACCATGGGAATATCTTCAATCTTCTTCTCCTTTTGGGTCTTCATCACATAAAATGAGTTTTACACCGACATTGAAATAAATTGTACTTGTTCAACAAAGATATAAAATTGTTTCAATGTTCATTAAGGAAAATAAGCCAATGCCATGGTCGGCGGGGATAATCTAGGTCCTCACAACAGCTAGGATCTTTCATAATTTAACCTGAAACATGCTCAAAAAGAAATTTGTGTCAACTAAAAAGTTACTGAATTCAAGTGCTTAAAGTTTAAAACAAAAGGACTTAACAAATCCTTATTTGATAAAAAGGATAAATCATAATTTCAACATCATGGGAATCATAAATCATAATCAACCCTGCACTCGGTCCCGGTTGGCCTCTTCTAAAGTTGTGTTTAACCGGATTTCCCGAAGGAAGAACTGAGCCCCAAACTAGTGAACCATACCTGCCCTGAGGTTCCCAAAGTTTCTAACAAAACCTTAGGATATGCCCCAAACGACCCTTATGATCCAACCACATCAGGTTCCCTACGAGCTCCAGCTGGGGTCCATTGTTGTGCTTGGCATCCTTGTCCTACCTAGCTAGGACACTTGTTCCTCATGTTCCCTGGATCTCCGCATTCATATCATTGTTTTCCCTGGTGCGTAAGTGCGTCTTTGATTAAATGGCATGTTCTCTTGCATCTATCTGAAACAGGGCATCGGGTTACACATTCCCCCTTGATGGTGTAGTTTGCAACTTGTTGCAAAACGGGCTTGTCCCTGAGTATAGTCTCCGGGTCTTGCTTCCCTGATCATCGCGCCATGCACCTTCAGAACTCTTTCTACCTGACCCGGCTACTACTTCCAACCGCTCTCTTTACTTCAAACCACTCTCACCAACAAACTTCCTATTCTCATCAGCCCTTGCTTGCTCAGTCCATCCAACCCTAATTAGGTCATCACTGCTGGTAATGTCAATCGCAACTTGTAGGGTTGAAGGCTCGGAGGAACGGACCATTCCCCTAACTCTTGGGTGTAGCCCCCAGATGAATCGTGCTACACCTTTAGATTCAGGTGTCACTAGATGGGGAACAAGTCGGGATAGGGCAAAGAAACGTTTGATATATTCCGTGTAGTTGGGACCTTTCATTTCTAGACTTAGGAATTCTGTCTCCAGCTTCTCGAGTTGATTAATGGGGCAATACTTGCTGGTCATTAGCTCTCTGAATTCGGTCCAACTCATTCGATTAGCCACATTTCTTCCACGGGTTTGAGTAATCGACTTCCACCATTCAAGAGCTGATCCCTTGAGGGATTGTGATGTGAACCTCACCATATGATCCATCTTGCACTCGCTAATGTCCAAGACAGCTTCCATTTCGTCAATCCATCTGTAAGTCTCTATAGCACCCTCGGTGCCGTAGAAGTCTTTGGGCTTACATGCCATGAAGGTCTTATAGGAGCATCCGTTCTTTAACGCCTCGGCTTCCTCGTCGTGGCCCTCGTCGTTCGCTTGTCGATCATTACCATTAGCATTATCCCAATCAGCATTGATTTGAGCGATAATGGTCGGGATGGCGTTAGCCAGTTGCTGAGCTACGAGGTTAGCAATTCTCTCATCGCTTTCTTGATTAGCAATTTCCTTGTGGGGAGTTCCTGGTGGAGTAGGTTGGTTTTCAGTCTGTCTGGCTTCCTCACGGCGGCCCCTAGTGGCTCCTCGCCGTCCAAATGGTGTTCCTCTGCGAGTCGGCATTCTGATAGTATCACAAATAGATTCGCTTAGCATCTCAAAATTTGTTTCGAATAGCTTATGCATCATTACCCTATTACACCATGCCTCGGGAAGAGGGATCATGGCGTGCACATATGTATATACAACCCACTAAGAAATTCTTATAAGGTCTAATTCAAAGCATGTCATAACAGTTAGACAATCAGTTAGAAAGGGGCACGGACCAATTACAAAGCATGACACAACATATTTCAATTCAATTTAAATAGTCCAATAATCTAGCATCCAAACAAACAGTTCATAGATAATAGAGATACTAGTATCATCCAGCAAAGTTGAATCAGAGTCAAGCTCTTACAAATTGGATGGTGCCATCACCCCCCATGATAATAATAATAATAATAATAGTATCGAATAATAATTCAAATAGTTTCCTTCTACTATCTAAAGATAGATAATCCCGCTGCTTACCCCTACTCTCACATCCACTTTTTCTTCAGCCATCCAAACCATCCTGAACTCTTCTTTCTCTGCTCCTGCTCCAAACGCTGCACTCCATGTGTAGCCATCGTAGCCTGGAATTGAGCAGACTGGGAGGTCCGAGTGGCGTGCTGAAGAGTCAACTCGTGATGACGAACAGTCTTCAAGATTTCATCCAGTGTCGCATCAGAGGGTCCTACGTCGCTTGCCCGGCGACTCGACTGGGAGTACCTATCACCAGCCAGTACGCTAGGGCCATCATACATACTGTGCCTCGGTGGCATCTGGTGCTCATCACGTTGGTCAAACAGCAGAGGTGCCGGCGTAGGAATCCTAACTGGCGGGGGAGGAGGAGGAGGCATCCTAAAGGATACTAAGGATCCTGGCCTAACACTCATGCGTGGACGGGTGACAACACATGCACCCCTATTCCCTATAGGTGGGATGGGTGAGTGGGTAGAAGCAGCTACGTGAGGAGAGTTGGAACGCGTTCGGCTCCTGGAAGGTGATTTGGAGGAAGAGTCCTCAGAAGCTTCAGTGTCATCTGACGTGACGGATATCCATCCTGGATGTCCGCATCTCCGGAGGTACGCTTCATACTCAGTCTGAGGCTTCGCCCTTCTTAGGGTCCCGGTAAGAGTGGTCTCAGTATCAGGGTGAGCAGGCGCCTTACCTTTATCAGCCATAGTCGTTGTGTCCTGTAAAAAATACATCATGAGTAATTTGGTTTCTCATAGCTCATGATTATAATAATAGTACTAGTAATAGCTGTGATGGCAATAGTATCTGTTATTCCAACATATAATTGTCCGTGTTGCCCAAATCAATAGTCTCTTCAAATAGTATCGGATAACATAGTTCATCATAAAAAAATCATTTAAATCCCCTTTTTGAAATTAGTTTCAAAATCATCAATATAAATCAGAAAAAGTCCAACCATAACCTAAAGATCCGTGATGGAAATTACGCGTCCGGTAAATTCATGATTATGTTGATCAAGTGTAATCATCAATTTACCCAACCCGGTCATCCCAACACTTCCCACAAGGACAGTCCTAGGGTATCAGGGTTGTAGCCTAGGGTCTACTATGGTATTCCTGACTTCTCTACAACCTTTGGCTCTGATACCAATCTGTCACACCCCGGGCCCAGGTAGGGTGGGACGTCACAGACTAGCAACAACATATGGCCACGGAAACAAACCATTACAAGAGCTCAAAGGAGAGAATATCACATGGCATTAAATGTTTTCAAAAGGTACTGGGGCTAGAAACAAATCAAGCCCCCAAATGAGTTTTACAACCGACATTGAAATAAATTGTACTTGTTCAACAAAGATGTAAAATTGTTCAAAATGTTCATTAAGGAAAAAAAGCCAATGCCATGGTCGCGGGGATAAGTCTAGGTCTTCACAACAGCTAGGATCTCTTTATAAATTACCTGAAACATGCTCAAAAAGAAATTTGTGTCAACTAAAAAGTTGGTGAATTCAAGTGCTTAAAGTTTATAAAAACAAAAAGGACTTAACAAATCCTTATTTGATTAAAAGGAATAAATCATAGTTTCAACATCGTGGGAGAATCATAATCAACCCTGCACTCAGTCCCGGTTGGCCTCTTCTAAAGTTATGTTTAACCTGATATTCCCGAAGGAAGAACTGAGCCCAAACTAGTGAACCATACCTGCCCGGATGGTTCACCGTAGTTTCTTAACAAAACGTGTCACATGCCACAAACGACCCCTTAGGATCTCAGTGGGGTATCCTTCCTGGAATGGAAGCCACTGTGTGTGGGGGATTCCCCAAATAGATCTATCCATATAAAACAAGCGGTTCACGAAAGAATTAATGATCATGATATAAGTATCAGCAGGTAACCATAAATCCCACACACAATCACCAAGTAAAGCACAAATATTGTTCGTATATAACAGAGCATGTTTCACCCTAAAACAGTAGTAAAAAGGGGAATCACTAGAACTCACCTTAGGTGTTAAGTCAAAATAACTCTTCGTGTGCCGGGAGTGTATCAAGTCTAGCACCCTAACATGAATATATTAAGTGATAAGCTATTGCTCTAAAATTATTTAAGGTGCAACAAGCTTGTCAAGAATTTAGTTATCGGATAAGGCTTTGATTTCGCGAAGGTTTGTATAAAAAGAAAAGTTTCCTTTTATGGCAGGTCATGGTTTCTCCATGTAATTTGGGATTTTTACATCATTCGGTTAAGGATATAAGGAAATTTTGTTGTTCAGGTGATTACTAGTCTCATAGGAATCGGTTATAAAGTTTTGTAAAATTTTACAGTTTAGTCCCTCAAGTTTCAAAATTGACAGTTTCTACCCTCAAGTTTTGTTTCTTGTTCTTTATGACACTTAAGACCAAAATCAGGTTCTTAGATTAAAAATTTGACTTATTATTGAGTAAGTGTTCCAAATTTCAGTTTATGGGTCCGGTTTAAAAACTATGCGTTTAACGTTCCCGGTTGCGGTAAAACCGGAGGGTTTTAACGGTTAATTTAGGGTTTCCATAAATTTGAGTCTTGGACCAGTAGGTATCATATAAAAGATATTTTTATAAATTTTTAAGTCCTTAAATTGTGAAATTTTGCCTCTAATAGTTGAAAGTCTTGTTTTTACGTTTAACCCGTTAAAACGCGTTTTTAACCGTATTTGACCATTTAAAGCTTGTTTGACGAATATTTCAAATCCTTTAGGTCTTTTATCACTTAACTTTCTGAATTTACATGATTTTTATAAATCTTAGCTTTAAACTCCTTTTTCTTGGATTTTTCACAAAAACGTTGCTCGGTTGGTACCCGTTTTTAGTTAAAACGCCATTTAGTTGTTCTTTTGACCATTTAAATTACCCATTGACTCCAGAACACTTTATTAACCATTATTAACCATGGAATACTTTTCAAGATGGTTAAATCCATGTTTTACTATTTTTTTAAAGTTGTTTTACCATGTTTCGGGTCCCGAAAATAACTAAAATGGGTCTACTCTTAACATGTCTTTAATTTCTAGAGATTAACCATTTGTCACACTTAATATTCATCAAAACTTTCTGAAATCATGTTCCAAACTCACGGCTAGGTTACCTAACACAACCTTGAACCATCAACTTAGTGATTTAGCCATAACCGACCATAACACATGTGTAAATCCTTTCAAACTTGTATTTAAACATTACCAAAACCTCATTTTACTTTAATATCAGATTATTAGGGTGTTACCAAGTCGTTCATGAGCAGGTTGTAAACCTTGGTTGAGAGGGTTTTCAAACAAGTGCTTAGATTGTAACATTTCTTGTAAAAAGAAGGTTTTTAAGGTGTATCTTGAGCTCTAACCACATATTCACGGTGTATATTCTTTTGTAACTTTCAAAACATGTTATTAGGAGTCCATTAAACCATTAACAAGCAGGTTATAAGTTTTGCTTTTAAGGGTTACAAGATTTACAAGTTGGATGGTGCAAAAAGTCCAAAAAGAGGGTTTTCATGGTGGAAATCGGTTTCCACCTTAAGAATGACCAATATAACGTGTGAGATACCTCTTGTGAAGTTGAAAGCTCCTCAAGAACAAGATTATAGCGTCGGGTTTCTGCTACAACAAAGAAAGGAGGTGTTTTTAAAAGAGAAGTGAAAGAAACACATGAAAAGACCATTTTCGGGTGACATGAAGCTTACACTTTGTATTGTTCACATTTTGGAGAGTGTAGATGGTCTTGGATAGCTCGAAACTCCTTAGACAAGGCTAGAGAAATTTTCGAACGAAGCTGGAAAAGTCAAACAAGATGCAGAGGTGAGTCCAAAGCTCGTTAATATGGCCACCTTCTTGCGATTTTCGGTCGGCCGAGTGTGTGTATGCCTTGTTCTTCGATGAACAAGGCTGGAAATCTAGAGAGAATGGTTGTGTGTGTGTTTTTGAGTGTGTTTTCAGCTGATGAGAGTTTGAGAGAATGAGAGAGAGAGGTGTAGTGATAAGGATCTTGCATGTAACTTGAATGGTGAGAGTGTGTGTGGTGTAGAGGAGAGGTGAGTGGAGGGAGAGGGGGCGGCCAAATCTTGGCCTTATGCGGGTGATTAAATTTAAATTTTAATTGTAAGTACTTATTAGGTGGTGTAATTTTGTAGTATTGGGTAGAATATATTATTTGGTGGATGATGTTAATTGTTGTGTCTTGTGCATGTCCATGCATGCATGAACCGAAAATTTATAAGTGTTAGTGTATGCTCACATTTTAATTGTTTCACTTGAGGTTAAATTTTGTAAGGGTGGCTAGTTAACATTCCCGGGACACCAAGTTTTAAAAAGATAAAACTTAAATTTACTAAAAATCAGTAAAATCATATGAAATCATAAAATGGAACAAATAGCAAGAAATGATTCCAAATTCACTGATAGGGTTGGATTGTTTCTAATATTAGTACTCATAAGACGGATAATGATGCAAGTAAATTAGGGTTAAAATAACAACCTAGAGGCCGGTTGTCACACTAAATAATATTGCCTCTTTCCAATGCTCATCACATTGGTTGGACCAAACAGATCCATGTGTAGCAATTTGAGTGTTGTAGTGTTTGTATTGATAATTTTGGATTTATGAGATACTCAATGTTGTTTTCCTTTATAACATGAAGGACAATGGTTTGAACAATAAAACTCTTTCTTTGGCAATCCAATGACAAGGTCATTTTTCACCAATTTGTTCATGTTCTTCATGTTAGAATGAACAAGCCTTCTATGCCACAATTAAGATTCATCTTCTGATAACTCAGATAATAGGCATGTTTCATGTCTTGTGAGTGAAGTGTTGTTCATATCCAAAACATATGTGTTTCCTTTTCTTGATGCTTTAAGAAGGATCCATTCTCCGAGAACTGAAAAACCTGGCTTAAGAATGTAACAATTAGTGTTATCAAACAATGTGGTATAATTTTGATCACAAATTTGAGATACACTCAATAGATTATACTGCAAATTTTCACAGTAGTTTACATTCTCAAACTTGAGTACACCATTAGTTACCATTCCTTCACTAACTATTTTACCTCCCTTCTTATCCCACCAAATGCCACATATGAGGCAGTTTTATGCTTGAAGTCACGGAGAAGTGAACAGTTTCCTATCATATGCCTGGAATAACGACTGTCAACATACCATTTGTTGTCAGCTCTCCAAGATTGTTCCTGCACACAGAAAGAAATCAATTAGAATTTACAACCCAAGCCTTAATGATCTTGGGTTTGACTGCAGTGTCTAAAATTTTTACTCCTCATGAATAAGTCTTGAAGTTTCAGTATTAATTTTAGTTTTAATTGGTTTATTTTGAGTTGTTTGAGGTGAGGATGATTTTGTTAAAGATGAGGTTGTTGAAATAGGTTCTAGTTTCTCAATCTCTTCTTCATTCACCTTTTTTTTGTTGGTTTGATGCTTTGGTTTAGATAATGAATCTTGATTGTTGAAAGTTTTAATATCTTTTGATTTTGAATGAGGTACATGAGTTCCCTTTTCAAAATTATCAAAGAAAGCATCATTAGCATTTTTTTCTTTTTCCGTCAAATCCACCCTTTTGTGAGGTGTTTTGGATTGCTGAAATGCTGTTCTTTTCTTGAAAGGTTGAACATCAGAGGATGTTTTTTTCTTTGGTTTTGGCTTTTGTTTTTGTTGCTGCTTCTTAGTTTTTGAATCTTTTTCATAATCAGTAGATTGAGAGTCTGATTTAGCTTTATCCGATTGTTTCTTCTTTGTGCTCTTGTTCTTTTTGTTGAACTAACATTCCTAGGTTGAATGGTTATTTTGTTACAAATAGCACAATGTTTGTTGAAGTAGCAGTCAGAAGTCATGTGATTGTTCATATTGCAAATAGAACAATAACTACTGAACTAACAATCTTTAGTGTTGTGGTTTTTCATATCACACCATTTGCAATACATTTCCTCTGATTCTTTGTCAGAATCAATTTTCTTCTTCTTTGTCAACTTTTGAGGATTTTCATCCTTCTCCAATTTTGCAGTTGATTTCTCCTTTTTCAGCTTTTGAGGCTGTGATTTGTTTGCTGCTGATTTTTCCTTCCGCAGATCATCTACTGAATTAGTAGATTTGGTTTTCCGCAGATCTTCTACTGAAGAAGCTTTCTTCTCTGCTGAAGATCTGCTGATTGTTTCTTCTTTCCTTTTTCTATGGAAGATGTGTGTACTTCCTGAGTAGATTCACACTTTTCTATTTCTTCATTTGAAGGTTTTTGTTGCTAATGAAGTTCTTGAAGACCTTCATTTAGATGAGCTATTCTCTTGCAAATAGTCTTTAGCATGTTTCTTTGTTTCCGATGATATATCAACTTTGTTTCTTCAAGAACTTTGGGAATGAGTGTTTCAAAAATAGCATTTTTACCAATGTTCAAAAGATCATCATCATGTTCATCAGAATCATCCAAGTCATCACACTCATCAAAGTCAAATTCTGAGTCATTTTGTTTAATATTTTCTGATTCAGAAGACTCAGTTTCATTCACCTCAGTTTCATTGTGATTACCTTGTTGATTAGAGTTTGTTTCAAACTTGGTGCTTGGCACAAAATGATTTGACAAGTTATTTTTCATTGATTCAGGTAAAGGTGAGTAATTATTATTTATAGGAGGTGCAACAGCATTGTATCCCAACCCATACCTGTTCTTTGATTCAATATGAGAATTTAATGATTTCTCATATTGCTGAGATGAAAGTTGAAACTTCTGAAGTTTCACTTAAGTTGATGCATGATCAGCCATGGATTTAGTTAAGAAAGTGGTCAGATACTCAACTTGTGCTTTTAAACTATAATTTTCTGAAACAAGTTTATCTATATCCTTTTGTAAAGAGTTAATTTTGATTTGATATAATTTATGTTCTCTTACATGAGATTCATTCAAAATCATTGTTTCTTTAACTTTATTAGCCAGTTGTTGAGCATGGACTCTATATCTTTCAACTTCCTTAACATATATAAATGAACATAACCTATCTCTTACCTCTGTAGCCATGTGTGGAACTTTGTTCTCCATGTGAGCCATGAAAGCTTGATTTTCTTCCAAGACTTCCTTCTCATACATACTCCAGTCACTGGTTCCATCTTGAAGTATGATCAGCCCAGTTTCTTTAGAGTTACTTGTTCCTACTGATGTATTTGTGGCTGGTGGTGATGAGTTGGTCAGTTGTGGTTGTCTGAAAGATCTTTGAGATGATGATGGTTGGTGAGACTGGTGTTGCTGATGTTGTGTCAAGTCAGGATTTGATTGTTGATTACATTCTCTAGAATAATGTCCACAGAGATTGCATTTGAAACATCTTACCTTTGACTTATCCTCACCAATCTTTGATGATTTACTTGCTGCAGCTAAATTTTTATTTCTCCTTAGGTATTATTTGGCTCTATAGGCAATCATTGCCATTTACCATTGTAGATCCATCTCTTTTACTACATCTGGATGTAGTTCCTCCAAGTCTTGTTGGCAAATGTTGGTAGATGTTAAAGAGCTTCACAGGTAAGCTTGAAAACTTGAACTGAAAGCTGCAAAGGCTGCTTTTTGTTCTTCAGAGTCTAGAATAATAGTGATGGGCTCTGTTTGATTGTTACTTGATGAAGACTTTGCTGATGATGTAGATGTGTGAATCCAAGGATCACAAACAGAAATTATCGGTGTTAATAGGGAATCGAGTTAATGTTTGCGGGATCAACATTACCTTGTTTAATTGTTTAATAAATAAAATTCAAATATAATTAATAATGATTATGACGAACACAATGAACAGAACACAATTAATAAGCAAACAGGATTTGATTCAAAAGTATTTCATGAAAATTGATTAATGATTACAGATGAATAAATAATGAAAGATGTAAATAATAAATGCTTCAAACGTGTTGATGTTGATGTGACAGCTGCTAGGGTTTATGTTTGTGTGAATTGATGTGATGTTTAGGTTTGTTTTTTTGTTGCTCTTGTGTTCGTCACCATGATGAGAAACCTAGGATCCATATTTATAGGCACACGTGTTTCAGTTAAGGAAACACCAGATCTCTTGGAATTTGCACAACTGTCTTGCTGACTTGTTGACTTGGTGACTTGTAACACTTGTATTATTAAATACAAGTGTTTGAACTCCGCAGCTTAACAGGTCTTCCGAAGGTACTTAGTCTTCCGTAGATGTTTGTTCTTCTGAAGGTACTTAGTCTTCCGTAGATGTTTGTTCTTCCGAAGAAGTCTTCACTTGAACTCTAGAGCTGATTGTCATCCGCAAAGGATCTTCGGATGTATGTTACTTGTAAGAAACATATCCACCGATGAACATTTTGTTCATCCGTAGATGTTTCTTACACTTAGTCAATTTCAATAATTGACCAAGTATTATGTTTGTACCTGCAATCATGCACAAATCAACACACATATGGGTTAACCTATATACACATTGCATACATCAAAATATGAATTATAATCATTCATTGCAAGTATTGATTAAAGTTCTATGCCTATATAAAATGATTTAGATCTATTGTTCCTAGATCTAACAATACTCCCCCTAGGCTTAGACCTTCTAATCAGTTTTTTCAAAACTGAAAGCTCCTTCAATCTTGACACCATCTTCTTGTTAAAATAAGATACTGCATCCTTTTGATCATCGTATTTGTACTTGATCTCCATTCTGCATATCTTTTTAAGAGTCTCAAAACTTAATCCCAAGATGTCTTCTTCAGTTGTTAAAGTTACCACAATACTTTGATTGTGAACAATTTCAAGATCATCTTCCTTATTGATTCTTAGTTCTGATACTTCTTCAATGTTCACTCCTTTCAAAAGCCTAGCATCATATCTTCTTCTCTTATATGCTTTTGCATGCAGTTTATCCACCATTTGTATCATGTGCACATATAAGCATAGATCATTCTGTGCTCTTTCATCTGACAACTTTGGGAAGAATTTGTCATGCAAGTATGATGTGTAGCTGGGGTGGAGCAGTTTGATCTCTACTGGGTCAAAAATTCTTATATTTTCACCTTTCTTCCCTTCAGCATTCCTCAGTAGCACCATTTTTTTTGTTTTCTCAACATATCCCCACTCAGTTATGGGAACAGTGTATTGATTTCCAGCTATGACTTTGATGGCTGCTGTTTTTCTGTTAGAGTATCCAACCCTACTTAAAAATTCATCATCAACCATAGTAGAGGAGTTGGTGTTTGATCTTCTTTCCTTTTGAAGTCTTTTCTTATGTTCAGCATCTTTTCTCTTAGCATCCTTCAACACATCATCTATAAACCTTATTTTCATCCTACCTACTGACACAGAAAAGTCTCTCCCCTTTGGATGGATTGGATAGTTGGAGATGATTAGGCTTTGCAAGTCTTTAATGTCTCTCTCAGGAAGTCTCAGTATATTGCTTCTACATCATGGAACTATTCAATTCTTCCAGATGTCCTCTTAATGATTGCACAATCCCAGTTTGGATCATATTTCCAGGCCATAATCTTGTTTTCTTCCATAGAACTGGGAGTTGTGATATGGTCATATAGCTCTATCAGGGTAGACTTTTGTTCAAGGATTTCTCTGATTGTTGTTCCTAGAGGCCATACTTTGCCAGGGATAACTGCCCTAGGCTCTCTGATCAGTTTTTCTTTCCCTTTGTGCTGATCTTTAGATTTAACAGTTATAGGATCAGCAGGGAAATTGCTTTGTTGCTTATAGGATGGGTTTGGAGCTTCAATTCTGAATCTCACCCTTGTGTCAAGCTCAACAGCCATTACATGTTCCATTATCCTCCTAAGCTCACCAACTTTTCTTCCCTTAAGCTCATGTGCCTTGTAGTTGTGACCCTGTAGCCAACAGATCATATTGTACTTGCTAAACTTTCCTGTATCATAGTGGCCTAGATCTTTCTTGATTTTCTGAATGGCTTGAAATGTTGTGAATGCTTCATAGTCACAATTAGGGATCATGAATCTAACAAGTTCAAATTCCTTTAGTAGATCCTTCTATTCAGTCACATTCATCCTCTCAACCATATCATATCGAAATCCATGGTTGATAAGGGTCATACTCATGTTTAGCTCAGGCCTTTCTTCTAATATGTCTTTGGTGGTCAACAACTCTTTGGGAGACTCATCTTTAGTAAGCTTATTCCATTCAGCATCACTTTCAGTTTCATTATGAGACTTAGGCTTTGAAGTTGATACATCCATTGAAGGAGTGTGCTCAGATGATATAGGCCTTGATCTTTTAGGAGAATCTTGTACTTCAATCACTTTCTTCTTAACAGGACCCAAGTACTTCCTTTTCCTTGAATATTGAATTATTGGAATTGAAGCTTCAACAGATTCTTTTGTTTGTTTAGATGCAGGAGCATTAGTTTTCATGTCCTTTATCTTCTTTCTTAATCTTTCAATCTCCTCATCCTTTCTTTTCAGCTGAGCAAATTGTTCTTGTAGAGTCTTGTTAGCTTGGTTGCTCTCCAACACAAGATTTTCTTTTTCAGCCTTCTCATGTGCAATTGACTCTTTTTGTCCTTTGACAAGATCATGCAGAGCATCAATGACTTCATTGTTTTTTTGTATGTTTTCTCTTAATCTTTTCAGACTAGATTCTTGTTTTATCAGCTAATCATCTTTTTCTTTTATCATCCCCTTCAACTCTTGAATTCTTTGCTTTCTATTCTTAGACTAGACAACAAGCTTGTTGTATTCAGGAACCAGATAACTTTTGCTGACTGAGATATCATTATCCCTGAGATCATCTTCATTGTAAGCAATCACATCAACATAGTTGGCCTCTTCTTCTTCTTCCTAATATTGAGCAGCAATCTCATCATCATTCACTTCTTCAAAGGCTACACTTGTTGAGTTTGAACTGGACTTAATGGCTTGATCTGCCTGTTCTTGATGTGGTAGTTGTTGTTGCTGATGGTTAGTGACTGGAGAGACAGGTTCAGTATCATTTGAATGGACAGGGGATTCAGTCTTGGTTAATGATAGTTGAACTGTACTTGCTTGTGAGGCTAATTCTATCTACCCGTTGTAAATGCTCTAAGTTGATTGATTTTCTAGAGTTGGAGGTTGTGGAAAAATTTGTTTTTGGAGTTGATTTGGTGATGGAGGGTGAATTGGAGAGATTGGTTGAGTGTTTTGACTGGCTGGTGATCGTGGTTGGGGAGATTGATGATGTTGGTGAATGGGTGATTGATGAGGTGAAGGTGAGGCTTCCATAGAGTTAGTAGGTGAACTTCCTTGTGGTTCTTCCCATATCAATTCTTGGGGAATGTTGACATTAGGGTCAGCTACATGCGCAAACATAGGCATGTCTTCTCCTTCATACCTTCTACTTATCTTATTCAGTACAGATCTCCCTAGGTGTGCTTGAACAAACACATCACCATCTCTAGCAATACCAGGTAGATTAGCATTGATGATTAATTGTAAGAACCTTGGAAACATATACATCTTGTTGGCCTTTTGCACCCTAATTTGGTCACACAAACAACTGAAAATATACTTTGAGTAGTTGTATGTCCTTCCCTCAAAAATGCCAATAATGCCAGATGAAATGTGCCTTGAGAATCTGTCATGCCCAGACTTCCTGTTCGAGATGCACTTTAGATATGTGTGACATAAGAATCTATATGCCTTGCATAATCTCCCTTTCTTTATCTCACCTTTGTCAAAATCACCATCATACGCCATCAGGTAGAACACTTTCTCTATGTATTCACTCTCGAATACATCAAGGTGACCAAATTCTTGCTCTCCTAACTCTAGTACCCTTCTTACGGTCTGCTCATCTATCCTCAGTATTTCATTCTTAATCTCAGCCACAATCACTTCAGATTCTCCATCTTCCAAAATTTGTGCTGAGTTCTAGAAATTGACTATATGATCTTGATGAATCACAGGCTCTGCTGTTAAAGCATAGAAGAGCCTGGATCGTCGTTAGTATCTTATGATGTCCCTGCATCCTTCCGACAAAGGGTCGTCTGGATTTAAGAACGCACACACATTGTGCTCCCTTGCAAATATATTAGCCATCTGTTCATAAGAATGAAGATGATTATGTAAGAACTAAGTCATCAAATTCACGAATACGAAGAGTTTAAACGAAAACGATGAATCAATCAGTTCATTACTGATGTTTATGATATGATTTACCTTGAAATTTAAGACTTGAAATCAGTTTTAAGCTTTGTTTGATGTTTAGGATTTGAGTAATTTTGAAATCAGATAAGGGAGGGATGAGGTTTTAACTAACAAACTTCTAGGTCAAAAAGGTTCTATAAAAGTGTATAATGAATTCCAAGTCAAAAACATCATTTATACTCCCTCGGACACATTTATTTCATTTATTTAATGAAGTGGGTCCCACTTTTCTTATTACTCATCCGGGGAATTTATTTGTTTCGCGGATTTCAGTTCATCCGTAGGACATCTGTGGATGCCTAACTTAAAACTGAAATTTAAAGTTTGAATAGAAGTATAACTTGATTTTCCATAGGTTACCAATCTATGGAAATGAATTATACTTGTAAAGTATTAACTCATTCTTAGGTTATCAATCTACGGATAGTCATATTTACTCCCCCTTAAGTTTCACACTGTAACTTCTGCTGATTTTTAAAATGCCACGATGGAAACTTATTTTATTGTATGGTTCTAATCAACTGATAGAACCTATTGCTACTGGACCTTGTTGACTTTGTATTCATGACAATTGTGCACAAGAAGGTTTATATTTTAAAAAAACTTCATGTATCCAAAAGCCAAGTTAGTGCTCAGGTTCCAATTCCTTCATATTGACAATTCATTTGACAATTTTATTGTTAACTTATTTTCATGATTCTACTTCCCCTAAATTTTTTATTAATGATGAATGAAGGCATATATCATACATTTCTAAGAAGAATATCATGAAAGACACATGTCTGTCCAAACAGAAAAAAATTAAACTAAACAAAATTAAAATGAGTACTATGTACAAGCATATATACAAATAGAATGGGATCATAATATAACAATATGCATCTTCAAGATTAATTTGTTTGATGAATTGATACCTGATGTTAGTTCTAATTGCAAGTATGTTTGTCCACTTAAATTCATACAAGAGTATTGTGTCAACTAGGCATGATGTTTATCATGTTATCATGTTTATTAGGAGGTAGCTTTTATGGGCTTCACATTTAATTCACTTAGAGTCTGTCCTCCCTTTGTAAGTCAAATCATCGCCTATTCACACTTAGAAACTATGTACTTTAAGTTATAAGTTCTATCTTGAGATGCATTTGACATCTCATTAATTCATTGATGTAAAAGCTCTAAATTTAATATACAGTTGATCATAGAGGATTCTTTTGAGAGCTTAGATATGATCATCATCAGGTCACCAGGTCTTTACTTCCGTAAAACAGAGGTGCCTTTAACCCAGGTCTTTGTTTATACAAAACAGAGGGATGATGTGGATCATGATCTTTTCACCAATTGGTTACAAATGTATACCATGGTGATCATACACCCAGGTCTTTGTTTACACAAAACAGAGGGAATATGATTAGCAAAGATAGATATTATAAAGTGTTGGTATATAGTGTGATTTTATAAATGATTTGGTCACATCAGAATAAGACTCACTTGCTGTATCCTCAAAATGAAGTTTCCCACAAACAGTCACTTTTCATTATGTTTGGCATGCTCTTAGTGTAGTTTCCACTCAAGAAAAAGCTACTCACATATCAAGAAAACTGATCAGATTTAAATGATATTTAAAAATTCAAGAAGAAGCAAAAGTATAGTGTACTATCATTTCCCAAACATATGTCATGCTGAATTAAAAGACACAGAAAGAAAGACAATATGTTTTTTTATTCTAAGCTTCGGAAGATGGTTCAGAAGTTTCTTCTGAAGGTAAATTGCTTTCGGAAGAAAAATTGTTCTAAGACATAAGTTTATTCCAAAGGTAATTATAAATCTTCCGAAATATTTTTTAAAATTATTATTTATTATTTATTTATTACTATTTACAAGGACAGACACATGTTTTTCGTTGTTGTTTATAATGATTAATCTAAGTTGATCATGCCCATAGACTCAATTAGAATCTTAAATCTAACTGAATCAAAGGCTTTAGTGAATAAATCAACAAGCTGATTTGTTGTATCCACTTTGACTAACTTGATCAAACCTTTTTCTGAGCAATCTCTCAAAAAATGGTATCTTATTTCAATATGCTTTGTTTTACTATGTTGCACTAGATTAGCATTGATAAACATAGTTGCTGAATTGACAATATAAATTGGAGTCTGAAGGAAATTATAACCATGATCAAGCAATTGGTTTTACAACCAAAGGACTTGAGAGCAACCAGCTGAAGCAGCTATGTACTCAGCCTCAACTGTGAATACAGATACATTTGTTTGTTTCTTGCACTGTCATGAAACTAATCTTGGTCCTATGAATTGACATCCACCAGTTGTGGATTTTCTGTTATTGTTGCATCCTCCAAAGTCACTATCTAAATATGAGTAGAGAGTGAAGTCACCATCCTTTGGGTACCAAACTCCAAGGGCTGGTTTTCCTTTGAGATATCTGAAAATTCTCTTCACAGCATTCAGATGAGACTCTTTTGGATCTGATTGGTACTGCAGGACCGGTTAAGGGCTTAACAATTACAACACAACAACACAAAGAGGAGATTAACTAAACTTGATCAAACAGTAAACTGGATTAACCAAGATGATGATACAAAGAACACAAGTAATGATAAAGAGACAGGACAAGAGATTTGGGTTTCAAGGAGGTAGTATATTGTTTTCTCAAGTTCTATTACAAGTGTTACAAAGCATAAAGAAAGATACTTGAACTTGGAATACTTATACTACAACCTACAGCCGGCTATACTTTGAAAGCCAGCTGGATACAATTGACTAGACACAAACAAAATCAATTGTAGAATCAAAAGGCATATCTGCCTTTTGACCTTATGACTATGACATGCCATAGCTCACATCCTTATCTATTACAAAAAGGATAAAGTACATAAAGTAGAAAGTTACAGACTCAAGACCTCAATGTACAGTTACCAAAAGCATGGACCTTTTCACCAACTCATGTAAGTTGGTGACTTTACAGAGACGTAGCGGAAAGGTGTCCAGCTTTATGGAACAGTACATCAGATAAAGCATGTTACTAAAAGTCTTCGGAAGAAATCTGTCTTCATAGGATGAAGCTTCGGAATACTTTGTGTCTGAGGCTTTGGAAGACTTCATATTTGGCTTCGGAAGATATTGGTCTTGGCTTCGGAAGATTTTACACTTAGAATATTTCTAGTGTATGGTGTAAAACTTCCGAAGCAATTCTTCTTCAGTACTTAGTGCATTACTTGAAGAGAGACATTGGATGTTTTGGTTTGCATCACACTTAAAGGAATCCTTACAAACTCCCCTAGGCTGATGCTACCAAAACATTTGGAATATCGTCAGATGTTAGTAGTCTTCAGCACAATCATGACCATACCCTTCTTCATTAGATGGTCAGGATCATTCAGACCTTCATGGTATCTTCTCATCTCAAAGAGATCATGTAGAGGTAAGTTGATATGTCTTGCCATGTATAGACATTCTCAACACCTTGATCTCTGATTACATGCCATCTTTCTGGATTGGTAGAGAAGGTCCAGGATAAGATGGGTGTCTCAGCTGCCAGAGGAGCCACTTGCATTGGAGTTGATTGGGCTGCCTCTTCATGCATATCCTCAGGTTGATCTGACTCAGCCTGAGGTGTAGAGGTAGATGATTTAGGCTTCTTCTTCTTAGACTTTGGTTTAGAAGCCATCCTCTTCTTCCTCTTAGATGACTTTAACTGAGAAGACTGGTCTGCAGCACCTTATTGATCATCCTTGTCTTTCTCAGTTGGGTGTTCCTCCCTCACAGGTTCAGAAGGAGAGGGAGTTTGACCCTGCTTTGGATCAGAAGATGAAGCTTGCTGAGGCTCAGCAGGAGGTCCGGGTTGAGTTGTCTCAGGTTGTTCAAACTTAACCTCCACTTCAGGTGGGACTTGACTTGGAAGAGAGTGTAAGTCAATCAGTTCACCACTCCTAATCTTCTGCTTGATTACCCTTATATGCTCATCCATTATGGATAGAGACATAGGGCCAAGTCTCCTTCGGGAGAATCCATATAGCTTCAAGAAGCTCATCATCCTTTGTCTATCAGCAGACTTCTTCATACTCTTTTGGATGATGGCTCTTGACTTTGCAGCTTCTTCCCTTAGCTTCTTCTTAGTTGTCTTTCTCTCCTTGACTAACTCAAGTTCAAGTTGTTTTAAGTACTCAAACTCAACAAAGTCATAGGACAAGGGAAGAAGTGCATCTGCCTGATAGAAGCCTGTGGCACTCAGGTAGTTAATCATTTTGATCCTATCTTCTTCTTTGTCTACCTGAGGTTCTTGTGGAACCACATCTTCTTGTACATGGCTTTCTTGAACTGGGGAGAGAGTGGGAGCATGCTTGTAGAGTCTTTCTGTCTCTTCTCCTCTTTGAATTGGAGAAGTGACCTTGCATCCTCTTTTTCTTTCATCTCTCTTGACACTTCCATGTCAGCCAGTTCATTTAGTTGTTCTAAGGGGAGAGAAATGATTTCATCAATGTCATAGTTCGTGGTCTGCAGATAAGTAATCCTGACTGCCCTCAACTCATCATCTTGAGTATTTGGTCTGGGGTCAGCCCTGATTGCAGCTTGCATAAAGCCTGAAGACCCATAGGAACTTTCTCCCTTTAGCTTCCTTTTCCTCTCTCTCTCTTCCTCCTCAATTTCCTCAGGAGTCAAAATCCTTTTCCCATTGTCACCCACAGACCTTTGTGACTCAGGGTGGATAGAGGTTCGGCCTTCATTGCTTGGTGTAACATCCATGCTCTAGCCAGGGAGAGGCTGAGAAACACCCTCACCAGCATGTGTCTTAGAAGGAGTATGAATCTCTACAGCAGTTGATGATGATGAGACAATGGTCTCAGGTTCTGCCACTGGGCCTTCAGTCAAGGTTTCCCATATGAAACTAATCTTAGGGTCCACCTCAACATCCGGTTGACCGATGACAATGCCTGATTGCCTAAGTCTCCTTATTAAGCTGAACTCTGCAATGATCCTGTCTTGGATTCTTGAGCCAATCTGTCAGCCTGTCTTGAGTTGCTTAGATTGACAAGTGGCATATTGACTAGATCCAATCTTTCATAGAATTTCAAGCTTTGAAAGTCAAATACTTCTTGTTGCCCTTGAACTCTGTGAAGAATAAGGGCTCTTCTATCAGCATCATACCTCCACCTTATGATGTAGTTTGAAGATCCTTGAGGTAGGGATGACACAGCCCTTGGTATACCTTCCTCAAAGAGACTCCTGATGATAGAGTCTATAGAATCCACATTAATGTGAACTTGAGGAAGTTGCTGAGAATGCACAATTGCAAGTGAGGATGGTGAGTCCTCTATGTCCATTCTCTGTGAAGAAATCCCAGGTTCTGTGGCTGCAATAACTTTCTCCCCCTTTTTGGTAGCATCACCCACTTGCATAGGTGAGCTGGAGGATAAATCAATCACATCCACAGGTTCTTGTGTTCCTGGTTGAGCTCTTCTTAAAGGTCTCCCAGCTAGTTTTTCCTTAAGATATGAAATCTGAAGTTGCTGATCATTGACCCTGTTTTGTAAGGTAGTCACCTGAGATTCAAGGTGACTGACCTTAGAGACTAAATAGGAGCATGTTTTTGACAGTTTTTACACCTTTAGTCTCAAATTCCCCTCTTCTTCATCAGAAGAATCATTGGGAGATGAGATGATTGGACCAAAGTCCTCTCTCTCACCACCAGCTTGAGGTTCTTGGCTGTTGGTTTTCCTCTGCTCACTAGCAATATCAGTTGAGATGTCAGTGGGCTGAGTTGCCATGGTTGAGGTCTTAATGATGTAATCACTTGCAGAAGTGAGAGCCTCTTCCATATGGACATCCTGAACAGGTTCAGAAGTGTCCACCTCAGTAATAGGTGACTGATGTGGGCTAGACTGAGGAGACTCAGAGGTACTCATCTCTCTTTGAGAAGGGGAAGAGAAGAGAGACTCATGATACTCACTAAATCCTAAGTCTTCATCAGTATAAAAGGATAGGTTGGGAATGGGTTGATTTAGATCTAAAGGCTGGGGATGGTAACTGTCCCCGGAAGGTTGTTCACTTGAGTGTTGAGACTCAGAGTGAAGGCTTAAGGCTGTTGGGCTTGTGAGCTCATCAGGGTGAGCATGAGGAACCTCAACCCTGATAGTTGAAGAGATGGGAGTGGTTTGCTCCTCAGGGGAAGTGGGAGCTCTAGTGTCCACTTCCTCCTGTAAAGGTGAGTATATGGGGACCTACACAGACTCAATAGTTTGAGCAGGGGTTCGTTTGGATTTTCTTTGGTAGGTGAGGGTTATTTGAGGCCTTTTTAGTGGTAAAGAAGTAGAAGGTGTGGGTTCAACACTAGCTTGTGTTGCTAGGTTGTCACCTTGAGCAATGAGCTCTAACATTTTGGGGACAAGGGCTGTTTCTACCCCTGAGAAGCCTAGAGTTGGCTTCTTCATGATTTTAAAGATGTCGGGCTTCATCTGTCCCAATTTAAGAATATTACCTGTTTCCCTCAACTGTGAGCCCAGTTCACAGTTAAGAATGTGTTGAACATATCTAGGAAACATGTAATACTCTAAGGAGTCCAAGTTTGCAAGTAAATTGGTATAAACAAATTGAGAGTACCTGAACTTGACCCCTTGAACCATTCCATGCACTATGAAGGAGAGATCCTCAGGAATCAGGTCCCACCCTCCATGCTTGTTTGACAAGCTGTGGATAACCACATGGAGTAGATATTTCCACTGGGATGAGACCTTCCCTTTCCTGAAGGTCTTTACAGAGAAATCTCCCACATAGCCCATCTGCTCAAAGGAATGACTGACAGCTTCCTTTGGGAAGGACAACTCACCTTCTTCATCATCCAGCTGCAAATGATAGTTGATGATGGCTGGAGTGATGAAGATTGTCCTCCCTTGCACTGTGGCAGACAGTGCCTTCTCCCCATCCATAATGACCTCTTGGCAGGTCTTCCAAAATTCAAGCAAATGATCCTCATACAGAGTAGGATCAATGGTTAGGGAGGTGAAATAGTTTGATAGAGTTAAGAATTCGCAAATCTCTGAGAAACTTTCATCTTTCTCAGAGCTTAACAGAGCAACTTGGTTGTGTTGCCTGTGAAGTTGCATGGAGAAATCTGGGTTGTTTCTGCGGTTAAGGTTGGCCATTTGAGAAGCTGAAGGTTGGAGAAAGGTAAAAAACAAAGGCGGTTTTGGGAATTAGGTTTGAGGAATAGTGGAATTGAGGAAGATAGTGAGGAAGAGGGGGAACAGTTGGGTATTTATGTGAAAAGGGAATTGAACCAAAGTTAATGAAAGAGGATAAACTTTGAAATCCGAAAGTCGGTCCCACCTCTGAAAAAGTAGTTTACTTTTGCTCAAAAAGTAGTTTTCTTGGAATTCGAAAAGCTTCCGAAGGTAAATTATCTTCGGAAGTTTTAATGAAAAAGCTTCCGAAGCTAAAATGACTTCGGAAGATTTTCCTGAGAGTCTTGAAAATTTTGCTTCGGAAGAGCAATAAACACTTGAATGCTTTGTATATGAAACAACAAAGCTTCTGAGAGTTAATTTTGCTTCGGAAGGAAAAAGTCCTTAAAAACAAATAATTGTCTGACACAAGAATTTAAGCTTCAGAAGATAGATTTAGACTTCTTCCGAAGGTAAAATTTCTTAGACAGTTATTTATTTTGAAGACATGCTTTTCTTCCGAAGGTAAAACTATATCTTCCGAAGGATCAGAAAATTTTCAAGAATCTAAGGAAAGTCTTCAAAAAGGATTTTATATCCAAAGAAAACATAAGCTTATGAAAGTGATGAACTAGACAACTTAGGACACACATATTTTAAGAAATAATTAGAATTAGTTTTAAGAAAAGATCTACTCAAAGTTAATCATCCCAATAGCTGATATTAGATATTTAAATCTCTATTCATCAAAAGCTTTTGTAAACAGATCAGCATATTGTTTATCTATATGAACTTTGACTAGTTTAATTAATCCCTTTTCATAGTTATCTCTTATTAAATGATACCTGATATTGATGTGTTTGGTCCTTGAGTGCTGCACAGGGTTCTCAGTGATAGAGATAGCACTATTGTTGTCTATGTGGATAGGAGTCTCCTTGAAGTTAAATCCATAGTCCAGCATCTGATTTTGAATCCAAAGCACTTGAGCACAGCAGCTTGCAGCAGCAATGTATTCAGCCTCAGCAGTTGATGCAGACACACAGGATTGTTTCTTGCATTGCCATGAGACAACCCTTCCACCAAGGAATTGACATCCCCCAGATGTAGACTTTGCAGTCATTATGCAACCACCATAATCACTATCTGTATAAGCATACAGATTGAAGTCAGGATTCTTTGGATACCATAAACCAAGTGTTGAGGCACCTTTGAGGTATCTTAAAATCCTTTTGACAGTGATTAGGTGAGACATCTTAGGGTTGGCTTGATATCTTGCACAAATACATGTAGCAAACATGATATCAGGCCTGCTAGCTGTAAGATACATAAGAGACCCAATCATAGCCCTGTATAAATGTTCATCTACACACTCCCTCTCAAGATCAGGTCCAAGGGAGTGGTTTCTGGCTATGGGTGTCTTAGCAATCTTATAATCAGTCATGTTGAACCTCTTGAGTATGTCCTGAACATACTTTGACTGACTTATGAAGATGCCATCTTCAACTTGCTTTCCCAGAAAGAAATTGAGTTCTCCCATTGCACTCATTTCAAATATGTCTTTCATCAGCTTCTCAAAGTCTTTGCAGAGCTTTGGATTAGTTGAACCAAAGATGATGTCATCTACATATACTTGAACTAGCAATAAGTCATTTCCCTGTCCTTTGATGAAGAGAGTTCCATCTATAGTACCTCTCCTGTATCCATGTTTACAAAGATACTCAGACAATGTCTCATACCACTTCCTGGGTGCCTGATGCAGCCCATAAAGAGCTTTGTCAAGCTTGCAGACATAATCAGGATGATCAGGGTCTACAAAACCAGGTGGTTGTTTGACATAAACCTCTTCATCAATCACTCCATACAGGAAAGCACACTTTACATCAAGTTGAAAGACCTTGAAGTTCTTGGATGCAGCAAATGCAGGAATATCCTAACAGCTTCTAATCTTGCTACAGGAGCAAAGACATCAGTGTAGTCAATCCCTTCTTCTTGTGTGTATCCTTGAACAACTAGTCTTGCCTTGTTCTTGATGATAATTCCTCTATCATCCTTCTTATTCCTAAAAACCCATTTGGTTCCAATGGTAGTCTTCCCATGAGGAAGAGGACAAAGGTTCCAAACTTTCTGCCTTTTGAATTGAAGTAACTCTTGTTGCATAGCTTCAACCCAACTTCCATCCTTTAGAGCTTCATCAACTTTCTTTGGCTCTATCTGGGATAAGAAACAAGAGTGAAGACAAACATTTGCTTCATGGGTTTGTCCTCTTGTTCTTACCCCTGTGACAACATCTCCAATGATGTTTGTGGTGGGGTGAGACTTGTGGATCCTTAGCTGAGGGATCACAGCAAGTTGCTGAGAAAGATCCAAATTTGAGAAATTTAGATCTGGCATAGATGATTCACCCTCCACATTACCACACTTATCAAGATTAACTTGATCCAATGAGTGTGTGACATCATTGATGTTGTCATCTATGGTGTGGTTATTAGCATCAAGGAATTCCTGATCACTTTCACCATCACCATTGTTGTCTTCCACAATTGAGGTATCTTTATCTGGTTGTGGAGCCTCTGAGCTGGAATTTGAAGGCACCCCAGATGTATCAGCTGAATTTTCATTGTAGTGCTGATAGAAACCTCATTTGCTGAAGTAGTTCCAACTGGAGCTGAAGATGTATGAGTTGAGGGTCTTCCTAGCTCAAATCTTGGATCAGGATCACCTGTATTTAAATTTTCTGCAGATCCTGAAACATTCTCACAAGATTTGTTAAAACAGTTGGTAACTAAATCAAGATCAAATAGCCAATCAGGACCAGAACCAGCCACACAGGGTGTGTGTTCATTGAAAGTCACATTGGCTGACTCCTCAACAATTCTAGTTCTGAGATTGTATACTCTATAAGCCTTGGCTTGGGAAGAGTATCCAATGAAGTGTCCATCATCTGATTTCTCAGCAAACTTGGCAATTTGATCCTTGGTATTCAAGATGGTGCAGGGACATCCAAATGACCTGAGAAAACCAATGAAAGGTTTTCTCTTGTGCCAAAGTTCATAAGGAGTCTTACCATGTGTCTTAACTACTGAAACTCTGTTTTGCACATAGCAAGCAGTAGTTTACTACTGCCTCTGCCCAGAAGGTGATGGGCAGTTTAGAGTCAGACAACATAGTTCTTGCAGCTTCAATTAGTGTCCTGTTTCTCCTCTCAGCAATCCATTTTGCTGAGGAGTCCTGGGAGCACTATATTGTCTTGTAATACCTTTTTCATCACAAAATGTATCAAGGAATTGATTCTTGAATTCAGTTCCTTGATCACATCTTATGGTTTTGACCTTGTGATCACTTTGATTCTCAATTTTTAAGATGAAATTCTTCAGAATCTCAGGGGTTTCATATTTAGTTCTAAGAAAGAAAACCCAAGTAAATCTTGTAAAATCATCTGTGATCACCAAACAATAAGAGGTCCTTCCTAGACTCATTACACTGGTGAGGCCAAAGAGATCCATATGTAACAAATGTAGGGGAGTAGTGATAGAGTTCTTTTCCTTAGGCTTGTGAGATACCTTATGTTGCTTCCCTTTCAGGCATGCAACACAATGATCATCACTTGTAAACTCTTTCTTTGGCATTCCAATTACCAAATCATGTTTAATTAGTTTATTCATGTTCTTAAAGTTTACATGGCACATTCTTTTATGCCATAGGAAAGACTCATCACTATTTGCTTTTGATAGAAAGCATGAAACTTCTCCAGAGGGAGATGTTTCTTGCAAATCCATCTTGTACATGTTCCCTTTCCTGGGGGCTCTGAGCAGGATATGCTCATGAGGAATGACCACTCCAGGCTTGAGAACAATGCACTCATGCTCAGTAAAGAGCATGTTATGACTCTGATCACAAAATTTGGATACACTCAGAAGATTGTACCCAAGCTCCTTGACAAAGTTTACCTTTTCAATGCTGAGCTTACCATTTGTGACCTTGCCCCTTCCAGAAATGTAACCACCTTCATCTCCTCCAAAAGCAACTGGTCCTCCATCAATTCTCTCAAAGTTATGAGTAGTGACCTATTGCCTGTCATGTGCCTGGAACAGCCACTATCAATTATCAAGGCATTCTCTTTGTCTTGAGTTGTTCCTGCACAAAGAAAATGATTAGTTACATTTGGAAACCCAAGCCTTACTTGTCTTGGGCTCACTAAGTATAATAGAAGGTAATGCAACAGTAATAGATCCTATGGTTGTGCTAGAGGGATCTTCAGCTGTTGTTGATGGAGAAACTTCAGTCACTTGGTCTTTCTTAGACTTCCACACCACCTTTGGAGTCTTGGACTTGACCTTCAAAACCTTGGAAGCTTTTGGGTCTTCACAAGTTTTGATGACTGATCCTTTGGAAGATTCTGCAGTCACTGCAGCAGACTTCAGTGCTTCGGAAGAACTCCTTTCTTCCGAGACCAATTTTTCTTCCGAAGGTAATTTTCCATTTACCTTCTTCTTTGATTTGGAGCTTCCGAAGGAAACAGATTTTCCTTCCGAAGCTTGAATCTTCTTGAAACTCTTTGAAGTCTTTGTATTGGTCATATGGACAGTACTTTTAGGATTATATGGACAATCCTTAGCAATGTGAGAGGTACTTTCACGCATGACACACAACATTTTCTTCTTCATAAGAGTCTCCTTATGAGAGCAAGACTGTCTTTGGTCATATCCCTTCTCCACCTTCATCTTTGTAGATGCTGAGACAGTTCTTTTGGGCTGTGAACTGTTCTTGGAGTTTGATGGTTCAGGCTGTGCAGCAGTGGTACACAGCAGATCAGTCTTCTTCTTGGTACTGAGATGATTTGAACAAGAACCAGAACTCTTAGCTGAGGAGTTTTGGTTGATGCTTTTGTCTTTACTACTTTAAACCCTGCAGAGATAAAAACTTGTTTCTGCTTAGAGTCAAAAGTAGCCTTGATCTCTTGAGCCTTCTTTGCCTTTCTTTTGCTTTTCCTGATCAAGTTCTTTCTCTTTGACTTGGTCATCACAGTAGACTTCTTCTCCTCAGAAGGATAGTGGCCCTTAGTTTAATCCTCCTCTTCACTCTTCTCAGAGGAATTCTTCACTATCTCTTCTTCATCCTCTTCACTTATAGGATCTATGAGAGGAAGCTCATCTTCATAAGTTCCACACCTAGGAGATCTTACAGACAAGATCGTGTGTGGAGGAGCTATCTCATTTGATCCCAGTCCTTGTCTATTTTGATAACACACTTTGTTGTGCAGGGATGAGGATATCATGTTCTTGAAGGTCTCTTCTTCAAGAACACTCTTTTCTGCCCTGGCTTTGCTGATCACAAGCTCAGCCTGGCACTCAGTCAGCTTAGTTATGAGATCTTGGATTTGAGTCCTAAAATCTGTATGTTCATGTTTTAGTACTGAAATGGTTTTCTCCAAGTCCTCTATCTTTAGCTTATAATCATTTTCAGACTTTCTAAAATCAGATTTTAAAATGTTTAAGGACTCAAGATCAGATCTCATTTCCAAGTTATAGGACCTATATCTGTTAACTTTAGCAATGCATTCAGGAGTACAGAGATGTCCCAATACCTTGGCTTCATCATGATCTGCCATTAGTGCTTGGTTTGGAGAAGTATCTTCCACCTGAAAGCTCCAGTCAAAGCCTCCTTCTTCAACAGCAACAACAGCTTGTTGCTTTGGCTTCTCATTCTAAGGGACTTTGTCAGTGTAGTTTGCTCTGGTTTGGGATTGGCCACCATTTGTTTTAGTTGCCTTACACTCTCTAGCAAAGTGGCCCATCAAGTTACAGTTGTAACACTTGACTTTGCTTTTATCCAAGCCAAACTTTCCACTGGTTGCATTGCTTGGAAACCTCCTTCCAGTTCTCTTGTAGAACTTCTTGGCTCTATGAGTGAGGAGAGCCATCTGTTGAACTATTTCCATATATTCCAGGTCATCTGGATGGATACAATCCAAGTCTTCAAGAGTGAAAAGAGAGTTACCACAACTTTCATCAGAAGACACAAAAGCTTGAGAAGAGCTTGTCTCTTGGAATGGGCTTCCTTGAGTGTAGTTCTCCCTAGGTGTCTCTGGGAAGGTGATGAAAGGACCCTTTGGTGAGTTGTCAGGATAGCATATAAGATGATGTTGAGGTTCTATGCTATCCCTTTCAACCACATGCAGGGCTGAACCCATTTGATTGTTGGAGTTGCCAGATGAACCTTGCATGTTCATCTCCATCTGGTAGCCACTGAGAATCCCATATACCTCTGTCAGAGTAAGAGTATTGAGATCTTCAGTCCTCTTGATCACCACACAGTAGTGTGTCCATTGCCTAGGAAGTGAGGACATGAACTTCCTTACAATGTCTCTGTTTTCAAGAGGAACTCCTCCATCCACAAGGGTATCCACTATCTCAACATACCTAAAGTATTGCTGAGTCATGGTTTCACCTATTTTGAAGGTGAAGTTTTCAAACTGCTGCTTCAGGAGATCCTTCTTGTTCTCTTTGGCTTCAGAGGAGCCTTCATACATCAGTTTTAGTGCATACCACAGCTGTTTAGCTGTTTTGCACTTCTTGAAACCTCTGTACACAGAGTTTGGAAAGGCAGTTTAAAGAGCAGTCATGGCCTTTCTATCAATCTCTACTCTCTTCTTATCTTCATCAGAGTAGTTGGCCACATCTTTGGGGATCATACCAGCACCAAAAGCAGAAGGAGTGCTGGGTATGAAAGGTCCATTTTCAACAGATTCCCACATTCTTGAGTCTAGAGACCTGATGAAACCTTCCATTTTCATACACCAGGTATCAAGTCATCAAGATGATCAGTGGGGACTTGTTCATGGTTCCAGTCTCCATATCAGTCTTTGAAATGGAGGCCATTTTGAAAGTTTAGTATTTGTGTGTGTGAGGGATCTTAAGATGGTGAGATCTTATATCAAGAGCCTGAAATGCTCTGATACCAATTGCAGGACCGGTTAAGGGCTTAACAATTACAACACAACAACACAAAGAGGAGACTAACTAAACTTGATCAAACAGTAAACTGGATTAACCAAGATGATGATACAAAGAACACAAGTAATGATAAAGAGACAGAACAAGAGATTTGGGTTTCAAGGAGGCAGTATATTGCTTTCTCAAGTTCTATTACAAGTGTTACAAAGCATAAAGAAAGATACTAGAACTTGGAATACTTATACTACAACCTACAGCCGGCTATACTTTGAAAGCCAGCTAGATACAATTGACTAGACACAAACAAAATCAATTGTAGAATCAAAAGGCATATCTGCCTTTTGACCTTGTGACTATGACATGCCATAGCTCACATCCTTATCTATTACAAAAAGGATAAAGTACATAAAGTAGAAAGTTACAGACTCAAGACCTCAATGTACAGTTACCAAAAGCATGGACCTTTTCACCAACTCATGTAAGTTGGTGACTTTACAGAGACGCAGCGGAAAGGTGTCCAGCTTTATGGAACAGTACATCAGATAAAGCATGTTACTAAAAGTCTTCGGAAGAAATCTATCTTCATAGGATGAAGCTTCGGAAGACTTTATCTCTGAGGCTTCGGAAGACTTCATATTTGGCTTCGGAAGATTTTACACTTAGAATATTTCTAGTGTATGGTGCAATTCTTCTTCAGTACTTAGTGCATTACTTGCAGAGAGACATTGGATGTTTTGGTTTGCATCAGACTTAAAGGAATCCTTACAGGTACCTAGCACAAACACACACAACAAACATAATGTCAGGTCCGCTGGCAGTTAAATACATAAATGATCCTATCATTGATCTATATAATCTTTGATCAACAGTTTTTCCTTTAGGATCAGGTACAATCTTTTCAATTGTTGAGGCTGGTGTTTTGCATGAAGATGTATCAGCAAGGTTATACTTCTTCAATATTTGATGTATGTATTTCTCTTGATTGATGAAAATGCCATCTCTCTTCTGATGAACTTATAGACCAAGAAAGAAAGTTAATTCTCCCATTGAACTCGTTTGAAACTCAAATTTCATCAACACTTCAAAGCTCACACATAATCTATTGTTAGTTTAGCCAAATATAATCTCATCAACATAAATTTGAACAACTAAGAGATCTTTATGTTCTTGTTTGAGAAAGAGAGTCTGATCAATGGTTCCCCTTTTGTATCCATGCTTGAGCAAGAAAGATGATAATGTTTCATACCACTTTCTTGGTGCTTGATGAAGACCATACAAAGCTTTATCAAGTTTGTATACCCTGTGTGGGTAATGAGGATCTTCAAATATAGGAGGTTGTGCTACATAGACTTCTTCATCAATTTTCCCATATAAGAAAGCACATTTGACATCCATTTGATAGACAGTGAACTTCTTTTACGATGCATATGCTAGGAATACTCTTATGGCTTTTATTCTTGCAACTGGTGCAAAAACTTCATCATAGTCTATCCCTTCTTCTTGTGTGTAACCTTGTGCAATCAACCTTGCTTTGTTTCTCACAATTATACCCCTGTCATCTAGTTTATTTTTTAAGAGCCATCTTGTTCCAATTGGATGTTGGCCTTCAAGTAAATCAACTAGATTCCAGACTTTCTTCTTCCTGAATTGTTAAAGCTCTTCTTGCATAGCATCAATCCAGCTATTGTTCTTTAGAGCAGTTGTGATGTTTAGAGGAACCACTTGTGAAAGAAAACAAGTGAAAAGACAGATGTTTGCAGCTCCACCTTGGCTTCTTGTTGTTCTTTTATCAAGATCACCAATAATGTTGTTTACAAGATGAGTCTTATGAATTCTTGTTGTTGGAGTTGATTCAACTGGAATAGATGATTCCAAGTTAGTCATATTCATTTATGCAGATGGATCCAATCCAGCTGATGAATTTAGGAAGTAATCAAAGTGTTCCTCCTGTTCATCATTGGGTATCGATTGAACTTCCTGAGTTTGAACATCAGGTGCATCATTAATATCTTCCACAGGAACTTCTCCGGAAGCATTTTGTTCTTTCGTAGGAGTTTCAGGAACATCTACGGATGGTATATTTGTACTTGCTGAATCATCTCCAATGTTTGTTGTATCTTCTTGAGAGCATCGAACAGCTGCTGAGACATTATTCATATCTCCAGATGCAGAGTCCGCAACTGCTGATGAAGTGTTTCCATCTTAGGATGTGCATCCATTTTGCTGGACTTGTGCAGTATCATTGTTATTAGTTGTTGTTCCTTGTTCCAAGATACTTAATGTGTGTATTCTTGGAGGATCAGCAGACAATGACACTTCATTCATATTTGGGGGAACAAATGGATAACATGTATCATCAGATCCTGCATTATTCAAATAACCAGAGTTAAATGAGTCTGTTAGTGCATCTATATCAAACAACCATGATGATCCTTTAACTGATTTAGGAAATAAGGATTCATCAAATGATACATTAGTAGTTTCTTCCACAATGTTATGTTGTGGAATGTTGATACTAAAAGATTTAGATGTTGAAGAATATCCAACAAAGAAACCATCATAGGCGTTTTCTGATAATTTTTCCAATTGTTCTTTTGTGTTTAAAATAGATACATGACACCCAAAAGCTCTAAGATATCCTATGTAAGGTTTTCTTTTAAATAAAAGCTCATAAGGTGTTTTATTATGTTATTTGACAATCAATGTCCTATTTTGAACATTGCATGATGTATTCACTGATTTAGCCTAAAAGGTGATTGGCAATTGTGAATCACCTAGCATTGTTCTTGCTGCTTCAATTAGTGTTCTGTTTCTTCTTTCAGCAACTCCATTCTATTGTGGAGTTCTTGGTGCACTGAATTGTCTTGAAATACCTTTATTCCTGCAAAAGAAATCTATGTCAGTATTAACAAATTCAGTCCCATTGTCACTCCTAAGAATTTTAACTTTTAAATCAAGTTAATTCTCAATCTTGATGACAAAGTCCATTAATGTTTTTGATGTTTCACTCTTTAGTTTTAAGATGAAGACCCATGTGAATCTAGTGAAATCATCCACTATCACCAAATAATATTGCCTCTTTCTAATGCTCATTACATTGGTTGGACCAAACAGATCCATATGAAGCAATTTGAGTATGTAATGTTTGTATTGATAATTTTGAATTTATGAGACTCTCTATGTTGTTTTCCTTTATAACATGAAGGACAATGATTTGAACAATAAAACTCTTTCTTTGGCAATCCAATGACTAAGTCATTTTTCACCAATTTGTTCATGTTCTTCATGTTAGAATGAACAAGCCTTCTATGCCACAATTGAGATTCATCTTTTGATGACTTACATAGGAAGCATGTTTCATGTCTTGTGAGTGAAGTGTTGTTCATATCCAAAACATATGTGTTTCCTTTTCTTAATGCTTTAAGAAGGATCCAATCTTCTGGAACTAAAAAACCTGGCTTAAGAATGTAACAATTAGTGTTATCAAATAATATGGTATAATTTTGATCACAAATTTGATACACACTCAGTAAATTATATTGTAAATTTTCACAATAGTTTACTTTCTAAAATTTGAGCACACCATTAGTTACCATTCCTTCACCAACTATTTTACCTCCCTTCTTATCCCCACCAAATGCCACATATAAGGCATTTTTATGCTTGAAATCATGGAGAAGTGTACATTTTCCTATCATATGCCTGGAACAATCACTATGAACATACCACTTGTTGTCAGCTCTCCAAGATTGTTCCTAAACAGAGAAAGAAATCAGTTAGAATTGACAACCCAAGCCTTAATGATCTTGGGTTTGCCACGAGTGTCAAAAATTATTACTCCGTCATGAGTAAGTCTTGAAGTTTCAGTATTAATTTTAGTTTTAATTGATTTATTCTGAGTTGTTTCAGGTGAGGATGATTTTGTTGAAGATGAGGTCGTTAAACTAGGTCCTGGTTTCTTAATCTCTTCTTCATTCACCTTATTTTTGTTGGTTTGATGCTTTGGTTTTTATAATGAATCTTGATTGTTGAAAGTTTCATTATCTTTTGATTTCGATTGAGGTACATGAGTTCCCTTTTCAAAATTATCAAAGAAAGCAACATCAGCATTTGTTTCTTTTTTAGTCAAATCCACCCTTTTGTGAGGTGTTTTTGATTGCTGAAATGTTGTTCTTTTCTTCAAAGGTTGAACATCAGTGGATGTTTTCTCCTTTGGTTTTGGATTTTGTTTTTGTTATTGCTTCTTATTTTTTGAATCTTTTTCACAATTAGTAGATTGAGTGTCTGATTCAGTTTTATCAGATTGTTTCTTCTTTGTGCTCTTTGTCTTGTTCTTTTTGTTGAAATAACATTCCTGAGTTGAATGGTTATTTTTGTTACAAATAGCACAATGTTTGTTGAAGTAGCAGTCAGATTGCAAGACCGGTGAAGGGTATGCACTTACAACACAACAACACAATGAGGAGAGTTGCTTAGAACACTTAACAAATCAAATAGGGAACTGGTTAACTTTTGGTGAAAGATGCTAAGAACACAAGTAAATATGAGACCCAACAAGATGGCAAACAACACAAGTAATTGGTTTTCAAGAATGTTGTATATTGCTTCTCAAGTTCTATTACAAATGTTACAAAGCATACGATAAAAGTTACAAGTACTTGAGATACTTTATACTACATCCTACAGCCGGCCACACTTTGAATGCTAACTGGATACAATTGACTAGACAACTTCAAAATCAAATATAGAGTCAAAAGGAAGATTTGCCTTTTGACTAGTGACTATGACATGCCATAGCCAACATCCTAATATATTACAACAAGGATAAAGGTACATAAAGTAGAAAGCATGGATTCAAGACCTCAATGTACAGTTACCAAAAGCATGGACCTTTCACCAACTCATGTAAGTTGGTGACTTTACAGAGTTGCAGTGGAAAGGTGGTCCAGCTTTATGGTAAAGTACATCAGATAAAGGCATATCCTTAAAAGTCTTCGGAAGAAATCTGTCTTCACTCTTTGGCTTCGGAAGACTTTGTCTTTGAAGCTTTGGAAGACTTCACTTTTGGCTTTGGAAGATGTTGGTATTGGCTTCGAAAGATTTTACACTTAGAATATTTCTAGTGCATGGTGTAAAACTTCCGAAGCATTTATAGTTCTGTTCTTCAGTGCATGCATCCAGAGAGACTTTAGATGTTTTGGCTGCATCAGACTTATAGGAATCCTTACAAACTCCCCCTAGGCCGATGCTACCAAAACATTTAGAAGATCTTCAGATGTTGACAGTCCTCAGGATGATGATGACCATACCCTTCTTCATCAGATGGTCAGGATCACTCAGACTCTCATAATATCTTCTCATCTCAAAGAGATCATGCAGAGGTAAGTTGCTTAAGTCTTGCCATGTGTAGACATTCTCAACACCTTGATCTCTGATCACATGCCATCTCTCTGGATTAGTTGTGAAGATCCAGGATAAGTTGGGTCTCTCAGCTGCAAGAGGATCCACTTGAACTGGAGTTGATTGAGCTGTCTCTTCATGCACTTCCTCAGGTTGATCTGACTCAGCCTGAGGTGTAGAGGTGGATGATTCAGGCTTCTTCTTCTTCTTTGACTCTGGTTTGGAAGCCATCCTCTTCTTCCTCTTAGAATACTTCAACTTAGAAGACTAGTCTGCAGCACCTTGTTAATCAGTCTTGTCTATCTCAGTTGGGTGTTCCTCCCTCACAGGTTCAGAAGGAGAGGGAGTTTGACCCTACCGTGGATCAGAAGATGAAGCTTGCTGAGGCTCAACAGGAGGTCTAGGTTGTGTTGTCTCAGGTTGTTCAACCTTAACCTCCACTTCAGGTAGGACTTGACTTGGAGGGGAGTGTAAGTCAATCAGCTCTCCACTCTTGATCTTCTGCTTGATTACCCTGATATGCTCATCCATTATGGATGGAGACATAGGGCCAAGTCTCCTTCTAGAGAATCCATACAGCTTCAAGAAGCTCATCATCCTTTGTCTGTCAGCAGACTTCTTCATACTCTTTTGGATGATGGTTCTTGACTTTGCAGCATCTTCCCTCATCTTTTTCTTTGTTGCCTTTTGTTCTTTGAGCACTTGAAGTTCAAGCTGTTTGAGATACTCAAACTCAATGTACTCAAAGGACAAGGGAAGAAGTGCAGATGCCTGGTAGAGACCTGTGGCACTCAGGTAGTTAATCATGTTTTGCCTATCTGTTTCCTTGTCTACCTGAGGTTCTTGTGTAGCTGCCACATCCTCTTGCACAGGGCTTTCTTGAATTAGGGAGAGAGTTGGAACATGCTTGTATAACCTTTTCTGTCTCTTCTCCTCTTTGAATTGAAGAAGTAGCCTTGCATCATCTGCTTCCTTCATCTCTCTTGACACTTCCATGTCAGTCAGTTCATCTAATTGCTCTAAGAGGAGAGATATAATCTCATCTATGTCATAGTTCCTGGTCTGCAGGTAAGTAATCATGACTGCCCTCAACTCGTCATCTTGAGTGTTTAGTCTGGGGGCAGCCCTGATTGCATCTTGCATAAAGCCTGAAGACCTAGAGGAACTTTCTCCCCTTTAGCTTCCTCTTCGTCTCTCTCTCCTCCTCCTCAATCTCCTCAGGAGTTAGAATCCTTTTCTCTTTGTCACCCATAGACCTTTGTGACATAGGGTGGAGAGAGCTTTGGCCTTCATTGCTTGGTGTAGCATCTAAGCTCTGCCCAGAGAGAGGTTGTGAGACACCTTCACCAGCAGGTGTTTCACAGAGGGAATGAATTTCTAAAGCAGTTGTTGGTGTGACAGGGCTCTCAGGCTATACCACTAAACCTTCAGCCAAGGTTTTCCCTTTGAAGCTAATCTCAGGGTCTGCCTCAACATCCAGTTGACCAATGACATTATCTGATTGCCTTTGTCTCCTTCTAAGGTTGAACTCTTCAGTAATTCTGTCTTGAATCCTGAGTGCTAACCTGTCAGCTTGTCTTGATTGACTTGGGTTGACAAGTGACATGTTGATCAGGTCAAGACGTTCATAGTAGTTCAAGGTTTGAAAAATACTTCTTGCTGCCCTTAAACTCTGTGAAAATGAGGGCTCTTCAATCAGCATCATACCTCCACCCAATAATGTAGTTTATAATGTTCACATTAATGTGAACTTGAGGAAGTTGTTGAGTATGCACATTGCAAGTGAGGATGGTGAGTCCTCAATGTCCATACTCCCTGAAGAACTCCCAGGTTCTGTGACTGTAATAACTTTCTCTCCCTTTTTGGTAGCATCACCCTCTTGCATAGGTGAGCTAGGATTTAGGTCAATCACATTCACGGGTTCTTGTGTTCCTGGTTGAGCTCCCCTTAAAGGTCTCCCAGCTAGTTTTTCCCTGAGATAAAATATCTCAAGTTGTTGATCATTGACCCTATATTGCAGGGTAGTCACCTGAGATTCAAGGTGACTAACCTTAGAGACTAAATAGGAGTATGTTTTTGACAGTTTTTGCACCTTTAGTCTCAGATTCCCCTCATCTTCATCAGAAGAATCATTGGGGGATGAGATGATTGGACTAAGGTCCTCTCTCTCACCACCAACTAAAGGTGCTTGGCTGCTGGATTTCCTCTGCACATTGACAGCCTCAGTTGAAGTGTCAATGGGCTGAGTTGCCATGGTTGAGGTCTTAAAGCAGAAGTGAGAGCCTCTTCCATATGGATATCCTGAACAGGTTCAGAAGTATCCACCTCAGTGATGGGTGACTGATGTGGGCTAGACAAATAAGACTCAGGAGTACTTATCTCTCTTTGAGTAGGGAAAAAGTAGAGAGACAAATGGTACCCATTGAAACCTAAGTCTTCATCAGTATAGAATGAGAGGTTGGGAATAGGTTGATTTAAGTCTAAAGGCTGGGGATGGTAACTGTCCGCTGAAGGTTGTTCACTTGAGTGTTGAGACTCAGAGTGAAGGCTGAAGTCAGTTGGGCTTGTAAGCTCATTAGGGTGAGCATGAGGAGCCTCACCACTGATTTTTGAAGAGCTGGGAGTGGTTTGCTCCTCATGGGAAGTGGGAGCTCCAGTGTCCACTTTCTCCTGTATGGGTGAGTATATGGGGGCCTGCACAGACTCAATAGCTTGAGCAGGGGTTCGTTTGGATTTTCTTTGGTAGGTGAGGGTGATTTGTGGTCCTTTTGGTGGTTGGGAGGTAGAAGGTGTGGGTTCAACACTAGCTTGTGTTGCTAGGTTGTCACCTTAAGCAATAAGCTCAAACATTTTTTGGACAAGGGCTGTTTCTACCCCTGAGAAGCCTAAAGTCGGCTTCTTCCTAATTTTAAAGATGTCGGGCTTCATCTGTCCCAATTTCAGAATATTATCTGTTTCCCTCAACTGTGAGCCCAGTTCACAATTGAGAATGTGTTGAACATATCTAGGAAACATATAATACACTAAGGAGTCCAAGTTAGCAAGCAAATTTGTATATACAAACTGAGAGTACCTGAACTTGACCTCTTCAACCATTCCATGTACTATGAAGGAGAGATCCTCAGGAATCTGGTTCCACCCTCATTGCTTGTTTGACAAGCTGTGGATAACCACATGAAGCAGTTATTTCCACTGCGATGAGACCTTCCCTTTCCTGAAGGTCTTTACAGAGAAATCTCCCTCATAGCCCATCTGCTCAAAAGAATGATTTACAGCTTCCTTTGGGAAGGACAACTCACCTTCTTCATCATCCAGCTGCAAGTGAGTGTTGATGATGGCTGGAGTGATGAAGATTGTCCTCCCTTGCACTGTGGCAGACAGTGCCTTCTCCCCATGCATAATGACCTCTTGGCAGGTCTTCCAGAATTCAAGCAGATGTTCCTCATAGAGAGTAGATCAATGGTAAGGGAGGTGAAGTAGTTACATAGAGCTAAGAAACGGCAAATCTCTGAGAAACTTTCATCTTTCTCAAAGCTTAATAGAGCAACATGGTTGTGTTGCCTGCAAAGTTGCATGGAAAAATCTGGGTTGTTTCTGCGGTTTAGGTTGGCCATTTGAGAAGCTTAAGGATGAATAAAGATGAAGAACAAAGGCGGTTTGGGAGAATTTAGGTTTAAGGAATAGTATAATTGAAGAAGATAGTGAAAGAGGGGGGAATCGTTGGGTATTTATGTGAAAAGGATTTGAGACAATGTTAATGAAAGAGGATAAACTTTGAAGTCCGAATGTTGGTCCCACCTCTGAAAAGTAGTTTGCTTTTGCCCAAAAAGTAGTATTCTTGGAAGTCAAGAAATCTTTCGAAGGTTATTTGCTTCGGAAGTTCTGAAGAAAAAGCTTTCGAAGGAAAATTGGCTTCGCAAGATGTTTCAAAGGTTTTTGAGAATTTTGCTTCGAAAGAGAATTAACACTCAGAGATTTTTATTCAAAGGAGAATAAAAACTTCCGAAGGTAAATTGCTTTTGGAAGAAACTTGTTCTTTGAAAACATACAGAGTACTTAAGTTGATTTTAAGCTTCGGAAGACATTTCAGTATTTTCTTCCGAAGGTAAAATTACTGAAGCAATTATTTGTTTACTAAGACATAAATTTCTTTCGAAGGTAATTTTAAATCTTCTGAAAAGAAAAGAGATCAAAATTTTCAAAAATCTAAGAAAAGTCTTTTGAAAAGATTTTCTTCCAAAGAAAAAAAGGGCTTATGAAGGTGATGAAATAGACAATTTAGGACACACAGGTTTTAGAAATAATTATGATTAAGTTTTAAGAAAAGCTATTCAAAGTTAATCATCCCAATAGCTGATACAAGATATTTAAATCTCTACTCATCAAAAGCTTTGGTGAAAAGATCAGCATATTGTTCATTTGTGTTAACTTTGACTAGTTTGATTAAACCCTTTTCAAAGTTATCTCTAATCATATGATACCTGATATTGATATGCTTTGTCCTTGAGTGCTGCACAGGATTTTATGTGATTGAGATAGCACTGTTGTTGTCTATGTGGATGGTAGTCTCCTTGAAGTTGAATCCATAGTCCAACATCTGATTTTGAATCCAAAGCACTTGAGCACAGCAACTTGCAGCAGCAATGTATTCAGCCTCAACAGCTGATGCAGACACACAGGATTGTTTCTTACATTGCCAAGAGACTACTCTTCCACCAAGAAATTGACATCCCTCTGATGTAGACTTTTCAGTCATGTTGCAGCCACCATAGTCACTATCTGTATAAGCATACAGTTTAAAGTCATAATTCTTTAGATACTAAAGGCCAAGTGATGGACCACCTTTGAGATATCTTAAAATTCTTTTGACAGTGACCAGGTGTGACATCTTGGGGTCGGCTTGATATCTTGCACAAGTGCAAGTTGCAAACATGATATCTGGCCTGCTGGCTATGAGGTACATAAGAGACCCAATCATTGCTCTATAGAGATGCTCATCAACACACTCCCTCTCAAGATCAGGTCCAAGGGAGTGATTTCTGGCTATGGGTGTCTTAGCAACCTTACAATCAGTCATGTAGAACCTTTTAAGTATGTCTTGTACATACTTTGACTTACATATAAAGATGCCATTGTCAACTTGCTTCACTTGAATTCATAGAAAGAAATTGAGTTCCCCCATGGCACTCATTTCAAACCTGTCCTTCATCAGCTTCTCAAAATCTTTGCAGTGCTTTGGATTAGTTGATCCAAAGATAATGTCACCTACATATACTTGAACTAGCATTTGTCATTTCATGTTCCTTTGATTAAGAGAGTTCCATCTATAGTACCCCGTTTGTAGCCATGTTGACAGAGATACTGAGATAGAGTCTCATACCACTTCCTTAGTGCTTGGTGCAGCCCATAAAGAGATTTATCAAGCTTGCAGATATAATCAGGATGATCAGGATCTTCAAACCCAGGTTGTTATCTGACATACACCTCTTCATCAATCACCCCATAAAGAAAAGCACACTTGACATCAACTTGGTAGACCTTGAAGTTCTTGGATGCAGCAAAAGCTAGGAATATCCTAACAGCTTCAAGTCTTGCTACAGGACCAAAAACATCTGTGTAGTCAATTCCTTCTTCTTGAGTACACCGTTGAACAACTTGTCTTGTCTTGTTCTTGATGACAAGTCCTCTATCATCCTTCTTATTCCTGCAAACCAATTTTGTTCCTATGGTAGTCTTCCCTTGAGGAAGAGGACATAGGTTTCACACCTTTTACCTTTTGAATTGAAGCAGCTCCTCTTGCATAGCTTCAGCCTAACTTCCATCCTTTAGAGCCTCATCAATTTTTTTTGGCTCTATCTAGGACAAGAAACAAGAGTGAAGACAAAAATTTGCTTCATGGGTATGTCGTCTTGTTCTCACCCCTGAATCAACATCTCCAATGATGTTTGTGGTAGGATGAGACTTGTGGATCCTCAGCTGAGGGATCACAACAAGTTACTTAGACAGATCTAAATTTGAAAAATTCTGATCTGGCAAGGAAGATTCATCCTCCATATCAGCACACTTATCAAGATTGACTTGATCCAACGAGTGTGTGACATCATTGATGTTGTCTTCAATGGAGTGGTTTTCAGCATCAAGAAATTCCTGATCACTTTCACCACCACCATTTTCTCCAACATTTGAAGCTCCTTCCTCTGAGTTTAGTGTCTCTAAACTGGAATTTGAAGGCACCCCAGAAGTATCAGCAGGATTTGTTATTGATGTGCTGGTAGAAGCTTCATTTGCAGTATTGGTTACCACTGGAGCTGAAGATGTGTAACTTGAAGGTCTTCTTAGCTAAAATCTTGGGTCAAGATCACCTGTAGGTAGTATATCTGTAGATCTTGAAACATTCTCACAAGATTTGTTAAAATAGATGGTAACTAGATCAAGATCAAATAGCCAATCCGGACAAGAACCTTTCACACTAGGAGTGTGCTCATTGAAAGTCACATTGGCTGACTCCTCAACTATTCTAGTTCTGAGATTGTATACTCTATAAGCTTTAGCTTGAGAAGAGTATCCAATAAAGTGTCCATCATCTGATTTCTCAGCAAACTTGGCAATTTGATCTTTGGTATTCAAGATGGTGCAAGGACATCCAAATGACATGAGAAAACCAATGAAAGATTTTCTCTTGTGCCAAAGTTCATAAGGAGTCTTACCATGTGTCTTAACCACTAAAACTCTGTTTTGCACATAGCAAGTAGTGTTGACTGCCTCTGCCCAGAAGGTGATGGGCAGTTTAGAGTCAGACAACATAGTTCTTGAAGCTTCAATTAGTGTCATGTTTCTCCTCTCAGCAACACCATTTTGCTTAGGAGTCCTGGGAGCACTATATTGTCTTGTAATACCTTTTTCTTCTAAAAATTTATCAAGGATTTGATTCTTGAATTCAGTTCCTTGATCACATCTTATGGTTTTGACCTTGTGATCACATTGATTCTTAATCTTTAAGATGAAATTCTTCAGAATCTCAGGGGTCTCATCCTTAGTTCTAAGAAAGAAGACCCAAGTGAATCTTGTAAAGTCATCTATGATCACCAAACAGTAAGAGGTCCTTCCTAGACTCATTACACTTGTGGGGCCAAAGTGATCCATATGTAATAAGTTTAGGGGATTAATGATGGAATTTCTTTCCTTTGGCTTGTGAGATACCTTGAGTTGCTTCCCCTTCAGGCATGCAATGCAGTGGTCATCACTTGTAAACTTTTTCTTTGGTATTCCAGTTACCAAATCATTCTTAATTAATTTATTCATATTTTTAAAGTTTACATGGCACATTCTTTTATGCCAGAGGAAAGACTCATCATTATTTGCTTTAGACAGAAAGCATGAAACTTCTCCTGAGGGAGATGTTTCTTGCAAGTCCATCTTGTACATGTTCCTTTTCCTGGGGGCTCTGAGCAGGATGTGCTCATGAGGAATGACCACCCTGGGCCTGAGAACAATGCACTCATGCTCAGTGAAGAGCATGTTATGTCTCTGATCACAAAATTGGGATACGCTCAGAAGATTGTACCCAAGCTCCTTGACAAAGTTTACCTTCTTAATGTTGAGCTTACCATTTGTGACCTTGCCCCTTCCTGTAATGTAACCTCCTGCATCTCCTCCAAAAGCAACTGGTCCTCCATCAATTCTTTCAAACTTTTGAAGTAGTGACCTATTTCCTGTCATGTGCCTGGAACAGCCACTATCAATGATCCATACATTTCTGTTTGTCTTGAGTTGTTCTTACATAAAAGAGATGGTTAGTTACATTTGGAAACCCAAGCCTCATTGGTCTTGGGCTCATCAAAAGAAGTTGAAGACAATGCAACAGTAATTGATCCTATAGTCATGGTAGAAGGATCATTTGCTGATGTTGATGAAAAACTTTCAGTCACTTGGTCTTTCTTTGAGTTCCACACCACCTTTGGAAGCTTAGACTTGACCTTCAATACTTCGGAAGTTTTGATGACTGGAGCTTCGAAAGATCTTGCTTTCACTTCAGCAGGCTTCAGTGCTTCGGAAGTATTCCTTTCTTCCAAGACCAAATTTTCTTCCGAAGGTAAGTTTCCACTTGTCTTCTTTTTTATTATGGAGCTTCCGAAGGAAACAGAATTTTCTTTTGAAGCTTGCTTCTTTTTTTCCAGACTCTTAGAAGTTTCTTTCTTGGTCATGTAGAAGTATTCCCACACATAACACAATCTATTTTCTTCCTTCTAGGAGTTTTCCTTTGTGAACAAGGCTAAACTTGATCACTTTCCTTCTCCATCTTCATCTTTGTAGATGTTGTGACAGTTCTTGTGGGAATAGAACTACCTTTGGAGCTGGATGGTTCAGGTTGTACAGTAGTGGTGCACAACTGATCAGCCTTTTTCTTGATGATGGGATGATTTGGACATGAAGCAGAACTCTTGTTGATGGAGTTCAAGTTGGTGTCTTCAGCCTTCACCATTTTAAATCTTGCAGAGATGAAGACTTGCTTCTGTGCAGAATTGAAGGTGCCTTAATCTCTTGAGCCTTTTTGGACTTTCTTTTGGCCTTCTAGACAAGTTCTTTCTTCTTGACTTGGTCATCCCAACAGCTTTGCTTTCCTCAAATGCTCTTCTTAGAGATGGTGATCCTTCTTAGAATGCTCTTCTTCACTCTTCTCAGAGTCATTCTCCACCATCTCCTCTTCATCCTCTTCAGTCATAGGATCAATAAGGGGAAGCTCATATTCACAAGTTCCACACCTAGGAGATCTTACAGACAAGATTGTGTGTAGAGGAGCTATCTCACAAGATCCTAGTCTCTGCTTATTTTGATAACAAACTTTTGCATGCAAGGATGAGAATATTATGTTCTTGAAGGTCTCTTCTTCAAGAACACATTTTTCTGTCTTGGCTTTGCTGATCACAAGCTCAGACTAGCATTTAGTTAACTTGGTAATGAAGTCTTTGATATGAGTCCTGTAGTTTGTATGCTCATGTTTAAGAGTTGAAATGGTTTTCTCTAAGTCCTCTATCTTTAGTTTATAATCATTTTCAGCTCTTTTAAAATCAGCTTTCAAGACATTCAAGGACTCAAGATCAGATCTCATTTCTAAGTTATAGGAACTGTATCTATTTACTTTAGCAATGCATTCAGAAGTACAAAGATGTTTCAATACCTTGGCTTTGTCGTGGTCTGCCATGAGTGCTTGGTAATAAGTGTAGGGGATTAATGATAGAATTTCTTTTCTTTGGCTTGTGAGATACCTTGAGTTGCTTCTCCTTCAGGCATGCAATGCAGTGGTCATCACTTGTAAACTCTTTCTTTGGTATTCCAGTTACCAAATCATTCTTAATTAATTTATTCATATTTTTAAAGTTTACATGGCACATTCTTTTATGCCAGAGGAAAGACTCATCATTATTTGCTTTAGACAAAAAGCATGAAACTTCTCCTGAGGGAGATGTTTTTTGCAAGTCCATCTTATACATGTTCCCTTTCCTGGGGGCTTTGAGCAGGATGTGCTCATAAGGCATGACCACCCCGGGCCTTAGAATAATGCACTCATGTTCAGTGAAGAGCATGTTATAACTCTGATCACAAAATTAGGATGCACTCAAAAGATTGTACCCAAGCTCCTTGATAAAGTTTACCTTCTCAATGCTGAGCTTACCATTTGTGACCTTGCCCCTTCCTGTAATGTAACCTCCTGCATCTCCTCCAAAAGCAACTGGTCCTCCATCAATTTTTTCAAACTTTTGGATTACTGACCTATTGCTTGTCATGTGCCTGGAACAGCCACTGTCAATGATCCATACATTTCTGTTTATCTTGAGCTGTTCCTGCACAAAAGAGATGGTTAGTTACATTTCGAAACCAAGCCTCATTGGTCTTGGGCTCATCAAAAGAAGTTGAAGACAATGCAACAGTAATTGATCCTATAGTCATGCTAGAAGGATTATTTGCTGATGTTGATGAAGAACTTTCAATCACTTGGTCTTTCTTTGACTTCCACACCACCCTTGGAAGCTTAGACTTGACCTTAAATACTTCGGAAGTTTTGATGAAGATCTTGCTTTCACTGCAGCAGGCTTCAGTGCTTCGGAAGTATTCCTTTCTTACGAGACCAAATTTCTTCCGAAGGCAAGTTTTCACTTGTCTTCTTCTTCATTTTAGAGCTTCCGAAGGAAACAGATTTGCCTTCCGAAGCTTGCTTCTTCTTTTCCAAACTCTTAGAAGTTTTCCTCTTGGTCATGTGGAGAGTACTCTTTGGATTGTAAACACAATCCTTAGCAAGATAAGAAGTACTCCCACACATAACACAGTCCATTTTCTTCCTTCTAGGAGTTTTCCTTTGTGAACAAGGCTGAACTTGACACTTTCCTTCTCCATCTTCATCTTTGAGATGTTTAGGTTGTACAGTAGTGGTGCACAACTGATCAGCTTTCTTCTTGATGATGGGATTATTTGGACATGAACCAGAACTCTTGTTGATGGAAGTCAAGTTGGTGTCTTCAGCCTTCACCACTTCAAATCCTGCAGAGATGAAGACTTGTTTCTGTGTTGAATTGAAGGTGGCCTTGATCTCTTGAGTCTTTTTGGACTTTCTTTTGGCCTTCCTGATCAAGTTCTTCCTTCTTGACTTGGTCATCCCAACAGCTTTGCTCTCCTCAGAGGGATGGTGACCCTTCTTAGAATTCTCTTCATCCTCTTCAGTCATAGGATCAATGAGGGGAAGCTCATATTCACAAGTTCCACACCTAGGAGATCTTACAGACAAGATTGTGTGTAGAGGAGCTATCTCACAAGATCCTTGTCCCTACTTATTTTGATAACAAACTTTTGCATGCAAGGATGAGAATATTATGTTCTTGAAGGTCTCTTCTTCAAGAACACATTTTTCTGCCTTGGCTTTGCTGATCACAAGCTCAGACTGGCATTCAGTTAACTTGGTAATGAAGTCTTTGATATGAGTCCTGTAGTTTGTATGCTCATGTTTGAGAGTTGAAATGGTTTTCTCTAATTCCTCTATCTTTAGTTTATAATCATTTTCAGCTCTTTTAAAATCAGCTTTCAAGACATTCAAGGACTCAAGATCAGATCTCATTTCTAAGTTATAGGACCTGTATCTATTTACTTTAGCAATGCATTCAGAAGTACAAAGATGTTTCAATACCTTGGCTTTGTCGTGGTCTGCCATGAGTGCTTGATTTGGAGGTTCATCTTCCACCTGAAAGCTCCAGTCAAAGCCTCCTTCTTCAACATCCTTAGTTCTAAGAGAGAAGACCCAAGTGAATCTTGTAAACTCATCTATGATCACCAAACAGTTAGAGGTCCTTCCTAGACTCATTACACTGGTGGGGCCAAAGTGATCCATATGTAATAAGTGTAGGGGATTAATGATAGAATTTCTTTCCTTTGGCTTGTGAGATACCTTGAGTTGCTTCTCCTTCAGGCATGCAATGCAGTGGTCATCACTTGTAAACTCTTTCTTTGGTATTCCAGTTACCAAATCATTCTTAATTAATTTATTCATATTTTTAAAGTTTACATGGCACATTCTTTTATGCCAGAGGAAAGACTCATCATTATTTTCTTTAGACAAAAAGCATGAAACTTCTCCTGAGGGAGATGTTTCTTGCAAGTCCATCTTATACATGTTCCCTTTCCTGGGGGCTTTGAGCAGGATGTGCTCATAAGGCATGACCACCCCGGGCATTAGAATAATGCACTCATGTTCAGTGAAGAGCATGTTATGACTCTGATCACAAAATTAGGATACACTCAAAAGATTGTACCCAAGCTCCTTGATAAAGTTTACCTTCTCAATGCTGAGCTTACCATTTGTGACCTTGCCCCTTCCTGTAATGTAACCTCCTGCATCTCCTCCAAAAGCAACTGGTCCTCCATCAATTTTTTCAAACTTTTGGATTAGTGACCTATTGCTTGTCATGTGCCTGGAACAGCCACTGTCAGTGATCCATACATTTTTGTTTGTCTTGAGCTGTTCCTGCACAAAAGAGATGGTTAGTTACATTTCGAAACCAAGCCTCATTGGTGTTGGGCTCATCAAAAGAAGTTGAAGACAATGCAACAGTAATTGATCCTATAGTCATGCTAGAAGGATTATTTGCTGATGTTGATGAAGAACTTTCAATCACTTGGTCTTTCTTTGACTTCCACACCACCCTTGGAAGCTTAGACTTGACCTTAAATACTTCGGAAGTTTTGATGAAGATCTTGCTTTCACTGTAGCAGGCTTCAGTGCTTCGGAAGTATTCCTTTCTTACGAGACCAAATTTCTTCCGAAGGCAAGTTTTCACTTGTCTTCTTCTTCATTTTAGAGCTTCCGAAGGAAACAGATTTTCCTTCCGAAGCTTGCTTCTTCTTTTCCAAACTCTTAGAAGTTTTTCTCTTGGTCATGTGGAGAGTACTCTTTGGATTGTAAACACAATCCTTAGCAAGATGAGAAGTACTCCAACACATAACACAGTCCATTTTCTTCCTTCTAGGAGTTTTCCTTTGTGAACAAGGCTGAACTTGACACTTTCCTTCTCCATCTTCATCTTTGAGATGTTTAGGTTGTACAGTAGTGGTGCACAACTGATCAGCCTTCTTCTTGATGATGGGATGATTTGGACATGAACCAGAACTCTTGTTGATGGAAGTCAAGTTGGTGTCTTCAGCCTTCACCACTTCAAATCCTGCAGAGATGAAGACTTGTTTATGTGTTGAATTGAAGGTGGCCTTGATCTCTTGTGTCTTTTTGGACTTTCTTTTGGCCTTCCTGATCAAGTCTTTCCTTCTTGACTTGGTCATCCCAACAGCTTTGCTCTCCTCAGAGGGATGGTGACCCTTCTTAGAATTCTCTTCATCCTCTTCAGTCACAGGATCTATGAGCGGAAGCTCATCTTCACAAGTTCCACACCTAGGAGATCTTACAGACGATTGTGTGTGGAGGAGCTATCTCACAAGATCCTTGTCCCTACTTATTTTGATAACAAACTTTTGCATGCAAGGATGAGGATATTATGTTCTTGAAGGTCTCTTCTTCAAGAACACATTTTTCTGCCTTGGCTTTGCTGATTACAAGCTTAGCCTGGCATTCAGTTAACTTAGTAATGAGGTCTTTGATCTGAGTCCTATAGTTTGTATGCTCATGTTAAAGAGTTGAAATGGTTTTCTCTAAGTCCTCTATCTTTAGTTTATAATCATTTTCAACTCTTTTAAAATCAGCTTTTAAGATATTTAAGGACTCAAGATCATATCTCATTTCTAAGTTATAGGACCTGTATCTATTAACTTTAGCAATGCATTTAGGAGTACAAAGATGTTCCAATACCTTGGCTTCATCGTGGTCTGCCATGAGTGCTTGGTTTGGAGATGCATCTTCTACCTGAAAGCTCCAGTCAAAGCCTCCTTCTTCAACAGCAACTGCAGCTTGCTGCTTTGGCTTCTCATTCTGGGAAACTTTCTCAGTGTAGTTTGGTATGGTTTGTGCTTGGCCACCATTTGTCCTTGGTGCCTTACACTCTCTTGCAAAGTGTCCCATCTGGTTACAGTTGTAACACTTTACTTTGCTTTTATCCAGCCCAAACTTTCCATTGGCTGCATTGCTTCAAACTTTCTCCTTGTCCTCTTGTAGAACTCCTTGGCTCTGTGAGTGAGAAGAGCCATCTGCTGGACTATCTCCATGTACTCCAGATCATCTAGATGGATACAGTCCAAATCTTCAAGGGTGAAGACAAAGTTGTGCGGTTTTATTAGCAGAGACAAATGCATAAGAAGTTCTTGTCTCTTGGAAAGGACTTCCTTGAGTGTAGCTTTCCCTTGGAGTCTCTAAGAAGGTGATGAAAGGGCCCTTTTGTGAGTTGTCAGGGTAGCATATAAGATGATGTTGTGGTTCAATGTTTTTCCTTTCAACCACATGAAGGGCTGAACTCAGTTGATTGCTGGAGTTACCAGATGAGGTTTGCATGTTCATCTCCATCTGGTAGCCACTAAGAATACCATATAACTCTGTAAGAGTAAGATTCTTAAGGTTCTCAGTCGTCTTGATAACAACACAGTAATGTGTCCATTGTCTAGGAAGACTGGACATAAACTTCCTTACAATGTCCCTGTTCTCAAAAGTTACTCCCACATCCATTAGAGTATCCACAATCTCAACATACCTAGAGTATTGTTGAGTCATGGTTTAACCTACCTTAAAGGTGAAGTCTTCAAACTGCTGCTTCAGGAGATCCTTCTTTTTCTCCTTTGCTTTAGTAGACCCCTCGTACATCAGCTTCAGTGCTTCCCATAGTTGCTTGGCAGTTTTGCACTTCTTGAAGCCTCTATAGATGGAGTTTGGAAGAGCAGTTTGAAGGGCTGTCATGGCTTGCTGATCAATCTCTATTCTCTTCCTGTCTTCTTCAGAGTAATCAGCCACAGCCTTAGGAATCATACCACCACCAGTATCAGAAGTGGTGTTTGGTGTAAGGTCCTTCAACAATAGAGTCCCACATCCTGGAGTCTTGAGACTTGATGAAGCCTTCCATTCTTTGACACCAAGTATCAAAGTGTTCAGGAGTGATTAGTGGAGACTTTGTCATAGTTCCAATTTCCATATTAGCTTTGGTAATAGCTGCCATTTGAGTTGTTAAGTATTTTGTGTGTGTGAGGGATCTTAAGATGGTGAGATCTTATATCAAGAGCCTGAAATGCTCCGATACCAAATGCAGGACCGGTGAAGGGTATGCACTTACAACACAACAACATAATGAGGAGAGTTGCTTAGAACACTTAACATATCAAATAGGGAACTGGTTAACTTTTGGTGAAAGATGCTAAGAACACAAGTAAATATGAGATAGAACAAGATGGAAAACAACACAAGTTTCTTCTGAAGGTAAATTGCTTTCAAAAGAAAATTATTCTAAGACATAAGTTTCTTCCGAAGGTAATTATAAATCTTCCGAATTTTTTTTAATTATTATTTATTATTTATTTATTACTATTTACAAGGACAGACACATGTTTTTCTTTGTTGTTTATAATGATTAATCTAAGTTGATCATGCGCAGAGACTCAATTAGAAAATTAAATCTAACTGAATCAAAGGCTTTAGTGAATAAATCAGCAAGCTGATTTGTTGTATCCACTTTGACTAACTTGATCAAACCTTTTTCTGAGCAATCTCTCATAAAATGGTATCTTATTTCAATATGCTTTGTTTTACGATGTTGGACTGGATTAGCAGTGATAAACATAGTAGCTGAATTGACAATATAAATTGGAGTCTGAAGGAAATTGTAACCATGATCAAGCAATTGGTTTTGCAACCAAAGGACTTGACAGCAACCAGCTGAAGCAGCTATGTACTCAGCCTCAACTGTGGATATAGATAGATTTGTTTGTTTCTTGCATTGCCATGAAACTAGTCTTGGTCCTATGAATTGACATCCACCAGTTGTGGATTTTTTGTTATTGTTGCATCCTCCAAAGTCACTATCTTAATATGAGTAGAAAGTGAAGTCACCATCCTTTGGGTACCAAACTCCAAGGGCTGGTTTTCCTTTGAGATATCTGAAAATTCTCTTCACAGCATTCAGATGAGACTCTTTTTGATCTGATTGGTACCTAGAACAAACACACACAACAAACATAATGTCAGGTCTACTGGCAGTTAAATACATAAATGATCCTATCATTGATCTATATAATCTTTGATCAACAGTTTTTCCTGTAGGATCAGGTACAATCTTTTCAATTGTTTAGGCTGGTGTTTTTCATGAAGATGTAACAGCAAGGTTGTACTTCTTCAATATTTGATGTATGCATTTCTCTTGATTGATGAAAATGCCATCTGTCTTCTGATGAACTTGTAGACCAAGAAAGAACGTTAATTCTCCCATTGAACTCGTTTGAAACTCAAATTTCATCAACGCTTCAAAGCTCACACATAATCTATTATTAGTTTAGCCAAATATAATGTCATCAACATAAATTTGAACAACTAAGAGATCTTCTTGTTCTTGTTTGAGAAAGAGAGTCTAATAATTGGTTCCCCTTTTGTATCCATGCTTGAGCAAGAAAGATGATAATGTTTCATACCACTTTCTTGGTGCTTGATGGAGACCATACAAAGCTTTATCAAGTTTGTATACCCTGTGTGGGTAATGAGGATCTTCAAATATAGGAGGTTGTGCTACATAGACTTTTTCATCAATTTTCCCTTATAAGAAAGCGCATTTGACATCCATTTGATAGACAGTGAACTTCTTTTACGATGCATATGCTAGGAATACTCTTATGGCTTCTATTCTTGCAACTATTGTAAAAACTTCATCATAGTCTATCCCTTCTTCTTGTGTGTTACCTTGTTCAATCAACCTTGCTTTGTTTCTCACAATTATACCGCTGTCATCTAGTTTGTGTTTTAAGAGCCAACTTGTTCCAATTGGATGTTGGCCTTCAGGTAAATCAACTAGATTCCAGACTTTCTGCTTCCTGAATTGTTAAAGCTCTTCTTGCATAGCATCAATCCAGCTATTGTCCTTTAGAGCAGTTGTGACGTTTGGAGGAATCACTTGTGAAAGAAAACAAGTTAAAAGACAGATGTTTGCAGCTCCACCTTGGCTTCTTGTTGTTCTTTTATCAAGATCACCAATAATGTTGTTTACAGGATGAGTCTTATGAATTCTTGTTCTTGGAGTTGATTCAACTGGAATAGATGATTCCAAGTTAGTCATATTCATTTATACAGATGGATCCAATCTAGCTGATGAATTTAGGAAGTAATCAAAGTGTTCATCCTGTTCATCATTGGGTATGGAGTGATCTTCCTAAGTTTGAACATCAGGTGCATCATTAATATCTTCCGCAAGAACTTCTCCGGAAGCATTTTGTTCTTTCGTAGGAGTTACAGGAACATCTACGAATGGTATATGTGTACTTGTTGAATCATCTCCAATGTTTGTTGTATCTTCTTGAGAGCATGAAACAGCTGCTGAGACATTATTCATATCTCCGGATGTAGAGTGCACATCTGCGGATGCAGAGTCAGTAGCTGCTGATGAAGTGTTTCCATCTGAGGATGTGCATCCATTTTGCTTGACTTGTGCAGCATCATTGTTATTAGTTGTTGTTCCTTGTTTCAAGATACTTGATGTGTGTATTCTTGGAGGATCAGCAGACAATGACACTTCATTCATATTTGGGGGAACAAATGGATAACATGTATCATCAGATCCTCCATTATTCAAATAACCAGAGTTAAATGAGTCTGTTAGTGCATCTATATCAAACAACCATGATGATCCTATAACTAATTTAGGAAATAAGGATTCATCAAATGATACATTAGGAGTTTCTTCCATAATGTTATGTTGTGGAATGTAGAACCTAAAAGATTTAGATGCTGAAGAATATCCAACAAAGAAACCATCATAGGCTTTTTCTGATAATTTTTCCAATTGTTCTTTTGTGTTTAAAATAGATACATGACACCCAAAAGCTCTAAGATATCCTATGTAAGGTTTTCTTTTAAATAAAAGCTCATAAGGTGTTTTATTATGTTATTTGACAATCAATGTCCTATTTTGAACATTGCATGATGTATTCACTGCTTTAGCCCAAAAGGTGATTGGCAATTGTGAATCAGCTAGCATTGTTCTTGCTGCTTCAATAAGTGTTTTGTTTCTTCTTTCAGCAACTCCATTCTGTTGTGGAGTTCTTGATGCACTGAATTATCTTGCAATACCTTTATTCCTGCAAAAGAAATCTAAGTCAGTATTAACAAATTCAGTCCTATTGTCACTCCTGAAAATTTTAACTTTTAAATCAAGTTGATTCTTAATCTTGATGACAAAGTCTATTAATGTTTCTGATGTTTCAGTGTTTAGTTTTAAGAAGAAGACCCATGTGAATCTAGTGAAATCATCCACTATCACCAAATAATATTGCCTCGTTCCAATGCTCATCACATTGGTTGGACCAAACAGATCCATGTGAAGCAATTTGAGTGGTGTAGTGTTTGTATTGATAATTTTGGATTTATGAGACTCTATATGTTGTTTTCCTTTATAACATGAAGGATAATGATTTTAACAATAAAACTCTTTCTTTGGCAATCCAATGACTAGGTCATTTTTCACCAATTTGTTCATGTTCTTCATGTTAGAATGAACAAGTCTTCTATGCCACAATTGAGATTCATCTTCTGATGACTTAGATAGGAGGCATGTTTCATGTCTTGTGAATGAAGTGTTGTTCATATCCAAAACATATGTGTTTCCTTTTCTTGATACTTTAAGAAGGATCCAATCTTCTGGAACTAAAAAACCTGGCTTAAGAATGTAACAATTAGTGTTATCAAATAATGTGGTATAATTTTGATCACAAATTTCATACAACTCAGTAAATTATATTGTAAATTTTCAAAATAGTTTACTTTCTCTTATTTGAGCACACCATTAGTTACCATTCCTTCACCAACTATTTTACCTCCCTTCTTATCCCCACCAAATGCGACATATGAGCATAAAAATGCCTTAATGATCAGTTAGAATTGACAACCCAAGCCTTAATGATCTTTGGTTTGCCAGCAGTGTCTAAAATTGTTACCCCTTCATGAATAAGTCTGAAGTTTTAGTATTAATTTTAGTTTTAATTGATTCATTCTGAGTTGTTTCAGGTGAGGATGATTTTGTAGAAGATGAGGTTGTTAAACTAGGTCCTGGTTTCTCAATCTCTTCTTCATTCACCTAATTTTTGTTGGTTTGATGCTTTGGTTTTGATAATGAATCTTGATTGTTGAAAGTTTCATTATCTTTTGATTTTGATTGAGGTACATGAGTTCCCTTTTCAAAATCATCAAAGAAAGCATCATAAGCATGTTTCTTTTTCAGTCAAATCCACTCTTTTGTGAGGTGTTTTTGATTGCTGAAATGTTGTTCTTTTCTTCAAAGGTTGAACATCAGTGGATGTTTTCTCCTTTGGTTTTGGATTTTGTTTTTGTTATTGCTTCTTATTTTTTAAATCTTTTTCACAATTAGTAGATTGAGTGTCTGATTCAGCTTTATCAGATTGTTTCGTCTTGTTCTTTTTGTTGATATAACATTCCTAAGTTGAATGGTTATTTTTGTTACAAATAGCATAATGTTTGTTGAAGTAGCAGTCAGATTGCAGGACCAGTGAAGGGTATGCACTTACAACACAACAACACAATGAGGAGAGTTGCTTAGAACACTTAACAGATCAAATAGGGAACTGGTTAACTTTTGGTGAAAGATGCTAAGAACACAAATAAATATGAGACAGAACAAGATGGCAAACAACACAAGTATTTGGTTTTCAAGAATGCTGTATATTGCTTCTCAAGTTCTATTACAAATGTTACAAAGCATACGATAAAAGTTACAAGTACTTGAAATACTTTATACTACATCCTACAGCCGGCTATACTTTGAAAGCCAGCTGGATACAATTGACTAGACAACTACAAAATCAAATGTATAGTCAAAAGCTATGACATGCCATAGCTCATATCACAATATATTACAAAAAGGATAAAAATACATAAAGTAGAAAGCATGGACTCAAGACCTCAATGTACAGTTACCAAAAGCATGGACCTTTCACCAACTCATGTAAGTTGGTGACTTTACAGAGTTGCAGCGGAAAGGTGGTCCACCTTTATGGTAAAATACATCAAATAAAGGCATGTCCTCAAAAGTCTTCGGAAAAAATCTGTCTTCACTCTTTTGCTTCGGAAGACTTTGTCTTTGAAGCTTTGGAAGACTTCACTTTTGGCTTCAGAAGATGTTGGTCTTGGCTTCGGAAGATTTTACATTTAGAATATTTCTAGTGCATGGTGTAAAACTTTTGAAACATTTCTACTTCTGTTTTTCATATCACACCATTTGCAATACATTTCCTTTGATTCTTTGTCAGAATCAGTTACTTTCTTCTTCTTTGTCAACTTTTGAGGCTTTGCGTCCTTCTCCAATTTTGTAGTTGATTTATCCTCTTTCAGCTTTGAGGCTTTGATTTGTTTGCTGCTGATTTTGCCTTCCGCAAATCATCTACTGAATCAGTAGATTTGGTATTCCGCAGATCTCCTACTGAAGAATGTTTCTTCTTCCGCTGAAGATCTGCTGATTGTTTCTTCTTTCCTTTTTCTACGGAAAATATGTGTACTTCCTAAGGAGATGCACACTTTTCAATTTCTTCATTTGAAGGTTTTTGTTACTGAAGAACTTCATTTAGCTGACCTATTCTCTTGCAAATAGTCTTCAGCATGTTTCTTTGTTTTGGAGGATATGGCAACTTTGTTTCTTCAAGAACTTTGGGAATGATGTTTTCTTCAAGGACTTTTGGAATGATTGTTTCAAAAGCAACATTCTTACCAATGTTCAGTAGATCATCATCATGTTCATCAGAATCATCCAAGTCATCACACTCATCAAAGTCAAACTCTGAGTCATTTTGTTTAATATTTTCTAATTCAGAAGACTCAGTTTCATTCACCTCAGTTTCATTATGATTAACTTGTTGATTAAAGTTTGTTTCAAACTTGGTGCTTGGCACAAAATGATTTGACAAGTTATTTGTCATTGATTCAGGTAAAGGTGAGTAATTATTTTTTATAGGAGGTGCCACAACATTATATCCCAACCCATACCCGTTCTTTGATTCAATATGAGAATTTAATAATTTCTCATATTGCTGAGATGAAAGTTGACACTTCTGAAGTTTCTTTTCAGTTGATGCATGATCAGCCATGGATTTAGTTAAGGAAGTGGTCAGATGCTCAACTTGTGCTTTTAAACTGTAATTTTCTGAAACAAGTTTATCTAAATCCTTTTGTAGAGAGTTAATTTTGATTTGATATAATTTAAGTTCTCTTACATGAGATTCATTTAAAATCATTGTTTCTTTAACATTATCAGCTAGTTGTTGAGCATGGACTCTATATCTTTCAACTTCCTTAACACATATTGATGAACATAACCTATTACTTACCTCTCTAGCCATAGGTGGAACTTTGTTTTCCATGTGAGCCATTAAAGCTTGATTTTCTTCCAAGACTTCCTTCTCATACATACTCCAGTCACAGGTTCCATCTTGAAGTATGATCAGCCCAGTTTCTTTAGAGTTGCTTGTTCCTGCTGATGTATTTGTAGCTGGTGGGGATGAGTTGGTAAGTTGTGGTTGTCTAAAAGATCTTTGATATGATGATGGTTGGTGAGACTAGTGTTGCTGATGTTTCAGTTGATGTTGTGTTGTTTCAAGTCAGGATTTGATTGTTGATTACATTCTCTAAAGAAATGTCCATAGAGATTGCATTTGAAACTTCTTACCTTTGACTTATCCACACTAACCTTTGATGATTTACTTGTTGCAGCCAAATTTTTTTTTCTCCTAAAATATTGTTTGGATCTATACGCAATCATTGCCATTTGCCATTGTAGATCCATCTCCTCTACTCTATCTGGATGTAGTTCTTCCAAGTCTTGCTGGCAAATATTGGCAGATGTTAAGGAGTTTCCCAGTTAAGCTTGAAAACTTGAACTGAAATCTACAAAGGCTGCTTTTTGTTCTTCAGAGTACAGAATGACAGTGATGGGCTCTGTTTGGTTGTTATTTGATGAAGATTTTGCTAATGATTTAGATGTATATCTTCTATCGTCAGTTCTTCCTTTTTCTTTTCTTGACATACTTTGAGAATATTTCTTTGAAGGCTTTGATGAATAGAAACTTACTTCCTCTTCATCTTCACTCAAAGTACAAGAGTTATCACTATCATTGTTGGAAATGATGGCACTTCTAGCATTTTTTGTTTCTTTAAAGTGATAGGGTGAGACATGTGTTCTCACACTCTTGTTTCTTGATTTTTCATCCAATTCAAGAGCCTCAACTTTAGCTACCAATGTATCTAAACCAGTTGCTTTGAGTTCAATGGTGTTCTTGAACATGGACACAGTTTGCTTCCAACTTTCAGGCAAAGTATGGAGCATCTTTTTGTTTAATTCCTCATTTGTATATTTCAACTCCAAGATATTCATCTCTATTACAAGTTGCATAAATCTATGGAGTTGTTGAGGAATTCACCCTCAATATGATGAAAGGTTTCATATTGTGAACGAAGGGTGTCCTTCCTAATGCTTCTGATTTCATCACTCCCTTCACAGAGTGTATGAAGAATCTTCGACAAGGAATTTGCTGTTTTATAATTCTCACATCCGATTAATATTTCTATAGGTAAAGCCATACTAAGCAAGCTATATGTTTTAATATCAACTTTAACCTTCTTAATATCATCAAGTGACAGATCCTTTGTACTTATGGGTTGATTATTGTCATTATAATCTGGCCTAAGAGTGAGTGGAATATAAGTACCTTTAGTTATTGACACCCATAAGTCAGAATTTGTATAATTCACATGATTCCTGAACTTCATTTTCCAGGATTTAAAATCTGCTTTTGTTTCCAACTTTGGAGGTTGGTATAATGATCCACCAAAGTTACTAATGTTTAGTTAATCAAGCAATGAAATAGTACTCGCTGAAAGACAATTCACTATTTTAATCAATTCACACAAAAACAATTTGCTTAAAAACAGTAGATCTAATCAGCAAAAACTGACAAATCTAGTGAAACAAGCAAACAATTAAACACTATTAACACTAATAGATCAATCGATCTAAATCAATGAGCAGTTGGCTCTGATACCACCTGTGAATCCAAGGATCGCAATCGCGAATTATCGGTGTTAATAGGGAATCGTGTTAATGTTTACGGAATCAACATTAAGCTTATTTAATAGTTTAATAAATAAAATTCAAATATAATTAATAATGATTAAGACGAACACAACGAAAAGAACACAATTAATAAGCAAACAGGATTTGATTCAAAAGTATTTCATGAAAATTGATTAATGATTACATATGAATAAATAATGAAAGATGTAAACAATAAATGCTTCGAACGTGTTGATGTTGATGTGACGGATGCTAGAGTTTATGTTTGTGTGAATTGATGTGATGTTTAGGTTTGCCGTTTTGTTGCTTGTGTGTTCGTGATCGTGATGAGAAGCCTATGATCCATATTTATAGGCACACGTGTTTCAGTTAAGCAAACACTGGATCTCTTGCAATTTGCACAACTGTCTTGTTGACTTGGTGACTTGTTGACTTGTAACACTTGTATTATTTAAATACAAGTGTTTGAACTCCGTAGCTTAAGTAGTCTTCCGAAGGTACTTAGTGTTTCGTAGATGTTTGTTCTTCCGAAGGTACTTAGTCTTGTGTAGATGTTTGTTCTTCCGAAGGAGTCTTCACTTGAACTCTAGAGCTGATTGTTCATCCGCTGAGGATCTTCGTATGTATGTTACTTGTAAGAAACATATCCACGGAAGAACATTTTGTTCATCCGTAGATGTTTCTTACACTTAGTCAATGTCAATAACTGACCAAGTATTATGTTTGTACCTGCAATCATGCACAAATCAACACACATATGGGTTAACCTATATACACAATGCATACATCAAAATAATGAATTATAATCATTCATTACAAGTATTGATTAAAGTTCTAAGCCCATACAAAATGATCTAGATCTATTGTTCCTATATCTTACAAGATGTGTCTCTTCTATCATCAGTACTTCCTTTTTCTTTTCTTGACTTACTTTGAGAAGATTTCTTTAAAGGCTTTGATGCATAGAAACTTACTTCCTCTTCATCTTCACTCAAAGTACAAGAAGTATCACTATCATTGTTGGAAATGAATGCACTTCCAGCACTTTTTGTTTCTTTAAAGTGATAGGGTGAGACATGTGTTCTCACACTCTTGTTTCTTGATTTTTCATCCATTTCAAGAGCGTTAACTTTAGCTACCAATGTATCTAAACCAGTTGCTTTGAGGTCAATGGTGTTCTTGAACATGGACACAGATTGCTTCCAACTTTCAGGCAAAGTATGGAGCATCATTTTGTTTAATTCAACTCCAAGATATTCATCTCTGTTACAAGTTGCATAAATGTATGAAGTTGTTGAGGAATTGATTCACCCTATATATGATGAAAGGTTTCTTATTGTGAACGAAGGATGTCCTTCCTAATGCTTCTGATTTCATGACTCCCTTCATAGAGTGTATGTAGAATCTTCCACAAGGAATTTGCTGTTTTATAATTCTCACACCTGATTAATATTTCTTTAGGTAAAGCCATACTAAGCAAGATGTATGCTTTAATATCAACTTTGACCTTTTTAATATCATCAGGTGACAGATCCTTTGTACTTATGGGTTGATTATTGTCATTATAATCTGGCCTAAGAGTTGGTGGAATATAAGGACCTTTAGTTATTGACACCTATAAGTCAGAATCTGTATAATTCACATGATTCCTGAACTTGATTTTCCAGGATTTAAAATCTGCTTTTGTTTCCAACTTTGGAGGTTGGTATGATGATCCACCAAAGTTACTCATGTTTAGTTAAAATATAAGATTTTTAACTACTGTGGAGTATCTTTTAAGTAATGAACTAATTAATGTCAAAACTTAATTAACAAAAATTAAGCGAGTATGGTCACAAATCAATCAATCCTTTTAATGATAATTAATTATCATATCAAGGATTTTGTTGATGTATTTGTTCAAATAAACTTGAACAATTGATGAATGTCAATCAATAACCCAGATCCACTATTTAATTGTTTTGAATATTGATCTAACTTAATCAAGCAATGAAACAGTACTCGCTGAAAGACAATTCACTGTTTTAATTAATTCACACAAAAATGATTTGATTAAAAACAATTGATCTAATCAGCAAAAACTGACAAATCTAGTGAAAGAAGCAAACAATTAAACACTATTAACACTAATAGATCTATCGATCTAAATCAATGAGCACTTGGCTATGATACCACCTGTGAATCCAAGGATCGCAATCAGGAATTATCAGTGTTAAACGAAATCAAGTTAATGTTTGCAGAATCAACATTAACCTTGTCTAATTGTTTAATAAATAAATATTAAATATAATGAATAATGATTATGACGAACACAATATATGAACACAATTAATAAGCAAACAAGATTTGATTCAAATGTATTTTATTAAAATTGATTAATGATTGCAGATGAATAAATAATGAATGACATAAACAATAAATGCTTGGAATGTGTTGATGTTGATGTGATGGCTGCTAGGGTTTATGTTTTTTTGAATCGATGTGATGTTTAGGTTTGCCGTTTGGTTGCTCGTGTGTTCGTCTTTGATGTGAAACCTAGGATCCATATTTATAGGCACACGAGTTTCTGTTAAGGAGATACCGGATCTCCAGGGATTTGAAATTGTCTTGTTGACTTGTTGACTTGTTGACTTGTAACACTTGTATTATTTAAACACAAGTGTTTGGACTCCGCAGCTACATAGTCTTCCGAAGATAATTTGTTCTTCCAAAGGTAATGTCTTCCGAAGGTACTTTGTCTTTCAAAGGTACTTAGTCTTCCGAAGGTGTTTGTTCTTCCGAAGGTACTTTTTTCTTCCGAAGCTTTCATGTTCTTCCGAAGGTACTTGATCTTCCGAAGGCATTTTGTTCTTCCGTAGAAGATATTCGGATGATTGTTTTTGTAAGAAACATATCTACGGAAGAACAATTTGTTCATCCATAGATGTTTCTTACACTTAGTCAATTTCACAAATTGACCAAGTATAATGATTTACCTACAATCATACATTTATCAACACAAATATGGGTTAACCTATATACATAATGCATACATCAAAATAATGAATTATAATCATTCATTACAAGTATTTATTAAAGTTCTAAGCCTATACAAAATGATCTAGATCTATTGTTCCTAGATCTAACATTATTTTATGCCAGAGGAAAGACTCATCACTATTGGCTTTAGATAGAAAACAAGAAACTACTTCAGATGGGGATGTTTGCTACAAATCCATCTTGTACACGTTCCTTCCATGGGGCTTTGAGAAGGATATGCTCTTAAGTAATGACCACCCCAGGCTTAAGAACAATGCACTCATGCTCAATAAAGAGCATGTTATATATATTGTCAATGCTGAACTTACCATTTATGACCTTGCCCCTTCTAATAATGTACCACCAGATTCTCCTCCAAAACCAACTAGTCCTCCATCAATTCTTTTAAGTTCTGAAGCAAGGAGCCATTGCATCTCATGTGCCTGGAAAAGCCTGCAGGACCGGTGAAGGGTATGCATTGACAACACAACAACACAATGGGCAGAGTTGCTTAGAACACTTAATAGATCAAATAAGGAACTAGTTAACTTTTAGTGAAAGATGCTAAGAACACAAGTAAATATGAGACAGAACAAGATGGCAAACAACACAAGTAACTGGTTTCAAGAGTGTTGTATATTGCTTCTCAAGTTCTATTACAAATGTTACAAAGCATGCAATGAAAGTTACAAGTACTTGAGATACTTTATACTGCATCCTACAGCCGGCCATACTTTGAATGCAAGCTGGATACAATTGACTAGACAACTACAAAATCAAATGTAGAGTCAAAAGGCAGATTTGCCTTTTGACTAGTGACTATGACATGCCATAGCTCATATCCTAATATATTACAAAAAGGATAAAAGTACATAAAGTAGAAAGTATAGACTAAAGACCTCAATGTATAGTTACCAAAAGCATGGACCTTTTCACCAACTCATGTAAGTTGATGATGTTACAGAGTTGCAGCGGAAAGGTGGTCTAGCTTTATGTTAAAGTACATCAGATAAAAGCATGTCTCTAAAAGTCTTCGAAAGAAATCTGTCTTCACTCTTTGGCTTCGGAAGACTTTGTCTATGAGGCTTCGGAAGACGTCACTTTTGGCTTCGAAAGATGTTGGTCTTGGCTTTGGAACATTTTACACTTAGAATATTTCTAGTGCTTGGTGTAAAACTTCCGAAGCATTTCTACTTCTGTTCTTCAGTACATGCATGCAGAGAGACTTTGGATGTTTTGGCTGCATCAGACTTATAGGAATTCTTACAAGCTCCCCCTAGGATGATGCTAGCAAAACATTTGAAGATCTTCAGTTGTTGACAGTCCTCATAATGATGATGACCATGCCCTTCTTCATCAAATGGTCAGGATCACTCAGACTCTCATAATATCTTCTCATTTCATAGAGATCATGCAGAGGTAGGTTGAATAAGTCTTGCCATGTGTAGACATTCTCAACACCTTGATCTCTGATCACATGCCATCTTTTTGGATTAGTTGTGAAGGTCCAGGATAAGATGGGTCTCTCAGCTACAAGAGGAGCCACTTGAATTGAAGTTGATTGGGCTGCCTCTTAATGCACTTTCTCAGGTTGATCTAACTCAGCCTGAGGTGTAGAGGTGGATGATTCAGGCTTCTTCTTTTTCTTTGACTTTGGTTTGGAAGCCATCCGCTTCTTCCTCTTAGATGACTTTAACTGAGAAGACTGGTCTGTAGCACCTTCTTGATGAGCTTGTCTTGCTTAGTTGGGTGTTCCTCCCTTACAGGTTCAGAAGGAGAGGGAGTTTGACCTTGCTGTGGATCAGAAGATGAAGCTTGTTGAGGCTCAGCAGGAGGTCCAGGTTTTGTTGTCTCAGGTTGTTCAACCTTAACCTCCACTTCAGGTGGAGCTTGACTTGGAGGGGAGTGTAAGTCCATTAGCTCTCCACTCTTGATCTTCTGCTTGATTACCCTGATATGCTCATCCATTGTGGATAGAGACATAGGACCAAGTCTCTTTCCGGAGAATACATACAGCTTCAAGAAGTTCATCATCCTTTGTCTGTTAGCAGATTTCTTCATACTCTTTTGGATGATGGCCCTTGACTTTGCAGCCTCTTCCCTCATCTTTCTCTTTGTTTCCTTTTGTTCTTTGAGCACTTGAAGTTAAAGCTGTTTGAGATACTCAAACTCAATGTACTCAAAGGACAAGGGAAGAAGTGCAGATGCCTGGTAGAGACCTGTGGCACTCAGGTAGTTGATCATGTTTTTCCTATCTTTTTCCTTGTCTACCTGAGGTTCTTGTGTAGTTGCCACAGTTTTTTGCACAGGGCTTTCTTGAACTGGGGAAAGAGTAGGAACATGCTTGTATAACCTTTTCTGTCTCTTCTCCTCTTTGAATTGGAGAAGTAGCCTTGCATCATCTGCTTCCTTCATCTCTCTTTACACTTCCACGTCAGCCAGTTCACTAAATTGCTCTAAGGGGAGAGATATAATCTCATCTATGTCATAGTTCCTGGTCTGCAGGTAAGTAATCCTGACTGCCTCAACTCATCATCTTGAGTGTTTGGTCTGGGGCAGCCCTGATTGCAGCTTGCATAAAGCCTGAAGACCCAGAGGAACTTTCTCCCCTTAGCTTCCTCTTCCTCTCTCTCTCCTCCTCCTCAATCTCCTCAAGATATAGAATCCTTTTCCTTTTGTCACCCATAGACCTTTGTGACACATGGTGGAGAGAGCTTTGGCCTTCATTGCTTGGTGTACCATCCAAGCTCTGACCAGCGAGACGTTGTGAGACACCTTCACCAGCAGGTGTTTCATTGAGGGAATGAATTTCTAAAGCAGTTGTTGGTATGACAGGGCTCTCAGGCTCTATCAATGACATTACCTGATTGCCTTTGTCTCCTTCTAAGGCTAAACTCTTTAGTAATTTCGTCTTGAATCCTGAGTGCTAACCTGTCAACTTGTCTTGATTGACTTGGGTTGACAAGTGGCATGTTGATCAGGTCAAGACCTTCATAGTAGTTCAAGGTTTGAAAATTATATACTTCTTGCTACCCTTGAACTCTGTGAAGAATAAGGGCACTTCTATCAGCATCGTACCTCCAACCAATAATGTAGTTTGAAGTTCCTTGAGGTGGGGATGACATAGCCCTTGGAATGCCTTACCCAAAGAGACTCTTGAAGACAGAGTCTATAATGTCCACATCAATGTGAACTTGAGGAAGTTGCTGACTATGCACAAATGCAAGTGAGGATGGTGAGTTCTCAATGTCCATACTGCCTGAAGAACTCCCAGGTTCTGTGACTGTATGACTTTCTCCCCCTTTTTGGTAGCATCACCCTCTTGCATAGGTGAGCTAGGAGTTAGGTCAATCACATTCACAGGTTCTTGTGTTCCTGGTTGAGCTCCCCTTAAAGGTCTCCCAGCTAGTTTTACCCTGAGATAAGATATCTCAAGTTGCTGATCATTGACCCTATTTTGCAGGTTAGTCACCTGAGATTCAAGGTGACTAACCTTAAAGACTAAATAGGAGCATGTTTTTGACAGTTTTTGCACCATTACTCTCAGATTCCCCTCATCTTCAACAGAAGAATCATTGGAGGATGAGATGATTGGACCAAGATCCTCTCTCTCACCACCAGCTTCAGGTTCTTGGCTGCTGGATTTCCTCTGCACATTGACAGCCTCAGTTGAAGTGTCAATGGGTTGAGTTGCCATGGTTGAGGTCTTAATGATGTAATCACTTGCAGAAGTGAGAGCCTCTTCCATATGGACCTCCTGAACAGGGTCAGGGAGATCCACCTTAGTGATAGGTGACTGATATGGGCTAGACAAAGGAGACTCAAGAGTACTCATCTCTCTTTGAGTAGGGGAAGAGTAGAGAGACTCATGGTACTCACTGAAACCTAAGTCTTCATCAGTATAGAATGAGAGGTTGGGAATGGGTTGATTTAAGTCTAAAGGCTGGGGATGGTAACTGTCCCCTAAAGGTTGTTCACTTGAGTGTTGAGACTCAGAGTAAGGGCTTAAGGTAGTTGGGCTTGTGAGCTCATCAGGGTGAGCATGAGGAACCTCACCACTGATTCTTGAAGAGATGGGAGTGGTTTGCTCCACATGGGAAGTGGGAGCTCCAATGTCCACTTCCTCCTGTATGGGTGAGTGTATGGGGGCCTGTATAGACTCAATAGCGTGAGCAGTGGTTCGTTTGGATTTTCTTTGGTAGGTGAGGGTGATTTGTGGTCTTTTTGGTGGTTGGGAGTTAGAAGGTGAAGGTTTAACACTAGCTTGTGTTGCTAGGTTGTCACCTTGAGCAATGAGCTCTAACATTAAGACAAGGGATGTTTCTACCCCTGAGAAGCCCACAGTTGGCTTCTTCATAATTTTAAAGATGTCAAGCTTCATCTATCCCAATTTAAAAATATTATCTGTTTCCCTCAACTGTGAGCCCAGTTCACAGTTGAGAATGTGTTGAACATATCTTGGAAACATATAATACCCTAAGGAGTCCAAGCTAGCAAGCAAATTGGTATAAACAAACTGAGAGTACCTAAATTTGACCCCTTGAACCATTCCATGTACTATGAAGGAGAGATCCTTAGGAATCTGGTCCCACCCTCCATGCTTGTTTGACAAGCTATGGATAACCACATGAAGCAGGTATTTCCACTGGGATAAGACCTTCCCTCTCCTGAAGGTCTTTACAAAGAAATATCCCTCATAGCCCATCTGTTCAAAGAAATGATTTATAGCTTCCTTTGGGAAAGACAACTCACCTTCTTCATCATCCAGCTGCAATTGAGTATTGATGATGGCTGGAGTGATAAAGATTGTCCTCCCCTGCACTGTGGCAGACAGTGCCTTCTCCCCATCCATAATGACCTCTTGGCAGGTCTTCTAGAATTCAAGAAGATGATCCTCATAGAGAGTAGGATCAATGGTTAGGGAAGTGAAGTAGTTGGATAGAGCTAAGAAACGGCAAATCTCTAAGAAACTTTCATCTTTCTTGGAGCTTAACAGAGCAACCTGGTTGTGTTGCCTGTGAAGTTGCATGGAGAATCTGGGTTGTTTTTGTGGTTTAGGTTGGCCATTTGAGAAGCTTAAGGATGAAGAAAGATGAAGAACAAAGGCGGTTTGGGAGAATTTTGGTTTAAAGAATAGTGTAATTGAAGAAGATAGTAAAAGAGGGGGGAACCGTTGGGTATTTATGTGAAAAGGATTTGAGAATAAGTTAATGAAAGAGTATAAACTTTGAAATCCAGATGTCGGTCCCACCTCTGAAAAGTAATTTACTTTTGCCGAAAAAGTAGTTTTCTTGGAAGTCAAGAAATCTTCCGAAGGTTATTTGCTTCGGAAGTTCAGAAGAAAAAGCTTCCGAAGGTGAATTGGCTTCGGAAGAAATTTCGAAGGTTTTTAAGAATTTTGCTTCGGAAGAGAATTAACACTCAGAGATTTTTATTCTACGGAGAATAAAAACTTCCGAAGGTAAATTGCTTTCGGAAGAAACTTGTTCTTTGAAAACATACAGGGTACTTAAGTTGATTTCAAGCTTCGAAAGATATTTCAGAAATTTCTTCCGAAGGGAAAATTACTGAAGCAGTTATTTGTTTACTAAGACATAAATTTCTTCCGAAGGTAATTTTAAATCTTCTAAAAAGAAAAGAGATCAAAATTTTCAAAAATATAATAAATGTCTTTTGAAAAGATTTTTCTTCCAAAGAAAACAAAGGCTTATGAAGGTGATAAAGTAGACAACTTATGACACACAGGTTTTAGAAATAAATATGATTAAGATTTAAGAAAAGCTATTCAAAGTTAATCATCCCAATAGCTGATACAAGATATTTAAATCTCTACTCATCAAAAGCTTTGGTGAACAGATCAGCATATTGTTCATTTGTGTTAACTTTGACTAGTTTGATTAATCCCTTTTCAAATTTCTCTAATCAGATGATACCTGATATTGATATGCTTTGTCCTTGAGTGCTGCTCAGGATTTTTTGTGATGGAGATAGCACCGTTGTTGTCTATGTGGATGGGAGTCTCTTTAAAGTTGAATCCATAGTCCAGCATCTGATTTTGAATCCAAAGCACTTGAGCACAGCAGCTTGCAGCAGCAATGTATTCAGCCTCAGCAGTTGATGCAGACACACAGGATTGTTTCTTACATTGCCAATAGACTACTCTTCCAACAAGAAATTGGCAACCCCCTGATGTAGATTTTGCAGTCATGTTGCAACCACCATAGTCACTATCTGTATAAGCATACAGATTAAAGTCGGAATTCTTTGGATACCAAAAGCCAAGTGATGGAGCACCTTTGAGATATCTTAAAATTCTTTTGACAGTGACTAGGTGTGACATCTTGAGGTTGGCTTGATATCTTGCACAAATGCATGTAGCAAACTTGATATCTTGCCTGCTAGCTGTGAGGTACATAAGAGACCCAATCATTGCCCTATACAGATGCTCATCAACACACTCCCCCTCAAGATCAGGTTTTAAGGGAGTGATTTTCTAGCTATTGGTGTCTTAGCAACCTTAAAATCAGTCATGTTGAACCTTTTAAGTATGTCTTGTACATACTTTGACTGACTTATGAAGATGCCATTGTCAACTTGTTTCACTTGAATTCCTAGAAAGAAATTGATTTCCCCCATGGCACTCATTTCAAACATGTCCTTCATCAGCTTCTCAAAGTCTTTGCAGAGCTTTGGATTAGTTGACCCAAAGATAATGTCATCTACATATACTTGAACTAGCATTATGTCATTTCCTATTCATTTGATGAAGAGAGTTCTATCTATAGTACCCCTTTTGTAGCCATGTTGACAGAGATACTGAGATAGAGTCTCATACCACTTCCTTGGTGCTTGGTGCAGCCCATAAAGAGCTTTATCAAGCCTGCAGACATAATCAGGATGATCAGGATCTGCAAACCAATGTGGTTGTCTGACATACACCTCTTCATCAATCACCCCATAATGAAAAGCACACTTGATATCAAGTTGGTAGACCTTGAAGTTCTTGGATGCGGCAAAAGGTAGGAATATCCTAATGGCTTCAAGTCTTGCTACAGGAGCAAAAACATCTGTGTAGTCAATTCCTTCTTCTTGAGTAAACCCTTGAACAACTAGTCTTGCCTTGTTTTTGATGACAAGTCCTCTATCATCCTTCTTATTCCTAAAAACCCATTTAGTTCCTATGGTACCTTGAGGAAGAAGACATAGGTTCCAAACCTTTTGCCTTTTGAATTGAAGCAGCTCCTCTTGCACAGCTTCAACCCAACTTCCATCTATTAGATCCTCCTCAATTTTCTTTGGATCTATATGGGACAAGAAACAAGAGTGAAGACAAACATTTGCTTCATGGGTTTGTCCTCTTGTTCTAACCCCTGAATCAACATCTCCAATGATGTTTGTGGTAGGATGAGACTTGTGAATCCTTAGCTGAGGGATCAGAGCAAGTTGCCTAGACAGATCTAAATTTGAAAAATTAAGATCTGGCAAGGAAGATTCACCCTCCACATCAGCACACTTATCAAGATTGACTTGATCCAATGAGTGTGTGACATCATTGATGTTGTCTTCAATGGAGTGGTTATCAGCATCAAGAAATTCCTGATCACTTTTCACCACCACCATTTTCTCCAACATTTGAAGCTCCTTCCTTTGAGTTTTGTGTCTCTAAGCTGGAATTTTAAGGCACCTAGAAGTATCAGCAGGATTTGTCATTGATGTTATGGTAGAAGCTTCATTTGCAGGATTAGTTACCATTGGAGCTGAAGATGTGTAACTTGAAGGTCTTCTTAGCTCAAATCTTGGTTTAGGATCACCTGTTGATAGTATATCTGTGGATCCTAAAACATTCTCAGAAGATTTGTTAAAATAGTTGGTAACTAAATCAAGATCAAATAGCCAATCCGGACCTGAACCTTTCACACTGGGAGTCTGCTCATTGAAAGTCACATTGGCTGACTCCTTAACTACTCTAGTTCTGAGATTGTATACTCTATAAGCTTTAGCTTGAGAAGAGTATCCAATAAAGTGTCCATCATCTGATTTCTCAGCAAACTTGGCAATTTAATCTTTGGTATTCAAGATGGTGCAAGAACATCCAAATGACCTCAGAAAACCAATGAAAGGTTTTCTCTTGTGCTAAAGTTCATAAGGAGTCTTACCATGTGTCTTAACCACTAACACTCTGTTTTGCACATAGCAAGAAGTGTTCACTGCCTCTGCCCAGAAGGTGATGGGCAGTTTATGTCACACCCCGGGCCCAGGTAGGGTGGGACGTCACAGACTAGCAACAATATATGGCAGCCGAAACAAACCATTACATGAGCTCAAAGGAGAGAATATCACATGGCATTAATATCTTTTAAAAAAAATACCTGGGCTAGAAACAATCAAGCCCCCAAATAAGTTTTCAGTCATCCATAAAGATAAATTGTACTTGTTCATCATAAACAGGTAATTGTTCAAATGGTTCATTAAGGAAATATGCCAATGCCATGGTCACGGGGATAGGTCTAGGTCTTCATAACAGCTAGGATCTCTTCATTCTTTACCTGAAACATGCTTAAAAGAAATTTGTGTCAACTAAAAAGTTGGTGAATTCAAGTGCTTAAAGTTTAAAAAAAACAAAAGGACTTAACAATTCCTTCTTTGATTAGAAAGAAAGTAATCATTGTTTAACATCGTGGGAAAAATCATAATCAACCCTGCACTCAGTCCCGGTTGGCCTCTTCTAAAGTTGTGTTTAACCGGATATTCCCGAAGGAAGAACTGAGCCCCAAACCAGTGAACCTTACCTGCCCGGATGGTTCACCATAGTTTCTTAATAAAACCTGTTACATGCCACAAACGACCCCTTAGGATCTCAGTGGGGTAACCTTCCTGGAACGGAAGCCACTGTGTGTGGGGGATTCCACAAATAGATCTATTCATATAAAACAAGCGGTTCACGAAAGAATTAATGATCATGATATAAGTATCAGCAGGTAACCATAAATCCCACATACAATCATCAAGTAAAGCACAATTATAGTTCATAAATAACAGAGCATGTTTCATCCCAAAACAATAGTAAAAAAGGGGAGTCACTAGAACTCACCTTAGGTTTCCAGTCAAAAGTCTCTTGGTGTGCCGGGAGTGTCTCAAGTCTAGCACCCTAACATGTACATATTAAGTAATAAGCTACTGCCCTAAACTCATTTAAGGTGCAACAATGGTGTCAAGAGTTTAGCTATTGGTTAAGGCTTTGGTTTCGTGAAGGTTTGTTATAAAAAGTTTCCTTTTATGGCAGGTCAAGGCGTCGAAAATTGGGATTTTCACTTCATTAGGTTAAGTATATTAAGGAATTTTGTTGTTCAAGTGATTATTAGCTTCCTGGAAGTCGGTTATAAGGTTTGGAAAAATTTTACAGTTTGGTCCCTCAAGTTTCAAAATTGACAGTTTCTACCCTCAAGTTTGGTTTCTTGCCCTTTATGACATTTAAGACCAAAATCAGATTCTTAGAGTAATATTATACTTATTATAGAGTAAGTGTTTCAAAATTTTACTTTACGGGTCCGATTTAAAAACTATGCGTTTAACGCTCCCGGTTACGGTAAAAGCCGGGGAGTTTTAACCGTAATTTAGGGTTTTCATATATTTGAATCTTGGACCAGTAGGTATTTTCTAAAAGGTATCTTTATAAATTTTAAGTCCTTAAATTGTGAAATTTGGCCTTTTATAGTTGAAAATCTCGTTTTTACGTTTGACCCGTTAAAACGCGGTTTTGACCGTGTTTGACCATTTAAAGCTTGTTTGACCAATTTTTCAAATCCTTTAAGTCTTTTATTACTTAACTTACTGAAATCATATGATTCTTATAAATCTTGGCTTCGAACTCCATTTTTATGGATTTTTCTCAAAAACGATGCTCGGTTAGTACCCGTTTTTAGTTAAAACGTCATTTATTTGTTCCTTTGACCATTTAAATTATCCATTGACTCCAGAACACTTTATTTATCATTTTTAAGCCTGGAATACTTTTCAAGAGTGTTAAATTCATATTCTTACTATTTTTAAGGTCGTTTTACCATGTTTTCGGGTCACCGAAAGTGACTAAAAGGGGGCAAATCACAACATGTCCTTTATTCCCGAGATTAAATATTACTAACACTCTTAATATTCATCAAAACCTACTGAAATTTCAGTCCTAAAGAGTTGCCTAGTTGTTCTACACATCCATATGCTTCAAATATGTAGAAAATGTCATAACCGACCATAACACTTGTGTAAATCATCTTAACTTGAGTTTAAACATTACCAACACTTCATTTAACTTTATAAACAGATTATTAAGGTGTCATAAAGTCGTTCATGAGTAGGTTATGAGTCTTGGTTGAAAGGGTTTTTCAAACAAATGCTTAATGGGTGTTGTTACATGTAGAAAGAAGGGTTTCAAGGTGTAATCCATGTAATAACCGTGGGTTCGAGTTATGTAGCCTTTTGGAACCTTTAAAACAGGTTCTTGGGAGTATATTAAGCCATTAACATGCAGGTCACAAGTTTGGTTTACAAGAGTTGCAACATTCATAAGTTAGATGATACCAAAACACCCAAAAAGAGGGTTTTCATGGTGGAAATCGGTTTCCACCCCAAGAATGACTATCATAACATGAGATTTACCTTTAAGAACGTTGGGAACTCCTTAAGAACAAAGTGATGGTGAGAAGTTTCTGCTACAACAAGGAAAAAGCAAGGTTTTTAGGTGAAAAATGAAGAAAACAAGTGAAATGTCCAAAACCGACAACATGGAGCTTACACTTGATGTAACTCACGGTTTGGAAGGTGTTGATGGTCGTGGATGGCTAGAAACTCCTTGGACGTGGCTGTAGAACCTCGAACCAAGGCTGGAAAAGTCGGACAAGTGCGGGTGTGTGTCCAAGACTCGCGAATGAGGCCACCTCCTTGCGGTTTGCACTTGGCCGATGGTTGCTTGGTGTTGTTCTTCACGAATCTTGTGCTTGACTAGAGAGGATTTTTGAGAGAGTTGTGGTGTGTGTTTGTGTGTGTTTCCAGCTGAATTCTAATAAGAGGGAGAGAGGGAGAGAGTGGAAGGCTTGCATGGAGTGTGAGTGGTGGGTGTGGTGGTGGTGTAGAGAGGAGAAGAGTGGAGGGAGAGGGGGCGGCCACTTTTGGCTTGTAGTGAGGAGAGTTTTGATTAAATTTTTAATTATAAATTGTTTGATGGGTTTGTTAGAACACAAGAAAACAAGTTTAACCTTTTAAACTTTCTGAAAAACGCAGCGGAAGAAAAGCATTATAACATGTTTATAATCTGAAAATTTTGTGTTCTTAATGATGTTTTAAGATGGAGAAACAAACCCAAATCAAAAGGATCATTAATATGTGAATGAACAAGCTATGAACATATGTAAAACTACATAAAATCACAGCTACAATGAGCTGTGATTACTACCTCTTTCAGCAGCTTAAAACCGACAGAAAAGGGGAAGTTTGATGCTCAAAATTCGGCCAAGACTCCAAGAAAAGAGCCCTCAAGCTTGTATACCCCAAGCCTCCTTGCAAACACCACTTCTTGCTAGGGAGATGACACCAAAAACCCACTCCAAAACCTTGCAATGCTGCTGCCTGGCCGAGAATATAGAGAGCAAGAGTGAGGAGGAGTTTTGTTTATTGCATGTGAAGAGATTGGTTGGAGATCAAAGGGAACAAGAGTTAATAATGTGTGTAGTGTTCAAAGAAAAAGGTCCAATCACAAAACAAGGGGGGCTGGCCGAAAATTTGAAACCAAAAGGGTTTCCCCCTTTTTTTTTAATTTGAACACATACACACATATTAAATTGTCTTGTAACTAGACATACAATTAACCATTTAATTGTATGTACAAGTTATATAACTTATACAATTAATCATTTAACTTATAAGTTATAATCTCTCATTATTATTTGGTGTCATCTAACCAATTTAAATAACACATCAAATAATATTATTGAACAAAATATCCTAATAAGTTGTTCCCTCTCATATGCAACTTATTTAGAAAACCCATTTTCTAAATTGGTGTAAATATTTAATTGCATGATCATATCATCAATTAAATATTAATTGGTGTTTGCTAAGCTTGTTATTGGGTATAACCCGACTTGGATCATAACGTACTAACCACATCAATATTCTAAGTGTCTTGGGCACATAGAATCCTACAATCTCCCACTTGCCCAAGATTCATAGAAGATTGATGCAAGCAGTAAATACCGCCTAACAACGGTTTACTACCCTTAATACGCATGACTTATAGCCATTCAATAACATCATCCCTTTCAAGTACCCTACTTGAAATGATTTAGGTGAATCAATCATTTATCCTTTTGTTACAGATGTCATGTTAAATCCAAGAACACAGAATGATCATTCTTTGTTGATTTAACTTAATCAGGCCTTAGACATCTAACTCTCAACGAATAAGAGGAACAAATTCCATCTTGACTACATACGTTTCTCACAAACACCTCGTGTCATACCTGAGCATACCCTTATGTGCTGTCCACTATTTCAGGACAGTGAAGAAAAAGCTCAAGGTATAATACTTGGTGAATATCAAAACCCAATATGTATCTCAGGTCGGAGGATACCAAATGATATTCGCCTTTACTCAAATTTACTTATGATCAATCATTAAGATTCCATGTAGTAAAATTTGAGATGCGGGTTAGTCCAATATTTGTATCCCACAAATATCTATGAACCTTGGTAGCAACCCATTGCTCTATATTCATCCTTATGAATATCAACCAATCCAAGTTCATAATAATCTTACCTCACACTTGTTCCCACAAGTATGAATGACTACGGACATTTAGAGTAAACAATTTACTCATGGATTAAACATGCTAGATTGGAACATTAATTGAAACATTATAACCAAATAATTTTATTCAAATAATAAAGAGTTCCACATATCCAAATACAAAGTTTACAGATCAAATCCAATCACTAGAATATCGAAGTCCCATGGCACAAGTATGACCTTCATGCTTTGCTTTTTCAAGGAGCTTCGTGAGAGGATCCGCAATGTTTTGATCCGTGTGAACTTTGCGAATACATATCTTTCCCTTTTCAACTTCATCTCGCATGTAGTTAAATCTCCGCTCAATGTGCCTAGTCTTTTGATGAGCACGAGGTTCCTTGATTTGAGCAATCGCACCCTCGTTATCACAAAAGATCTCTAGGGGGTCCTGAATGGAAGGGAAACCCCTAGATCGGCAATGAATTTCTTCAACCATGCAGCTTCTTGAGCTGCCAATGAGGCGGCGACGTATTCTGATTCTGTAGTTGATAGAGCCACCACATCCTGCTTGGAGCTCTTCCAAGAGACCGCTCCTCCATTCAGAATGAAAATATATCCCGATTGTGACCGAGAATCATCACGATCGGTTTGGAAACTCGCATCCGTGTAACCTTTTACAACGAGTTCCTCATCACCAGATCCATAGATTAGGAACATATCCCTTGTCCTCCTTATGTACTTAAGTATGTTCTTAACAGCCATCCAATGACTGTTTCCAGGATTTTGCTGGTAACGGCTTGTCATGCTTAAGGTGCATGACACGTCCGGTCGAGTGCATATCATCGCATACATGATGGATCCAATAGCATATGCGTATGGGATTGTCTTCATTTTATCTTGCTCATCCTTTGAGCTTGGACATTGAGTCGTACTCTATATCGTTCCTCTTTGAATAGGCACGGTACCTTTCTTAGAGTTCTCCATCTTGAACCTTTTCAAGATCTTATCAATGTATGCACTTTGATTCAAACCAATCAACCGCCTTGATCTATCCCTATAGATCTTTATTCCCAGAATATAGGCGGCTTCACCAAGATCCTTGATGGAAAAACAACTTCCAAGCCAGGTTTTCACACCTTCTAAGGTTGGAACGTCATTTCCAAATAGTAGTATGTCATCAACATACAATACTAGGAAAGTTATTGTGCTCCCACTAGCCTTCTTATACACACAAGCCTCATCAGCGTTTTTGATGAAGCCAAATTTCTTTACCTCCTCATCAAAACGATGATTCCAGCTTCTAGATGCTTGTTTCAATCCATAGATTGATTTCTTTAACTTGCATACTTTATTAGGATGTTTTGGATCGACAAAACCTTCAGGCTGAACCATGTAGACATCTTCCTCAAGATATCCATTTAGGAAAGCCGTTTTGACATCCATTTGCCAAATCTCAAAATCATAATGAGCAGCTATGGCAAACAATATCCTTATAGACTTTAGCATCACAACAGGTGAGAAGGTTTCATCATAATCAACCCCTTGAGTTTGAGTGAAACCCTTTGCTACAAGTCTAGCTTTATAAGTATCCAAGTTTCCATGCATATCGGTTTTCTTCTTGAAAACCCACTTACTTCCAACTCCCTTGGAATTAAGAGGTGGTACAACAAGCTCCCAAACTTGATTGTCATACATGGACTGCATCTCAACGTTCATGGCCTCAAGCCATTTGTCATAATCCAATTTGGACACTGCATCATGGTATGTGGTTGGTTCATCTGAATCTACCACATAGCATCCATCCATGAAAAATCCGTATCTTTAAGGTGGATTACTAGTTCTACCACTTATGTGAACGTTTTGTGTGTATTGATCAACCATTTGATCATCTTCAACATCCTCATGTTGAGTGCTAGTTTCAACCAAACGTGCATCGGGTTGTGGTTCTTGATCTTCCTCAAGATCCACTGTTCTACTGCTAGCTCCTTCCATAAGGAAATTTGCTTCTAAGAACTCACCCTTTCTGGCAACAAACACCTTTTATTCCAGTGGATCATAGAAATAATATCCCATAGAATCTCTAGGATATCCAACAAAGATACACTTGGTGGATCGGACTTCTAATTTGTTTTGGGTGGGAGTCTTAACATAAACCTCACAACCCCAGACCCTTATGTATGATAGGGATGGAACTCTTCCATGCCATATCTCAAAAGGTGTCCTTTCCACCTTTTTGGTTGGGGCCATATTTAAAATACGGGCCGCGGGGAGCAAAGCAAAACCCCAAAATGATAGAGGTAATGTGCTTCTAGCCATCATAGATCGGACCATATCCAATAAGGTTCGATTCCTCCTCTCAGACACACCATTGTGTTGTGGTGTTCCAGGTGGAGTGAGTTGTGAGACAATCCCACAACTCCTAAGATGATCTTGAAAAGCATCACTTAGGTATTCACCTCCTCTATCGGTACGGAGAACTTTAATCGACTTGTTGAGTTGATTTTCTAGTTCATTCTTGAAGATTTTGAACATTTCAAAAGCTTCATCTTTGTGCCTTAATAAGTACACATACCCATAGCGACTATAATCGTCGGTAAAGGTAATGAAGTATCTTTCACCATTCCTAGTCATTGGCTTAAAAGGACCACATACATCTGAATGTATGATTCCTAATAAATCTTTTGCCCTTTCGTTAGTCCCACTAAAGGGTGCCTTTGTCATTTTACCTTGTAAACAAGATTCACACACATCAAATGAATCACATTCACTTGTTTTTAAAAGACCATTCTTTTGTAGTGTTTGAATTCTTTTCTTGTTTATATGACCAAGACGACAATGCCAAAGATAGGTATCATTCAAGTCCAACTTGAGTTTCTTGGTGTTAGTTTGGTACAATGAACTATTTAAAGCGTTTTCATGAACCAATTCATAAATACCATTAATGGGAATTGCTTTAAAATAGAACATATCATTTAAAGAAACATGAATATCATTTTCAACAAAAGATAATACATAATCATAATGTCTTAATTGGGATACAGAAATAATGTTCCTAGTCAAACTAGGAGCATACAAAATATTCTTCAAAATAACATCCAAGCCACTTGGAAGTTTTAGGATGTAGTCCCCACGAGCTTCAACTTGGACTTTGGTTCCATTGCCCATGAAGAGACTAACATCCCCTTGATTGAAGTCCCTACTTCTTGTGAACCCCTGCAACAAATTGCAAATATGAGTTCCACATCCGGTATCCAATACCCATGTGTTAGAAGATGTAACATTAAGATCAATATGAATCATGTATATTGTACCTGAGGTCTGCCCGGCATCCCTCTTGGCTTTCAACTCTTGGAGATGGACGGGACAATTCCTTGCCCAATGTCCAATCTCCCCACACTTGAAGCATGGGTCATTAGTAGCAACCTTTTGCTTCTTCTCTTGTGGTTTGGGTGGTAACCTTACCACCCCTTTCCCCTTTTCCAAAACGGGTCCCTTACCCTTGGCAACCTTTGCCTTGGGTGTGGGATAAGGCCTTTTCTTGTTCCCACCTTCATTGATGGTGAGAACGGGTAAAACCCTTTTACCCATGGCCGCCTCGGCCGTTTTGAGCATTGAGTGAAGCTCACCAATGCTCTTGTCCCAAGCATTCATGTTGTAGTTCAACACAAATGTCTCGAACTTCTTGGTAAGACCATTAAGGATCAAATCCGTTGCCAATTCCTTCGAGACGGGACAATTAAGCCTCTCGAGGCGGTCAATATGACTTTTCATCTTAAGTACATAAGATGAAACAGATTGGTTGTCGTCCATACGACATGCATGGAGTGCTCGAACCGTTTCGAAGCGCTCAACCCTTGCCTGCTGTTGGAACGTTTCCTTCAGCTGGGTTATCATGTCATAAGCTCCGTGATGTTCATACTCCTTTTGGAGATCCGGAGTCATGCTCGCTAGCATAAGACAAGACACTTGGACGGAGTCCTCAGTGTACTTCAACCAATCGTTGAAGGCCTCCTCATCATCCTCAGTAGGTTGATCGGGGATAGGGTCGTCTAAAACATATGATCGTTTCTCTTGCTTGAGAACGATTCTCAAGTTTCGATACCAATCAATAAAGTTGTTATGATTTAGACGTTCCTTTTGGAGGATCGCACGTAATGATTGGTTTGACGCGGATGAGTTATCGTGATTTTCATTGTTGGTGGCCATCTACAAAATTTAACAAAGGTCTATTTAGTATTTTCGATATTGCTATTTTTAATAATTAATGCCTTTTAAGGTCATTTTTATATTAAAATCTAGAACCCAACATTACATTTAAATTGTGGTTAGGTGACCTTTATCCCACGATTTAAATTAATAAGGTGGTCAACGATTGACGGTTGCAACCATTTGCAACTTCTAGAGGTATGGGATCGACTTTAAACATCATATGTAAAGTCGGCTTGTTAATCCCATCAACACCATTTGGAAACCATATTTAGGTGATCCATTTAACATGGTTTGCAAATCAAGTTATCCTACTTGCACACACGTGTGAGTTTACCCACATAAGTGGTTAGGTGACCTTTATCCCACCAATGTGGTTAGGTGACCTTAAATCACAAGTTCCCTCTAAATGGTTAGGTGACCTTTATCCCATTTAGAGTTTCCAAATGACTCAAGTGTTGTGCAAAAGGACGGTGTTAAACTTGTTTGTCAAAAGTTTAGAGATTTCATAATTCTAGTTTTAGAAAACTCTATGTACTTGTATTTGCATGCTTTCAAATACAAGATACCCTATGGTTCTCTTTTAACAAAACTTCTTTTATTTTGAAATCATTAATCCTTTTAATAACCTTTTATTAGTCACTTAATGATTAGGAACCAAAAAATTCAGCTTGTTATGATAATTTATTTAGATTGTTAAGCATATCCATATATCAAACAATCAACATAAAATGAATAATCAAACAAGCATATTTCATACAACCACATGTGCATAACCATAGTCACTAAGTTGACTACACTTGTTTGCCATCACAAGTGTTGTCATAAGGTCTTTCCTAAGGGTTAACAATGACACATCATATGTGTCCATGAACTCCCACTTGATTCCACATCAAAATGCTTCAAGTGTACATGTCTTTGATGTCCATCTTTGGGTCTTGATCTTGTGCATCTTCCTTTTACAAAATTGTATCCTAATACATTTTTCTAATAAAAGAAATGCACCTATTCTATTTATTACATAACCAAATGAATAAATAATTACAACCCAAATAATAGACATAAATATTACAACCCAATTGAATGAATAATACCAACCATTCCAATCATCCAAATCAAAAGGCCAAAGGCTAGGTTATGCACACTAACATCCATTGATCATATCATCCAAACATATAATGAAACCCCACTTAAAACCACCAAATTTCAGCCAACATAAACTGAAATTTTGGGTTTTAAACATTGTCCAAACAATCAACATTTCATAATATATATCTTTCAAGGTCTAATCACTAGCATGTGTGATATGACCTTGAAAGTTTGGGGAATCATTCATACAAAATATAGCAGCCCAAAATCAGCCTATAATAGGTTGATAATACATCTTTAAAACCGATTTTAAAGACTAAGAATAAGCAAGTTATCCACATAACCGGCTCTTGATGCCATTGATGGGTTTGTTAGAACACAAGAAAACAAGTTTAACCTTTTAAACTTTCTGAAAAACGCAGCGGAAGAAAAGCATTATAACATGTTTATAATCTGAAAATTTTGTGTTCTTAATGATGTTTTAAGATGGAGAAACAAACCCAAATCAAAAGGATCATTAATATGTGAATGAACAAGCTATGAACATATGTAAAACTACATAAAATCACAGCTACAATGAGCTGTGATTACTACCTCTTTCAGCAGCTTAAAACCGACAGAAAAGGGGAAGTTTGATGCTCAAAATTCGGCAAAGAATCCAAGAAAAGAGCCCTCAAGCTTGTATACCCCAAGCCTCCTTGCAAACACCACTTCTTGCTAGGGAGATGACACCAAAAACCCACTCCAAAACTCTGCAATGCTGCTGCCTGGCCGAGAATATAGAGAGCAAGAGTGAGGAGGAGTTTTGTTTATTGCATGTGAAGAGATTGGTTGGAGATCAAAGGGAACAAGAGTTAATAATGTGTGTAGTGTTCAAAGAATAAGGTCCAATCACAAAACAAGGGGGGCTGGCCGAAAATTTGAAACCAAAAGGGTTTCCCCCTTTTTTTTAATTTGAACACATACACACATATTAAATGGTCTTGTAACTAGACATACAATTAACCATTTAATTGTATGTACAAGTTATATAACTTATACAATTAATCATTTAACTTATAAGTTATAATCTCTCATTATTATTTGGTGTCATCTAACCAATTTAAATAACACATCAAATAATATTATTGAACAAAATATCCTAATAAGTTGTTCCCTCTCGTATGCAACTTATTTAGAAAACCCATTTTCTAAATTGGTGTAAATATTTAATTGCATGATCATATCATCAATTAAATATTAATTGGTGTTTGCTAAGCTTGTTATTGGGTATAACCCGACTTGGATCATAACGTACTAACCACATCAATATTCTAAGTGTCTTGGGCACATAGAATCCTACATTGTTATTATGTAGTGTAGTTTTGTAGTATTGGATATAATGTATTGTTTAGTGGATGGTGTAATTGAGGTATCTAATGCATGTCCATGCATGCATGGGCCGGAAATATGAGGGTGTGAGTGTGTATGCTCACATTTTAATTGCCTTCTCTTGAAATTAATTTTTGTAAGGGTGACTAGTCGACATTCCCGGAACACAAATTTTTAAAAAGTAGAAACCTAAATTAGCTAAAAGTCAATAATAAAATCATATGAAACCATAAATTTGAATCAAGTAACAAGAATTGTTTCCAATTTCATGGTAGGGTTAAATAGTTTCAATTATTAGCACTCATAAGATGGATAATGATGCAAGTAATTTAGGGTTAGGATAACAACCTGGAGGTCGGTTGTCACAGTTTAGAGTTAGACAACATAGTTCTTGCAGCTTCAATCAGTGTCATGTTTCTCCTCTCAGCAACACTATTTTGCTGAGGAGTCCTGGGAGCACTATATTGTCTTGTAATACCCTTTTCATCACAAAATGTATCAAGGATTTGATTCTTGAATTCAGTTCCTTGATCACATCCTATGGTTTTGACCTTGTGATCACATTGATTCTCAATCTTTAAGATGAAACTCTTCAGAATCTCAGAGGTCTCATCCTTAGTTCTAAGAAAGAAGACCCAAGTGAATCTTGTAAAGTCATTTGTGATCACCAAACAGTAAGAGGTCCTTCCTAGACTCATTACACTAGTGGGGCCAAAGAGATCCATATGTAATAAGTGTAGGGGATTAATGATGGAATTTCTTACATTTGGCTTGTAAAATACCTTGTGTTGCTTCCCTTTCAGGCATGCAACACAATGCTCATCACTTGTAAACACTTTCTTTGGTATTCCAGTTAACAAATCATTCTTAATTAATTTATTCATGTTTTTAAAGTTTACATGGCACATTCTTTTATGCCTTAGAAAAGACTCAACATTATTTGCTTTAGACAAAAAGCATGAAACTTCTCCTGAGGGAGATGTTTCTTGCAAGTCCATCTTATACATGTTCCCTTTCCTGGAGGCTTTGAGCAGGATGTGCTCATAAGGCATGACCACCCCGGGCCTTAGAACAATGCACTCATGTTCAGTGAAGAGCATGTTATGACTCTGATCACAAAATTGGGATACACTCAGAAGATTGTACCCAAGCTCCTTGACAAAGTTTACCTTCTCAATGTTGAGCTTACCATTTGTGACCTTGCCCCTTCCTGTAATGTAACCTCCTGTATCTCATCCAAAAGCAACTGGTCCTCCATCAATTTTTTCAAACTTTTGGAGTAGTGACCTATTGCTTGTCATGTGCCTGGAACAGCCACTGTCAATGATCCATACATTTCTGTTTGTCTTGAGCTGTTCCTGCACAAAAGAGATGGTTAGTTACATTTGGAAACCAAGCCTTATTGGTCTTGGGCTCATCAAAAGAAGTTGAAGACAATGCAACAGTAATTGATCCTATAGTCATGCTAGAAGGATTATTTGCTGATGTTGATGAAGAACTTTCAGACACTTGGTCTTTCTTTGAGTTCCACACCACCCTTGGAAGCTTAGACTTGACCTTAAATACTTCGGAAGTTTTGATGAAGATCTTGCTTTCACTGCAGCAGGCTTCAGTTCTTCGGAAGTATTCCTTTCTTACGAGACCAAATTTCTTCCGAAGGCAAGTTTTCACTTGTCTTCTTCTTCATTTTAGAGCTTCCGAAGGAAACAGATTTTCCTTCCGAAGCTTGCTTCTTCTTTTCCAAACTCTTAGAAGTTTTTCTCTTGGTCATGTGGAGAGTACTCTTTGGATTGTAAACACAATCCTTAGCAAGATGAGAAGTACTCCCACACATAACACAGTCCATTTTCTTCCTTCTAGGAGTTTTCCTTTGTGAACAAGGCTGAACTTGATCACTTTCCTTCTCCATCTTCGTCTTTGCAGATGTTCAGGTTGTACAGTAGTGGTGCACATTTGATCAACCTTCTTCTTGATGATGGGATGATTTGGACATGAACCAGAACTCTTGTTGTTGGAATTCAAGTTGGTGTCTTCAGCCTTCACCACTTCAAATCATGCAGAGATGAAGACTTGTTTCTGTGTTGAATTAGAGGTGGCATTGATCTCTTGAGTCTTTTTGGACTTTCTTTTGTCCTTCCTGATCAAGTTCTTCCTTCTTGACTTGGTCATCCCAACAGCTTTGCTCTCCTCAGAGGGATGGTGACCCTTCTTAGAATTCTCTTCATCCTCTTCAGTCACAGGATCTATGAGGGGAAGCTCATCTTCACAAGTTCCACACCTAGGAGATCTTACAGACGAAATTGTGTGTGGAGGAGCTATCTCACAAGATCCTAGTCCCTACTTATTTTGATAACAAACTTTTGCATGCAAGGATGAGGATATTATGTTCTTGAAGGTCTCTTCTTCAAGAACACATTTTTCTTCCTTGGCTTTGCTGATTACAAGCTCAGCCTGGCATTCAGTTAACTTAGTAATGAGGTCTTTGATCTGAGTCCTGTAGTTTGTATGCTCATGTTAAAGAGTTGAAATGGTTTTCTCTAAGTCATCTATCTTTAGTTTATAATCATTATCAACTCTTTTAAAATCAGCTTTTAAGATATTTAAGGACTCAAGATCATATCTCATTTCTAAGTATAGGACATGTATCTATTAACTTTAGCAATGCATTTAGGAGTACAAAGATGTTCCAATACCTTGGCTTCATCGTGGTCTGCCATGAGTGCTTGGTTTGGAGATGCATCTTCTACCTGAAAGCTCCAGTCAAAGCCTCCTTCTTCAACAGCAACTGCAGCTTGCTGCTTTGGCTTCTCATTCTGGGAAACTTTCTCAGTGTAGTTTGGTATGGTTTGTGCTTGGCCACCATTTGTCCTTGGTTCCTTACACTCTCTTGCAAAGTATCCCATCTGGTTACAGTTGTAACACTTTACTTTGCTTTTATCTAGCCCAAACTTTCCATTGGCTGCATTGCTTCAAACTTTCTCCCTGTCCTCTTGTAGAACTTCTTGGCTCTATGAGTGAGAAGAGCCATCTGCTGGACTATCTCCATGTACTCCAGATCATCTGGATGGATACAGTCCAAATCTTCAAGGGTGAAGAGAAAGTTGCCTGAGGTTTCATTAGCAGAGACAAAAGCATGAGAAGAACTTGTCTCTTGGAAAGGACTTCCTTGAGTGTAGCTTTCTCCTTGAGTCTCTGGGAAGGTGATGAAAGGGCCTTTTTGTGAGTTGTCAAGGTAGCATATAAGATGATCTTGTGGCTCAATGCTCTCCCTTTCCACCACATAGAGGACTGAACTTAGTTGATTGCTGGAGTTACCAGATGACTTTTGCATGTTCATCTATATCTGATAGCCACTAAGAATACCATACAACTCTGTAAGAGTAAGAGTCTTAAGGTTCTCAGTCCTCTTGATAACAACACAGTAATGTGTCCATTGTCTAGGAAGAGAGGACATAAACTTCCTGACAATGTCCCTGTTCTTAAGAGTTACTCCAACATCCATTAGAGTATCCACAATCTCAACATGCCTGGAGTATTGTTGAGTCATGGTTTCACCTACCTTAAAGGTGAAGTTTTCAAACTGCTGCTTCAGGAGATCCTTCTTGTTCTCCTTTGCTTCAGTAGACCCCTCATACATTAGCTTTAGTGCTTTCCATAGTTGCTTGGCAGTTTTGCACTTCTTGAAGCCTTTATAGATGGAGTTTGGAAGAGCAGTTTGAAGGGCTGTCATGGCTTTCTGATCAATTTCTATTCTCTTCCTGTCTTCTTCAGAGTCATTAGCCACAACCTTAGGAATCATACCACCACCAGTAGCAGAAGTGGTGCTCGGTATGTAAGGTCCTTCAACAATAGAGTCCCACATCCTGGATTCTTGAGACTTTATGAAGCCTTCCATTCTTTGACACCAAGTACCAAAGTCTTCAAGAGTGATCAGTGGAGACTTTGTCATGGTTCAAGTTTCCATATCAGCTTTTGTAATAGCTGCCATTTGAGTTGTTAAGTATTTTGTGTGTGTGAGGGAACTTAAGATGGTGAGATCTTATATCAAGAGCTTGAAAAGCTCTGATACCAAATGCAGGACTGGTGAAGGGTATGCACTTACAACACAACAACACAATGAGGAGAGTTGCTTAGAACACTTAATAGATCAAATAGGGAACTGGTTAACGTTTAGTGAAAGATGCTAAGAACAAAAGTAAATATGAGACAGAACAAGATGGCAAACAACACAAGTAATTGGTTTTCAAGAGTGCTGTATATTGCTTCTCAAGTTCTATTACAAATGTTACAAAGCATGCAATGAAAGTTACAAGTACTTGAGATACTTTATACTGCATCCTACAGCCGGCCATACTTTGAAAGCCAGCTGGATACAACTGACTAGACAACTATAAAATCAAATGTAGAGTCAAAAGGCAGATTTGCCTTATGACTAGTGACTATGACATGCCATAGCTCACATCCTAATATATTATAAAAAGGATTAAAGTACATAAAGTTGAAAGCACAGACTGAAGACCTCAATGTATAGTTACCAAAAGCATGGACCTTTTCACCAACTCATGTAAGTTGGTGACTTTACAAAGTTGCAGCGTAAAGGTGTTCCAGCTTTATGGTAAAGTACATCAAATAAAAGCATGTCTCTAAAAGTCTTTGGAAGAAATTTGTCTTCACTCTTTTGCTTCGGAAGACTTTATCTTTTAAGCTTCGAAAGACTTCACATTTGGCTTCGGAAGATGTTGATCTTGGCTTCGGAAGATTTTACACTTATAATATTTCTAGTGATTGGTGTAAAACTTCCAAATCATTTCTACTTCTGTTCTTCAGTGCATGCATGCAGAGAGACTTTGGATGTCTTGGCTGCATAACACTTATAGGAATTCTTACACAACCACTATTAATGATCCATACATTTCCTTTGGTCTTCAGTTGTTACTACACAGAAAGAGATGTTTAGTTCCATTTGGAAACCCAACCCTTCTTGGTCTTGGGCTTGTCAAAGTGATTTGAAGATAATTTAAAATTTATTGATCCTATATGCAAGCTTTGAGGATCATTTGATGTTATTAATGAAGAACTTTCAGTCACATGGCATTTCTTCATCTTCCACACCATTTTTGGAAGATTAGGCTTGGCCTTCAAGACTTTGGAAGTTTTAATGACTTTGGAAGTTTTGGAGACTAGACCTTAAAAAAACTTTTGCATTCACTGTAGTTGACTTCAATACTTTGGAAGTATTCCTTTCTTTCAAGACCAAATTTTCTTCAGAAGGTAATTTTTCACCTAACTTCTTCTTCACTTTGGAGCTTCCAAAAGGAAGAGATTTTCCTTCCTCTCATATTCTTCTTTGAAGTTTTATTATTGATCATGTGGATGGTAATTTTGGGATTATAGATGCAATCCTTAGCAAAGTGAGAGGTACCACCACATATGATACATTCAGTTGGCATCCTTCTGTGAGTCTTCTTTTGAGTTGAATGTTGAGATTGATCTCTTTTTACTTTCTTCTTCATATTCACAGATGATGCAACATGGTTCTTAGCGTGAGGCTTGCTCGTGGAACTGCATGATTTAGGCTATGCAGTAGTGGTGCACATTTGATCAACATTCTTCTCTTGACCAAGATGATTTGTACTTGACCTAGGACTACTAGTACTAGAGTCCATGGTTGAGTGTTCAGTTTTCACCACTTCAAATACAACAAAATAAAGACTTGTTTTTGCTTAGATTTGAATGTGGTCTTGATCTCTTGGGCTTTCTTTGAATATCTTTTCAAACAATTCAGATCTATAATTCACTATCTCCCCTACATCTTCATCCTCTTCTTGGATAGGGTCAATGAGGGGCAGCTAATCTTGACAAGTTTTACACCTTGGAGATCATACATATAACAATGTGTGTGGAGGAGCTATCTCATTTGAACCTACAGGACCGGTTAAGGAATGGTCATACAATTAGTATCATAAAGAGGAGAATGTTAGAACACTTAACAGATCAAATAGGGAATCTGGTTTATGGTGAGGATACTAAGAACACAAGCAAGTAACGAGACAGAACAAAAGAACAAAAATAAATAAGTATGGTTTTCAATAATGTTATATTGCTCTCAAGTTCTCTTAGAAGTGTTACAAAGCATCATTAGAAATACAAGGACCAGAGATACTTTATACTACATCCTACAGCCGGCCATGTTTTAAAGGCCACCTGGAAACACTAATCTAGATAACAATATCAATGTAAAGTAAAAAGGCAAATCAATGTATAGCCGGCAATACTTTAAAAGCCAGCTGAAAACAATAATCTAGACAACAAGATCAATGTAAAGTCAAAAGGCAGATTAATTTATAGCCAACCATACTTTAAAAGCCAGCTGAAAACACTAATCTAGACAACAAGAACAATGTAAAGTTAAAAGGCAGATTACCTTTTGACTAGTGACTATGACATGGCATAGCTCACATCCTAATACTTTACAAAAAGGATAAAAAGTAAAAAGTAGAAAGTTACAGACTCTAAACCTTAATATATAGTTGCAAAAGCATGGCCTTTTCACCAACTTGTACATCTTGGTGAGTTTTCAAAGTTATAGCGGAAAGTGGGTCAACTTTATGAAAAAGTAGATGAGAGAAAGCATGACTTCTCTCTCTTCAGAAGAAATTAGTCTTCACTTCATTGGCTTCGGAAGACTTGGTCTTTGAAGTTTCCGAAGACTTCATCTTTGGCATCGGAAGATTTAGTGTTTGGCTTCGGAAGATTTTACACTAACAATATTTTCTATTTGGAGTGTAAAACTTCCAAAGTAACTTTCTATCTTGTATAATAGTGCATGCATGCCGGAAGCTCTTTGGTTACTTTGGTTGCATAAGCATTTCTATTATAACCTTACAAACTCCCCCTAGGCTGATGCTACCAAAACAGAGAAGATAAGTTACTATTGACAGTCCTCATCATGATAAAGACCACTCCCTTCTTCATTAATTGGTCTGGATCACTTAGCCTCCCATAATACCTTCTTATGTCATAGATATCATACAGAGGAAGATCAAGCATGTCTTGCCAGAAATAGACATCTTGACCTCTTTGATCTCTGATGACATACCATCTGTCTGAATTTGTAGCAAAGGTTTAGGACAAGATGGGTATTGTAGCTGTAAGTGGCTCTACTTGAGTTGGAGTGGGTTGAGTAGCCTCTTCATGCATTTCCTTAGGATGCTTTGACTCATCATGAGGTAAGGAGGTTGATGCCTTGGTCGTCTTCTTCTTCTCAAAGACACTTTTCTTGGCCATCCTTTTCTTCCTCTTTGGTGACTTCAACTTAGATGACTGGCCTTCAGCACCAGGTTGTTCTTTTGTGTCTCTCTTAGTTGGGTCATATTCTGTCATGGGTTTAGAAGGAGAGGGTGCAGGATCGACTTTGGTCACTCAACAGAACTGTTATCTCTCAAACTCACCAAGTCACACTCGGTTTGATGATGCAAAATCCCTTAAGAGTTGATAATAATATATCAAGTAAACAACCACAAGAAGATAGGTTATCAAGATTCTTGTATATATTACTTCTCAACTCAATGTTTTACAAGACTCTTACAAGCATGTTTACTAAGTGTACATTAAGAACTATATATACTACTATCTACAGCCGTTTATACTTTAATATTAGCTGGAACATACGACTAAACAAATACTAAATTTCTAGAAGTAAGGTATCTAAGACAAAATACTATCTTAGATTTGGTAGTCATGACATGTCCATTACTTACCATTTGTCACGAACTAAAGTTGGTAACTATACTTACTGATATGAGATGAACAGTGGAATAAAGTATGGTCAACCACATGGGCGTGGGAAAGCACCATGTAGTATCTCAGAGATTGCAGCGATTTGTCAGAGGAACCATACTTATGTCCAATGGTTTATAGTTAGTTCTTCCGAAGGTTGATTGGCTTTGGAAGAACAAGTCCTTCCGAAGCCACTTATACTTCAAAAGAGTCTACTTCTTGCGAGACAAGTGCTAATCTTCAAGACTTCATGCTTCGGAAGTCATTGTCTTGAAATCTTCTAAGTGTTGAACTTCGGAAGAAGGAAGACTTTGTCTTCAGAAGTTAGAGTTCCTCGTCAGAAGTTCTTTCAGTCTTCTTCTTCGGAAGTGCAGCTTTTGCCTTCGGAAGCTCTTTCACAGTTGTACCAAAATTGTTTCTAAGTGTTTGTTTTGGTTGCACCAGCCTTACATGATCCAACAAACTCCCCCTAGGCTGATGCTACAAAAACCTCACTTGTTTCTGCTTCTCAAAACCTTCAGCACCAGAGAGATAAGATACTTATCTGTCGCAATACTTTTACCTGATCTGGTGTTGAAAAGTTTGTACAAGTCATTCGTAGACACAAGATCCAGTCTATAACTTTGAATGACATGCACCCTTTCTTGTGTCCCTCTGAAGAGAGTTAGTTGACGAGAGTTGTAGTCATACTCCCATCAAACTATGGGTTCCAATTCAGGGCCTTCAACCATTTGTAAGAAGGCTTTGGCTTTGGTGGTTGACCCTTCCTTTTCTTCCCTTTCTCTTAGCTTCAACTCCTCTTCGATCTTGGCCTTTGTAGTCAGTGCAGCTAGATGACGGCTGCTCAGATGATTCCTGATGTGAGCAACTACTTCAGAGTTGGAGGGATTGGAGAATGGTTTCTTTGCTAACTCCGCAATGTCAAATCTCCTTAAGTGTAGCAGAGAAGAGGCATTAAGTCTGTTAACTTCAACATTCTCTCTTTCCATAACAAAGTTGTGAAGAGAGTCTTCGAACCTCCACTGGATTATCTTCTTTCTAAGCACAAGGGTTTCAGATGGTAGCTTGTCTCCCTTCCTACTTCTTCTCTTCTTCCTTAAGGGAGTCAGAGTTAGTTGCCAAGAGTCTAAGAGCCTGGTCCAATGTTTCTCTTGGCAGATCAAGGAATTGTTCTCTTGTGGGGGAACATGAGGAGCCATTAATGAAGGACAGCTTGAGGAACCCCTCCTCACAAGAGATATCGCTCAGAGTAGTGCAATTGATGAGCTTCCTCTTAATCTCCTTAAATTCTTCTAAGGTTAAAGGTTTGGATGATTGAGAGGATGACTTAGGTGGTTGATGAGTGGATGATGGTTGGGTTCTGGTGAGTGTTTTTGGTTTAAGGATAGGTAGTGGTGGTTGTTATGATACAATAGGTGAGGAAGAGGGTATGGTTGATGGTGAGGGTACAAGAGTGTATGGCTCAGTAGTTGGCTTGGTTTTGACTGGAAATGGGAAAGGTATTGTTCCAGGTTGAGGTTGTGGTTGTGGTGTAGGTTTGGAAGTCATCCTCTGTATACTTTTGTATACCTCCTTCCTTCTTCCTAAGTAAATATCAGCCTTGATGTCACTGACATGTCGCTGCAGGGTCTTCTCAGACATGGGGCCAACTTGCCTGCCAGAGAAACTATGGGCCCTGAGATAAGCCTTCATCTAGTGATAGCTGCAAGTTGAGCTTCTTCTTCTTTCTTATTCTTCTTCTCCCTGAGTTTCTCCCTGGATGTCCTCTTTCTCTCCTTGTCCATCAGATCTTGCTCTTTGTGGAAAAGCCACAAGATCGTGTCATTAGTTGTTGCTCAGCTTCCTCTTTCTTTCTCAGTTCTTCTTCCTCTAAGGCCAACCATGTTACTTCCTCTTGTTCTTTTTGTAGTAGGGTTGCCTTCTCTAACTCAACCAGCTCCTCAAGTGGTAAGAGGAGCACATCTTCACTAGCTGCTCCAAGATTGACAAGCCTGTCAATGATTTCCACCCTCTTTTGGTTGTTGATAGCCTCCTGGTTGGCCACAGCTGCTTTGGTACTTGCAACTAATAGCTTTTTAGTGGGGAGCCTACCTTTTCTCTTAAGCTTTTCCAAGCTTTCCTCTTCTAACAGTTCTTCCGCAGTCAACTTCCTTTTGCCTTTGATATCTTCGAAAGCTTGAGTCTTTGGAGGTTCTGGTGTATAGCATTCAAGTTGGTGGGTGGTGATGTGAGCTTGTTGTGATGAAGGTGTTTGAGTGAGAGGGGTTTTAAGAATGTCCTCACTACTTATCTTAGAGACCAGTTCAAGGATTTCCTCTGTGATAATTAGATCATCGGACAAAGAATATAGTCCTTCCGTAGCTTGGATCTCAGCTTCGGAAGATTGGGATAATTATTTTGCAGCTTTGACATCAACTTCGGAAGTTTGTGGGAGTGCACTACCTGTCCCAACTGTTTCATTTGTTGGGCCATCAGTCCCAATAACCCCTTCAAAATTAATCTCAGGTTCAATGTGGACCTTAGGTTGACCAACTCCTTCCTTAGTGGTAGGAGGTGCATTCAACCTCTAAAGCTCTTCAGCTCCAAAGTATGCCATAGCAACATCCATACTTGGTTGTTCAAGTGAGGAGCTCATCAGGAACTTAGTTAAGAATCTATTCAAATCTATGAGCATCCTTGGGTCCACTTGAAGGATAATAGGAGAAGGCTCAGGGAAGACAGTTGCTTGATGAGCAGGATATCTTGAAGATAGTGTAGAAGGAGCCAAGCTTTGCTGCTCCACATGTGTTTCTCTCTGCACATTCTCCCCTTTTTGGTAGCATTATCATGAGAGCTTGATGAGCTAGAGGAAGAAGTCAGAGAGAGTTGGATCGGTACATGCCTAACAGATCTCTCAATCTGTGTCTCAGCTAGTTGATCCTTGAGATTTTCAATCTCAAGTTGCTGAGTCGCAGACATATCCTCTAAAGTCTTAACCATGGATTCAAGGTTTGAAACTTTAGAAAGTAGGTCTTTTATTGTGAGTTTCATACTTCCCTCATCCTCTTTGGAAGAATCACGGGTAGAGGAGGTAACATACCTAGTATGTTTATCCTTGCCACCAGATGTGGTTTCGTGGCACCCTTGTTTCCCTTGCTTAAAGATGTCTTTTGCAGAGTAATCAAAAGTCAAGGTTTCCATAGATTCAGTCTCAGAGATGTTACCACTGTCCTGAGGGCCTATTAAGGCATCACTTGTAGTAGCAGCTAAATCTACATGAGTCCCCTCCACATCAATGGGACTCACCTCAGTTTAGGTTCTTTGATGGGGGCTAGAAATCGGAGGTTTCTCTAGGCTCAGTTGATCCTTAGATGGGTGTTGTAGATCAGCATCATGGCCTTAAAGACACATAATTTCTTCATCAGTTTCTATTAAAAGGTCAGTGAAAGATATGGAAATTATTCCTAATGACCCAGGACCTTGATCATTGTCTAAAGGCATTGAGCCTATGACTGGGTTGTCCCTTTTCTGCTGCTCAGGGGACTATAGTTACTCGCAACTGAGGGCTTATGGTTTGGGTTTGGGGCTCATGGGATTGAGACTAAGGAGACTCAATTCCCATAGTGAGGTTGATTGTGAAGGATGGTGGGACCTCAGACTGAGTGGGAGCCCATGTTTCCACTCTAGCCTTTTTGGATTGAACAGGGGGAACTTGTTCAACCAGAGTAGATTGAACCAGGGTTCGCTTAAAGCATCTCTGATATGTATGTTTGATGGGTTGAGAAGGAAGAGTTGGCATTGAGGTGGTTATTGCTGGTGTGGGTTAATCACCTGTTGGGGTGGTCAACAGGGATGTCACCAGGAGCCATTGGCTCAATCATACCTGGAAGAAGCGCAGTATGTCTTCGAGTAAAGTTGGTGGACACCCTCTTCAGCACCTTGAAGGTGGCCGACCTCATGTGAGGGACAGGTAGAGTACTTGTACAGACAAGCTTACCCTGATCCAGCTCATAGTTGATTATATGTTGAATAAACCTGGGATACATGTAGAATGTGTCCTTTTGAAGGTTTCCTCTAAGATTGTTCAACACAAATCTTGAATAGTTGAACCTGAGGCCTTTTACCAACCCGTGAACCAGGCATCCTAAATCATAAGGAATTTGATCCCAACCCCCGAACTTGTTTGACAAACAGTGAAGGACAATGTGAAGCAGGAACTTCCAGTCGTAGGAAAAGTTGAACTTGTAGTCAGCTGACCTGTTCACATCTCCACCATATCCCATTTGGGCATATGTGTCCTTTAAATCTAATTTAGGGAATTCAGTAGGAAAACCCTCATCATGGAGCTCTAGATGCTCCCTGATGGTGTGTCCAGATATGACTAATTCTTGGCGGCAAACTCTTGACCTAATGACTCTAACTTCGTTAAGAGTGTCAATCTAAAAATTTCCCCAGAACTCGACCATGTGGTTTGAGTAAACAGTGGGGTTAACAGTTACGGCTGGGTAGTAGGTGGACTGGTTTAGGAACTGGATGATTTCAGAGAAGTCAACATCCTTGAAAGAGTCAAGGAGTGTGACTTGGTTATGCTAAGGGTTAATTTCTCTTCGGAATAACTCATACTTAACAAATTTCAAAGAATATTTTGTTTAGCAAGGCTTAGATTGTTTTGAGAATGACAAGACATATTTTGAAAGAGGTTTTTCAAAGGAGATAAGCTAATCAATGTTTATCATCCCAATAGCTGTAATAAGATACTTAAATCTTTGTTCATCAAATGCTTTGGTTAACAAATCAGCATATTGTTCATTCGAGTCAACTTTGACTAGTTTAGTCAAGTTTTTCTCATGAATATCTCTAATGAAATGATACCCGATGTCAATGTGCTTTGTCTTGGAGTGCTTGATAGGATTTTTTGTAATGGAGATAGCACTCTTGTTGTTAATGTGGATAAGAGTCTTTATGAAGTTGAATCCATAGTCCAACATCTGGTTTTGAATCCATAGCAGCTGAGCACAGCAACTAGCAGCGGCAATGTATTCAACTTCAGCAGTTGATGTCGAGACATAGGATTGCTTCTTGCATTGCCATGAGATGATCATTCCACCAAGAAATTGACATCCTCCTGATATTGATTTCTTGTTGATGTTGTAGCCACCATAGTCACTATCAGTGTAGCCATAAAGATTGAAGTTGGTGTTCCTTGGATACTAGAGACCCAGTTTAGGTGCTCCTTTGATGTATCTAAGGATTCTCTTGACAGCAACTAGGTGAGACACCTTTGGAGCAGCCTGATATCTAGCACAGATGCAAGTTGCAAACATGATATCAGGTCTACTTGTTGTGAGATACATTAGAGATCCAATAATTGCCCTATACTGATGTTGATAAGTATCCTCCCCGTCAGTGTTAGGACAAAGATTGTGATTTCTAGGTATAACAGTCTTTGCTAGCTTACAATCTTTCATATCAAATCTATCTAAAATGTCATTGACATATTTTAGATTGATTGATAAAGAACCCATTTTTCATCTGTTTTACCTGAATTCCAAGGAAAAAGTCCATTTTTCTCATGGAACTCATCTCAAACTTCTACTTCATAATGATCTCAAAGTCTTTACACATTTGGTCATTTGAGGAACCAAATATGATGTCATCAACATAAACATGTACGAGCAAAATTTCTTTCCCAAACTTTATTATGAATAATGTCTTATCAATGGTAGCTCTAGTGTAACCAATCATCAAGAGAAGCTGAGACAAAGTCTCATACTACAAACTCGGTGCTTGATGCAGCCCATAGAGAGCTTTATCCAATATGCACACAGAGTTGGGGTGTTGTGGGTCTTCAAATCCTGGAGGCTGGCACACATAGACTTCCCTGTCTATATCCTCGTATAGAAATGCACACCTAACATCAAGTTGATAAACTATAAAGTTCTTGGATGCTGCATAAGCAAGAAAGATCCTCACTGCCTCAAGTCTTGTAACAGGTGCAAAGACATCAATGTAATCAATTTTCTCCTCTTGCGTGTATCAATGAACTACCAGTCTTGACTTGTTTTCAATAATCAAGCCTCTATCATCTCTCTTGTTCCTGAATACTCACTTTGTGCCAATGGGTACCTGACCAGATGGTAGTGGACATATGCTCCAAACATTTTGTTTCTTGAATTGAAGAAATTCCTCTTGCATTGATTCAACCCAACTACTATCTTTCAAGGCTTCCTCTACCTTCTTTGCCTCCATCCGAGATAGGAAGCTTGAGTACAAGCAGACATTCCTATTGTGAGTTTGTCCCCTTGTTCTCATACCTTCAAAAACATTTCTAATGATGTTCTTAGCTGGGTTAGTGTTGTGAATCCTGAGCCTAAGAATCACATCCAGATGCATGGATAGATCCAAACTGGAAAATTTTCGCTTAGGATTTTGAACACTTGTGTCACACCCCGGGCCCAGGTAGGGTGGGACATCACAAACTAGCAACACATATTGCAGCGAAAACATACCATCATAAGAGCACAAAAAGGAGAGAACATCAAATGGCATTAATATTTAAAAGAAACCAGGGCTAGAAGTACGTCTAGCCCCCAGATGAAATCGTACATCCAACATTAAACAAAATGTATTCGTCAATAATAAATGTAAATTGTTCAAAATGTTTTAGAATCAAACAAGCCAATGCCATGGTCATGGTGCTAGGTCTAGGTCTTCAACAACCGCTAGAGTCCATTCATGGATTACTTGAAACATGCTCAAAAGAAATATGTGTCAACTAAGAAGTTGGTGAATTCAAGTGCTTAAAGTTTAAAACAAAAGAACTCAATAGAATCCATATATGATTTAAAAGAATCATAGTTTCACTATTTTGGGGGATCACAATCAACCCTGCACTCAGTCTCAGCTAGCCTCTTCAAAAGTTATGTTATAGCGATTAAAATCGAAGGAAGAACTGAGCCTCACAACAATGGACCATACCTGCCGGATGGTTCACCTAGCATCTTATAAAAACTTGTCACATGCCACAAACGACCGCGCAGGATCTCAGTGTGGTACCCTTCCCGTTCATCACGGAAGGCACTGTGTGTGGGGGATTCCCCAAGTAGATCTACCCATATAAAACAAGCGGTTCACACAAGAATTAATGATCGTGATACAAATAAAAGCAGGTTTTAACATTAACCCCAACATTCAAGTATCATACAGTAGCTCATAAATGGTTTCAGTTTAAGCACAACATGTTTCATCCCAAAAATAATAGTAAAAAGGGAACACTAGAACTCACCTTAAGATTCAAGCAAAGGATTCTTCGTGTACCGGGAAAAAGTGTTAAGTCTAGCACCCTACCATCAAGATTTAAGTGATAAGACACTAATTTTAAGGTTATGGAAGGTGCACTAGGTGTGTCATGAGGTTTAATGTCTTACTAGCTTTCGATTTGCTAAGTCTTATATAAAAAGTTTCCTTTTATAGAAAGTTAGGGTTTCTTAGGAAAGAATACATGATTTACAATGTTGGATCATCTATACCAGTTAGTTTAAGTTCACCAAATGATCATTAGACCAAGGGGTCGATTTATAGAGGTTTGGCAAAATTTACAGTTTAGTCCTCCAAGTTTCCAAAATTTACAATTTCTACCCCAAAGTTTGTTTTCGTGCATTTATTGACTTTTATTTCCAAATATCAGGTTCTTGAAGTTAATTAACTTATTTTAAGTAAGTTTACTCCAAATTTACAGAATTTAGGTCCGGGTTTAATATTCTTATGTTTTACGTTACCAGTTATGATAAAACCGAAGGTTTTTAACGGTTAAGTATTGATTTTCATATTTTGAGTCTAGACCCTTTAAATATTATTTTAAGGACATTTTTATAAGTTTCTAATCTGTTAAAAATGTATTTCAAGCCTCTTTTAGTTGAAAGCCTCGTTTTTATGTTTAGCCCGTTAAAACGCGTTTTTACCCGTAATTGACCATTTAAAAGCTTGTTTGACCAACTTGTTTAACACCTTCAAATCCTATAGCACTTAACTTACTAATATAACATGGTTAATACCTGTTTTTAGGATTTTTCCATTATTAATAGGATTTTTCCTCAAAACGTCATCCGGTTAATACCCAATTTTAGTTAAAAATCCCTTTTAATTTGTCTTTTGACCATTTAATCAACAAATCTAGTCCAAAACACTTCGTTAACCCTTTTTGAGCCTGTAATACTTTATAAGATTATTAAAATCCAAGTTTTCTTATTTTTAAGTCGTTTCACCACCTTTCGGGTCCACAAATATGTCCAAAGTGCTTACAAGTCTATAACTTTATTATTTTCAGCCATTAACATCTCATAATATCATCCAAAACTTACTGAAATACTAAGTCTAACTCACGGTTTCAACATACAACTCAAGACAAGATGGAAACATAGTGATTACACCATTTTCACCCATTACACATGTGTAAAACATTATAACTCGAGTTTAAACATTACCAAAACCTTTTGTAACCTTAAAAACAGGTTATTAGGTGGTTAGAAAACTGATTTTGAGCAGGTTGAAAACTTAGCTTTGGAAGGTTACAAGATGTGCGAGTTAAATGGTGTAACAACACCCAAAAAGAGGGTTTTCAAGGTGTAAATCGGGTTACACCCATAGAATGACATATATAACGAGTGAGATACCTTCAAGAATGTTAAAAGCTTCCCAAGAACAAGATTGTATCAGCAAGTTTCTGTTGGATACAAGAATGGTAAGATTTTTGAGTGAAAGATGAAGAAAACACAAGATATGGCCAAATCGGGTGAGATGAAGCTTACTCTTGGTGTAGTCCACGGTTTAGAGAGTGTAGAGGGTCACAATGACCTGGAAATCTTCGAACAAGGGCTGGAGAAGTCGAACACAATAGAACCATGCACCCAAAAGCTCACAAAGCTGCACCTTCTTGCGGTTTTGAGCTTGGCCGATGGTAGAATGGTGTTGTCCTTCGAAAATATGGCTGGAATTTTGCTAGAACCGTGAGTGCGTGTGTGTTTTCTGGAGAAAGAATCTGAGAGAGATGAGAGTGAGAGAGGAATGAGAGGTGTGGTGTGTGTAGAGTCTTGCATGAAATGGTAGTAAGGGTTGAAGAGGTGGTGTAGAGGATGGATTGGTGGAGAGAGGGGTGAGAGGGGCGGCCGATTTTGGATTCTTGTGAGGGGTTTTTGATTAAAATTTAAATGGTAATAATATTATGTAGTATTATTTTGCATGGGCATGCATGCATTTATCTGAAATTTTTGAGTTTCATGTACACCTTAGAGTGATCAAGCAGGTGCAGCTTTGTGAGCTTTGGTCCAATGTCTCTATTTACCATGGATGAGCACATTAGAGTGATCAAGCAAAAGGTCAAAAGGGGTTATCTTGTTGACTTGAATTCTCCACCAAGTTAGGCTGCACCTAAAGTTGAGAACAAGGTTGAACCACAAGAGACAACAAAACCTGGACCTAGTGTTGCATCACAGCCACCTTCATCTTCTGATTCACAGAAGAGTCCTGATCCTTCTCCTTCTGAATCTGCAAAGGACAAGAACCCAATGGAGGGAGACAAACAATAACAATCTGGTACTGCAAGCTAGTCTCCTCAGGTAAAATACAAAAAGAGGAAAAAGATGGCCATTAGAAGAGGCAAGAAGAAGAAGAAGAAGAGAAGTACAAGGCATCCACCTCTGCACCCCAAGATGGGTTAGCACATCCTAAGGGTGCTCAAGAAGAGGCTGCTCAACAGAGTCCATTTATAGTAGAGCCTCTTACTGCTGGCAGACCCATCCTGTCTTGGGCATTGTCTACTAACACAGACTGTCACTAGATATCAAGGGGGTCAAGACGTTTACTTGTAGCAAAACATGCTTGACCTTCCTCTGCATGATCTCTGTGACATGAGAAGATACTTTGAAAGTCTGAGGAATCCTGACCAATTAATAATGAAGGGAATAGTCTTGATTCTGATGAGGACTGTCAACTATTAAAGATCAAGTTTCAAGTTTTCCAGTTTTGGTAGCATCAGCCTAGGGGGAGTTTGTAAGGATTATACTTAGAGGCTGATGCAACAAAAGAGCTCTCAGCATGCACATGTAAAGTACAAGGAAGTTACTTCGGAAGATTTGATATAACTCAATGAATTATGCTAACTATCAAATCTTTTGAATCCAAAAGACCAAATCTTCCGAAGTCAAAGATGAAGTTTCCAAAGCTTCAAAGACAAAGTCTTTCGAAGCTTCAAAGACAAAGTCTTCCGAAGCATTAAAGACAAAGTCTTCCGAAGCCAAAGACTAATTTCTTCTGAAAAGAAGACATGCTTTTTCTGAATCACCTTTTGACAAAAGCTGAAAAACTTTCCTCTACCACTTCTAAAGACTCACCAACTTATATGAGTTGGTGGCAAGTTCTTACTTTTGTCAAACTATAGATTAAGGTTTTTTGTCTGTAACTTTCTACTCTTGTACTTTTATCATTTTTGTAATATATTAGGATGTAAGCTATGGCATGTCATAGTCACTAGTCAAAAGGTAATCTGCCCCCTTTCACCGGTCCTGCACCTTAGCACTTGAAATGAATCACAAATACGCTGAATAGTGTATTCAAAAAATATGATGAATAGTTGATCAGCAAATGCGATAAATAGTGAAATTCAAGGAAAATGCGATGAATAGTAGTCCATTGTAGCAAATGTGATGAATAGTGTTCAAGCTGAATGCGATGAACACTTTTCATTCTATTTTTTGATATTGATGAATTTGATTGATGTTTTTCACTCAAATTTGTTGTAAAACCCTTCGATTAGGAACACTAACTAATCTTCGGTCATTTTCCTCACAATCACTTGGTTATTTGAAGTTTTAGGTTGGATTTTGATGTAAATTTGCTCAATGTAATAGTATCTTCGATTCATGATGTATTTGAAGTGTAAATTGATTCAAACAGTGAGTAATTCTTATTTGATGCAAAGCCGATTGTGTAAAGCATAATGAAAAGCAAATCAATCAATAGTTCGATCAATAATCTTGACGAAACGGTGGGTTTTTTACTTGATTTTGAGAGCCAAGGCTCTGATAGCAATGACTGGGTTAGAATCAATAAGGATCGAATATATTGATGGATTTCATTATGATTGTAGCGGAAGTACAATAATCAATGATCAAAACAAGTAGACATACTCACAATGTTGATTGTATATTGATAATAAGAATTGAACAGTACAATCAGGGTTTTTGTGTAATTAGGGTTGTGATTGTTGCTAGAGTTATAAAATTATGAAACACTATCTATTTATAGGTCAGATACAATGACCTTTACAATGTCTTAACTATCCTAACATAAAATCTTGGAATACTAAGTACAAGATACAAAATAACTATATCCGCAATGGTTTTTCTTTGCCAGCGTTTGTTGTTGACACATCCGCATTTATCTTTACATATGTACAAAGTCTTGACCGCATTTGTTGACATATGCATGGGTCTTTTTTTATTTACCCATATTAGTCTGTATGAGTAGAAAAATGCTCATCTGCATTTGTCTTTGTTCACCCACAAAGACTAATGCAGTTGAATAAACACTTAGCATTTTCTTTAGTCCTCATATATTTAAGTTTCATCCGTATTTTTCCATACTTATAATATTTCAAACTAGAACAAATTCCATCACAAGAATTGCCATTTATGATCCTTTTAGGGTCTAACAATTTTAGACCTTAATTTTCCTATTATAGAAACTTGCACTGAATGTCGGTATACACAATCATAAATTCTGGATCGAACCGACAGATCGTGTGGGTGGTACTACTTGGGGAAAAACCCCAACGCATAGTTAGTCATATTGGTAGGCAAACAACACACTGAGACATGCAACGCTGCAGAGCCTGTAGTGTCGCTACGACATATTTCTGCACTTGCTTATTATTTGACAGTTCTGGTGCCCATATTCGGGAATTCAATTCATACTAGATTGGGATTGGATGATTGGGTAAACATTTTGTTTTGGACTTATGTAATTGGCATCATACGCGTTAAAACTTCTTTTCGTTAAACCTGCAAACTCACCAATTGTTTTTAATTAACACTTTTATTATGCTTTTTAGGAATCGAAAACCAAAGATAGCTTAGGTAGTTATATAATTTTAAGAATCTCATGTAGGTTGTACCAAATTCAAGAAGCCAATATTATGAAGCATTTAATTATATATTCAATGTATTAAGAGTTTAATATTCTCTTGCAAACAATGTTGTTCATGATGTCCAGTCCCGTCACACCCTCATGCTTCTATTGCGTGCTAAGCTTGGGGTATGACAGATTGGTATTAGAGCCATTGGTTATAGAGAATTATGGTTTACTTAAACTATAGCTGTGAGCTTAAACTATTTGAACCTTAGGAATATTATGAATTTCTTAGGTTTTAAATTGAGACACATAAAGGACAAATACATATAGCCTTCAAACTACTGAGAACAATTAGGTTATGACTTGGTGAATCTGTTGGATCAAGTAAGGCTGGGGCAACCAAAACAAATAATTAGAAACAATTTTTGTACAACTGTGAAAGACCTTCCGAAGGCAAAAGCTGCACTTCCGAAGATAAAGTCTGAAAGAACTTCCGAAGAGGAATCCTGACTTTCGAAGCCAAATTCATCCTTTTTCTGAAGTTTAACACTTAGAAGATTTCAAGGCAATGACTTCTGAAGCATGAAGTTTTGAAGATCAGCATAAGTCTCGGAAGAAGTAGGCTCTTCCGAAGTATAAGTGCCTTCGGAAGAACTTGTTCTTCCGAAGCCAGTTAACCTTCGGAAGAACCTACTATGAACAAGTGGACATAAGTATGGTTCCTCTAGCAAACCACTACAACCTCTGAGATACTGCATGGTGCTTGCCCATACCCATGTAGTTGACCATACTTTATTCCATTGTTCAGCCCTTACTAGTTAGTACAGTTACTAACTTTAGTTGGTGACAAAAAGGTAAGTCATGGACATGTCATGGCTACCAAATCTAGGAAAGTATTTTATCTTAGATACCTTACTTCTAGCAATGTTGTTTGCTTAGTCGAAATTCCAGCTGGTAATCTTTTGTATAACCGGCTATAGATAGTAGTATATATAGTTCTCAATGTAGATTTCTTGCCCATAAAGGTTGCTGAGAAGCTACAGTAGTTGATTCTTTCTATTGAAATGATAAGCAAGAGGAAGGTTATGGCAATTCGATGTGACAATGGTACCAAATTCAGAAATCAAATCTTTGATTCCTTCTGTGCTAGTAAAGGTATTCTGAGATAGTTTAGTGCAGCGAGAACACCTCAGCAGAATGGTGTTGCTGAAGAATCGCACCCTCATCGAACCCGCTCGTACTATGCTGATTAAGTCCACTTTACCCATCATCTTCTGGGCAAAGGCAGTGAACTGTGCTTCATATGTTCTTAACAGGGTGCTTATCGTCAAAGACAAAATGAAGACTCCATATGAACTGTTCCATAAGAGGAAGCCTTTGATTGATTTCTTTCGGCCATTCAGATGCTCGTGTACTTTACGGAATACCCAGGCACAATAGACGAAATTCGGTGGTGTGTCTGGTGAATGTTACTTCGTTGGCTACTCCTCCTCTCAGAAAGCTTATTGCGTGTATAACAAGAGAACCCGTATTGTGCAAGAGTCCTTTTATGTTGATTGGCATGAATCTAACTCCTCTAATGTCCGATCTGAACCAACATGGTTCTTTGACTCCAATATGGTTTTCTACTCATTTAATCTTCCAGTTTTTGATGATGATGCATCCATCTCCAGTGTCTAAACAAACATCATTCCTCTAGATCCATTACCTATCGTTCCTCCTATTCATCAAGCCCATCCTACTTCATCACCTGACAATGCTACATCAGTTGACATTCCATCTTCCTCATCATCTTTTGACATTCCACCCCCACCTATTTCTGCATCTCGTCTCTCGTCACCTACATCTACCTCATCTTAGCCTGTCCTATCCACATCACCAATTGATTCTACCCAACCATCTTCCTTCCCATCATTTACCCATCAACAACCCATCAGCCTACCTTCTTCAAATACTCTACCCTTAACCACTGATTTCAAAACCCTGAAAGAACACTCCCATGATAACATTATAGGATCCATCACCGATGGAGTTCGGACGCGAAGTCAATCTGGTTTGATTAATGTATGCCTATTCTCTTGTTTTATATCTCAAATCGTACCGAAGAATGTTCATGCAGCTCTTCAGGATCCTTGTTGAGTTGAATCGATGCAATTGGAGCTGCAACAATTCAGGAAGCTCAAGGTGTGAACCCTGGTTGATCTCCCACCAAAGAAATGCCTAATAGGCATGAAATGGGTGTTCAAGAACAAAACCGATAACCGTGGTATTATAGTTAGGAACAAGTCAAGATTGTTGGTTCAGGGATTTGCACAAGAATAGGGGATTGACTACACGGAAGTCTTTGCTCCCATAGCCCGTCTTGAAGCTATTCGTATTTTTTTGGCTCATGCCGCCAACAAGCAGTTCAAATTCTATTAGATGGATGTCAAATTTGCATTTCTCAATGGAGAAATTGACGAAGAGATATACGTGTGTCAACCACCAGGGTTTGAGGATCCCGACTTTCCCGACAAAGTCTACAAGCTTGATAAGTCTCTTTATGGTCTTCATCAGGCTACTCGCATCTGGTATGAGACTCTAACACAGTATCTTCTAAGCAATGCTTTTTCTCGCGGCACCATTGATATGACTCTATTCAAGAAGGAAGTGGATGGTTAGATGCTAATTGTGCAAGTCTACGTGGATGATATCATTTTTGGCTCCACCAATTCAAAGCTGTGTCGAGAGTTTGAGGAAGTTATGCGTAATCGTTTTGAAATGAGCATGATGGGGGTATGTGCTTTTCCCTTGGGTTGCAGGTTGAAAAAAAGCCATAGGGAATTCTCATTCACCAGGAGAAGTATATCAAAGCCCTAAGCATGATGGATGATGCTTCTTTTAAACTGACTCCATTAAATTCTCAAACATGCCTCACTCCTGACGAGAACGGGTAACCTATAGATCCTCATCTCTATAGATTTGTGATCGGTTCCTTTATGTATCTTACAGCAAGCCGTCCCGACATAACCTTTGTTGTAGGATACTGTGCTCGATACCAATCTGCCCCGAAGGAGTCTCATGAAAAGGCTGTAAAGTGAATTTTTCGTTATCTTAAAGGATCTTCTCGTTTAGGGCTTTGGTATCCTTATGGTGGGAATTTTTACTTACATGCTTATTCTGACAGTGATTCAAATGCTTGCAGGTTAAACAGAAAATTGGTTACTAGAGGCTGTATGTACATAGGAAATTGTCTTGTATCATGGCAGAGCAAGAAACAGACTACTGTCTCTCTTCCCACGGGGGAGGCAGAGTACATTGCTGCGTCAAGCTGTTGCTCACAAGTGCTCTGGATACAACATCAAATGATTGACTACGACATCAACTTTCTCCATACATCATTGTTCTGTGACAACGAGGCAGCCATTGGCATCGCAAAGAACCCTATTCATCATTCCCGAACCAAGCACATCGAGACACAGATTCATGCAATCCGTGATGCTCAAGAGAAGAGTTTTATTGATATTATTCCCATGGACACTAAAATCAAAAAGCAGATATTTTCACTAAAACATTTGATAAACCTCGTTTTTATGAATTGATCTCTATGTTAAAATTAAATATTTAAAACTCATTTTCCTTCGAATTATATCATGTACATATTCCTTATACTTCTTTCGTTGTTCTCTTTCTTTCTTTTCATTTTTCTGTATGCTCCATAGTCCTTCATCATTCTACATATAAAAACTGATCATATAAATAAAAAATTAAAATTAAAAAAAACAATATATATATATATATATATATATATATATATATATGTCTATATATATATATATATATATATGTATATATCTCTATATATATGGTCTATATCTATATGTCTGTCTATCTGTCTCTATCTCTCTATCTATCTCTATCTCTATATATATATCTTATGTATCTCTCTATCTGTCTCTCTCTCTGTCTGTCTCTATGTCTCTTCTCTCTCTGTCTGTCTCTCTGTCTCTATCCTCTCTCTCTCCTCTCTCTCTCTGTGTCTCTCTCTATCTCTCTCCTCTCTTCTCCTCTCTCTCTCTCTCTATCTCTCTCTCTCTCTCTCTATCTCTCTCTCTCTCTCGTCTCTCTGTCTCCCTCCTCTCTCTCTCTCTCTCCCTATCTCTCTCTATCTCTCTGTCTCCATCCCTCTCTATACTCTCTCTCTCTCTCTATATCTCTCTCTCCCTCTTCTCTCTCTCTCTCTCTCTCTCTCTCTCTCTCTCTCTCTCTCTCTTCTCTCTCTCTCTCTCTCTCTCATCTCTCTATCTCTCCCTCTCTCTCTCTCTCTCTATCTCTCTCTCTCTATCTCTATCTCTCTATCTCTCTCTCTCTCTCTCTCTCTCTCTCTCTCTCTCTCTCTCTGTCTCATCTCTCTGTCTCTCTTCTCTCTCTCTCTCTCTCTCTCTCTCTCTCTCTCTCTCTCTCTCTCTCTCTCTCTCTCTCTCTCTCTCTCTCTCTCTCTCTCTGTCTCTCTCTCTCTCTCTCTTTCTCCTCCTTTTTCCAATCTTGCTGATTCGTAGAAATTTCGGGGGAGAATAATAAATGTTTCTCTTGTTTCTTCATGCAGAATTCTCCTATATAAAATTTGCTACCTAGATGATGTGAAGGAGGTCAACAGTATTGTGTTGAGATATGCTTGATAGGTTCTGCCAGAAAGCGAAGTAGATAGTAATCTTGTGGCTTAACTAACAAAATAAGAAACTTGGTGACTCGGATAATCCCCTTGACATTTTTGGCCTTCACAAAGTTACAAGTCCTTGTTCAAAATGAGTTGAGAACGTGATATCTCTTCATTGATTTATTTTTCCTAAAGTATCCTTGTTTCTCTTCCCCATCATATCTCAAAAGCTATATGCTTGCTCATCTTTGTATCTAAGAAGCTCCTTGCTGAATTCTTCCTCGTGCTTATCTCCTCTGCTATGTGTGAACATTGACCTGGAGTGATGATCTCCTTTGTTGTACGTTAGTACTGACGTGGAGCTCTCATCAGCACGATATGATGATCTTCTCTGTTATACATAAGTATAGACCTGAAGCTCTCATCTGTAAGACTCAGTTGATCAATTCCTTTGTTATACGTGAGTATAGACCTGGAACTCTCATCATCTGTAAAAATAATTTTGGACCGATTAGGCTGAGACTCTTCGGTACCTTCGCAGTTCTTACTGCGAAAGTACTGATAGTCCGGTGAAAGTGAACGAAAGGTCAAAGGTTTTTCAGCGAAACTGTGAAGTTATGTTGTCCGAGCGAACTTAACAGTTTCGCCAGTCATGTTTCAGTTTTGCTTAGCCAAATTTAGAGTTTTGATGTGCCGAATCTATTGCTCAGGCATGCCGAAACTACTTCCTGTTTCTTGCCAAAATTACATTTTCGCTTGCCGAAAATACTGTTTTGGCTAGCGAAACTATACTTTCGCCTACCGAATTTATGTTGATTTTTCTTTATTTTTGTTCCTTTTAATTATTTTTCTCTATTATTCATTTTAATATATCTTTCTAATACGTTTCATCTACTTTTCAGATTAAATGGCCAATCTGAAGTTCGAGGAGAGGAATAACATCACGGCTATCTTGGATGATACACACCTCAAAGCCACGGATTTAGAGATTGTATCCGTTGGCTCCAAAGATCACCCATTGCTTTAGCGATCACTCATTCTCCCACCATCTATGTGTTGGGTTTGTTACATGTTTATCAAAGATTGTTTAACCATTTAAACAAAAATGCAGCGGATATATAGAGCTATAAAATGAGTTTTAGGTGCTCCAAATAAACCATTTATTAACCAACAAAGCAAACCCAAGAACAAGGATCATGTAGGTGAAAAGAAATGCCATCAAACAAAACCAACCATAGGGTGTTCATAGAATACTACCTTTCTAAGAACAAGGAGATTTGAGATGGATGATAGATGAAGAAGATGATGTTTTTGAATGTAAACCTCCAAGGAAAAAGGCCTCAAGCAAGTATACCCACAAGCTTCTTGCCAAACACCCAACTAGTTGGGAAGTGTAACACCAAAACCCTCTTCTTGTTCCTTCTTCAAAATCCGAATATTCAGCCAAGAAAGAGGAGGATAAAGCTTGCAATTGTGGGTTAGAGAGAGTGTGTGAAGAGTTGAATGTGAATGGGTTAAAGTCTTGTAATAAATAAAGACAAGGAATCCCAATGAAGACAAGCAAGGGGCGGCCGAATTTTAGAGGGTTTCCCTCTCATTTTTATTTATTGGTGTTTTTTTAACTTGTTATTGGGTATGACCACAATCTCCATAACGTCTAACCACATCAATCTTGTATGTGTCTTGGGCATAGAAGATCCAAGCACAAGATTCATAGAAGATTGATGCAAGCAGTAAATACCGCCTAACAACGGTTTACTACCCTTAATATGTATGACTAAGAGCCATTCAATAACATCATCATTTTCAAGTACCTTACTCGAAAATGTTTTAGGTGAATTAATCATCTATCCTTTTGTCACAGATGTGATGTTAAATCCCAGAGACATAGAGTGATCATTCTCCATTGATTTAACTTTAGCAGGCTTTAGACTTCTTACTCCCAACAAATAAGAGGGACAAATTCCATCTTGACTACATACGTCTCTCACAATCACCTCGTAATATACCTGAATTTAGTCTTATGTACAGCCATGTTTCAGAACAGCGAAGAAGTAAGTCAAAGTGTAGTATTTGGGGAATATCAAGGCCCAATATGTATCTCAAGTCAGAGGACACCAAATGATATTCGCCTATACTCAAATTTACTTATGATCAATCAAGAAGATTCTAGGTAGTAATATTTGAGATGCGGGTCAGTCCAATATTTGTATCCCACAAATATCTATGAACCTTGGCTGCAACCCTTTGCTCTATATTCATCCATATGAATACCTACCAATCCAAGTTCATAATAGTCTTACCTTCATAATTGTTCCCACAAGTATGAACGACTACGGACGTTTTGAGTAAATGATTTACTCATGGATTTTAAACATGCAAAATAGGAACATAAGTTGAAACATTATAACCAAATAGTTCACTCAATTAATAAAGGGTTACAATATCCAAATACAAAATTAAAGATCAAATCCAGTCATTAGAATAATGAAGTCCCATGGCACAAGTATGACCTTCATGCTTTGCCTTTTCAAGGAGCTTCGTGAGTGGATCCACAATGTTTTGATCCGTGTGAACTTTGCGGATACATATCTTTCCCTTTTCAACTTCATCCCTTATGTAATTGAGTCTCCACTCAATGTGCCTAGTCTTTTGATGTGCACGGGATTCCTTGATTTGATCAATCGCATCCTCGTTATCACAAAAAATTTCTAGGGGGTCCTGAATGGAAGGGACCACCCCTAGATCAGCAATGAATTTCTTCAACCATGTAGCTTCTGGAGCTGCTAATGAAGCGGTGATGTATTCTTACTCTGTAGTTGATAAAGCCACCACATCTTGCTTAGAGCTTTTCTAAGAGACTGCTCCTCCATTCAAGATGAAAATGTATCCCGATTGTGATCGTGAATCATCCCGATCAGTTTGGAAACTCGCATCCATTCAACCTTTTACCATGAGTTCCTCCTCACCATATCCATAGATTAGGAACATATCTTTAGTCCTCCTTAGGTACTTAAGTATGTTCTTAACAGCCATCCAATGACTATTTCCAGGATTTTGCTGGTATCGGCTTGTGATGCTCAAAGCGCATGACACGTTCGGCCTATTGCATATCATTGCATACATGATAGATCCTATAGCAGACGCATACGGATTCCTTTCATTTTATCTTGCTCAGCCTTTGAGCTTGGACATTGAGTCGTACTCAATATCGTTCCTCTTTGAATAGGTACCGTACCTTTCTTAGAGTTTTCCATATTGAACCTTTTCAAGATCTTATCGATGTATGCACTTTGATTTAAACCTATCAACCGCCTTGATCTATCCCTTAGATCTTTATTCCTAAAATATAGGCGGCTTCACCAAGATCCTTAATGGAAAAACAGCTTCCAAGCCAGGCTTTTACACCCTCCAAGGTTGGAACGTCATTTCCAAATAGTAGGATGTCATCGACATGCAATACTAGGAAAGTGATGATGCTCCCACTTGATTTTTTATACACACATGCTTCATCAGCATTTTTGATGAACCCAAATTTGATTACCTCTTCATCAAAACGGTGATTCCAACTTCTTGATGCTTGCTTCAATCCATAGATTGATTTCTTTAACTGGCATACTTTGTTAGGATGTTTTGGATCGACAAAACCTTCAGGCTAAACCATATAGACATCTTCATCAAGATATCCATTTAGAAAAGCGGTTTTGACATCCATTTGCCAAATCTCATAATCATAATGAACATCTATGGCAAATAATATCCTAATAGACTTTAGCATTGCAACCGGCAAGAAAGTCTCATCATAATCAACCCCTTGAGTTTGAGTGAAACCTTTTGCTACAAGTCTAGCTTTATAAGTATCCAAGTTTCCATGCATATCGGTTTTCTTCTTGAAAACCTACTTACTTCCAACTACCTTGGAATTAAGAGGTGGTACAACCAAGTCCCACACTTGGTTGTCATACATGGATTGCATCTCAACGTTCATGGCTTCAAACCATTTGTCACAATCCAAATTGGACATTGCATCACGGTGTGTGGTTGGTTCATCGGAATCTACCACATAGCATCCATCTACGAAAAATCCATATCTTTTAGATGGATTACTAGTTTTACCAGATTTATGAACGTTTTGTGTGTATTGATCAACCATTTGATCATTCTCATCGTCATGTGTATCGGGTTGTGGTTCTTGATCCTCATCAAGATCCACTGTTCTACTGCTAGCTTTTTCCATAAGGAACTTAGCTTCTAAGAACTCAGCCTTCTTGGCAACAAACTCCTTTTGTTCCAATGGATTATAGAAATAATATCCCATAGAATCTCTAGGATATCCAATAAAGATACACTTAGTGGAACGACATTCTAACTTGTTTAAGGTGGGAGTCTTAACATAAGCCTCACATCCCCACACCTTTAAATATGATAGAGATGGAATCCTTCCATGCCATATTTCAAAAGGTGTCTTTTCCACTTTCTTGGTTGGGGCCATATTCAAAATATGGGCCGCAGAGAGGAAAGTGAAACCCCAAAATGATAGAGGCAATGAGCTTCTAGCCATCATAGATTGAACCATATCCAATAGAGTTTGATTTCTCCTCTCGGACACACCATTGTGTTGTGGTGTTCCAGGTGGAGATAGCTATGAGACAATCCCACAACTTCTAAGATGATCTCTAAAAGCATCACTTACGTATTCACCTCCTCTATCGGTGCGGAGAATTTTTATTGACTTGTTGAGTTGATTTACTACTTCATTCTGGAAGATTATGAACATTTCAAAAGCTTCATCTTTTTGTCTTAACATGTACACATACCCATATCAACTATAGTCGTCGGTAAAGGTAATGAAGTATTTTTAATTGTACCTAGTCATTGGCTTAAAAGGACCACATACATCCGAATGTATGATACCTAATAATTCTTTTGCCCTTTCGGTTTTGCCACTAAAAGGTGCCTTAGTCATTTTTCCTTGTAAACAATATTCACATACATCAAATGAATCATATTCACTTGCTTTTAAAAGACCATTATTTTGAAGTGTTGTATGTGTTTCTTGTTTATATGACCAAGACGGCAATGCCAAAGATAGGTGTCACTCAAATCCAATTTGAGTTTCTTGGTAGTAGTTTGGTACAATGACCTATCATATAATGTGTTTTCATGAACCAATTCATAAATACCATTAATAGGAATAGCTTTAAAATAAAAGATGTCATTTAAAGAAACATGAATTTCATTTTCAATAAATGTCAAAACATAACCATATTGTCTTAATTGGGCAACTGAAATAATATTCCTAGTCAAACTAGAAGCATACAAAACATTGTTCAAATTTGCTTCCAAACCATTTGGAAGCTTCAAGATATAGTCCCCTCGGTCTTCAACTTGAACTTTTGCCCGATTCCCCATGTAGAGGCTAACATCCCCTTTCTTGAAGTTCTTACTTCTTTTGAACCCATGCAGCGAATTGCAAATATGAGTTCCATATCCGGTATCCAATACCCATGTGTTATGAATCATGAAAATTGTACCTGAGGTTTGCCTAGCATCCCTCTTAGCTTGCAACTCTTTGAGGTTTGCCCAACATCCCTCTTAGCTTGCAACCGTAGTTTCGCTCGTAGCAAGCTATTAGTTTACCCGGCGAAACTGTCTGTCTCAGCCGGGCGAAACTGTGTATTTGGCAAGATAGTTTCGCTGACTGTCAGCGAAACTATCATTACAATATATAGTTTTGATCTTAGTCAATTTTGGGTATCCTTGCAAAATCCTAATAGTTTATTCTTGTTGCAAGTGTCCATTGTAAGCTGGTTTATCACAGAAATACATTGAGCTTTTTTACTTTTATTGTATTCGATCATGATTGCTATATGTTGAATACTTTTGGGTTCTTCTTCTTCATCATAGTGTTTGTTGTTTGTTTTTATTGTTGATATTGAACGATTCAACCTCTCAAGCGTTCAGAAATTCGATCAAATGGACCAACAACTTCTATACCCAGAAATCACAATCTTTGTCCTGACTTTGAGGGGGAGGATACTGTTCAACATCAGTATAGGGCAATTATTGGATCTTTGATGTATCTCACAGCAAGTAGACCTGAAATCATGTTTGCAACTTGCATCTGTGCTAGATATCAGGCTGCTACAAAGGTGTCTCATCTAGTTACTGCCAAGAGAATCCTTAGATACCTCAAAGGAGCACCTAAACTAGGTCTCTAGTATCCAAGGAACACCAACTTCAATCTCTATGGCTACACAGATAGTGACTATGATAGCTGCAATATCAACAAAAAATCAACATCAAGAGGATGTCAATTTCTTGGTGGAAGGATCATCTAATAGCAATGCAAGAAGCAATCATGTGTCTCAACATCAACTGCTGAAGCCGAATGCATTGCCGCTGCTAGTTGTTGTGCTCAATTGTTGTGGACTTAAAACCAGATGTTAGACTATGGATTCAATGTCATGAAGACTCATATCCATATTGACAACAAGAGTGCCATTTCCATTACATAAAATCCTGTCAAGCACTCCAAGACAAAGCACATTGACGTCAGGTATCATTTTGTTAGAGATATTCATGAGAAAAACCTGATTAAGTTAGTCAAAGTTGACTCAAATGAACAATATGCTGATTTATTTACCACAGCATTTGATGAACAAAGATTGAAGTATCTTATTACAGCTATTGGGATGATAAAAACTGACTAGGTTATCTCATTTGAAAAACCTTTTTCAAAATGTGTATTTTTTTTGTCATACAATCTAAGCCCTGTTACAAAAGATATTTATTCAAATTTGTAAAGTATGAGTTCTTCCATAGAGAAATTATCCCTCAGAAGATATCTTATATGTCTTCCAAAGGAAAATTCCTCCAAGTTAGTTCTATCTTCCAAAGAGTTTTTAGCCTCGGAAGAATATTTGATGCTCTATTAAATCTATTTCCGAAGCTTGAAAACTTCTTCATTCGGAAGACCTCCTTACTCTCGGAAGTAAATTTCTTCTAGGATGAAATTTACCTTCGGAAGTAAGTTTGGCTTCAGAAGAGATTACCCTTGGAAAAGCTTTTACTCTCGGAAGAAAGCTTTACTGTGTAACGGAAATCTTTTGGGCCCCACTCTGTAAAAAGTAACGATTTTATAAATGAGGTCGGAATATTTTAATGGTTTTAACCTTACTGCCCTTGTCACATCATACCCCAAACTATCACTTCACCTTATCCATCCGCCATTTCACCCATTTAAATACTTTTGACCTATCCCTTTTATCTTTTTACCAATTTCACAGCCCTAAGTTTCCTTCGTCTTTAGTTTTACTCCCAAATCAACTTCATTTCCTTTGTAATTTCCTAACAATGGCACTAAACCCTCCTTTTGGGTGACCTATTTCTTGATCTCCCAATTCTAGTACCCTTTTGATTGTCTGTTCATCAATTCTTAAGTGCTCAGTCCTTAGATCTGCCATAATGACCTTTGATTCTCCATCCTCCTCTACTCGTGCAAAATTCCTAAAATCAATTATGTCTGCTTGATGAATCACAGGTTGTGTTGTTAAAGCATAAAAGAGCCTCGATCGTCGCATATATCTGATAATGTCTCGACACCCTTCCGATACAGGGTCATCAACATCGAGAAATGCACACACATTGTGCTCTTTTGGAAATCGATTAGACATCTGTTCAATAGAGTTTAAGATGAATAGTTTAAAATCAACACTACAGACATAAGAATACAAACAGTTTTAATCATAACCAAGAATCAAACAGTTCATTATTGATGATTATGACATGTTTTACCTTCAAATAAATGATCTGGAATCAAGATTACTTGTTTGGTTGATGTTTTGATTCGGTAATTTTGAATGTTTGTGAAAGAGGGAAAATGTTTGTTAAGTGGGTATTTCTAGGTCTGAAAAGTATTCTGAAAAAGTGAATAATGGATATTTAAGTCAAAAACATCATTTATACTCTCTCAGACCCCTTAGACACATTAATTTCCTTTGTTTAATAATGTGGGACCCTCTATCCAACTTTACTGTATCCACAGTTTTTAGTTCTTCCGGAGATCATCTACGGATTCCGTAGATCATCTGCGGATAACTTAGCATTAAAAACCGATTTTTGATGAAGTATAATTTAAATTTTCATAGGTTACCAATCTATGAAATTAGATTATACTTTTAAAACATTAACTCATCCATAATTTACCAATCTACGGATAGACAAATTTTATTAAGTTTTCCACTGTAGCTTCTGCTGATGCTAAAAGCACTGTAGCTTCTGCTGATGCTTGAAATGCCATGATTGAAACTTAGTTTATTGTATGGTCCTAATGAACTGATAGAACCATTTATTGTTATTGGACCTTATTGACTTTGTATTCATGACAATTGTGCACAAGAAGGTTTATATTTTAAAAGCTTCATGTATCCAAAAGCCAAGTTAGTTCTCAGGTTCCAATTCCTTCATATTGACAATTCATTTGACAATTTTGTTGTTAACTTGTTTTCATGTTTCTACTCCCCTTAAATTTTTTATCAATGATAAATGTAGGCATTTATTATAAATTTATAAGAAGAATATCATGAAAGACACATGTCTGTCCAAACATGCCAAACTGAAAGAAGTTAAAATAAACAAAATTGAAAAGAGTACTATGTACAAGCATATATATATACATAGAATGGGATCATACTATCACATTAAGCATCTTCCTGATTAGTTAATTTGTTGAAATGATACCTGATCTTAGTTCTGATTGCAAGTATGTTTGTCCCCTTAAATCCATACTAGAGTATTGTATCAACTAGGCATGTTGTTTATCATGTTTTCATGTTTGTTAGGGGGTAACTGTTATGGGCTTCACATTCAATTCACTTAGAGTTCGTCCTCCCTTTGTGAGTCAAATCATCACTTCTTCACACTTAGAAACTATGTACTTTATGTTATAAGTTCTATCTTGTGATTCATTTAACATCTCATTAATGCATTGATGTAGTAGCTCTAAATTTAATATACAGTTGATCATGGAGGATTCTTTTGAGAGCTTAGATATGATCATCATCAGGTCACCAGGTCTTTACTTCTGTAAAACAGAGGTGCCTTTAACCCAGGTCTCTGTTTACACAAAACAGAGGGATGATGAGGATCATGATCTTTTCACTAGAAGGTTACAAATGTAAACCATGGTGATCATACACCAAGGTCTTTGTTTACAAAAAACAGAGAGAATATGATTTGCAAAGATAGATATTATAAAGTGTTGATACATAGTGTGCTTAGATGACTGATTTGGTCACATCAGGATAAGACTCACTTGCTGTATCCTCAAAATGAAGTTTCCCACAAACAGTCACTTTGCATTATGTTTGGCATGCTCTTAGTGTAGTTTCTACTCAATATGGACCTACTCACATATCAAGAAAATTGATCAGATTTCAATGTATTTAAGAATTCAGGAAGAAAAAAGGTAGAGTGTACTATCATTTCCCAAACATATGTCATGCTGAATTATGTCATGCTGAATTAAAAGACACAAGAAGAAAGACGATAACTTTATTCTAAGCTTCGGAAGATGTTTCTGAAGTTTCTTCCGAAGGTAAATTGCATTCTGAATAAAATTGTTCTAAGACATAAGTTTCTTCCGAAGGTAATTATAAATATTCCGAAAGAAATTTTTTTATATTATTTATTTATTACTATTTACAAGGATAGACACATGCTTTTCTTTGTTTGGTCATAATGATTAATCTAAGTTAATCATGCCTAGAGACTCAATTAGAAAATTAAATGTAACTGAATCAAAGGCTTTAGTGAATAAATCAACAAGCTGATTTGTTGTATCGACTTTGACTAACTTGATCAAACCTTTTTCTGAGCAATCTCTCAAAAATGGTATCTTATTTCAATATGCTTTGTTTTACTATGTTGCATTGGATTAACAGTGATAAACATAGCTACTGAATTGTCAATATAAATTAGAGTCTAAAGGAAATTGTAACCATAAGCAAGCAATTGGTTTTGCAACCAAAGGGCTTGAGAGCAACCAGCTGAAGCAGCTATATACTCAGCCTCAGTTGTGGATACAGATACATTTGTTTGCTTCTTGCTCTGCCATGAGACTAGTCTTGGTCCTAAAAATTGACATCCACCAAATGTGGATTTTATAGTTGTTGTTACATCGTCCAAAGTCACTATCTGAATATGAGTAAAGAGTAAAGTCACCATCCTTTGGATACCAAAGTCCAAGGGCACGTTTTCCTTTCAGATATCTGAAAATCCTTTTAACAGCATTCCTTTGGTTAGCATTCTCTCCACGAGGGGTTCCTGGTGGAGTAGGGGTTTGGTTTTTGGTTTGTCTAGACCCGTCACGGCGGCCTCTACTAGCTCCTCGTCTTCCAATGTGGGTTCCTCTCCTAGTCGGCATTCTAATAGCATCACAGATAAGTTTTTGTTTAGTAACTCATAAATGGTTTCGAGTAGCCCATGCATCAATTACCCTAAACTACCGCATCCTAGAAGTAGGGAGTGTAACATAAACACCACTAAATATCTCTAACAAGAAAATGTTTCATTAAATTAGCTTAAGAAAATTCATCTAGATTGGACACGAGTCAACATTCCCAACGCATAACATGACACATTGCAGTTCAATATAAATAGTTCAGCAAGATTTAGTACCAACTAAAATAGTTTCACAGAAAGATTGAGTTAATAGAATCAGCAAACATAATTGTCTAAGAGTTACACTCTTACAAGTTGCAAGGTACCATCACCCCCATAATAATAATAATAATAGTATCATATAATAATATAAATAGTTCCTTCAAATGTTTAAAAGACAGATAATCCTACATCCTCTCCAGGCTCTCACATCCACTTCTTCTTCTACCACCCTAGCCATCCCGAGTTCTTCTTCCTCTGTTTCTGCTCCAACCGTTGGACCCCATACGAAGCCATCATGGCCTGAAACTTGGCAGACTGAGAGGTCCGAGTTGCATGCTGGAGGGTCAGCTCGTGACGATGGACGATCTTCAGAATCTCGTCCAGTGCAGCATCGGAAGGACCTACATTGCTTGCCCGATGGCTAGACTGGGAGTACCTGTCACCAGCTAGAACACTTGGGCCATCATACATGCTGCACCTTGGTAGCATCCAGTGCTCGTCAAGTGGGTGCTGATGGAGTGGGTCAAATTGCGGTGGTGCAGGTGTCGGAATCCGAATAGGTGGTGGAGGAGGAGATGGCATCCTAAAGGAGACTGAGGGTCCTGGCCTTGCACTCTTGCGTTGGCGGGTGATCACACGTGCACCCCTATCTCCGATAGGTGGGATAGCTGAGTGGGTAGGAGCTGCGACATGAGGTGAATGGGAGCGCGTCCGGCTCCTGGAGGGGGATGTCGAGGAAGAGTCTTCTAACGGCTCAGTGTCGTTGGATGTAATGGATATCCATCCCGGATGTCCGCATCTCCTCATATATTCCTCGTACTCCGTTCGCGATGTCGCCTTCCTGAGGCTCCCAGATGGTGCAGTCCCGTCAGTGGGGTATGCCGGTGCATTGCCTTTGCCAACCATAGCTCTGATGTCCCGCAAGAAATATCATGAGTAATTTGGTTTCTCATAGCTCATGATTGTAATAATAATAGTACTTATAGTAGTGATGGCAATAGTATCAGATATCCCAATAGTATCATTAACCAGAGGTATCAATAAGTAATAGTATCAGATATCAATAGCTTCTTCAAATAACAACAGGTAGAGTAGTTATTTTTACGAAAAAACTTTAGACCACTTCTCAAGAAATTTCAGAAATCATAAGTTTCAAACAGAAAAGGTCCAATCATTGCCTAATGGTCCATGATGGAACTTACGCGTCCGGTAAATTCATGATTACGTTGATCAAGTGTAATCATCAATTTACCCAACCCGATCATCCCAACACTTTCCCACAAGGACGGTCCTAAGGTATCAGGGTTGCAGCCTAGGGTCTACTATGGTATTCCCGACTTTTCTACAACCTTTAGCTCTCATACCAATTTGTCACACCCTGGGCCCAGGTAGGGTGGGACGTCACAGACTAGCAACACATATGGCACTGGAAACAAACCATCATAAGAGCACAAAAGGAGAGAACATCACATGGCATTAATGTTTAAAAGAATCAAGGGCTAGAAGTAGGTCTAGCCCCCAAATGAATCGTACATCCAACATTAAAATAAAATGTATCCGACGACAATAAATGTAAATGTTCAAAATGTTCTAAAATCAAACAAGCTAATGCCATTGTCACGATGCTAGGTCTGGGTCTTCTACAATCGCTAGACTCCCTTCATGGATTACCTTAAACACGCTCAAAAGAAAATTGTGTCAACTAAAAAGTTGGTGAATTCAAGTGCTTAATGTTTAAAAACAAAAGGATTCAATCGAATCCACATATGTTTGAAAAGAATCATAGTTTCACTGTTGTGGAGGATCACAATCAACCATGAACTCAGTCCTGACTAGCCTCTTCAATAATTATGTTATACCGGTTAATCCCGAAGGAAGAACTGAGCCTTAAAATAGTGGACCATACCTGCCAGATGGTTCACCTAGTATCTTATAAAAACTTGTCACATGCCACAAACGGCCCCACAAGATCTCAGTGTGGTACCCTTCCCGTTCATCACGGAAGGCACTGTGTGTGGGGGATTCCCCAAGTAGATCTACCCATATAAAACACACAATAATTAATGATCGTGATACAAATAAAAGCAGGTTCTAATATTAACTCCAATATTCAAGTATCATACAATAACTCATGAAAGGTTTCAATTCAAGCATAGCATGTTTCATCCTAAAAACAGTAGTAAAAAGGGAAGACTAGAATTCACCTTAAGATTCAAGCAAAGGATTCTTCGTGTACCGGGATAAAGTCTCAAGTCTAGCACCCTACCATCAAGATTTAAGTGATAAGACACTAATTCTAAGGTTATGGAAGATACACTAGGTGTGCCATGAGGTTTAATGTCTTACTATATTTTGATTTGCTAAGTCTTGTATAAAAAGTTCCCTTTTATAGTAAGTTAGGGTTTTCTTAGGAGAGAATACATGATTTACAATGTTGGATCATCTATGCAAGTTAGTTTAAGTTCACCAAATGATTATTAGTCCAAGGTGTCGGTTTATAGAGGTTTGGCAAAATTTACAGTTTAGTCCTCCAAGTTTCCAAAATTTACAATTTCTACCCCAAAGTTTGTTTTTAGGTTCTTAAAGTTAAGTAACTCTTTTTAAGCACGTTTACTCCAAATTATTAGAATTTGGGTCCGGGTTTAATATTCTTATATTTTACGTTACTGGTTACGATAAAACCGAAGGTTTTTAACGGTTGAGTATTGATTTCCAAATTTTGAGTCTTAGACCTTTAAATATTATTTTAAGGACATTTTAATAAGTTTCTAATCTGTTAAAAATGTATTTCAAGCCTCTTTTAGTTGAACGCCTCGTTTTTATGTTTAACCCGTTAAAACGCCAAGCTTGTTTGACCAATTGTCAACACCTTAAAATCTTATGACACCTAACTTACTGAAATAACATGGTTTCCATGGATTTTGGTTTTATACTATTATTTCTAGGATTTTCCTCAAAACGTCACCCGGTTAATACATGCTTTAGTTAAAAATTCCTTTTAATTTGTCTTTTGACCATTTAATCAACAAATCTAGTCCAAAACACTTTGTTAACTCTTTTAAAGCCTGGAATTCTTTTTAACACGGTTAAAGTCCAAGTTTTCTCATTTTTAAGTTGTTTCACCATCTTTCGGGTTTAAAAGTCCCAAATATGTCCAAAATGCTTACAAGTCCAAATATTTATTATTTTCAGCCATTATCATCTCATCATACACCCAATATCATCCAAAACTTACCAAAATACTAAACCTAGCTCATGGTTTCAACATACAACTCAAGAACAAGTTGAAACCTAGTGACACCATTTTCACCCATTACACATGTTTAAAACGTTATAACTCGTGTTTGAACATTACCAAAACCTTTTGTAACTTTAAAAACAGGTTATTAGGAGGTTAGAAAACTGACTTTGGGCAGGTTACAAACTTAGCTTCGGAGGGTTACAAGATGTGCAAGTTAGATGGTGCAACAACACCCAAAAAGAGGGTTTTCATGGTGTAAATCGGGTTACACCTATAGAATGAAATATATTATGAGTGAGATACCTTCAAGAATGTTAAAAGCTTCTCAAGAACAAAGTTGTAGCAGCAAGTTTCTGTTGGATACAAGAATGGTAAGATTTTTGAGTGAAAAATGAAGAAAACACAAGATATAGCCAAATCGGGTGAGATGAAGCTTACTCTTTGTGTAGTTCACAGTTTGGTTAGTGTAGAGGGAAATAATGATCTGGAAATATTCGAACAAGGGCTGGAGAAGTCGAACACAATGGAACCCTGCACCCAAAAGCTCACAAAACTTCACCTTCTTGCGGGTTTGAGGTTGGCCGATCCTTGTGATGTTGTGTTCTTCGAATATGGGACTGGAAGTGTGCTAGAACCGTGAGTGTGTGTGTGTGTGTGTGTGTTTTCTGGTGAAAGAAACCGAGAGGAAGAGGGAGATATGAGAGGAGTGTGAAGTGAGATTGGAAGAGAATGCATGTAATGGTAGTGGGTAGAAGAGGTGGTGGTGTAGAAGGGTGGACAGTGGGTGAAAGGGGGCGGCTGATCTTGGCCTTTAGTGAGGGGTGTTTAAATTTAATTTTTAATTGGTAAATAATATTGTGTATTGTTATTTTGTAGTGTAGTGTAGTATATTAGGTGGTCTAATTTAGTTAGTTGTTAATTATTGTGCATGGACATGCATGCATTAATCTGAAAATTTTGAGTTCATGCACAAATTAATTGGTTCAAATTATGATTTAATCTTAGCAAGGGTGACTAATTGACTTTTCCGAAACACTAATTTCCTAAGATAAAGCTTGGACTAGCTAAATCATCACAAAAAGGCACATGAAATAACAATAATGGTAATAATGGCAACAATAATGATAATGCTAATAATAATAATATTGGAATGATATTAATATTAATATTAATTGAATGGGTAATGATGCAGGTTGTTAAAGGTTAGAATTATGACCTAGAGGTCGGTTGTCACACTTTCTCTTGGAGTCTCTGGGAAGGTGATAAAAGGGCCCTTTTGTGAGTTGTCAGGGTAGCATATAAGATTATGTTGTGGTTTAATGCTTTCCCTTTCAACCACATGGAAGGCTGAACTCAGTTGATTGCTAGAGTTACCAGATGAGTTTTGCATGTTCATCTCCATTTGGTATCCACGGAGAATACCATACAACTCGGTAAGAGTAAGCGTCTTAAGGTTCTCAGTCCTTTCGATAACAACACAATAATGTGTCCATTGTCTAGGAAGAGAGGATATGAACTTCCTCACAATGTCCCTCTTCTCAAGAGTTACTCCAACATCCATTAGAGTATCCACAATTTCAACATACCTGAAGTATTGTTGAATCATAGTTTCACCTACTTTGAAGGTGAAGTTTTCAAAATGCTGCTTCAGGAGGTCCTTCTTGTTCTCCTTACCTTCATTGGACCCCTCATACATGAGCTTCAGTGTTTCCCATAGTTGCTTGGTAGTTTTGCACTTCTTGAAGCCACTATAGATGGAGTTTGGAAGAGCAGTTTGAAGGGCTGTCATGGCTTTCTGATTAATCTCTATTCTTTTTCTGTCTTAATTAGTGTAGTCAGCCACAGCCTTTGGAATCATACCACCACCAGCAGCTGAGGGGGTGCTTGGTTTGTAAGGTCCTTGAACAATAGAATCCCACATCCTGGAGTATTGAGACTTGATAAAGCCTTCCATTCTTTGACACCAAGTATCAAAGTCTTCAGGAGTGATCTGTGGAGACTTTGTCATAGTTTCAGTTCCATATCAGCTTTAGTAATAGCTGTCATTTGAGTTTTTAAGTATTTTGTGTGTGTGAGGGATCTTAATATGGTGAGATTTTATAATCAAGATCCTGGAATGCTCTGATACCAAATGCAGGACCGTTAGTGGTATGCACTTACAATATAACAACACAATGAGGAGAATTGTTTAGAACACTTAACAGATCAAATAGGGAACTGGTAACTTATAAGTAAGATACCAAGAACACAAGTAAAATGTGAGACCGAACAAGATAGCAAACAACACAAGTGTATGGTTTTCAAGAATGTTGTATATTGCTTCTCAAGTTCTTTTACAAGTATTACAAAGCATAGAAAGAAAGTTACAAGTACTTGAGATACTTTCTACTACATCCTACAGCTACCATACTTTGAAGGTCAGCTAGATACATAAGATTAGACAACTACAAAATCAAATGTAGAGTCAAAAGGCAGATTGCCTTTTGACTAGTTACTATGACATGCCATAGCTCACATCCTAATATATTAAAAAAAGGATAAAAGTACATAAAGTAGAAAGCTCAGACTCAAGACCTCAATATTGTAGGACAGGTGAAGGGTATGCAATTACAACACAACAACACAATTAGGAGAGTTCCTTAGAACACTTAACAGATCAAATAAGGAACTGGTTAACTTATGTGAAAGATGCTAAGAACACAAGTAACAATGTGACGGAACAAGATAGCTAACAACACAAGTATTTGGTTTTTAAAATACTGTATATTGCTTCTCAAGTTCTTTTACAAATGTTACAAAGCATACAATAGAAAGTTACAAGTACTTGAGATACTTTATACTACATCCTACAGCTGGCCATACTATGAAGGCCAGCTGGATACATAAGACTAGACAAATTAAATGTAGAGTCAAAAGGCAGATTGCCTTTTGACTAGTGACTATGACATGCCATAGCTCACATCGTAATATATTACAAAAAGGATAAAAGTACATAAAGTAGAAAGCACAGACTCAAGACCTCAACGTACAGTTACCAAAAGCATGGACCTTTTCACCAACTCATGTAAGTTGGTGACTAAACAGAGTTTCAGTGGAAAGGTGGTCCAGCTTTATGGTAAAGTACATCAGATAAAAGCATGTATCTAAAAGTCTTCAGAAGAAATCTATCTTTACTCTTTGGCTTCGGAAGACTTTGTCTTTGAAGCTTCGGAAGACTTCACTTTTGGCTTCGGAAGATGTTGGTCTTGGCTTCGGAAGACTTACACTTTGAATATTTCTAATGAAAGGTGTAAAACTTTCGAAGCATTTCTACTTCTGTTCTTCAGTGCATGAATGCTAAAAGACTGTGGATGTTTTGCCTGCATCCGACTTATAGGAATCCTTACAAACTCCCCCTAGGCTGATGCTACCAAAACATTTGAAGATTTTCAGCTTTTGACAGTCCTCATAATGATGATGACCATGCCCTTCTTCATTAGATGGTCAGGATCACTCAGACTCTATAGTATATTCTCATCGCAAAAAGATCATGCAGAGGTAGGTTGAATAAGTCTTGCCATGTGTAGACATCTTCACCACGATCTCTGATCACATGCCATATCTCTGGATTAGTTGTGAAGGTACAGGATAAGCTGGGTTTCTCAGATGCAAGGAGCCACTTGGATTGGAGTTGATTGGGCTGCCTCTTCATGCACTTCCTCAGGTTGATCTAACTCAACAGACTTCTTCTTCCTCTTTGACTTTGGTTTAGAAGCCATCCTCTTCCTCCTCTTTGAGGACTTTAACTGAGAAGGCTGGTTGTTGGTCCATTTGATCGATTTGCAATACAAATGAGATGTTGGGTCTTTCAATATCAAATACAAACAATAGAAAACAAAGATGATGAAGATTGACAACAACCACAAATGAGTCGAAATAAGCCAATGATGATCAACATAATCAATAATAACAAAGCACAATGATATATAGTGAATAAACTGCTTACAATACTTACTTGCAACAAGAATAAACGATTAGGGTTTTTGCAAGCTTTTTACCACAATGAAAATGATCAAAACTATATATAGCAGTCTTAGATTCGCAGACAGTTTCGTTGTCAGGGAAACTGTTCTGCCGAAACTATAGTTTCGTCCGGTAGAAACAGCAGTTTACCGGGAGATAAACAGCAGACTGTGAGCGAAACTATAGTTTCGCTCACAGTTTCGCTGGACTACAAAACAAGATAAAACTAAATACATATAAAAGTAGACTAACATTAGACCTATTACAAAGAAATATAAACAATCTAATCTAATGTGAGTCCAACTGATACTTGATCTTCAATACACCCCCTAGGTTGGAACTCACTACCTTCAATCTCCTTGATTTGTCTCATCAGCTCCAGACTCGTTCACTGCTTCTGATGTATCTATATCAGTTCCTGCAGCTTCTTCCCCAGGGGCTTGATACATAGATTCTCCCTGACTAGCTCCAGTCTCCCCCGTTGCCTCTGATGTTCCTTCTACAGCTCCTGCAGCAACCTCCTTAGGAGCTTCAGCAAATGATACACTCTTGTCACCTCCAGCTTCATTAGCTCCCTCGGGACGAGCACTTGCCTGCGTAAACTGTCTAGCCAAATCCCTGACTTCCATGTTTAGCTCATCTACAGCTCGTACTTTCTCGGCCATCTCTTTCACTTCGGCTCGCACTCCTCTCACTTTGTTAGCCACAGTCATAAACAGACTGGCTTCCTTTCTTGTCTCCTCTCCTGCTCCTACTTTAATATGATTTTCGCATAGAACTAGCAGGTCCTCATCACAAAAACTAAATAATTCCATAGGATCAAATACTCTGAATTCACCTCCATTCTTTATCCTGATCACCGCCTCCCCCGTGTTGTTATCATAGAACCACTTCTTAAAGCCTTGTAGTTGTTGGGGGAGAGGATCTGCCAATCTGATCCTATTTACTGTCTGAGGGGCTTTAACCCTTAGCACAATCTTCCCTTTCCCTGTCTCCCACTCTTTGTCCTTCTTGGACCTTCTTCTTTCGGCGTTCATATATCCAAATGATTCATAATTGTCATTTAGCCCATTCTTTATCTCTTTCTCAAGCAATGAGGCTCTTTCACTTAGATGAGCTTTTAGTAGTGGCAGAGCCGCCAGCCTCCTCACATCCCATTTGGGCAAGGTCTTGAACGCTTTCTTCTTTTGCATGTAAGTTATACCTCCCCCTCTCCTCTTGATGATAAACATTTTGAGGCTGGGGTTGTAGCACCAACTGATGATTTTCTTGTCTGCTTCCTTTTTGCTCAACCCTTCCATGTTTTGGAATAGAGGAGTCAGCTCTTCAGGCTCCTTTTCTTTGGCAAACCATTCATCTTTTGCCATCTCAAACAAATCTCCTTCCTTGTCTCCTTTCTTGGCAACATAGGTTAGGGGCCTCTCATCAACCTCATAGTATTCTGGTTCTGAATCATAATCAACCAGTTGCTCATCATCTTCTTCTTCATCAATTAGCCCCTTCCCTTTCTCAGCATCCTTTTTCAGCATTCTTCTCTACTATCACCTCTTCACCAACCAAATCCTTCTCAAAATCAAACTGCATATTAACGAATCCAGCTTCAAATATCTCATCAACATTCCCCACATTCTCATTCTCCTTCTCTACTCCAGAACCTCCCACTCCTTTAGTTGTTGCACCAGATGTGCCCTCTCTTACCCAGGAGGATGTACCCACATTTAAGAATGGGTATTTGGAAGTATCGGTTAAATCATCTAAGTCAGATTGAGTTAGTTGATTGGGCAGGCCGACAGCAGCTTTTAAAACATTTATCTCCTTAAACAGCTTCTTTATCAACAAACTTTGGTCAACCAACATCTTTTTCATACCTTCAATCACCTCATCCTTTTGGCTTTCTCTCATCTCTTGATTAGTAAGTTTTTTTTCATCATGCTTAATTCATTAGCAAGAGAGGTGTTGAGGTTTCTAATTACATCCTCATCTAATCCGACTCTCTCCTCTCCCCTTGAGGTCTCAGTAAAGGATTGATGTCTATGTTTAGTCCTTCTTTCAGTCTCCCCCACATCAGACTTCTTCTTTGATCTTCTTTCTTTTTCAGCCCTTACCTCCTCAGCTATTTCATGAATTTCCTCTTCAAAGTCATAGTCCATCTCCTTGGCATATCTTTTCCTTTTCTTAGTTTCATCTGCCTGCTTCACTCTTGTCTCCTCTGCCCTTTTGTTTTCTGATTCATCAACTCTCCTGATGTAATTCCACCTTTCTGGTGCGTACATATTCTCCCAGAGGTGTGTAATCTTTCCACTGAAATCATGACGGATGGCACAGCAGTCTGCAAAGATACGAGTGTTCATTTGCACCTGTCTTTTCACCTCCCTGTGTCTTGGTAAATTTGGAATAAGATCATCTAAAATCATCTGTAAGAATTGAGGGTACAGCAGCCATTTATCCTTTTTCAAGGCCATCACATTCTCAGCCATGCATGCAAAAATCAACTTAGCAATGTTTGCCTTCTCTCCTCTGCAGCATAAAACCATTGCTTTTGCCCAATCAATATTTAGCCCATCTGATCCACCTTTACGTTTATCTAAGCTTATAATGAATACATGAGCTATGTATCTTCATTCCTTGGATAGAAAGGACTTCTTTATCTCCTTTCTTGGGCCAAAAGCTAGTCCCTCATAACCCATCAGCCTGAATGCTTCAAACACCTCCTGATCTGACATAGAAATCTCATCCCCTGTATCTTCATCCAGCCTTATCACCCTCGATACAATCTCTACTGTAATAATCACCTCATTTTCCATGACCTTGGCAATAATCCTCTATGTGTTACCTCTAGTATCATACTCCGCTGTTCTCCAAAAATCTTTAATGTGAAGATCATAAACAATAGTAGAGTGAGATATGGCGTAGGCAATGGGAGATCTTTGCAGCCAGCGAATGCAGTCTCTTAAGCCAACTGCTTTAGGGTGTGTATCGTCTAAAAGAGCAGTGATGTTGTTTCTCTCATCAAACTTTAGATTCGCCATTAAATCTGAAAACCAAGTGAAATGCATTAGAATAGTATATTAAATAATAATATTAAATAAAAACAAGAAAAAGATAAAAATTAATTAAAAACCAAATTAATTTCGCTGGCCGAAACTATAGTTTCGTAGAAAGAATTTTAGTTTCGGCAAGCAAAAATATAGGTTCGACAGCAATTATGCATTAGATTCGGCAAGACAGTGAAATAGATTCGACTGGCCGAAAGTATAGTTTCGGCGCAGCGAAACAAAGATTTTCACAACGAAATTGTTAAGTTCGCTCGGACAGCATAACATCACAGTTTCGCTAAAAAAACATGAACTTTCGTTCAGTTTCGCTGAACTATCGGTACTTTCGAAGTAAGAACTGCGAAGGTACCGAAGAGTCTCAAACGAATGGATTCACAATGTTGCAGTTAAACATCGATTTAGTTGTAATCCTGAGTTTGAAATTCACTTGCGAACAGAATACAAGGGTCAAACACTAAGAAGAAGCACCTAAAATCAAAATCGTATACGTAGGTCACGGACAAGCCCTAAAAACTCCTATACCCTTGATCGTGCGAAAATGAGAAAGTAACTTCGCAAATGAGTTATATAGAAAATAGTTTTGCAGCAAGTGAAACTGTAGTTTCGCTAGGCGAAGCTACAATTTCACCAGGCGAAACTCTAGACGAAATTGACTTTTCTCAGCACAAGAGATCCGGCGAAGCTACAATTTTGCCTAGCGAAACTACCAGCAAAAGTATAGTTTCGCTGTAAACCAAAACACTTTTTAAAATTTTATTTTGATTCTTTTACTTTTGAAAACATAAAATAAAATAAAAATAAAAATAAAAGAAAAGGAAAATAAAATAAAATAAAATCAAATAAAATCAAATCAAATAAAATATAAAGGAATTAAGATAAGGTAAACAAAATCAAAAGAAATTAGCCCCACACAACGTCACCAAAAACCACGATTAATAACTGAGTAATAAAATCTGAACAATTATAAAGGATATGGACGAGAAGCTAAAAAGATCTTCTGGAGAATCAAAGTTTGGTGAGATTGCTGATATGCTCGTCCTTTTAAGTCAATGCCTTCTTTGTTTCAACAGATGCATCACAGCTATTGTTATCATGTTTTTGGTTTAAGTTTAAAGAAAATATTGAATGACTCAATCCCCACAGACATTTGGCAAAGAAACTTATTATGTCCTCATGATGTATTGAACAAATGACACGCTTTGCATAAAGAGATTTGTCAAGTTTTTAAACTTTGTCAGGAAAATCGGGATCCTCAAAACCAGGTGGTTGACACACGTATATCTCCTCGTCAATGTCTCCATACAGGAAGGCATATTTGACATCCATCTGATAGACTTTGAACTGTTTATGAGCGGCATGAGCTAGAAAATTCTTATGGCTTCAAGATGGGCGACAGGAGCAAAAACTTTGGTATAGTCAATCCCTTCTTCTTGAGCAAATCCTTGCACCACCAATCTTGATTTGTTCGGCACCACAATGCCACGGTCATCGGGTTTGTTCTTAAAAACCCATTTCGTGCCAATTGGGCATTTGTTTGGTGGAAGATCGACCAGAGTCCACACTTTGAGTTTTCTGAACTGTTGTAGCTCTAATTGCATTGATTCAACCCAACAAGGGTCCTGGAGAGCTGCATGAACGTTTTTCGTAACGATTTGGGATTTAAAACAAGAGAAGAGACAAATGTTAATCAAACTAGATTGACTCCGCGTCCGTTCTCCATCGGTGATAGATCCAATGATGTTATCATGAGAATGTTCTTTCAAGGTTTTCAAATCAGTGGGTATAGGTAGGATGTTTGGAGAAGGTGGGCCGATAGATTGTGTATGGGTAGATGAAGGTTAAAGGGATGGTACTTGCTGTGATGAGGTAGATGTTGGTGATGAAGGAAGGGATGCAGAAACAAGTGGAGGTGGAAGATCAAATGATGATGAAGACGATATAATATCAACTGACGTGGCATCATTTGTAGATGAGGTGGAATGGTATTGAGGAATGACAGGTAATGGAGTTGGAGGAATGATATTTGTTTGAACATTGGAGATAGTCGCATCATCGTCAAAGACAGGAAGATTAAAGGAGTTAAACACCGTATCGGAGTCGAAGAACCATGATGGTTCAGATCGAACATCAGAGGAATTAGATTCCTGCCAATCAACATAGAACGACTCTTGAACAATACGTGATCTCTTGTTATGTACCCGATAAGCCTTCTGAGAGGAAGAATAGCCGACGAAGTAACATTCATCAAACACGGCACCGAATTTCGTCTTCTGTGATTGAGTGTTGAATAGAGTGCAGGAGCAACCAAATGGTCGAAAGAAGTCAATTAAAGGCTTTCTCTTATGAAAAAGTTCATAAGGAGTTTTCATTATGTCCTTGACTATCAACACCCTGTTTAGAACGTATGAAGCCCAGTTTACCGCCTCCGCCCAAAAGATAATGGGTAAGGAGGATTCAATCAGCATCGTACGAGCGGCTTCAATTAGGGTGTGATTCTTTCGTTCAGCTACTCCGTTCTATTGAGGGGTCCTTGCAGCACTGAATTGTCTTAAAATTCCCTCAGCAACACAGAACGAATCAAAGATCTAATTTCTAAATTCAGTACCGTTGTCACTTCTGATTGCCATAACTTTTCTCTTGCTTATAGATTCGATTGATATAATTAGCTTCTGCAGCTCTTTAGCAGCCTATCCCTTATGAGCAAGAAATCTCACCCAAGAGTACGTGAAAAAATCATCTGTTATAACAAGACAGAAAGATTTTTTAGCAATTGATTTAACACTGATTGGGCCAAACAAATCGGTGTGTAACAACTCGAGGGGATTAGATATGCTATTTTCAATTTTTGGCTTGTGTGGTTTCTTATGTTGTTTACCCTTGGCACATGCCATACATTTTTCGACCACAAAAAAATATTTTAAAGGTAGTCCCCTAATGAGATTGTTTTTAACCAATTTGTTTATATTTTTGAAATTAACGTGGCCCAATCTGCAATGCCATAGAAAAGACACAGAAGTGGAGGCTTTGGAAAGAAGACAGGTGACGGTAGATGTTGACTCCCTTGAACCCATGTCAAGAAGATATGTATCATTCTTTCTCAGAGCCCTCATTAGGACCATCTCATCTTGAATATCAATCTCAGATTTTAAAAAGAGACATTCATTGGACTTGAACAAGACCGGAATGTCCTTATCACATATCTGAGAGACACACAACAGATTAAATGCAAGCTCGGGTACATAATTGACTTTTTCTAAAGTTAGCGACCCATTAGAAACTTCTCCTTGACCGATCATTTTCCCTCCTTTCTGGTCGCCATCGAATGCAACATGTCCTCCATTTATTATTGGTCAGTAAGTCCTTGAGCCCCGTCATATGTCTGGAGCATCCACTATCTACATGCCATACACTATTAACAACCTTCGTGGATGACTCCTGCAAACATATTAAAGAACAGGTTAACCAGGTGAAATGGGGACCCAAGTTTGAACAACTTTGGGTTTAGGAAAAACAGATTTTTTATAGAAGAAATTATTAACTAATTTTGTCAATCTATTTCCAAATGAATTCCTATTAACATGTCTATAATGTAGTTCTGGACAATTCTTAACTATATGATCATCTTTACCACATCTAAAACAGTGAGGTTTTAATCTAGGTCTGTTATGTAACGGGGTAGGAATAGGATCAATATGTATTTCCTCATCACATTCAGACAGTTCAGAATCTACATCACTGTATGTCTCATACATGTCTCGAGGTCTGTTTTTATTTGAAAAAGAATAGTTATTTACAAAAGAAGATGAATTGTCATCAGAAGTACATGTAGTACTTGTACCACTTGTACTAGCATCAGATAATGACAATATCCTTTCGTTTGTAAAAGAGTTATTCATTGGGATAAAAGATGGAATAGGATGAGAAAAGAATTTTTCAAAGCAATTAGTCTGATTTTTCTTGATATTCGTTTTGCTGGAATTATTTACACTATTAACACAATTAGAAACACGAGCATCATCACCATCTTCAGAAGTTAAAGATGAAATAGAAACATCATGAGAACATGATGAGGCAGAGTCTATTAGAGATTCACTAGAAACAAAAACAGAATTTAAACTAGATTTATGATCTAAAACAGGATGTTGAAACTCAGGTGTACTAAGAATAGTGCATCCAAGCCCGCTAGTCGGTCATTATCGCAATCCTCACAAACATGCTTAGGATTCACACCTTCTAAACCTGTAGACATACTGTTAGTATCTATTGTGATTAAATCATTAGAAGGATGAGGAACAGGCAAAGGAGAATAGTAGTAAGTACTGGGAGGAGGATAAACCTTAGCATTTTCATATCCTAATCCTGTTTTAATCCTAGCCCCCCGTTGAGATTTACATAGATCATCATGTTTCATTCCCGATATCGTCCATTTATCTAGCTTTGACTGAAGTTTGCTTGTCTTCAATTCAGCAAGAGCAACCCTTTCAGTCAAAGTGTTAATCTCAACATTTGTTTCCAGAACAATTCGTTTTAAGTGATCATTCTCTTTCAAAGCCTCGTTTAATTTAACAAAATAATTAGATTCATTTATTTTAAGTTCCTCATTAATTCTTTTTAAATCTTTCTCATTATCAAAATGGACGATTAGCTTTATAAACCCCAACTAATCTGATTTTACATGCAGAAGAAAACATGTCCTGAATTACCTCATACGGAAGTCCCATCACCACCTTTTCTATTGCTAAGGCCTTCTCACATTGGCACACCGGAGTACTTGACTTGCTTTCCTCAACAGTGATAGCAGCATCATCCTTTTCTTTTCCTTGCTCAGTGGATGGACTTCCTTCCTTCCTCAGTTCTTCAGATTTACCTTGTTTCACCCTCTAATCCTCCTTTCCTTTTTCCTTCACAGACAGCTCAGCTTCAACTTTAAGTTCCTTGAATGGGTCAAATTCATCCTCACAGTTTACCTTCCCCTTTCCTTTAATAATTTCAGCCACCAGTGCTTGATTAATCTCATCTCTCGTCTCTTCAACCTCAGCACTCCAATCAAAATTAGAAATCAAAGTTGTCTCTTTCTTGTGACTCATATCCTCTTTACTCCCGCTAGATGCCAGTCGTGGAACTCCAGAGTTACTCGGGTCAGTGACAATTGGCAATGAACATTCACGTTTGAAATGTCCCAATTGTTTGAAGTTAAAACACCTTACCTTAGATTTATCAAATCCCAGTTTGGAGTTAGAACTTTGACCTATGAAGTTCTTTCCTCCAATGCGTTCCATGAATCTTCGAGCTCTCAGTGTCAACATTACCATCTGCCATTGAATATCAGTCTCTTCAAGATCATCAGGGTCCACCTGATACATATCATCCATCGTCATCCCCTTGCCTTTCAACTCCCTTGCCACTAAGGCTTCATAGCTCTGAACAAACATACCAAAAAGAGCCATTGTCTCAGATGGAACTGAAGCTTCAACACTTGCTTTTGAAGTAGATTGATCTCTCCCAACACTACCACTACCTCCTGAATAATTACCAGTATTCACTCCTCCTTGAATACATGTCTACATATGAGAGCTAGCAGCAGAAGATAGTAATGTAGCATTTTGAGTGAAACCAGATGTAGGCATGATGGTCTGGTTAAATTCCCTCCTCTTCATGCCCAACTTAAAGGATTTGAGTTTATTGATGATGTCCATCAGCTTGTAATCAGTGAAACCTCTTTCCTGGTTAAGCATTCTCACCTGAAGGCTCCACTGAAGTGGGAGAGAGCCTAGCAATCTGTTTACTTGCTCACTGTTGGAAAGTTTTTCATCGTATTTCTTTAGTGTGCTTGAGACTATCAGAAAACGATTTGTGAGATCTATGAGACTCTCGTTCTTGTATCCCATAAAGGAGTTCAATCCTTCTCAGCTTGAATGCTTTTATCCTTCACCAACTCATCATTACCATCATAGAACTCACATAAGGCATCGAAGAGGGACTTAGCATTTTTATGCTCAGCAAATCGGTTTTAGATGTCTGGTGCGAGACAAAGAGTTAATGCTCTAAAAGCTTTCTAGTCACGATCGATGAGCTTCAGATTCTTCTCAGTGAATGTAGATGAGTCCTTGTTTTGAGATACAACATCACCAACAGTGACAGTTGGTATGTGAGGATCAGAAATGATAGATTCCATTAATTGTGGTCAGTGTAGAAGAAAAAGGCTTTGAGACATCTCTTCCAGTCCTCGAAATTATCCCCGTTAATGAGTCTCGGGGGTCTATTGGGAGCTACACTTTCAAGATCAGCAAGAGTGAGAGAAGTCATCTTTGACATACTAGTCTCGCTGGAAAGAAACTAGTTTCGCTGAAAATTGGTAAGTTCGTAGACAATTTCGCAGGGTAAAACTAGTTTCGCTGATCAGCTGTTATTTCGCAGGCGATTTCGGCAGCAGTTTCGCTAGCCAAATGCTAGAAAAAGCTTAGTTTCGCCGATAGTTTCGCACGATTTAAGCTTGAACTTTCGTTCAATGATACTTTCAACAACAATTTCGCTTGTAAATCACTCACACGCACTATTGAACTTTTGTTTAATGAAACTAGTTTCGTAGGACACTAGAAAACAACTTCAATGAAGATAACCAATGTAGTTTTGTTGGAAGAACTTGTAGTTTCGCAGAATGAACTTGTAATTTCGCTGAATGAAGCTGAAAAGCTTTTTCAACACGAAATCAATCTGAAATCATCAAAAATTCAATGGATTGGAGATCTAATGATTAACAGAGCTTCCCCAACCAACAACCAACAAAATTCAATCAAATTCCATACCAAATACACACAAATTTGATCTGAAATTGATGAAAACTTGATATTGAATAGAAACAATCAAAACCTCAACAAATCATGAACACTATGGCTCTGATACCATATTGTTGGTCCATTTGATCGATTTGTAGTACAAATGAGATGTTGGATCTTTCAATATCAAATACAAACAATAGAAAACAAAGATGATTAAGATTGAGAACAACCACAAATGAGTCAAAATAAGGCAATGATGATCAACATAATCAATAATAACAAAGCACAATGATATATCAGTGAATAAACTACTTACAATACGCACTTGCAGAAGAACAAAGGATTATGGTTTTTGCAAGCTTTTTACCACAATGGAAATGATCAAAACTAGATATAGCAGTCTTAGTTTCGCGGATAGTTTCGCTGTCAGCGAACTGTTCAGCCGAAACTATAGTTTCGTCCGGCAGAAACAACAGTTTCACCGGGAGAACTAAACAGCTGACTGTGAGCGAAACTATAGTTTCGCTCACAGTTTCGCTGGACTACAAAACAAGATAAAACTAAATACATATAAAAGTAGACTAACATTAGATTTATTACAAAGAAATATAAACAATCTAATCTAATGTGAGTCCAACCTATACTTGATCTTCACTGGTATGCAGCACCTTGTTGATCAATCTTGTCTTGCTCAGTTAGGTGTTCCTCCCTGTGGATCAGAAGATGACGCTTTCTGAGGATCAATAGGAGGTCCAGGTTGTGTTGTCTCAGGTTGTTCAACCTTAACCTCCACTTCAGGAAGAGCTTTACTTGGAGGGGAGTGTAAGTTAATTTGCTCTTTACTTTTGATCTTCTGCTTGATGACCCTAATATGCTCATCCATTGTAGATAGAGACATAGGTCCAAGTCTCCTTCCGGAGAATCCATACACCTTCAAGAAGCTTATCATCCTTTGTCTGTCAGCAGTCTTCTTCATGCTCTTTTGGATAATGGCTCTTGACTTTGCAGCCTCTTCCCTCATCTTTCTTTTTGTTGCCTTTTGTTCTTTGAGTACTTGAAGTTCAAGCTGTTTTGTAATGCCCAGAAATTTTCTTTGAGGCCGACGAAAGAAGAAAAAGATATAAAGTCCAAAGTCGGGGGACCAAACTAGCTAAAACGGGAAAAGGTTGAATGGGTGGGAGTATAATAGGAGGAGGGTAGCCCACACCCTCCCCCATACTTATTCATTTTCAGCCCTAGAGAGAAAGGAGGAAGAAAAGTGGTCTCGAGCTTGGTTCGGGTGGATTCGAGCATGAAAGTTGAAGTGTAGCGTGTTGATCCGAAGCTCTTCTCGACGGGATCGTTTGTGTGAGTTCTAGGACCCCTCTTTTACATGTTTTAAACTGATTTTGGGGCTGGAACACATCTGAAAACCCTTTTTCGAGTTTTTGGGTGTAAACTCGTTTTTGTATGTATGTGTCTGTGTATGATTCGTTTGGGGCTTGATTTCGTGCTTGGTTATGCTTGAATGAGGTCGTGGTATGTTTCTCTAAGGCTTAGAATGGTTGATTTGAGCTTAAAAGAGGTTTGCAGGAGGTTGGAGGCCGAAAACCGTCGGCTGCAGTCGAGATGAACTGCATTTTGCATCAGCTAGGGCTAGGCGACCGACTGGAGTGCGATTGGAGGCCATACGGCCGATTGGCGTGCCTCTGAGGTCTATGCGCACGATTGCCATGTGACTGAAGTCCATACACATGAAGTCATGCGACTAAAGTTCATGTGACTGTAAGGCATGCGATTGAAGGATCATGCGACTGAGGTTCATTCGCACGAAGGGTATGCGACTGAAGTCCATGTGCCTGGAGGCCATGCGACTGAGGTTCATTCGCACGAAGAGTATGCGACTGAAGGCCATGCGCCTGAAGTCATGCGACTGAAGGCCATACGCATGAATACTATGCGACTGAGAGTCCATACGCATAGATGTCCATTCGCCCATAGGTCCATTCGCATAGGGTCCATTCGCATGATGTCCATTCGCCTAAGTGTTCAATCGCCTGGAAGGCCATGCGACTGGAGGGTGTTCATACGCCCAAGTAGGGCTCATACGCCCAAAAGAACAATGGTTTATTTTATGACTTTCGAGGGAAAGTGCAGTTGAGGGTTTTGACTAGGGAGGTTCCCGGAAGTTCGTGTAGGATGACTTGGATGTCCTAAATGATATGATGGGTATGTGCGATGTATGATTGATGAGGATGTGATGGTGTGTGTGATGTATGATGTTGCATGATTATGCATGATGCATGTTATGTATGTATGATGATGCCCTGTATGGTGATGTTGTATGTTTATGGTTATGTTTCTTATTATGCATGTTTATCTTTCCCTTGGCTTTACGTGGAATGTTAATAAATGAAATGAACGTATTATGTAACGTAAAGTGGAAGATAATAAAATAGGAACATAATGAACAAATGCATGCATTAATAAACAATAGAATGTAACAAAAGGCTTGCAAGAATTGAACATCAGGACACGCCATTAAAAGGTGTTAGCCCAACAGTGTGTGGGTTCGCTACCCCGGGAGGATGCACATTGGGGTCTTTCTTTGTGATTGACCATTTGTATGGAACCATTGTTGCTTGCCTTAGGTACTGTGGCCAGAGGTGCTGGGCACCGTGAATCAAGTTCTATGATAGGCTTAGGTCCAGTACCATGAGCATGAAGGGCATAGCACATGACAATGGTATACCGGAACTTTATCCTACGTACTGTGGCCAGAGGTGCTGGGCACCGTGAATGAAGGTCTATGATAGGCTTAGGCCCAGTATCATGAGCATGAAGGGTAAAGTTCATGGTTTTAATGAAAAAGAAAAGATGTAATGATGAACGAACGAATGAAAGTAAGAATGAATAAACGAACAAAATTTAATGTATGAATGAACGATGAAGATAATAATGATATTATCTATGTGTACGTATGATGTGTGATCGCATGAAAGTAAAGAATGGTTTTAACGAAAAAAAAGTATATTTTATTATAAAACTAGAACTCACTCAGCAACGCTGACTTTTATGTATTTCCAGTTGGCATGTAAAGGTTGCTGACGATGACACGGGGCGGCTACTCAGCTTATTTTGGATGGCATCCTTTCGTTTAATGCTTTTGTAATGTGATGAAACAAATATTCTGTAATTGGATAACGATTTAATATGTTTCAAAAAGTTTTATGATGAAATGGAATGACGTTTAATGTTTCCGCTGCAATGTTTTTATGTAAGATGATGAAAATATATGTTTTACGTGCGATGAGAATCCGACTGTAAGCGTCCTGGGAACGCGGCCTTACAAGTTGGTATCAGAGCCAAAGTTTAAGTGAAACGGGTAAATTTTCAAAATAAACATTAACTTAAACTGAGAATGGGACGGAAAGGGAATGGGATGCCAATCTGAGTAGCTGCGTGCTATCAGGTATTTTCGTAATGTTAACCGGTATTATGTGCGCATGTTATATGGTTTATGTGTTGGTGGTAGATTTTGATACTGATGTAGTCAGGACAGGTAATGCTTGGGGTATGAAGAGTAAAGTAAGTGGCTAATCATAACTGGCCATTGTAATTAGGGACTTACTATACTTGACATATACTGAGCTGTTCCCTTGAATGACCGTGTTGGTGTTTGAATCTTTCAGTGTGTGTTAGAGGATGGCTGGTGGTAGGACTCCTAAGGTATTGTCAGATGAAGGTTGTGGTGGACGTGGTGCTGGATCACGTGTCACGAGGAGCATGACAAGGGCTGCTGAAATGGCACCCGAAGAGCCTGAAATCCATCATCAGGAAGGTGGTGATGATAATGCTAACCTGAGGACCGCAATGAAAGAGGCTGTGGTTGTGGGAGTTCAACATGCGATGCAGATGATTCTGCCGTTTATGGTGACTGAGGTAATTAGGGCGGTGAAGTAGACGACCATGATTGAATTAAACAAGGAGGGTAGCAGCGACAAGAATTGGAAAGGAAAGCGGGTTGAACGTGAGAGTTTCACCCCAAACAACAAGGCTGCGAGGGTGGATGACCGATGTGTGGTCACATCCAATATGGGGGTGAAGAGTTATGGTAAGTGTGGACGAGAACACCCCGGGGAATGTAGATTGGGGACCAATGTATGTTTCCGTTGTGGAAGGACAGGTCATGTGGCAAGAGAGTGTGGGGTGGTACGGTGCTATAACTGCAAGGGAAGGGGTCACATAAGCAGGGACTGCAAGGCACCAAGGGCAGAGAGTTCTAGAGCAAGGAAGACGACCAGAACCGGAGGGCAGGGGGCTAGCGCAGAGCTTCCGTGATGACTTAGGAGAAGGCTAGTACGGACCCCGGTGTTGTGTCAGGTACGTTTCTAGTAAACTGAACTCTAACTTCGGTGTTAGCTGATTTTGTTACGAGTAAGAGTTTCATTTCGGCTGCCTTTTGTGCTAAGTTGCCCATTAGGAGTAGAAGTATTGATAAGCCCTTCGATGTAGAAACTGCCATGGGTAAGTCTACCAGGATTTTTATGCGGTAGATGGTCATGATGTAGAATTAGAAGGTCATAAATTTCGAGTTAGACCATTCGTGATGACGTTAGGCGGTTTCGATGTAGACCTAGGAATGGATTAGTTGGCGGAATACGAGGCGAACATTATGTGTCACAAGAAGATTATCCGATTGACAGCGCCTGATGGGAGTTCGGTGACGGTCTATGGTTATCGGGTCACGGCGATCCCGAAGGTAATCTCAATGGCGGTGGCGGGAAAGTGTATGAGGCGTCGATGTAGTGCCTACTTGGCCTATGTAAAGGATGTGGATACGCCAACACCACAACTATCCGATGTACCGGTTGTGTGTGACTTTCCAGATGTATTTCCCGAAGACTTACCAGGAGTGCCACCTGACCGCTAAATCGAGTTTCAGATTGATATGGTACCGGATGTCCAACCAGTAGCTAAGACACCGTATTGGTTGGCTCCGGCTGAGATGAAAGAGTTGATGGACTAATGGCAAGAGCTGTTTGATAAGGGGTTCGTTAGACCGAGTATCTCTCCTTGGGGTGCTCTAGTCCTATTTGTCAAGAATAAAGAAAGTAGTATGAGGATGTGTATAGACTACCGTGAGTTGAATAAGCTGATAGTGAAGAATCGGTACCCCTACCGAGAATTGATGATCTGTTTGATCAGCCCTAGGCTGCCAGTTGGTTTTCAAGGATAGACCTTCGATCTGGTTATCATCAGTTGAAGGCGAAGGAGCAGGATAATCCTAAAACAGCTCTTCGCACGATTTATGGACACTACGAGTTTGTCGTTATGTCTTTTGGATTGACCAATGCGCCAGCTGCTTTTATGGATTGGATGAATCGAGTGTGTCGGCCGATGTTAGATGAATCAGTAATTATGTTTATTGAGGATATCCTGATTTATTCAGAGAGCGAGGAGGAGCATGCCGATCACATTCGAGAGCTGTTGGAGACGCTGAGAAGGGAGAAGTTGTATGTCAAAGTTCTCCAAGTGCGCATTATGGTCGCGCGAGGTTCAGTTTTGGGTCATGTAGTGAATCCCGACGGGATTATGGTGGAACCGGCAAGGGTAGAGGCAGTGATGCAATGGAAGTCTTCTAAGACACCATCCGAGATTCGTAGCTTCTTGGGTTTGGCGGGCTACTACAGAAGACTCATTCAAGATTCCTCCAAGATCGCCTCCCCACTAACTAAGTTGACCCAGAAAGATGTGAAGTTTGTATGGGGTCAAACTCAAGAGAAGGCGTTCAAGGAAATGGAGGCGAGATTGATTCAGGCTCCTGTTCTGTCATTACCCGATGGAAGTGAGGATCTAGTGTTTTATTCTGATGCTTCCTAATCGGAGTTGGGGTGTGTATTAATATAGAAGGAAAGGTTATAGCCTATGCACCCGACAGTTGAAGGTTTACAAGGTAGAAAGCCTAAAGATAGGCAGAAGTCGTACGCCAATAAGAGACATTGACTGATTGAATTCTGGGTGAGTGATAGAGTTATGTTGAAAGTCTCACCTTGGAGGGGTATCATTCGATTCAGAAAGCGGGGCAAGTTGAGCCCGAGATGCAGAGGGCCTTTCCGAATCATTGCTCGGGTAGGAGAGGTGGCCTATAGATTGGAGTTACCAGAGGAGCTAAGTGGGATTCACCCGACATTCCACGTATCTCATCTGAGGAAATGTTTGTCGGACGAGGATATGATTGTTCCACTGGATAATATCGAGGTAGATGAACAGTTCAATTATGTGGAGCAACCCGTGGCAATCATCGATCGAAAAGAGAAGAGGCTAAGTAACAAAGTAGTTCCACTTGTGCGCGTACAATAGGAAGCACAGGAAGAGATACGAGTCAACGTGGGAGACTGAAGAAGAAATAAGGCAGCATTACCCTTGTTTGTTCGAGGAATAACAGGTTTCGGGGACGAAACCTAAATAAGCGGGGTGGACTTGTAACGCCCGGAAAATTTTTTTGAGGCCGACGAAAGAAGAAGAAGAAATAAAGTCCAAAGTCGGGGGACCAAACTTGCCAAAACGGAAAAAGGTTGAATGGGTGGGAGTATAAAAGGAGGAGGGCAGCCCACACCCTCCCCCATACTCATTCATTTTCGGCCCTAGAGAGAAAGGAGGAAGAAAAGTGGTCTCGAGCTTGGTTCGGGTGGATTCGAGCGTGAAAGTTGAAGTGTAGCGTGTTGATCCGAAGTTCTTCTCGACGGGATCGTTTGTATGAGTTCTAGGACCCCTCTTTTACACGTTTTCAACTGATTTTGGGGCTGGAACACATCTGAAAACCCTTTTTTGAGTTTTTGGGTGTAAACCCGTTTTTGTATGTATGTGTATGTGTATGATTCATTTGGGGCTTGATTTCGTGCTTGGTTATGCTTGAATGAGGTCGTGGTATGTTTCCCTAAGGCTTAGAATGGTTGATTTGAGCTTAAAAGAGGTTTGGAGGAGGTTGGAGGCCGAAAACCGTCGGCTGCAGTCGGGATGAACTGCATTCTGCATCAGCTAGGGCTAGGCAACCGACTGGAGTGCGATTGGAGGCCATACGGTCGATTGGAATGCGACTGAGGTCCATGCGCACGATTGCTGTGCGACTGAAGTCCATACGCATGAAGTCATGCGACTGAAGTTCATGTGCCTGTAAGGCATGCGATTAAAGGATCATGCGACTGAGGTTCATTCGCACGAAGGGTATGCGACTGAAGTCCATGCGCTGGAGGTCATGCGAATGAGGTTCATTTGCATGAAGAGTATGCGACTGAAGCCCATGCGCCTGAAGTCATGCGACTGAAGGCCATACGCATAAATGCTATGCGACTGAGAGTCCATACGCATAGATGTCCATTCGCCTATAGGTCCATTCGCATTGGGTCCATTCGCATGATGTCCATTCACCTAAGTGTTCAGTTGCCTGGAAGAACATACGACTGGAGGGTGTCCATACGCCCAAGTAGGGCTCATACGCCCGAAAGAACAACGGTTTAGTTTATGACTTTCGAGGGAAAGTGCAGTTGAGGGTTTTGAGTAGGGAGGTTCCCGGAAGTTCGTGTAGGATGACTTGGAGGTCATAGATGCTATGATGGGTATGTGCGATGTATGATTGATGATGATGTGATGGTGTGTGTGATGTATGATGTTGCATGATTATGCATGATGCATGTTACATATGTATGATGATGCCCTGTATGGTGATGTTGTATGTTTATGGTTATGTTTCTTATTATGCATGTTTATCTTTCCCTTGGATTTACGTGGAATGTTAATGAATGAAATGAACGTATTATGTAACGTAAAGTGGAAGATAATAAAAGAGGAACATAATGAATGAATGCATGCATTAATAAACGATAGAATGTAACAAAAGTCTTGCAAGCATTGAACATCAGGACACGCCATTAAAAGGTGTTAGCCCAACGGTGTGCGGGTTCGCTAACCCGGGAGGATGCACATTGGGGTCTTTTTTTGTGATTGGCCATTTGTATGGAACCATTGTTGCTTGCCTTAGGTACTGTGGCCAGAGGTGCTGGGCACCGTGAATGAAGGTCTATGATAGGCTTAGGTCCAGTACCATGAGCATGAAGGGCATAGCACATGACAATGGTATACCTGAACTTTATCCTAGGTACTGTGGCCAGAGGTGCTGAGCATCGTGAATGAAGGTCTATGATAGGCTTAGGCCCAGTATCATGAGCATGAAGGGTAAAGTTCATGGTTTTAATGGAAAAGAAAAGATGTAATGATGAACGAACGAATGAAAGTAAGAATGAATGAACGAACGAAAGTTAATGTATGAATGAACGATGAAGATAATAATGATATTATCTATGTGTACGTATGATGTGTGATCGCATGAAACTAAAGAATGGTTTTAACGGAAGAAAAGTATATTTTATTATAAACTAGAACTCACTCAGCAACGCTGACTTTTATGTGTTTCCAGTTGGCAGGTAAAGGTTGCTGAGGATGGCACGGGGCGGCTAATCACCTTACTTTGGATGGCATCCTTTCGTTTGATGCTTTTGTAATGTGATGAAACAACTATTCTGTAATTGGATAACGATTTAATATGTTTCAAAAAGTTTTATGATGAAATGGAATGACGTTTAATGTTTCTGCTGCAATGTTTTTATGTAAGATGATGAAAATATATGTTTTACGTGCGATGCGAATCCGACTGTAAGCGTCCCGAGAGCAGGGCCTTACAAGTTGGTATCAGAGCCAAAGTTTAAGTGAAACGGGTAAATTTTCAAAATCAACCTTAACTTAAACTGAGAATGGGACAGAAAGGGAATGGGATGCCAATCTGAGTAGCTGCGTGCCATCATGTATTTTCGTAATGTTAACCGGTATTATGTGCGCATGTTATATGGTTTATGTGTTGCTGGTAGATTTAGATACTGATGTAGTCAGGACAGGTAATGCTTGGGGTATGATAAAGTAAGTGGCTAATCACAACTGGCTACTGTAATTAGGGACTTACTATACTTGACATATACTGAGTTGTTCCCTTGAATGACCGTGTTGGTGTTTGAATCTTTCAGTGTGTGTTAGAGGATGGCTGGTGGTAGGACTCCTAAGGTATTGTAAGATGAAGGTTGTGGTGGACGTGGTGCTGGATCATGTGTCACGAGGAGCATGACAAGGGCTGCTGAAATGGCACCCGAAGAGCCTGAAATCCATCATCGGGAAGGCGGTGATGATAATGCTAACCTGAGGACCGCAATGAAAGAGGCTGTGGTTGCGGGATTTCAACATACGATGCAGACAATTCTGCCGTTTATGGTGACTGAGGTAATTAGGGCGGTGAAGGAGACGACCGTGATTGAAGTAAACAAGGAGGGTAGCAGCGACAAGAATTGGAAAGTAAAGCGGGTTGAACGTGAGAGTTTCACCCCAAACAACAAGGCTGCGAGGGTGGATGACCGACGTGTGGTCACATCCAATATGGGGGTGAAGAGTTGTGGTAAGTGTAGACGAGTACACACCGGGGAATGTAGATTGGGGACCAATGTATGTTTCCGTTGTGGAAGGACCGGTCATGTGGCAAGAGAGTGTGGGGTGGTACGGTGCTATAACTACAGTAGAAGGGGTCACATAAGCAGGGACTACCAGGCACCAAGGGCAGAGAGTTCTGGAGCAAGGAAGACGACCAGAACCGGAGGGCAGGGGGCGAGCGCAGAGCTTCCGTGATGACTTAGGAGAAGGCTAGTACGGACCCCGGTGTTGTGTCAGGTACATTTCTAGTAAACTGAACTCTAACTTTGGTGTTAGTTGATTTTGGTACGAGTAAGAGTTTCATTTCTGCTGCCTTTTGTGCTAAGTTGCCCATTAGGAGTAGAAGTATTGATAAGCCCTTCGATGTAGAAACTGCCATGGGTAAGTCTACCAGGATTTTTATGCGGTAGATGGTCGTGACGTGGAATTAGAAGGTCATAAATTTCCAGTTAGACCATTCGTGATGACCTTAGGCGGTTTCGATGTAGACCTAGGAATGGATTAGTTGGCGGAATACGAGGCGAACATTGTGTGTCGCAAGAAGATGATCCGATTGACAGCGCCTGACGGGAGTTCGGTGACGGTATATGGTGATCGGGTCACGGTGATCCCGAAGGTAATCTCAATGGCGGTGGCGGGAAAGTGTATGAGGCGCAGATGTAGTGCCTACTTGGCCTATGTAAAGGATGTGGATACGCGAACACCACAACTATCCGATGTACCGGTTGTGTGTGACTTTCCAGATGTATTTCCCGAAGACTTACCAGGAGTGCCACCTGACCGCGAAATCGAGTTTCTGATTGATATGGTACTGGATGTCCAACTAGTAGCTAAGACACCGTATCAGTTGGCTCCGGCTGAGATGAAAGAGTAGATGGAGTAATGGCAAGATCCGTATGATAAGGGGTTCGTTAGACCGAGTATCTCTCCTTGGGGTGCTCCGGTCCTATTTGTGAAGAATAAAGACAGTAGTATGAGGATGTGTATAGACTACCGTGAGTTGAATAAGCTAATAGCAAAGAATCGGTACCCCTACCGAGAATCGATGATATGTTTGATCAACCCTAGGGTGCCAGTTGGTTTTCAAGGATAGACCTTCGATCTGGTTATCATCAGTTGAAGGCGAAGCAGCAAGATAATCCTAAAACAGCTCTTCGCACGCATTATGGACACTACGAGTTTGTCGTTATGTCTTTTGGATTGACCAATGCGCCAGCTTCTTTTATGGATTGGATGAATCAAGTGTGTCGGCCGATGTTAGATGAATCAGCGATTGTGTTTATTGAGGATATCCTTATTTATTCGAAGAGCGAGGAGGAGCATGCCGATCACATTCGAGAGGTATTGGAGACGCTGAGAAGGGAGAAGTTGTATGTCAAACATCTCCAAGTGTGCATTCTGGTCGCGCGAGGTTCAGTTTTGGGTCATGTAGTGAATCCCGACGGGATTATGGTGGAACCGGCAAGGGTGGAGGCAGTGATGCAATGGAAGTCTTCTAAGACGCCATCCGAGATTCGTAGCTTCTTGGGTTTGGCTGGCTACTACAGAAGACTCATTCAAGATTCCTCCAAGATCGCCTCCCCACTAACTAAGTTGACCCAGAAAGATGTGAAGTTTGTATGGGGTCAAGCTCAAGAGAAGGCGTTCGAGGAAATGGAGGCGAGATTGATTCAGGCTCCTGTTCTGTCATTACCCGCTGGAAGTGAGGATCTGGTGTTTTATTTTGATGCTTCCTAATCGGAGTTGGGGTGTGTATTAAATAGAAGGAAAGGTTATAGCCTATGCACCCGACAGTTGAAGGTTTACAAGGTAGAAAGCCTAAAGATAGGCAGAAGTCGTATGCCAATAAGAGACGTTGACCGATTGAATTCTGGGTGAGTGATAGAGTTATGTTGAAAGTCTCACCTTGGAGGGGTATCATTCGATTCAGAAAGCGGGGAAAGTTGTGCCCGAGATGCAGAGGGCCTTTCCGAATTGCTCGGGTAGGAGAGGTGGCCTATAGATTGGAGTTACCAGAGGAGCTAAGTGGGATTCACCCGACATTCCACGTATCTTATCTGAGGAAATGTTTGTCGGACGAGGATATGATTGTTCCAATTGATGATATCAAGGTAGATGAACAGTTCAATTATGTGGAGCAACCCGTGGCAATCATCGATCGAAAAGAGAAGAGGCTAAGTAACAAAGTAGTTCCACTTGTGCGCGTACAATGGAAGCACAAGAAGAGATACGAGTCAACGTGGGAGACTGAAGAAGAAACAAGGCAGCATTACCCACGTTTGTTTGAGGAATAACCGGTTTCGGGGATGAAACCTAAATAAGAGGGTAGACTTGTAACGCCCGGAAATTTTCTTTGAGGCCGACGAATGAAGAAAAAGAAATAAAGTCCAAAGTCGGGGACCAAACTTGCCAAAACGGGAAAAGGTTGAAATGGGTGGGAGTATTAAAGGAGGAGGGTAGCCCACACCCTCCCCCATATTCATTCATTTTCGGCCCTAGAGAGAAAGGAGGAAGAAAAGTGGTCTCGAGCTTGTTTCGGGTGGATTCGAGTGTGAAAGTTGAAGTGTAGCGTGTTGATCCAGAGCTCTTCTCGACGGGATCATTTGTGTGAGTTCTAGGACCCCTCTTTTACACGTTTTCAACTGATTTTGGGGCTGGAACACATCTGAAAACCCTTTTTCAAGTTTTTGGGTGTAAACCCATTTTTGTATGTATGTGTATGTGTATGATTCGTTTGGGGCTTGATTTCGTGCTTGGTTATGCTTGAATGAGGTCGTGGTATGTTTCCCTAAGGCTTAGAATGGTTGATTTGAGCTTAAAAGAGGTTTGGAGGAGGTTGGAGGCCGAAAACCATCGGCTGCAGTCGGGATGAACTGCATTCTGCATCAGCTAGGGCTAGGCGATCGACTAGAGTGCGATTGGAGGCCATACGGCCGATTGGCGTGCGACTGAGGTCCATGCGCATGATTGCCATGCGACTGAAGTCCATACGCATGAAGTCATGCGACTGAAGTTCATGTGCCTGTAAGGCATGCGATTGAAGGATCTTGCGACTGAGGTTCATTCGCACGAAGGGTATGCGACTGAAGTCCATGCGCCTGGAGGCCATGCGACTGAGGTTCATTTGCACAAAGAGTATGCGACTGAAGCCCATGCGCCTGAAGTCATGCGACTGAAGGCCATACGCATGAATGCTATGCAACTGAGAGTCCATACACATACATGTCCATTCGCCTATAGGTCCATTCGCATAGGGTCCATTCGCATGATGTCCATTCGTCTAAGTGTTCCGTCGCCTGGAAAGCCATGCATATGGAGGGTGTCCATACGCCCAAGTAGGGCTCATACGCCTGAAAGAACAATGATTTATTTTATGACTTTCGAGGGAAAGTGCAGTTCAGGGTTTTGACTAGGGAGGTTCCCGAAAGTTCGTGTAGGATGACTTGGAGGTCATAGATGCTATGGTGGGTATGTGCGATGTATAATTGATGATGATGTGATGGTGTGTGTGATGTATGATGTTGCATGATTATGCATGATGCATGTTATGTATGTATGATGATACCCTATATGGTGATGTTGTATGTTTATGGTTATGTTTCTTATTATGCATGTTTATCTTTCCCTTGGCTTTACGTGGAATGTTAATGAATGAAATGAATGTATTATGTAACGTAAAGTGGAAGATAATAAAATAGGAACATAATGAATGAATGCATGCATTAATAAACGATAGTATGTAACAAAAGTCTTGCAAGCATTGAACATCAGGACACACCATTAAAAGGTGTTAGCCCAACGGTGTGCGGGTTCGCTACCCCGGGAGGATGCACATTGGGGTCTTTTTTTGGGATTGACCATTTGTATGGAACCATTGTTGCTTGCCTTAGGTACTGTGGCTAGAGGTGCTGGGCACCGTGAATGAAGGTCTAATATAGGCTTAAGTCCAGTACCATGAGCATGAAGGGCATAGCACATGATAATGGTATACCTGAACTTTATCCTAGGTACTGTGGCCAGAGGTGCTGGGTACCGTGAATGAAGGTCTATGATAGGCTTAGGCCCAATATCATGAGCATGAAGGGTAAAGTTCATGGTTTTAATGGAAAAGAAAAGTTGTAATGATGAACGAACGAATGAAAGTAAGAATGAAGAACGAACGAAAGTTAATGTATGAATGAACGATGAAGATAATAATGATATTATCTATGTGTACGTATGATGTGTGATCGCATGAAAGTAAAGAATGGGTTTAACGAAAGAAAAGTATATTTTATTATAAAACTAGAACTCACTTAGCAACGCTGACTTTTATGTGTTTCCAGTTGGCAGGTAAAGGTTGTTGAGGATGGCACGGGGCGGCTACTCAGCTTATTTTGGATGGCATCCTTTCGTTTAATGCTTTTGTAATGTGATGAAACAAATATTCTATAATTGGATAACGATTTAGTATGTTTCAAAAAGTTTTATGATGAAATGGAATGACGTTTAATGTTTCGGCTGCAATGTTTTTATGTAAGATGATGAAAATATATGTTTTACGTGCGGTGAGAATCCGACTGTAAGCGTCCCGGGAACGGGGCCTTACATGTTTGAGATACTCAAACTCAATGTACTCATAGGACAAGAGAAGAAGTGCAGATGCTTGATAGAGACCTGTGGCACTCAGGTAGTTAATCATATTTTGCATATCTGTTTCCTTGTCTACCCGAGGTTCTTGTGTAGCTGCCACAGTCTCTTGCACAGGGCTTTCTTGAACTGGGGAGAGAGTAGGAACATGCTTGTATAATCTTTTCTGTCTCTTCTCCTCTTTGATTTGGAGAAGTAGCCTTGCATCCTCTACTTCCTTCATCTCTCTTGATACTTCCATGTTAGCCAGTTCATTAAGTTCCTCTAAGAGGAGAGATATAATCTCATCAATGTCATAGTTCCTGTCTGCATGTAAGTAATCCTGACTGCCCTCAACTCATCATCTTGAGTGTTTGGTCGGAGGCAGCCCTAATTGCAGCTTGCATGAAGCCTGAAGACCCAGAGGAACTTTCTCCCCTTAGCTTCCTCTTCCTCTCTCTCTCTCTCCTCCTCCTCAATCTCCTCAGAAGTTAGAATCCTTTTCCCTTTGTCACCCACAGACCTTTGTGACACAGGGTGGAGAGAGCTTTGGCCTTAATTGCTTGGTGTAGCATCCAAGCCTGGCAAGAGAGGTTGTGATACACCTTCACCAGCAGGTGTTTCACTGAGGGAATGAATTTCTGAAGTAGTTTTTGGTGTGACAGGGCTCTCAGGCTCTATCACTGGGCCTTCAGCCAAGGTTTTCCCTTTAAAGCTAATCTCAGGGTCTGCCTTGACATCCAGTTAACCAATGACATTACCTTATTGCCTTTGTCTCCTTCTTAGACTGAACTCTTCAGTAATTCTGTCTTGAATCCTTTATGCCAGCCTGCCAGCTTGACTAGATTGACTTGGGTTGACAAGTGGCATGTTGATCAGATCAAGACCTTCATAGTAGTTCAAGGTCTGAAAGTTGAACACCTCTTGTTGCCCTTGAACTCTATGAAGAATGAGGGCTCTTCTATCAGCATCATACCTCCACCCAATAATGTAATTTGAAGTTCCTTGTGGTGGGGATGATATAGACCTTGGAATGCCTTCCTCAAAGAGACTCTGAACGAAAGAGTCTATAGAGTCCACATTAATGTGAACTTGAGGAAGTTGCTGAGTATGCTTAATTGCAAGTGAGGATGGTGAGTCCTCAATGTCCATACTCCCCGAAGAACTCCCAAGTTCTGTGACTGTAATGACTTTCTCCTCCTTTTTGGTAGCATCACCCTCTTGCATAGGTAAGCTAGGAGTTAGGTCAATCACACACAGTTCTTGTGTTCTTGGTAGAGCTCTCCTTTAAAGGTCTCCCAGCTAGTTTTTCCCTGAGATAAGATATCTCAAGTTGCTGATCATTGACCCTGTTATGAAGGGTAGTCACCTGAGATTCAAGGTGACTAACCTTAGAGACTAAATAGGTGCATGTTTTTGACAGTTTTTACCCCTTTAGTCTCAAGTTCCCCTCATCTTCATCAGAAGAATTATTGGGGGATGAGATAATTGGACCAAAGTCCTCTCTCTCACCAGTAGCTTCAGGTTCTTGGTTGCTAGATTTCCTCTGCATATTGAAAGCCTTAGTTGAAGTGTCAATGGGCTGAGTTGCCATGGTTGAGGTCTTAATGATGTAATCACTTGCAGAAGTGAGAGCCTCTTCCATATGGATCTCCTTAACAGGTCCAGGTTGATCCACCTCAGTAATAGATGACTGATGTGGGCTAGACATAGGGAACTCAAGAGCACTCATCTCTCTTTGAGTGGAGGAAGAGTAGAGAGACTCATGGTACTCACTGAAACCTAAGTCTTCATCAGTATAGAATTCAAGGTTGGGAATGGGTTGATTTAAGTCTAAAGGTTGGGGATAGTAACTGTCCCCTGAAAGTTGTTCACTTGAGTCTTGAGACTCAGTATGAAGGCTTAAGGCAGTTGGGCTTGTGAGCTCATCAGGCTGAGCATGAGGAACCTTAGCACTGATTTTTGAAGAGATGGGAGTGGTCAGCTCCTCAGGAGAAGTGGGAGCTCTAATATCCACTTCCCATGTATGGGTGAGTGTATGGGGCCTGCACAAGCTCAATAACTTGAGCAAGGGTTTGTTTGGATTTTCTTTGGTAGGTGAGAGTGATTTGTGGTCTTTTTGGTGGTTGGGAGGTAGAAGGTGTGGGTTAAACACTAGCTTGTGTTGCTAGGTTGTCACCTTGAGCAATGAGCTCTAACATTTTTGGGACAAGGGTTGTTTCTACCCATGATAAGCCTACAGTTGGCTTCTTCATGATTCTAAAGATGTCGAGCTTCATCTATCCCAATTTAAGAATATTACATGTTTCCCTCAACTGTGAGCCCAGTTCATAGTTGAGAATGTATTGAACATATCTTGGAAACATGTAATGCTCTAAGGAGTCCAAGTTAGCAAGCAAATTTGTGTAAACAAACTGAGAGTACCTGAACTTGACCCCTTGAACCGTTCCATGCACTATGAATGAGAGATCCTCAGGAATCTGGTCCCACCCTCCATGCTTGTTTGACAAGCTGTGGATAACCACATGGAGCAGGTATTTCCATTGGGATGAGACCTTCCCTTTTCCGAAGGTCTTTACAGAGAAATCTCCCTCATAGCCCATATGCACAAAAGAATGATTAACAGTTTTCTTTGGGAAGGACAACTCACCTTCTTCATTATCCAGCTGTAAATGAGTGTTTATGATGGCCAGAGTGATAAAGATTGTCCTCCCCTGCAATGTGGCAGACAGTGCCTTCTCCCCATCCATAATGACCTCTTGGCAGGTCTTCCAAAATTCAAGCAGATGATCCTCATAGAGAGCATGATCAATGGTTAGGGAGGTGAAATAGTTGGATAGAGCCAGGAAACGGCAAACCTCTGAGAAACTATCATCTTTCTCAGAGTTCAACAGAGCAACCTAGTTGTGTTGCCTGTGAAGTTGCATGGAGAAGTCAGGGTTGTTTTACGGTTTAGATTGGGCATTTTACAAAGCTTAAAGATGAAGGAAGGTGAAGAAGAAAGGCGGTTTGGGAGAATTTAGGTTTAAAGAATAGTGTAATTGAAGAAGATAGTGAAAGAGGGAGGAACCGTTATGTATATATGTGAAAAGGATTTGAGACAAAGTTAATGAAAGAGAATAAACTTTGAAATCCGGATGTCGGTCCTACCTCTGAAAAAGTAGTGTACTTTTGCCCAAAAGTAGTTTTCTTGGAAGTCGAGAAATCTTCCAAAGATTATTTAGCTTCGAAAGTTCTTAAGAAAAAGCTTCTGAAGGTAAATTGGCTTCGGAAGATATTTCAAAGTTTTTTGAGAATTTTGCTTCGGAAGTGATTTAATACTCAGAGTTTTTATTCTAAAAGGAACAAAAACTTTCGAAGGTAAATTGCTTTCGGAAGAAAATTGTTCTTATAAAACAAAAAAGTACTTAAGTTGATTTCAAGCTTCGGAATATATTTTAAAAATTTTTTCCGAAGGTAAAATTACTGAATTAGTTATTTGTTTACTAAGACATAAGTTTCTTTCGAAGGTAATTTTAAATCTTTCGAAAAGTAAAGAGATCAAAATTTTCAAAAATCTAAGGAATGTCTTTTGAAAAGATTTTCTTCCAAAGAGAACAAGGGCTTATGAAGGTGATTAAATAGACAAGTTAGGACACAAGTTTTAGAAATAATATGATTAAGTTTTAAGAAAAGCTATACAAAGTTAATCATCCCAATAGCTGATACAAGATATTTGGATTTTTGTTCAGCAAAAGCTTTGGTGAACAGATCAGCATATTGTTCATTTGTGTTTACTTTGACTAGTTTGATTAATCCCTTTTCAAAGTTATCTCTAATCAAATGATACCTGATATTGATATGCTTTTGTCCTTGAGTGCTGCACATGATTTTCTGTTATTGAGATAGCACTGTTGTTGTCTATGTGGATGGGAGTCTCCTTGAAGTTGAATCTATAGTCCAGCATCTGATTTTGAATCCAAAGCAATTGATCACAGCAGCTTGCAACAACAATGTATTCAACCTCAGCAGTTCATGCAGACACACATGATTGTTTCTTACATTATCAAGAGACTATCCTTCCACCAAGAAATTAACATCCCCCTGATGTAGACTTTGCAGTCATGTTGCAACCACCATAGTCACTATATGTATAAGCATACAGATTAAAGTCAGAATTCTTTGGATACCAAAGGCCAAGTGATGGAGCACCTTTGAGATATCTTAAAATTCTTTTGAAAGTTATCAGGTGTGACATTTGGGGTTGGCTTGATATCTTGCACAAATGCATGTAGCAAACATGATATCTGGCCTGCTAGCTGTGAGGTACATAAGAGACCCAATCATAGCCTTGTAGAGATGCTCATCAACACACTCCCCTCAAGATCAGGTCCAAGGGAGTGGCTCCTGGCTATGGCTGTCTTAGCAACCTTACAATCAGTCATGTTGAATCATTTAAGTATGTCTTGTACATACTTTGACTGACTTATGAAGATGCCATTTTCAACTTGCTTCACTTGAATTCCTAGAAAGAAATTGAGTTCCCCCATGGCACTCATTTCAAACCTGTCCTTCACCGGCTTCTCAAAGTCTTTGTAAAGCTTTGGATTAGTTGAGCCAAAAATAATGTCATCTACATATACTTGAACTATTATTACGTCATTTCATGTTCCTTTGATGAAGAGAGTTCCATCAATAGTACTGCTTTTGTATCCATGCTGACAGAGATACTGAGATAGAGTCTCATACCACTTCCTTGGTGCTTGGTGCAGCCCATAAAGAGCTTTATCAAGCCTGCAGACATAATCAGGATGATCAGGATCTGCAAACCCAGGTGATTGTTTGACATACATGTTGATGCATGTATGTCCCTAGATCATGATTTGTAATGTAATAGATCTTGTCTGTCTGATTATGATGTAATTTGTATTGATTAATGAAATGACATGAATTGTTTGTTACTTGTGATGTTTAATATTTCATTAATGAATCGTGATTGAATTGATTGGGTTTATGATTGTTTGAATGGTTACACATTATGTTATATTTATTAAAACATTCAAACTTAACTTAATGAAGTTCTCATGCGAATGGCCCATGCGAATGGACCACACGCATGAATAACTTCATACGATTGACTCAATCGCACGACTGAACCAGGAGACTGGATCAGTCGTATGATTGACACATAAGATTGGCTCAATCGCATGACTGAACACTCAGTCGTGCGGATGAATCAACCGCATGGTTCAATCGCACGACTGAACCATACTTATGGCCCAGTCGCACGATTGAACAATACTAACCTATAAATAGACCCAATTCGTGGAAAAACGTAAGCATTCATCCCATTACGATTCCAGACGTACCCTAGCCGTCCCGAGACCTCCCAAATCGTTCTCCAAGTTCACAGAACACATTAGATCGATTCCTAATCGACTTCTAACGTTAGATTCAATTCTTGATTGATTCTTCGTGTGTTCTCACTGATTGGATCGCCAATCAAATAGGATTCCGCACTATTTGAGTTGGTTTAACACGCTAATCACTAGGTATTTCGTTCAAATACCAGGTCCTAACAATACACCTCTTCATCAATCACCCCATAGAGAAAAGCACACTTGACATCAAGTTGGTAGACCTTGAAGTTCTTGGAATATCCTGACAGCTTCAAGTCTTGCTACAGGAGCAAAAACATATATGTAGTCACTTCCTTCTTCTTGAGTATACCCTTGAACAACTAGTCTTGCCTTGTTCTTGATGACAAGTCCTCTATCATCCTTCTTATTCCTGAACACCCATTTGGTTCCTATGGTAGTCTTCCCTTGAGGAAGAGGACATAGGTTCTAAACCTTTTGCCTTTTGAATTGAAGCAGCTCCTCTTGCATAGCTTCAACCCAAATTCTATCCTTTAAAGCCTCATCAATTTTTTTGGCTCTATTTAGGATAAGAAACAAAAGTGAAGACAAACATTTGCATCATGAGTTTGTCCTCTTGTTCTCACCCCTGAATCAACATCTCCAATGATGTTTGTGGTAGGATGATACTTTTGGATCCTTAGCTGAGGGATCATAGCATGTTGATTAGACAGATCTAAATTTGAGAAATTCTGATCTGGCAAGGAGGATTCACCCTCCACAACAGCACACTTATCAAGATTGACTTGATCCAATGAGTGTGTAACATCATTGACGTTGTCTTCAATGGAGTGGTTATTAGCATCAAGAAATTCCAGATCACTTTCACCACCACCATTTTCTCTAACATTTGAAGCTCCTACATCTGAGTTTTGTGCCTCTAAGCTAGAATTTGAAGGCACCCTAGAAGTATCAGCATGATTAGTCATTGATGTGCTAGTAGATGCTTCATTTGCAAGATTGGTTACCACTAGAGCTGAAGATGTGTAGCTTGAAGGTCTTCTTAGCTCAAATCTTGGGTTAGATCACCTGTAGGTAGTATATCTGTGGACCCTAAAACATGCTCACAAGATTTGTTAAAATAGTTGGTAACTAAATCAAGATCAAATAGCCAATCCGGACCAGAACCTTTCACACTGGGAGTGTGCTCATTGAAAGTCACATTGGCTGAGTCCTCAACTACTCTAGTTCTGAGATTGTATACTCTATAAGCTTTAGCTTGAGAAGAGTATCCAATACAATGTCCATCATCTGATTTCTCAGCAAACTTGGCAATTTGATCTTTGGTACTCAAGATGGTGCAAGGACATCCAAATGTCTTGGGAAAACAAATGAAAGGTTTTCTCTTGTGCCAAAGTTCATAAGGAGTCTTACCATGTGTCTTAACTACTAAAACAATGTTTTGCACATAGCAAGTAGTGTTCATTGCCTCTGCCCAGAAGGTGATAGGCAGTTTGGAGTCAGACAACGTAGTTCTTGCAGCTTCAATTAGTGTCCTGTTTCTCCTCTCAGCAACACCATTTTGCTGAGGAGTCCTGGGAGCACTATATTGACTTGCAATACATTTTTCATCACAAAATGTATCAAGGATTTGATTCTTGAATTCAGTTCCTTGATCACATCTTATGGTTTTGACCTTGTGATCACATTGATTCTTAATCTTTAAGATGAAATTCTTTAGAATCTCAGGGGTCTTATCCTTAGTTCTAAGAAAGAAGACCCAAGTGAATCTTGCCTGTCATGTGCCTGGAACAACCACTGTTAATGATCCATACATATTTGTTTGTCTTGAGCTGTTCCTGCACAAAAGAGATAGTTAATTACATTTGGAAACCTAAGCCTCATTGGTCTTGGGCTCATCAAAAGAAGTTTAAGACAATGCAATAGTAATTGATCCTATAGTCATGCTAGAAGGATCATTTGCTCATGTTGATGAAGAACTTTCAGCCACTTGGTCTTTCTTTGACTTCCACACCACCTTTGGAAGATTAGACTTGACCTTTAATACTTTGGAAGTTTGGTTGACTTTGGAAGTTTTGATGACTGGACCTTCGGAAGATCTTTCTTTCACTGCAGCAGGCTTCAGTGCTTCAGAAGTATTCCTTTCTTCCGAGACCAAATTTTCTTCCAAAGGCAAGTTTCCACTTGTCTTCTTCTTCATTTTGGAGCTTTCGAAGGAAAGAGATTTTCCTTCCGAAGCTTGCTTCTTCTTTTTCAAACTCTTAGAAGTTTCTTTATTGGTCATATGGAGAGTACTCTTTGGATTATAAACACAATCCCTAGCAAGATGAGAGGTACTCCCACACATAACACAGTCCATTTTCTTCCTTCTAGGAGTTTTCTTAAGTGAACAAGGCTGAACTTGATCACTTTCCTTCTCCATCTTCATCTTTGCAGATGTTGTGGCAATTCTTATGGGGATAGAACTACCTTTGGAGCTGGATGGTTCAGGTTGTACAGCAGTGGTGCACAACTGATCAACCTTCTTCTTGATGATGGGATGATTTGGACATGAACCAGAACTCTTGTTGATGGAGTTCAAGTTGGTGTCTTCAGCCTTCACCACTTCAAATCCTGTAGAAATGAAGACTTGTTTCTGTGCAGAGTTAAAGGTGGCATTGATCTCTTGAACCTTCTTGGACTTTGTTTTGGCCTTCCTGATCAAGTTCTTTCTCCTGGACTTGGTCATCCCAATAGCTTTACTCACCTCAGAGGAATGGTGACCCTTCTTAGAATGCTCTTCCTCACTCTTCTCAGAGCCATTCTTCACCATCTCCTCTTAGTAATGAGGTCTTTGATCTGAGTCCTATAGTTTGTGTACTCACGTTTAAGAGTTGAAATGGTTTTCTCTAAGTCCTTTATCTTTAGTTTATAATCATTTTCAGCTCTCTTAAAATCAGCTTTTTTCTCTAAGTCTTTTATCTTTAGTTTATAATCATTTTCAGCTCTCTTAAAATCAGCTTTTAAGATATTTAAGGACTCAAGATCATATCTCATTTCTAAGTTATAGGACCTGTATCTATTAACTTTAGCAATACATTCAGGCGTATAAAGATGTTCCAATACCTTGGCTTCATCGTGGTCTGCCATGAGTGCTTGGTTTGGAGATGCATCTTCTACTTGAAAGCTCCAGTCAAAGACTCCTTCTTCAACAGCAACTACAGCTTGCTGCTTTGGCTTCTTATTCTAGGGAGCTTTTTCAGTGTAGTTTGGTCTGGCTTGTGTTTGGCAACCATTTTTCCTTGAGGCCTTACACTCCCTTGCAAAGTGTCCCATCTGGTTACAGCTGTAACACTTTACTTTGTTTTTATCCAGCCCAAACTTTCCATTGCCTGCATTGCTTGGAAACTTTCTCCCTGTCCTCTTGTAGAACTTCTTGGCTCTGTGTGTGAGAAGAGCCATGGTAGCCACTAAGAATACCATACAACTTTGTGAGAGTAAGAGTCTTAAGGTTCTCAATCCTTCTTGTAAACACACAATAATGTGTTCATTTTCTAGGAAGAGAGGACATAAACTTCCTTACAATGTCCTTGTTCTCCAGAGTTTCTCCAACATCCATTAGAGTATCCACAATCTCAACATACCTGAAGTATTGTTGAGTAATGGTTTTACCTACCTTGAAGGTGAAGTTTTCAAACTGCTACTTTAGGAGATCCTTCTTGTTCTTCTTTGCTTCAGTGGACCCCTCATACATCAGCTTCAGTGCTTCCCATAGTTGCTGGCAGTTTTGCACATCTTGAAGCCTCTTTAGATGGAGTTTGGAAGAGCAGTTTGAAGGGCTGTCATGGCTTTCTGATCAATCTATATTCTCTTCTTGTCTTCTTCAGAGTAATCAGCAACAACCTTTGGAATCATATCACCAGTAGCAGAAGTGGTGCTTGGTATGTAAGGTCCTTCAACAACAGAGTCCCACATTCTGGAGTCTTGAGACTTGATGAAACCTTCCATTCTTTGACACCAAGTATCAAAGTCTTCAGGAGTGATCAATGGAGACTTTGTCATAGTCCCAATTTCCATATTAGCTATGGTAATAGCTGCCATTTGACTTGTTAAGTAGTTTGTGTGTGTGAGGGTTCTTAAGATGGTGAGATCTTATATCAAGAGCCTGGAATGCTCTGATACCAAATACAGGACCGGTGAAGGGTATGCAATGACAACACAACAACACAAAGAGGAGAGTTCTTAAAACACTTAACAGATCAAATAGGGAACTGGTTAACTTATGTGAAAGATGCTAAGAACACAAGTAAAAATGAGACAAAACAAGATAGCTAACAACACAAGTATTTTGTTTTCAAGAATGCTGTATATTGCTTCTCAAGTTCTTTTACAAATGTTACAAAGCATACAATAGAAAGTTACAAGTACTTGAGATACTTTATACTACATCCTACAGCCGGCCACACTTTGAAGGTCTGCTGAATACATAAGACTAGACAACTACAAAATCAAATGTAGAGTCAAAAGGCAGATTGCCTTTTGACTAGTGACTATGACATGCCATAGTTCACATCCTAATATATTACAAAAAGGATAAAATTACATAAAGTAGAAAACACAGACTCGAGACCTCAATGTACAGTTACCAAAAGCATGGACCTTTTCACCAACTCATGTAAGTTGATGACTAAACAGAGTTTCAGTTGACACGTGGTCCATCTTTATGGTAAAGTACATCAGATAAAAGCATGTATCTAAAAGTCTTCGGAAGAAATCTGTCTTCACTCTTTGGCTTCGGAAGACTTTGTCTTTGAATCTTTAGAAGACTTCACTTTTGGCTTCGGAAGATGTTGGTCTTGGTTTCGGAAGATTTTACACATAGAATATTTCTAATGCAAGGTGTAAAACTTCCGAAGCATTTCCATTTCTGTTCTTTAGTGCATGCATGCAGAAAGACTTTGGATGTTTTGGCTGCATCAGACTTATAGGAATCCTTACAAATGTACAGTTACCAAAAGCATGGACCTTTTCACCAACTCATGTAAGTTGGTGACTGAACAGAGTTGCAGCGGAAAGGTGGTCCAGCTTTATGGTAAAGTACATCAGATAAAAGCATGTACATAAAAGTCTTCGGAAGAAATATGTCTTCACTCTTTGGCTTCGGAAGACTTTGTCTTTGAAGCTTCGAAAGACTTCACTTTTGGCTTCAGAAGATGTTGGTCTTGGCTTCAGAAGATTTTACACTTAGAATATTTTCTAGTGCATGGTGTAAAAATTCCGAAACATTTCTACTTCTGTAGTTTAGTGCATGCATGCAGAGAGACTTTGGATGTTTTGCGTGCATCAAACTTATAGGAATCCTTACAGTCCCTTTGTTCTCACACCTAAAGAGACATCTCCAATTATGTTCTCAGCTGGATGAGTGTTGTGAATCCTAAGCCTAGGTATCACATCCAGTTGCAGGACAGATCCAAATTGGATATATATTCTTTTGGAACTTGAACACTTGGACCAGCTGTTTTTCATATTCATTCAATGAGGACTTATTGAATGAATGCGAAGAAACAGAGTGCATGGTGTAAAAATTCCGAAACATTTCTACTTCTGTAGTTTAGTGCATGCATGCAGAGAGACTTTGGATGTTTTGGCTGCATCAAACTTATAGGAATCCTTACAGTCCCTTTGTTCTCACACCTAAAGAGACATCTCCAATTATGTTCTCAGCTGGATGAGTGTTGTGAATCCTAAGCCTAGGGATCACATCCAGTTGCAAGGACAGATCCAAATTGGATATATATTCTTTTGGAACTTGAACACTTGGACCAGCTGTTTTTTCATATTCATTCAATGAGGACTTATTGAATGAATGAGAAACAGCATCAGCATCAGTTGGTTGTGACGCAGCATTAACAGTTGCCTGTTCCATCAAGATGCTACTTCCATCAGCTTGGTGTTATGTAGTGTCGCTGAATGAGTTTTGAGGCTCACTAGGTTGACAACTGGTTGAAGCTCCACTATTTCTTGAGATAGTTATCAGACCTGATAATTGTGGGAGCTTGATCTTCAGCAACTCTTGGAGAACTTGGAAGAGGTCTGGGTAACTCAAACAGTTGGTCATCCTCAGAATCACTTTAAGTACCTGTTCAAGCTGAAACATTCTCACAAGAAGCTTTAGAATAGTTTGGATACAATTCTAAATCAAAAATATGATCAGGGCCATTCCCCCTAACACAAGGAGTGTGCTCATTGACAACAATGTTAGATGATTCCTCAAATTGCTGATTTTTAATGATATAAACTCTATAAGCAATAGATTTGAAGGAATATCCAACAAAGATAGCATCATCCGACTTTTCAGCAAATTTTGCCAAATTGTCCTTTGTGTTAAGTATGGTACACCTGCTGCCAAAGGACCTTAGAAAGCTAATGAACGGTGGCCTCTTGTTCCATAGCTCATAAGGGGTTTTTTCATATGGCTTAACTACAAGAACCATGTTCTGCACATAGCAGCAGTGCTGACTGCCTCTGCCCAGAATGTTAGAGGCAGCTTTGAATCAGCTAACATAGTTCGAGCAGCCTCAATAAGTGTCCTATTTCTCCTCTCAGCAACACCATTTTGTTGAGGAGTTCTAGGAGCACTATATTGTCTGGCAATCCTTTTTGAGTTACAGAATGAGTCAAGAACTTGATTCTTAAACTCAGTCCCTTGATCACTTCTAATTATCTTAACCTTGTGATCAATTTGATTTTCTATTTTAAGAATAAAAGATTTTAAAGTTTCAACTGTTTCATCTTTAGTTCTTAAAAATAATACCCATGTAAATCTAGTAAAATCATCAACAATCACAAGGCAATATGATTTCCTTCCAATGCTCATTATAGTTGTGGGACCAAATAGATCCATGTGCAATGCGTGTAATGGAGTGGTGATAGAGTTAACTACTTTGGATTTATGAGATGCTCTATGTTGCTTTCCTTTCAAACATGCAACACAGTTATCTTTGCAGAAAAATTCCTTTTTAGGAAAACCATGTACCAAGTTATTTTTAACCAATTTATTCATGGTTTTAAAATTGACATGACACATTCTTTATGCCACAGTGTTGACTCATCACCATCAACTTTGGAAAGAAAGCATGAGACTTCACCCAATGAGGAAGCATTGTTCATATCTAGCTTGTACATATCTCCTTTCTTAGGAGATCTAAGAAGTACCAATTCCTGAGGAATTGTTATCCCGGGTTTGAGGATAATGCACTCATGTTCTGTGAAAAGCATTTGGTGATTTTCATCACAAAACTGAGAAACACTTAACAGATTGTGTTCAAGCTGTTTGACAAAGTGTACTTCGTCAACTTTTAAATTACCATTGGATATACTCCCTCTGCCAGAAATATATCCTCCAGCCTCACCTCCACACTGAACATGACCTCCATCAAAATGTTGAAATTGTTGAAGAAGAGATCTGTTCCCGGTCATGTGCCTGGAGCATCCACTGTCTACAATCCACACATTGTTATTTTTGTCATGTGGATGTCCCTGCACATAAGGTGAAAGAGTAAGTTTTTATTGGAAACCTAAGCCTTATTGGTCTTGGGCTTTTCCAATGATGATGACACAATTGAACCAAAGTTTATCCATTAGGGTTCAATGGATGTCTTTAAGGAACAAGGTTGGACTACAGCATCTTGTCTGGTCTTCCATTCCATCCCTTGGCTGATCAGTGTAGATGAGCTTGTTGAAGCTTGAGTAGCATGGCATTCTTCCAAAGCTTCTTTCTTTTCGGAAGAAGCCTTCACCACCTTTTCTTCCGAATCAGTCTTCTTTTCGGAAGGTTTCAAGGGAACTCTCTTGTTTTGAGTTTTCTTAGCTTTATCTTCCGAAGCTATCTTCCCTTCAAAAGACTGAGTTTCTTCCGAAAGCAACTTTGCTTCGAAAACAAGCTTTCCCTTCTTCATCACTTGAACCATGTGATAAGGTCCAAATGTGAAACCCTCATTGACTCCTTCTTTCTTAACATTATTTGCAAATGTGTGCTAGTAGGATTGTAGTAACAATCTTTGGCCATATGGTTTTGAAAACCACACATTATGCATGCAATGTTAATCTTCTGAGAATTTGAGGACTGTTGTTTCTTGCTTTTCTTGTCTTCATCAATAGTTTTTCCCTTTAACTTCTGATCTTTTTGTAGGACAGATGTGCTGGTACTACACACCTTTCCAGGATGAGAGTTTCCAACCACTTAGAATACAGCTAAAATGAATACACCCTTCTGTTTTGGGTCTATCTTCAACTTGGATTTAGCCACTTTCTTGGCAGTTTTTCTGGCTGCCTTAGCTCTGTTTCTTCTGGCTTTGGTGGTTAGAGGTTGATCATCACTGGTGGAGGAGGTTTGATTTACCTAGTTCTTCCTTGTGATGTTCTCCATAGTTACATCACTTTTTAACTCAAGGGAAGGTGGGTCAGCAGATGGAACCTCTTGCTTTTTAGTCCCACATCTTGGATGTCTAATAGACTCATAAGAGTGTGGTGAAACAATTTCATTGGTTCCCAACCCACTTTTGGTTTGATAACAAAGGTTTGAGTGAGAGGATGATGCAAGAATGGCTTGGAAGTTTTGCTCAGAGATAGCATACTTCCTTGCTTGAGCCTCAGCTGTGACAAGCTGGGCTTGAGCCTCAGTCAATTTGGAGATTAAATCTTTGATTTGAGTCTTGTAGTTGGTATGTTCATGTTTTAACAAGGACACAGTTTTCTCAAACTCTTCACTTTTCTTTTGATAGTCAGATTCAGCCCTTTTAAAATCAGATTTTATGATATTCAAAGACTCAATGTTAGATTTAATTTCCATATTGTAGTCCTGATATAATTTAACTTTAGCAATGCAAGCTGGAGTACAGAGGTGTTCATATACCTTGCTGTCATCAGTTCCAGCCATCAATGCTTGAGTAAGAGTCACATCCTGTACCATGAAGCTCCGGTCAACTTCTTGAGCTACAGCAGCTGTTTCAGTTGACTTCCCGGTGGCTTTAGGTGTAGAGGGATGTGTAAAGGCTTGTGAGGTTCCTAGATTTGATTTGGGAGCCTTGCATTCCCTGGTAAAGTGACCAAGTTGGTTATAGTTGTAATTGGCCTGTTGTCTTGTCCAAACCGCAAAACGTGTTTGGTAGATTGGGTTTTGGGAAACCTGCCTTCCAGTTCTCTTGAAGAACTTCTTTGCTCTGTAAGTTACAGAGCCATCTGTTGGACAATGTCCACATACTCGACATCATCTGGGCTGAAACATTCTAGATCATCAAAGCAAACCTGAAATTCACTAGAATGCCCATTTCCTTAGACAAAGGCACAGCTGTTCTGGAAGGAACTTGGTTGAGCCTGTTGAGACCTTGGAGTCTCAGAGAATGCGATGTATGGCCCAGAAGAATAGGATGGTTGATGGGAGTAAGTCAGGTACTGCTGAGGTTGGGGGGTCCTGAGCCTTCAGCAACCATTAAAGCGTTGCTAGCAGGAAAGGCTTGAGGGTCTGCTTATCTGGTGACCTCTCTTGTTCTCCATCTCTAGACAGTATCCATCAAGGATGTCATATAGTTCAGTCATGGTGAGGGAGTTCAGGTTTTCTGTCCTCTTGATAGAGACACAGTAGAACGTCCACTCATTTGGGAGTGCACTCATGAATTTTCTTGAGAGATCTCTCAACTCAAGGGCAATTCCCACAGACTGAAATGAGGAAATAAGATCCATATACCTGAAGTATTACTGGCTAAGGGTCTCTCCAGCAATATAGGTGAAGTTTTCAAATTGTTGCTTCAGTGAATCTTTCTTGGAGTCATTTGAGCTGGAGTACATTTGGGACAAGGCATTAAACAGTTCTTTGGCTGACTTGCAAAGCTCAAAACCCACCATAATGGAGTTGGGTATAGCAGTCATCAAAACAGTCATTGCTATCAATATCCAGCTTTTTGCAGTCTTCATCAGAGTAATCTTCTACTGCCTTCTCTATCATAGAACCATTTCCACCTGGTGCTGCAACCTTTGGTTTGTAAGGACCATTGGTAATAGATTTCCACATTTTGCCATCTTGGTATCTGATAAAGCCTTCAATACGTCTGCTCCATGATCTGAAGTTTTCTGCGGTGATGATAGGTGCTTTGGTCATCGTCCCCATCTCAACTTCAGTTTTTGGTTGAGGGCCATTTTGAGTGTGGTGAAAGAATGAGTGAAGAAAAGGTTGATTTGGATGGTAAGATCTCACAATAAAGTGCCTAAGAAGCTCTGATAACAATTGCAGGATCGGTTTTTGTCACTTAACACTTTTGTTTTCAATCAAACTCACTGAATCACACTCGGTTTGATGACGCAAAATCCCTTCTAAGAGTTGATAATAATATACTAAGTAATTAAAACACAAGAAGATAATTTTCAAGGTACTTGTATATTACTTCTCAACTCAAAGTATTACAAGACTCTTACAAGCATATATACAATGAGAAACTATATATACAATCACCTACAGCCGGATATACTTTGATACCAGCTAGAAACCTATAACTAAAGCAAATACTACATTGCTAAAGATAAGGTATCTTAGATAAAATATTATCTAAGATATGGTAGTCATGACATGTCCATGACTTACCTTTTGTCAACAACAAAAGTTGGTAACTGTACTAACTGATAAGGGATGAACAGTGGAATAAAGTATGGTCAACTACATGGGTGTGGGAAAGCACCATGCAGTATCTCAGAGATTTGCAACGGAGTATCAGAAGGCCATACTTATGTCCACTGGTTCATAGTAGGTTAACTGGCTTCGGAAGAACAAGTTCTTTTGAAGCCACTTATACTTCGGAAGAGGCTACTTCTTCCGAGGCTTAAGACATTCTTCAGGTTTTCATACTTCGGAAGTCATTGTCTGGATTTCTTTGAAGTGTTGAACTTCGAAAGAAGGAAGACTTTGTCTTCGGAAGTTGGAGTTTCTCTTCAGAAGCTCCTTCAGGCTTAAGCTTTGGAAGCTCAGCATTGGCTTCGGAAGTTCTTCATTTGCCTTCGGAAGTTCTTCATCAGTTGCACCAAAATAGTCTAAGTGTTAGTTTTGGTTGCACCAGCCTTACTTGATCCAACAATAACTCCCTCAAGGAAGAAGAGAAGAGGCTGAGAAGAAGGCTGGTGACTCTTCTGGATTCTAGGAAGGGAGACAAACTTCATCTCACCCTCTTGTTCCTAGGAAGAAGGTAGTCCAGTGGAGGTTTGAAGACTCATCTCTGAACTTTGTTATGGAAAGAGAGAATGGTGAAGTCAATAGACTTAATGAATCTTTTATACTACACTCCAACAGATTTGGCATTGCTAAGTTAGCAGAGAACCATCTCTTAATCCCTCAACAAAGGGTGTATGTCATTCAAAGCAATAGACTAGATCTTATGTCTACGAATGACTTGTACAAACTTCTCAGCACCACCTCTGGTAAGAATAAAGAATCAGATAAGTATCTTATCTCTTTGGTGCTGAAAGTTTTGAGAAGTAGAAACAAGTGTGGTTTTGGTAGCATCAGCCTAGGGGGAGTTTGTTGGATCAAGTAAGGCTTGTGCAACCAAAACAAACACTTAGAAACAATTTTGGTACAACTGTGAAAGAGCTTCCAAAGGCAAAAGCTGCACTTCCGAAGATAAAGTCTGAAAAAGAACTTCCGAAGAGGAATCCTGACTTCCGAAGCCAAAGTCATCCTTCTTCAGAAGTTCAACACTTAAAAGATTTCAAGACAATGACTTCTAAAGCATGAAGTTTTAAATATCAACATAAGTCACGAAAAAAGTAGGCTCTTCCAAAGTATAAGTGGCTTCATAAGAACTTGTTCTTTCGAAGTCAGTTAACCTTGGGAAGAACATACTATGAACCAGTGGACATAAGTATGGTTCGTTTGACAAACCGCTGCAACCTCTGAGATACTGCATGGTGCTTTCCCACGCCATGTAGTTGACTATACTTTATTCCACTGTTCATCCCTTATCAATTAGTACAGTTACCAACTTTAGTTGGTCACAAAAAGGTAAGTCATGGACATGTCATGACTACCAAATCTAGGATAGTATTTTATCTTAGATACCTTGCTTCTAGAAATGTAGTATTTGCTTAGTCGTAATTCCAGCTGGTAATCTTTTGTATAACCGGCTGTGAATTGTAGTACATATAGTTCTCATTGTACACTTAGTAAACATGCTTGTAAGAGTCTTGTAAACTTTGAGTTGAGAAATAAATATATACAAGTATCTTAAAAACCTATCTCTTATTTTTGTTTACTTATTATATTATTATCAACTCTTAAGAGATTCTACATCATCAAACCAAGTGTGACTTAGTAAGTTTGAGATATAACAATTTTGTTGAGTGACCAAACTCGATCCTGCAGAATCCAAGGATCAAAACAGGGATTATCAGGTTAGATAGCACGAATAGTGATCATGTGGAATTGTCAGTACTCGTTGTTTAATTGATTGAAGATGAAATAACAATTATAATATGAATCAATCAAAGAGCAATTCTGATAAAAGTTAAACAAATGAACATAATGAATGAACAAGCATGTTTGATTCAAAAGTTTTCCATTATCATTGATTAATGATTACAATTGAACAAATAACGATTGTTGTTTGTTGATTACTAGGGTTCTAATAAAAATTTGGTGTATATTGTTGTGGTTGATGTTAGGGTTGCTAGGGTTTGTTATGATGTTCAAGGATTGGATGGAAAGGATACCTAAAAGTATGCACCTATGCCTTGTATTTACAAGCCCAGGGATTTACTATTAGGGTAACTGTAACTTTCTTATCGTGGTAAGAAAGTTACTCAGAGAATGTCATGATGTGACCTTCTCTGACTAAAGTGAAGTCGTCCGCAGAAGTTGGCTTTATGATGTCACTTTAGTGTTTGACTTGTTGACTTGATGTACTTGGAAAGGTACATGCAAGTGTTTTGGTTTTCCGTAGGACTTTTGTTCTTCATTAGAAGTATTAGTCTTCCTTAGAACTTTGGTCTTCCATAGGAGTCTCTTGACTTTAGCCGCAGCAAATTGTTCTTCCGTAGAAGATCCTCGGATGCATAAATCCTTTGGTGTTCTAGCAGAACATCTACGGAAGTACAAAATGTTCATCCGTAGATAGTCGATTTACAAATTGACTAAGTATACTGATATTCTTGCAATCACTCATATAAATTAACGCATATTAGGTTAACCTATATATTCATTACATACAAGAAGAAATATGTACATGAGTTAATTACAAATTCATGATTAAAGTTCTAAGCCTATACAATGAATCTAAACCTATTAGAACTAGATCTAACAATACTCCCCTTTAGGCTTAGACACTTGTAATCAGCTCCTCAAGCTTGAAAGTTCTTTAACTCTTGACACAAACTTTTTGTTGAAGAATGAGACTGCAACCTCTTGATCATCATAAGTATACTTGATCTCCATTCGCCTAATCTTCTTTAAAGTATCAAAACTGATACCAAGCACATCTCCATAGTTGTAAGTGTGGCCAAATCATTGTTATTATTCCCAATTTCTAGCTCATCCTGTTATAATATTCTTAACTCAGTAACTTCTCGAATCTCTGCACCCATCAGTTGAGCAGCCTCAAATTTCCTTCTTTTGTATGCCTTGCATGCAGTTTGTCAATTACTTGAATAATGTGCACATATAAGCATATGTCACTTTATGCATGTTCATCACTGAGCTTAGGGAAGTATTTATCATGAACACAGAAGAAGAGTAGCTGGGGTGCAGAAGTTTGATTTCCATTGGATCAAATAGCCTTATGCTCTAGCTTTCTTCTTAGGATCATTTCTCAGAAGCACTAGCTCTTTTGTTCTTTTACATATCCCCCACTAGTATGATATTTCCTTCTTTTGTATGCCTTGCATGCAGTTTGTCAATTACTTGAATAATGTGCACATATAAGCATATGTCACTTTATGCATGTTCATCACTGAGCTTAGGGAAGTATTTATCATGAACACAAGAAGTGTAGCTTGGGTGCAGAAGTTTGATTTCCATTGGATCAAATAGCCTTATGCTCTTAGCTTTCTTCTTAGGATCATTTCTCAGAAGCACTAGCTCTTTTGTTCTTTCTACATATCCCCACTCAGTAATGGGATATGTATATTGGTTATCATCAATTATCTTTATTGATGCTGAGCTTATGTTTGAGTATCCAACTCTCCTAAAAATTCATCATCAACTAGTGTGGAAGAGCTGGATTGTGACCTCCTTTGTCCTTGTTTTCTTCAATTATGCTCTGTATCTTCCCTTCTTACTTCTTTCATCAAATCATCTTTGAATTTAGTCTTCAATTTACCAACGACCACAGAGAAATCTCTTCCTATTGGATTGATTGGATAGTTGGTGATGATTAAATTTGGAGATCACGTATATCAGAATCAGGGAGTGACAACATTGTTTCAATAAGTTGGAAGTATTGAATCATTCCAAATACCCTTTTAATGACTGCACAATCCCAGTCTGGATCATATTTCCAGGCCATAATCATGTTTTCTTAAACAGAACTAGGAGTTGTGAGATGATCAAGTAACTAGATCAGGGTGGATTTTTCTTCAATGATTTCCCTTATAGTTGTACCAAATGGCCATATTTTTCTTCAATGATTTCCCTTACCTTGTGGCTATCTTTACTTTCTACAAGAATAGGTTCAACAGAAGTAGCTTTGACTTGATGAGCATAGGCTGAGTTTGGTGCTTCAGTTTTGAATTTAACTCCTGTCCCCAACTCTACCTTCATCACATACTCCATCATCTTTCTTTGCTCAGCAACAGATCTTCCTTTCAGCTCATGCAGTTTGTAATTATGTCTTTATAACCAGCAAGTCATGTTATACTTGGTGAGCTTGGTTGTGTCACAATGGCCTAGATCTTTCTTGATTTTCTGAATGGCTTGAAATTTAGAAAAGGTTTCAGAGTTCGACAGAGAGAATGAATTTTGCTACTTCAAATTCTTTCAACACATTCTTCTACTCTAACATGTTCGTTTTCTCAACCATATCATAAGGGAATTCATTGTTTATCAATGTCATGAACATAGCTTATTGGGTCTCTCTTCAAGAATATCATCAGTTGTCAGCAGCTTATCACCTTTTCATTCTTGTTTGGATTTGGGAGATTCAGCTCTTTTTAGTTCTTCACATTCAGCATCACTCTCAGTATCATCATGTTAAATTGGCTTCAAAGTAGATACATCCACTGATGGAGTGTATTTTGGAGATATGAGTTTGGCCTTCTTTGGGGAGTCTTTAACTTCTATAACCTCCCTTTGAATCTTCCCCATATATTGCCTTTTTCTGCTATACTGAATTATGGTCTTTGAAACTTCAGCAGTCTCTTTTGTTGATATTGGCTGAGCATTGGATTCAAGGGCGAAAATCTTCATCTTCAGCTCATCAATCTCTTCATCGTTCCTTTTTAGTAGGACAGCTTGTTCAGAGATAGTATTATTTGCTTTGTGTATCTCTGACACAAGTTGTTCCTTTTTAGACTTATTATGTTCAGCAGATTCTTTTAGTTCTCTCACCAACTCATGCAGAGCATCAATCATTTCATTATTCTCTTGAGCATCTTCTCTCAATCTTTTAATTGAAGCTTCTTGTAATGTCAGTTGAACTTCCTTTTCTCTTATCATTCCGTTCAGTTGCCTTATCCTTTATAATCTTTTGTTGGACTTAATGATCAGCTTTTTATACTCGGCCACAAGATAGCTTTAACGGACATTGAATTTATCATCTTCCAAGTCATCTTCATGATAGGCTATCACATCAACAAAATTTTCTTCACCCATAACTTCTTGTTCAACCTCTTGTTCTTGTTCTTTTTCAACTTCTAGACACACTTCTTCTGTTTTCTCTTCTTGCATGTAACATCCGCCATTTTTCCAAGTTAAAACCCAAACCCGAACTCATTTTGAGCTTCCATTATTAATTTACTTAATAAATGGATCAAATACATTAAATATGTAATCAACTTATTGATGGATAAATAATTCTTTTTCATAAAATTATAAAGTTTATTAATCATGTTACAACAAATAACTAAATGAAAAAGACTTATTAAAACTTATAAAGTTATAAAATGAATTTTTTAATAAACTTATAAAGTTTTATTAGTAATTATGATTTTTAAATACTGAAAATAAATAATCAAATTATAGAGTTTACAAGTTTTATAAAAGTTATAAAAGATTAACAAATAAATAATTTGATTGATTATTCAAATTGGTTTTATAAAGTCTATAAATATTTTATAAGAAAAGTTGTTAAAATTAGAGCCTTCAAGAAATTAAATTTTAAATTATAATTATTCTTTTATTTATTTAAATTATTTAATTTATATTTATTTTAAATTCCAATCATAACCCCCTTTTAAAAGACTTATAAATCACCATTAACACCATTCATAACCTCCTCCTAACCTCAAGTATAAAAGCAAGGCTTAGGCCTCACTTTTCATTCTCTAAAAATCTCACTCTCATATCTTTCTTTCATCTATTTGTTATGATCAATTTGAAAAATTTTATTTTACAAGAGATTTCAAGAATTCTTAATACTAAGGTAATCTTTTATTGCTTTTATATTATACATTTTAATCATCCTAACATCCAATTGTTTTCATGACTTTATGTTCTTACTATTATTCTTTCTTCTACCAAATCTCTTTTTCATTTAATAATTATCATTTGATCATTAACATTTTAATAATCACTAATCTTATAACAATCACTAATATACCTAAATTAAGCTAACAACACATTAACATAAACAAAGAATCTCGTTTGCATATGGACGGCTATGCCGCCGCATTCGGTTATTCCACAAGATTATTGTTCAAAATGATGGCTATGCTAAAGTCTTAGAATATTTTTATAACTCAAATGAAGACTAATATACCATATATTGACATAATAAATTGTTCTAACCCGTTTCATGTATTAACAATTTTAAAAGTGCACATAAGTGCCTTACTACAATTCTGGCAGAATATTATCTTACTTCAACCGACCATAACTTGATCATAACAAATTAAATTTGGGTAAAATCAGACTCCAATGTTAATTTCATTGAATTACCTTTTCAACGACAGTTTATACGTCTTCAAACTCAATCTGACGACTCAACAATAGCCTTCACAAGATAAGTGCACATTTCAGCACCTTCTGTCTTGTGCTGCTAGTTTGACCTGTTTAAAGATCTTTTCATAAACTTTTTTCTGAATGAAAGTTGTCCGTGAGATTTTGAACTAGTCAAGTATAAATTTTAACAATTTTATGAAACCGTTTTCTATTTTTAATAAATGTTCAAACACATACCAAACATTCTGTCCAGAATCTAGAATTGATGCAATAATCTTTTCTCAATCTACCTTTCGCTTTTTAGCATTCTCTAAACGTCCTAACTTCTTGTAATGAAATACAACCTCAAGTTATTGTTTTTTTATCATTTAGGACATTAAATTTGACTCTTGACATCCAAGCTTTCTTATGTACTCTACAATCATCACTATACTTGTGAGTTTTCCATGTGAGTTCTCCATGTTCCTTTTTACTTTATTTCACACCTTTTGGGGTGAAACATGTTAACCTTATAAACTTACACTTGTAAACATCTTGATACTTGTAAATGCACATGCAATTCATCTTTACCTTTTTGTCATGGTTATTTGTGTTATTGTAAGTCTTATATGAGATACATATTTTGTTTACAATCATTAACTATTGCTTGCCTGGCGACGTCTTAGATCTTTGGGCCTGACAAGCCTATTTGGTGCTAAAGCCGATGTATTGCCGGCTCCTGATGACGTATGACTTGTTCATCATGGGAACCAAGTACACTTAGCCAATCTTATAATTGTAATCAAGTTGAGGTTTGGTTGTAGCTATATGTGTTCTATAAACTTGCTAACTCGTGACCATTGACATGAATTGCTACTTGTAAACCTTTATATATATATGTATGTTTAAACCATGGGAACTCACCAACTTTATAGTTGACCCTTTATTTTTAACATGTTTCAGGTTTACTACTTGAAGATCTTCTTGTGCTCATATAGGACTTGGACCTAGAATAATTGAAAGTCTTATGTTGTTGTGTATGTCTTGTTTGTGTTGTATTTATTTAGTTGACTTGTATTGTTCAATGAAAAATGGCATTTAATATTATTTCAACTTAATTAGTTCCATGTGCTATGAGCAATCGTCTCCCATTCGTCCGCCCCGATGATTCCGCCGTCGGTCAGGGTGTGACATTGCATAGCCTCATTATCTTCTTCAATGTTTATCACTTCAGTTGATGCATAGCTTTCTGTGCTTAAATTAGATTCAACTACAGTTATAATTGGGCTTTGAAGTGGTTCTTGTTGAGGAGATTGTTGATTGAGAGTAGGTGAGAAAGGTTATGTGGTGTTCGTGTTGAGTGATGATTAGGATTGGGAAATTGTTAGAGGCTGGGTATGCTCACTGGCTTGTGAAAATAGTTCAGTAGCACCAATGTTTAATGATGTTTGTGATTTTGTAGGAGAGATAGGCTGAGTGTGTTCACTTGAAGGTGATTTTATTGGTGGTGAAAGAATTCGATGATGAATAGGTGATGGTGGAGGAGAGTGTGATGTTTTTTCAGTTGATGCAGGGGAATTAGCATGTTGTTCTTCATGTTGTTCACCTTCAAAAACAAGTTCATATGGAATATCAACATTCACATCAATCACATGAGCAAACATAGGAATATCTTTCCCTTCATATTTCCCACTGATCTTGTTTAATACTGACTTCCCGGATGAGCTTGCACAAATACATCTCCTTCTCTTTCTATAGTAGGCAAGACTTCATTTATGATCAGCTGTATAAACTTTGGAAACATATACATCTTGTCAGCTTGTTGAACTCTAATCTGATCACATAGGCATCCAAGAATGTACTTTTCATAATTGTACGTCTTCCCTTCAAATATACCAATAATTTTGGAGGAAATGTGCCTAGAGAATCTGTCTAATCCAGACTTCCTATTTGATATGCACTTTAGATACGTGTGAAAAAGGAATTGGTAAGGTTTACATAATTTCCCCTTCTTGATCTCTCCTCGTTCATAATCACCATCATATCCCATCAGATTGAAGATTTTATCTATGTCTTCATGTTCAAAAACATCAGGATGACCTTCCTTTTGATCACCTAACTTGAGTACCCTTCTAATAATTCTCTCATCAATCCTCAGCCCTTCAGTTCGTATTATAAGAATTTGAAGAGTTTTGGTGATAGTCAAGGATCAAATAGTTGATTTTTGTTGTTTATTATATGATTTACCTTGATAATGTTGGCATTATGATGAACAGAGATCAAGATTTGTGTATGATTTGTTGTTTGGAGTTGGTATTTTAAATGTTATCGGAAAGGGGTTTAAGCTTTTTTTGAACATTTTTCTAGGTTTGAAAAATTGTTCGGAGAAAAGTGAATGAAAATGACAAGTCGAAAACATTTTTTTGAACGTTTTTCTAGGTTTGATGTGGGACCCTCAATCCTTATTACCCTTCTGTGGTAATTTATTGCTTCTGCAGATATTAATTCCTCCGTAGTAAATTAATTCATACGTAGATCATCTACGGATGACTAAATCTTCTGAACTAATTCTTCGGGAGTATATTTGTTTTACGGGTAACTTTGTAGAAATGTAATCAAGTTTCAAAATTGTTCTAATTAGGTCACTCATAAACTTTTTTGTTCCTATCAGGTCACTAAACTTTATAGTAGGAAAAAAAGATGGTCAAAGGTGAGAGGAGGTGGTGGTGAGCGGCGATAACGGGGGGACAGCGGTGGTGGGGACGGCGGTGGTGGTGAGCGGTGATGGTGGGGGGACGACGGTGGTGGTGGTGGGCGGCGATGGTGGGGGCGACAAAAGTGGTGGTGGGTGGCAATGGTGGGCGACAACGGTGGTGGGGGACGACGGTGGTGGTGGGCGGCTATGGTGGGGTGGACGACGGTGGTGGTGGGCGGCGATGGTGGGGGACGACGGTGGTGGTGGGATGATGGTGGTGGTGGGTGGCAATGGTGGTGTGCGGCGATGGTGGTGGGACGATAGTGGTGGTGGGCAACAATGATGGAACACTCATAAAACTTGAAAAATAAATAATTACCTATTAATCAGGTTAATTACATAGGATTAGAACACCACCATAAAGTTAAATGACCTGATTGAAACTTGAGTGACCTGATTGGAACACTCATAAAACTTTCTTACTATTTTATGAAGTTTTCCCTTTGTGTTTTCATAGGTTACCACACTTTGGAAATAAATTATATTTTGTTAAAACGTCAACACATACGCAGGTTACCAATTACGGACGATCAACTTTTAACTTTGTTTTAAGTTTCACATTGTAGCATTCGTTGAAACATAAAATGTACATTGTAGCTTCTGTTGAAGTGCAAATTTTGCACACTAACTTCTACTGAAATGCAAAGTTTGAAACTTATTTGTTTGTATGATTCTAACAAATTGTTAGTATCATTTGTTGCTGTTGGATCTTGTTGTCTTGTTGTTGTTGGACCTTGTTGTCTTGATTTGATTAAACCTTCAGAAATCCTACAGCCAAGTTAGTGCTCAAGTTCCAAATTTTCTTCATGTAAATTATAATAAACTCAATTTTCATGTTAATTACTACTCCCCCTAAATTTGTGATAAATGATGAACGTATGCATTTTTCAGAAATTTATTAAGAGAATAGCATGAAAAGCAATTGATCTGTCCATTTTATTGAATGAATCAGAAAAGAAAACTAACTTAAATATATATATACAAGCATTTAAATCATAACATGGGATCATACTATGACACTAAGCAACTTCCTGATACATGTTGTTTAATGTTTGTAGACACAGATCTAGTGATGAATGCAAGTATGTTGATCCACTAAAATTCAGACATGAGTATATGGTCAACATGTCATGCTGATTATCATGTTGTGATTTTGATTAAAGATGTACAAACATGACTTCACATTCAAGTCACAGTAGAGTTCGTCCTCCGTTAATGAGTCAACTTATCATATTTTCACACCTGAAAACTATATGCCTTATATCATAATTTCTATCTTAAGATTTCTATGAAATCTAATAAATGTAGGTTGATGTTTAAGCTCTGTAATATAATATACAATTGATCACTTTGGCTTCTTCTAGAGCTTAGATATGATCATTATCAGGTCACCAAGTCTGTACTTATGTAAAAATAGAGGTGCCTTGAACCCAGGTCTTTGTTTACCAAAAAAGTGGGATGATGATGATCATAAGTTGATCACCAGTTGTTTACTGTTGTAAACCAACGGTGTGCATAAACCCAGGTCTTTGCTGATTCAAAACAAAGGGAATATGATTTGCAAAGATAGAATTTGTAAGATGTCAGAACATAGTGTGCTTGGGTGAGTAATTTGATCATATCAGGATAAGGCTTACTTGCTTGCTCCTCAAAATGGACTGCCCAGAGTTAGTCACCTTGTCATTATGTTGAGCATGAATGTTGTTTATATTATACTTAAGCTGAACCTACTCACATATCAAATCACATCTGATCAGTCTTGAGAATATGTTAAGTTTAGGAAAGAAAGCAAAGTCATAGTGTTCTATCATCTCCCATTATATGAATGCTATAATCAGAAACATACGAACATGATAATCTTTTTGTATTCTTTATATGTTTTATGGATGTTTTTGGCTTTTTCATATGAATAAGGACGGAGAATGCTTTTCTTGTTGATTATGATTAATCTAAGTTAATCATGCCGAAAGACTCAATAAGAAAATTAAATCTTATAGAATCAAAGGCTTTAGTGAATACATCAGCAAGCTGAATTGTTGTATCCACTTTGATTAACTTGATTAAACCTTTTTCTGAGCAATCTCTCTGAAAATGGTATCTGATTTTGATGTGCTTGGTTTTACTATGTTGCACTGGATTAGCAGTGATAAATATATCAGATGAGTTATCTATGTGAATTGGTGTATGAAGAAAATTATAACCATAATCAAGTAATTGGTTTTGCAACCATAGTACTTGAGAGCAACCAATTAAAGCAGTTATTTACTCAGCCTCAGTTGTGGATAGTGATACATTTGTTTGCTTTTTGCACTGCCAAGAAACAAGTCTTGGTCCTAAAAATTGACATCCACCCGTTGTGGAATTTCTGTTGTTGTTACACCCTCCAAAATCACTATCAGAATATGAGTAGAGGTTGAAGTCTCCATCTTTAGATACCAAAGTCCAAGAGTTGGCTTCCCTTTAAGATATCTAAAAATCCTTTTGACTGCATTCAAATATGACTCTTTGGGGTCTGATTGATACCTAGCACAAACACACACAGCAAACATTATATCAGGTATGCTGGCAGTTATATACATTAAAGATCCTATCATTGATCTATATAATCTTTGATCAATTGGTATCCCATTAGGATCAGGTACAATCTTATCTATTGTTGATGCAGGTGTTTTGCATGAAGAAGTTTCAGCAAGGTGGTACTTCTTCAAGATTTGATGAACATATTTCTCCTGATTGATGAATATGCCATCTGGTTTCTGATGAACTTGTAAACCAAGGAAGAAAGTTAATACTCCCATTGAACCCATCTGAAATTTAGATTTCATCAAACTTTTAAAGTTTTCACACAATCTCTTGTTGTTGATCCAAAAATTATGTCATCCACATAGATTTGGACAACCAAGAGATCTTGATGATCATGCTTGAGGAAGAGAGTCTGATCAATTGTTCCTCTTTTGTATCCATGCTTAAGCAAGTAGGATGTTAGATCTAGGAACAATAGATCTAGATCATTTTGTATAGGCTTAGAACTTTAATCAATACTTGTAATGAATGATTATAATTCATTATTTTGATGTATGCATTGTGTATATAGGTTAACCCATATGTGTGTTGATTTGTGCATGATTGCAGGTACAAACATAATACTTGGTCAATTACTAAAATTGACCAAGTGTAAGAAACATCTATGAATGAAAAAAATGTTCTTCCGTGGATATGTTTCTTACAAGTAACATACATCCGAAGATCCTCTGCAGATGAACAATCAGCTCTAGAGTTCAAGTGAAGACTCCTTCGGAAGAACAAACATCTACGGAAGACTAAGTACCTTCGGAAGAACAAACATCTACGGAAGACTAAGTACCTTCAGAAGACCTGTGAAGCTGCGGAGATCAAACACTTGTATTTAAATAATACAAGTGTTACAAGTCAACAAGTCAACAAGACAACAAGACAGTTATGCAAATTTCAAGAGATCCGGTGTTTCCTTAACTGAAACACATGTGCCTATAAATATGGATCATAGGTTTCTCATCACGGTGACGAACACACGAGCAACAAAACAACAAACCTAAACATCACATCAATTCACAGAAACATAAACCCTAGCAGCCGTCACATCAACATCAAAACGTTCGAAGCATTTATTTTTTACATCTTTGATTATTTATTCATCATAATCATTAATCAATTTTAATGAAATACTTTTGAATCAAATCATGTTTGCTTATTAATTGTGTTCTTTTCATTGTGTTCGTCATAATCATTATTAATTATATTTGAATTTTATTTATTAAACAATTAAACAAGGTTAATGTTGATTCCGCAAACATTAACTTGATTCCCTATTAAGACCGATAATTCCTGATTGCGATCCTTGGATTAACAAGTGGTATCAGAGCCAAGTGCTCATTGATTTAGGTCGATTGATCTATCAGTGTTAATAATGTTTAATTGTTTGCTTGTTTCACTAGATTTGTCAGTTTTTGCTGATTAGATCTATTGTTTTTAAGCAAATCATTTTTGTGTGAATTGATTAAAATAGTGAATTGTCTTTCAGCGAGTACTGTTTCATTGCTTGATTAACTTAGATTAATATTCAAATAAATTGAATAGTAGATCTGGGTTATTGATTGACATTCACCAATTATTCAAGTTTATTTGAAGAAATACATTAACAAAATCTTTGATTTGATAAGATTGACTGATTTGTGACCACAATCACTTGATTTTTGTTGATTAAGTTTTGTCACTAATTAGTTCATTACTTAAAAGATACAGTGAAATAGTTAAATCTTAGATTTTTAACTAAACATGAGTAACTTTGGTGGATCATCATACGAACCTCCAAAGTTGGAAACAAAAGCAGATTTTAAATCCTGGAAAATCAAGTTCAGGAATCATGTGAATTATACAGATTCTGACTTATGGGTGTCAATAACTGAAGGTCCTTATATTCCACCCACTCTTGGGCCGAATTATAATGACAATAATCAACCCATAATACAAAGGATCTGTCACCTGATGATATTAAGAAAGTTAAAGTTGATATTAAGGCATACAACTTGCTTAGTATAGCTTTACCTGAAAAATATTAATCAGATGTGAGAATTATGAAACAGCAAATTCCTTGTGGAAGATTCTTCATACACTCTGTGAAGGGATTGATGAAATCAGAAGCATTAGGAAGGACACCCTTCGTTCACAATATGAAACCTTTCATCATATTGAGGGTGAATCAATTCCTCAATAACTCCATAGATTTATGCAACTTGTAATAGAGATGAATATCTTGAAGTTGAAATATACAAATGAGGAATTAAACAAAAAGATGCTCCATACTTTGCCTGAAAGTTGGAAGCAAACGGTGTCATGTTCAAGAACACCGTTGACCTCAAAGCAACTGGTTTAGATACATTGGTAGCTTAAGTTGAGGCTCTTGAATTGGATGAAAAATCAAGAAACAAGAGTGTGAGAACACATGTCTCACCCTATCACTTTAAAGAAACAAAAAGTGCTAGAAGTGCCTTCATTTCCAACAATGATATTGATAACTCTTATACTTTGAGTGAAGATGAAAAGGAAGTAAGTTTCTATGCATCAAAGCCTTCAAAGAATTCTTCTCAAAGTAAGTCAAGAAAAGAAAAAGAAAGAACTGGTGATAGAAGAGATACATCTACATCATCAGCAAAATCTTCATCAAATAACAACCAAACAGAGCCCATCACTGTCATTCTGGACTCTGAAGAAGTAGAAAGATATAGAGTACATGCTCAACAACTGGCTGATAAAGTTAAAGAAATAATGATTTTAAATGAATCTCATGTAAGAGAACATAAATTATATCAAATCAAAATTAACTCTTTACAAAAGAATTTAGATAAACTTGTTTCAAAAAATTACAGTTTAAAAGCACAAGTTGAGCATCTGACCACTTCCTTAACTAAATTTATGGCTGATCATGCATCAACTAAAGTGAAACTTCAGAAGTTTCAACTTTCATCTCAACAATATGAGAAATTATTAAATTCTCATATCGAATCATAGAACAGGTATGGGTTGGGATATAATGATGTGACACCTCCTATAAACAATAATTACTCACCTTTTCCTGAATCAATAACAAAATAACTTGTCAAATCATTTTATGCCAAGCACCAAGTTTGAAACAAACTCTAATCAACAAGTTAATCATAATGAAACTGAGGTGAATGAAACTGAGTCTTCTGAATCAGAAAATATTAAACAAAATGACTCAGAATTTGACTTTGATGAGTGTGATGACTTGGATGATTCTGATGAACATGATGATGATCTACTGAACATTGGTATGAATGTTGCTTTTGAAACAATCATTCCAAAAGTCCTTGAAGAAACAATCATTCCCTAAGTTCTTGAAGAAACAAAGTTGCCATATCCTCCAAAACAAAGAAACATGCTGAAGACTATTTGCAAGAGAATAGCTCAGCTAATGAAGGTCTTCAAGAACTTCATCAGCAACAAAAACCTTCAAATGAAGAAATTGAAAAGTGCGCATCTACTGAGGAAGTACACACATTTTCCATAGAAAAAGGAAAGAAGAAACAATCAGCAGATCTTCAGCGGAAGAAGAAACCTTCTTCAGTAGGAGATCTGCGGAAAAACAAATCTACTAATTCAGTAGATGATCTGCGGAAGGCAAAAATCGCAGAAAAAAATCAAAGCTCTAAAGCTGAAAGTGGTAAATCAACTACAAAATTGGAGAAGGATGCAAAGCCTCAAAAGTTGACAAAGAAGAAGAAAGTAACTGATTCTGACAAAGAATCAGAGGAAATGTATTGCAAACGGTGTGATATGAAAAACCATAATACTGAAGATTGTTACTTCAGTAGTTATTGTTCTATTTGAAATATGAACAATTACATGACATCTGACTGCTACTTCAACAAACATTGTGCTATTTGTAACAAAAATAACCATTCAACTCAGGAATGTTATTTCAACAAAAAGAACAAGACAAAGAGCACCAAGAAGAAACAATCTGATAAAGCTGAATCAGACACTCAATCTACTGATTGTGAAAAAGATTCAAAAAATAAGAAGCAAAAACAAAAACAAAGCCAAAATCAAAGGAGAAAACATCCACTGATGTTCAACCTTTAAAGAAGAGAACAACATTTCAGCAATCAAAAACACCTCACAAAAGGGTGGATTTGGCTGAAAAAGAAACAAATGTTGATGATGCTTTTTTTGATAATTTTGAAAAGGGAACTCATGTACCTCAATCAAAATCAAAAGATAATGAAACTTTGAACAATCAAGATTCATTATCAAAACCAAAGCATTAAACCAACAAAAATAAGGTGAATGAAGAAGAGATTGAGAAACCAGGACCTAGTTCAACAACCTCATCTTCAAAAGAATCATCCTCACCTGAAACAACTCAGAATGAATCAATTAAAACTAAAATTAATACTGAAACTTCAAGACTTATTCATGAAGGAGTAACAACTTTAGACACTGCTGGAAAACCCAAGATCATTAAGGCATGGGTTGTCAATTCTAACCGATTTCTTTCTTTGTGCGGGAACAATCTTGGAGAGCTGACAACAAGTGGTATGTTGACAGTGGTTGTTCCAGGCATATCACAGGAAGCTGTTCATTTCTCCATGACTTCAAGCATAAAAATCCCTCATATGTGGAATTTGGTGGGGATAAGAAGGGAGGTAAAATAGTTTGTGAAGGAATGGTAACTAATGGTGTGCTCAAATTTGAGAAAGTAAACTATTGTGAAAATTTACAATATAATATACTGAGTGTGTCTCAAATTTGTGATCAAAATTATACCATATTATTTGATAACACTAATTGTTACATTCTTAAGCCAGGTTTTTCAGTTCTAGAAGATTGGATCCCTCTTAAAGCATCAAGAAAAGGAAACACATATGTTTTGGATATGAACAACACTTCATCACAAGACATGAAACATGCCTCCTATCTAAGTCATCAGAAGATGAATCTCAATTGTGGCATAGAAGGCTTGTTCATTCTAACATGAAGAACATGAACAAATTGGTGAAAAATGACTTAGTCATTGTATTGCCAAAGATAGAGTTTTATTGTTCAAATCATTGCCCTTCATGTTATAAAGGAAAACAACATAAAGTGTCTCATAAATCCAAAATTATCAATACAAACACTACACCATTCAAATTGCTTCACATGGATCTGTTTGGTCCAACCAATGTGATGAGCATTGGAAAGAGGCAATATTGTTTGGTGATAGTGGATGATTTCACTAGATTCACATGGGTCTTCATCTTAAAACAAAAGAGTGAAACATCTGAAACATTAATGGACTTTGTCATCAAGATTGAGAATCAACTTGATTTAAAAGTTAAAATTTTCAGGAGGACAATGGGACTGAATTTGTTAATACTGACTTAGATTCCTTTTGCAGGAATAAAGGTATTGTCAAGACAATTCAGTGCACCAAGAACTCCACAACAGAATGGAGTTGCTGAAAGAAGAAACAAAACACTTATTGAAGCAGCAAGAACAATGCTAGCTGATTCTCAATTGCCAATCACCTTTTGGGCTGAAGTAGTGACTACAGCATGCAATGTTCAAAATAGGACATTGATTGTCAAAGAACATTATAAAACACCTTATGAGCTTTTATTTAAAAAAAATCCTTACATAGGATATCTTAGAGCTTTTGGGTGTCATGTATCTGTTTTAAACACAAAAGAACAATTGGGAAAATTTTTCAGAAAAAGCCTATGATGGTTTCTTTGTTGGATATTCTTCAACATCTAAATCTTTTAGGATCTACATTCCATAACATAACATTATGGAAGAAACTCCTAATGTATCCTTTGATGAATCCTTATTTCCTAAATCAGTTAAAGGATCATCATGGTTGTTTGATATAGATGCACTAACAGACTCATTTAACTCTGGTTATTTGAATATTGCAGGATCTGATGATACATGTTATCCATTGTTCCCCCAAATATGAATGAAGTGTCATTGTCTGTTGATCCTCCAAGAATACACACATCAAGTATCTTGGAACAAGGAACAACAACTAATAATAATGATGTTGGACAAGTCCAGCAAAGTGGATGCACATCCTCATATGGAAACACTTCATTAGCAGCTGCTGACTCTACATCCGCAGATGTGCATTCTACATCCGGAGATATGAATAATGTCTCAGCAGCTATTCCATGCTCTCAAGAAGATACAACAAACATTCGAGATGATTCAGAAAGTACACATATACCATCCGTAGATGTTCTTGTAACTCCTACGGAAGAACAAAATGCTTCCGGAGAAGTTCATGTGGAAGATATTAATGATGCACCTGATGTTCAAACGCAGGAAGATCACTCCATACCCAATGATGAATAGGAGGAACACTTTGATTACTTCCTAAATTCATCAGTTGGATTGGATCCATCTACATCAATGAATATGACTAACTTGGAATCATCTATTCCAGTTGAATCAACTCCAACAACAAGAATTCATAAGACTCATCCAGTAAACAACATTATTGGTGATCTTGAAAGAACAACAAGAAGCCAAGGTGAAGCTGCAAACATCTGTCTTTTCACTTGTTTTCTTTCACAAGTGGTTTCCAAACATCAAAGCTGCTCTAGAGGACAATAGCTAGATTGAAGCTATGCAAGAAGAGCTTCAACAATTCAGAAAGCAGAAAGTCTGGAATCTAGTTGATTTACCTGAAGGCCAACATCCAATTGGAACAAGATGGCTCTTCAAAAATAAACTAGATGACAGAGGTATAATTGTAAGAAACAAAGCAAGGTTGATTGCACAAGGTTACACACAAGAAGAAGGGATAGACTATGATGAAGTTTTTGCACCAGTTGCAAGAATTGAAGCCATAAGAGTATTCCTAGCATATGCATCGTATAAGAAGTTCACTGTCTATTAAATGGATGTCAAATGTGCTTTCTTATATGGAAAAATTGATGAAAAAGTCTATGTAGCACAACCTCCTGGATTTGAAGATCCTCATTACCCACATAGGGTATACAAGCTTGATAAAGCTTTGTATGGTCTTTATCAAGCACCAAGAAAGTGCTATGAAACATTATCATCTTTCTTGCTCAAGCATGGATAAAAAAGGGGAACCATTGATCAAACTCTCTTTCTCAAACAAAAACATCAAGATCTCTTAGTTGTTCAAATTTATGTTGATGACATTATATTTGGCTCAACTAACAAGAGATTATGTGTAAGCTTTAAAGAGTTGATGAAATCTGAGTTTTAGATAAATTCAATGGGAGAATTAACTTTCTTTCTTGGTCTACAAGTTCATCAGAAGACAGATAGCATTTTCATCAATCAAGAGAAATACATACATCAAATATTGAAGACGTACAACCTTGCTGATACATCTTCATGCAAAACACCAGCCTCAACAATTGAAAAGATTGTACCCGATCCTATAGGAAAACTGTTGATCAAAGATTATATAGATCAATGACAGGATCACTTATGTATTTAACTACCAGTAGACCTGACATTATATTTGCTGTGTGTGTTTGTGCTAGGTACCAATCAGATCCAAAAGAGTCTCATCTGAATGCTGTGAAGAGAATTTTTAGATATCTCAAAGGAAAATCAGCCCTTGGACTTTGGTACCCAAAGGATGGTGACTTCACTCTCTACTCATATTCAGATAGTGACTTTGGAGGATGCAACAACAATAGAAAATCCACAACTGGTGGATGTCAATTCATAGGACCAAGACTAGTTTCATGGCAGTGCAAGAAGCAAACAAATGTATTTGTATCCACAGCTAAGGCTGAGTACATAACTGCTTTAGCTGGTTGCTCTCAAGTCCTTTGGTTGCAAAACCAATTGCTTGATTATGGTTACAATTTCCTTAGACTCCAATTTATATTGACAATTCAGCAGTTATGTTTATCACTACTAATCTAGTGCAACATAGTAAAACAAAGCATATTGAAATAAGATACCATTTTTTGAGAGATTGCTCAGAAAAAGGTTTGATCAAGTTAGTCAAAGTGGATACACAAATCAGCTTGCTGATTTATTCATTAAAGCCTTTGATTCAGTTAGATTTAATTTTCTAATTGAGTCTCTAGGCATGATCAACATAGATTAATCATTATGAACAACAAAGAAAAACATGTGTCTGTCCTTGTAAATAGTAATAAATAAATAATAAATAATAAAAATAATTTTGGAAGATTTTATAATTACCTTCGGAAGAAACTTATGTCTTAGAAAAATTTTTCTTCCGAAAGTAATTTACCTTCGGAAGAATCTTCTGAACCATCTTCCGAAGCTTAGAATAAAAAAAATATTATCTTTCTTTCTGTGTCTTTTAATTCAACATGACATATGTTTGGGAAATGATAATACACTATACCTTTGCTTCTTCCTGAATTTTTAAGTATCATTTAAATCTGATCAGTTTTATTGATATGTGAGTAGGTTCATCTTGAGTGGAAACTACACTAAGAGCATGCCAAACATAATGAAAAGTGACTGTTTGTGGGAAACTTCATTTTGAGGATACAGCAAGTGAGTCTTATTCTGATGTGACCAAATCATTTATCAAAGCACACTATGGACCAACACTTAATAATATCCATCTTTGAAAATCATATTCCCTCTTTTTTGTGTAAACAAAGACCTGGGTGTATGATCACCATGGTTACATTCATAACCAATTGGTGAAAAGATTATGATCCTTATCATCCCTCTGTTTTGTGTAAACAAAGACATGGGTTAAAGGTACCTCTGTTTTACGGAAGTAAACACCTGATGACCTGATGACGATCATATCTAAGCTCTCAAAAGAATCCTCTATGATCAACTGTATATTAAATTTTGAGCTTTTACATCAATGTATTAATGAGATGTCAAATGCATCTCAAGATAGAACTTATAACTTAAAGTACATAGTTTCTAAGTATGAATAGGTGATGATTTGACTCAAAAAGGGAGGACAAACTCTAAGTGAATTAAATGTGAAGCCCATAAAAGTTACCTCCTAATAAACATGATAACATGATAAACAGCATGCCTAGTTGACATAATACTCTTGTATGGATTTAAGTGGACAAACATACTTGTAATCAGAACTAAAATCAGGTATCAATTCATCAAACAGATTAATCAGGAAGATGCATAGTGTTATAGTATTATCTCATTCTATGTGTATATATGCTTGTACATAGTACTCATTTCAATTTTGTTTAGTTTAATTTCTTTCTGTTTGGACAGACATATGTCTTTCATGATATTCTTTTTAGAAATTTATGATAAATGCCTTCATTCATCATTAATCAAAAATTTAGGGGGAGTAGAATCATGAAAAATAAGTTAACAAAATTGTCAAATGAATTGTCAATATGAAAGAATTGGAACCTGAGCACTAACTTGGCTTTTGGATACGTGAAGTTTTTTTTAAATATAAACATTCTTGTGCACAATTGTCATGAGTAAAAAGTCAACAAGGTCCAATAGCAATAAATGGTTCTATCAGTTGATTAGAACCATACAACAGAATAAGTTTCAATCGTGGCATTTTAAACATCAGCAGAAGCTACAATGCATGCATAACATTAGCAAAAGCTACAGTGCGAAACTTAAGGGGGAGTAAAATATGGCTATTCGTAGATTGATAACCTACGAATGAGTTAATACTTTACAAGTATAATTCATTTCCATAGATTGGTAACCTATGGAAAATCAAGTTATACTTCAATTCAAACTTTAAATTTCAGTTTTAAGTTAGGCATCCGCAGATGTCCTACGAATGAACTGAAATCTGCGGAAAAAATAAATTCCCTGGATGAGTAATAAGAAAAGTGGGACCCATTTCATTAAATAAATGAAATAAATGTGTCTGAGGAAGTATAAATGATGTTTTTGACTTGGAATTCATTATTCACTTTTATAAAACCTTTTTGACCTAGAAGTTCGTTAGTCAAAACCTCATCCCTCCCTTATCTGATTTCAAAATTACTTAAATCCTAATCATCAAACAAAGCTTAAAACTGATTTCAAGTCTTGCTCTCAAGGTAAATCATTCAAAAACATCAGTAATGAACTGATTGTTTCATTGTTTTCATTCAAACTCTTCGTATTCGTAAATATGATGACTTAGTTCTAACATAATCGTCTTTATTCTTATGAACATATGGCTAATCGATTTGTAAGGGAGCACAATGTGTGTGCGTTCTTAAATCCAGACGACCCTGTGTCGGAAGGATGCAGGGACATCATAACATACTTACGACGATCCAGGCTCTTCTATGCTTTAACAGCCAAGCCTGTGATTCATCAGATAATATAGTCGATTTCTGGAACTCGGCTCAAATTGAGGAAGAAGGAGAATCTGAAGTGATTGTGGCTGAGATTAAGAATGAAAGACTGAGGATAGATGAGCAGACCATAAGAAGGGTACTAGAGTTGCGAGAGCAAGAAGTTGGTCACCCTGATGTATTCGAGAATGAATACATAGAGAAAGTGTTCTACCTGATGGGGTATGATGGTGATTTTGACAAGGGTGTTCTACCTGATGGGGTATGATGGTGATTTTGACAAGGGTGAGATAAAAAAGGGAGATTATGCAAGGCATATAGATTCTTATGTCATACATATCTAAAGTGCTCTCCAACAGGAAGTCTAGGCTTGATAGATTCTCAAGGCACATTTCATCTGGCATTATTGGCATTTTTGAGGGAAGGACATACAACTACTCAAAGTATATTTTCAGTTGTTTGTGTGACCAAATTAGGGTGCAAAAGGCCAACAAGATGTATATGTTTCCAAGGTTCTTACAATTAATCATCAATGCTGATCTACCTGGTATTGCTAGAGATGGTGATGTGTTTGTTCAAGCACACCTAGGGAGATCTGTACTGAATTAGATAAGTGGAAGGTATGAAGGAGAAGACATGCCTATGTTTGCGCATGTAGCTGACCCCAATGCCAACATTCCCTAAGAATTGATATGGAAAGAACCACAAGGAATTCACCTACTAACTTTGTGGAAGCCTCACCTTCACCTCATCAATCACCCATTCACCAACATCATCAATCTCCCCAACCACAATCACCAGCCAGTCAAAACGCTCAACCAATCTCTCCAATTCACCCTCCATCACCAAATCACTCCAAATACAACTTTTGCAACAACCTCCAACTCCAGAAAATCAATCCATTGAGAGAATTTACACCGGGAAGACAAAGTTAGCCTCACAAGCAAGTACAGTTCAACTGTCATTAACCAAGACTGAATCCCCTGTCCATTCAAATGATATTGAACCTGTCTCTCCAGTCACTGACCATCAGCAACAACAACAACCACATCAAGAACAGGCAGATCAAGCCATTGAGTCCAGTTCAAACTCAGCAAGTGTAGCCCCTAAAGAAGTGAATGATGATGAGATTGCTGCTCAACATCAGGAAGAAGAAGAAGAGGCCAACTATGTTGATGTGATTGCTTACAATGAAGATGATCTTAGTGATAATGATATCCTAGTCAGCAAAAGTTATCTGGTTGCTGAATACAACAAGCTTGTTGTCAAGTCTAACAATAGAAAGCAAAGAATTTAAGAGTTGAAAGGGATGATAAAAGAAAAAGATGATCAGCTGATAAAACAAGAATCTAGTCTGAAAAGATTAAGAGAAAACATACAAGAAAACAATGAAGTCATTGATGCTCTGCGTGATCTTGTCAAAGAACAAAAAGAGTCAATTGCACATGAGAAGGCTGAAAAAGAAAAGTTTGTGTTGGAGAGCAACCAAGCTAACAAGACTCTACAAGAACAATTTGCTCAGCTGAAAAGAAAGGATGAGGAGATTGAAAGACTGAGAAAGAAGATAAAGGACATTGAAACTAATGCTCCTGCATCAAAACAAACAAAAGAATCTGTTGAAGCTTCAGTTCCAATCATTCAATATTCAAGGAAAAGGAAATACTTGGGTCCTGTTAAGAAGGAAGTGATTGAAGTACAAGATTCTCCTAAAAGATCAAGGCCTACATCATCTGGGCACACTCCTTCAATGGATGTATCAACTTCAAAGCCTAAGTCTCATAATGAAACTGAAAGTGATGCTGAATGGAATGAGCTTACTAAAGATGAGTCTCCCAAAGAACTGTTGACCACCAAAGACATATTAGAAGAAAGGCCTGAGTCAAACATGTTTATGACCCTTATCAACCATGGATTTACATTTGATATGGTTGAGAGGATTAATTTGACTGAAATGAAGGATCTACTAAAAGAATTTGAACTTGCTAGATTCATGATCCCTTATTGTGACTATGAAGCATTCACAACATTTCAAGCCATTCAGAAAATCAAGAAAAATCTAGGCCACTGTGATACAACAAAGCTTAGCAAGTCTAATATGATCTGTTGGCTACAGGGACACAACTACAAGGCACATGAGCTTAAGGGAAGAAAAGTTGGTGAGCTTAGGAGGATGATGGAACATGTAATGGTTGTTGAGCTTGAATCAAGGGTGAGATTCAGAACTGAAGCTCCAAATCCATCCTATGAGCAACAAAGCAAACTCCCTGTTGATCCTATAACTGTTGAATTCAGCACAAAGAAAAAGAAAAACTGATCAGAGAGCCTAGGGCAGTTATCCCTGGCAAAGTATGGCCTCTAGGAACAACAGTTAGGGAAATCACTAAACAAAAGTCTACCCTGATAGAGCTATATGACCATATCACAACTCCTAGTTTTGTGGAAGAAAATAGGATTATGGCCTGGAAATATGATCCAGACTGGGATTGTGCAATCATCAAGAGGACATCTGGAAGAATTGATTACTTCCATGATGTAGAAGCATTACTGAGACTTCCTGAGAGAGACATTAAAGACTTGCAAAATAATCATCTCCAACTATCCAATCCATCCAAGGGGAGAGACTTTTTTATGTTAGTGGGTAGGATGAAAACAAGGTTTATAGATGATGTGCTGAAGGATGCTAAGAGAGAAGATGCGGAACATAAGAAAAGACTTCAAAAGGAAAGAAGATCAAACACCAACTCCTCTACTATGGTTGATGATGAATACTTAAGGAGGGTTGGATACTCTAACAAAAAAACAGTAGCCATCAAAGTCATAGCAGGAAATCAATACACTATTCCCATAACTGAGTGGGGATATGTTGAGAAAACAATAGAAATGGTGCTACTGAGGAATGCTGAAGGGAAGAAAGGAGAAAAGATAAGAATTTTGACCCAGTAGAGATCAAACTGCTCCACCTCAGCTACACATCATACTTGCATGACAAATTCTTCCTAAAGCTGTCATATGAAAGAGCACAGAATGATCTATGCTTATATGTGCACATGATACAAGTGGTGGATAAACTACATGCAAAAGCATATAAGAGAAGAAGATATGATGTTGGGCTTTTGGAAGGAGTTAACATTGAAGAAGTATCAGAGCTAAGAATCACTGAGGAAGATAAGCTTGAAATTGTTCATAATCAAAGTATTGTGGAAACTCTAACAACTGAAGAAGACATCTTGGGATTAAGTTTTGAGACTCTTCAAAAGATATGCAGAATGGAGATCAAGTACAAATACGATGATCAAAAGGATGCAGTATCTTATTTCAACAAGAAGATGGTGTCAAGATTGAAGGAGCTTTCAGTTTTGAAAAATTAATGTCTAACCCTAAGGGGGAGTATTGTTAGATCTAGGAACAATAGATCTAGATCATTTTGTATAGGCTTAGAACTTTAATCAATACTTGTAATGAATGATTATAATTCATTATTTTGATGTATGCATTGTGTATATAGGTTAACCCATATGTGTGTTGATTTATGCATGATTGCAGGTAGAAACATAATACTTGGTCAATTACTGAAATGGACTAAGTTTAAGAAATATATACGGATGACCAAAATGTTCTTCCGTGGATATGTTTCTTACAAGTAACATACATCCGAAGTGACGGGTTTGCTAGAACACAAAATCCATGTTTAACCTTTTAAACATTCTGAAAAACGCAGCGGAAATATGGCTTTAAACGATTTTTAAAGCTGAAAATCTTATCTTCTATATGTTCATATGTTATGAAAAACAAACCCAAATCATGAGGATCATTCTTATGTGAATAGACAAGCTATGTCAATACATAAACGTACATAAAATCACAGCTTGAACAAGCTGTGACAACTACCTTGTTCCAGCACCAAATGTCGACCAAAATGGGATGTTTGATGCTTGTTCTTTTGGCCAAGACTTCAAGGAGGAGTCCTCAAGTGACCACTCCCACAAGCCTCCAAGTAGGCTTCTTAGTTGCTTGATTTTGAAACCCAAAACTCAGAAAGAGAGCTGCCAAAAGAGCTTCCAAAACCGTGAGTTTCCAGCAGCAAGTTTGATGATGTAGGAAGATGAAATCGACCCCAAGGTTCCAAGAAGAGGAACCCTCAAGTGTTTATACCCCAAGCCTAGTTGCAATCACCTTCTTGTTAGGAAGAATGAACACTAAATCAACTCCAAAACCCTCAATTTGCTGCTGCCATTTCCGTGAGATGGAGGAGAGAAAAAGGAGAGTTTTTGCTGATTTTGCATGTGTTGAGATGGGAAAAATGAGAGAGCTTCCACTAGTTAAGTTTGTGTCTTCTCAAGACAACAAAAGGCCCAATCACCACCAAGGAGTGGGCGGCCAAAATGGTTCAAAAAAAGATAGTTTCCCTCTTTAATTAAACACACTTACTTAATAATAACTAGTCTTTTGTCACACATTAATAAGTCATCTACAAGACTTATTTAAAATGTGACATAAGTCTTCTCTAATTAAATAATTTAATTAAAGTATACTCTTATATTATTAGTGTTATTTAAACCCTTTTAAACAACAAAATAATAATAAACCCATCAACAAATTATCCTTATAATTTGTTCCATCTCTAATGCTTTTGTTTAGAAAACCCTTTTTCTAAACATGGTGCAATTATTCAATTGCATGATCCCATCATCAATTAAATAATTCTTCGTGATTGTGAAGCTTGTTATTGGGTATAACCCGACTTGGATCATAACGTACTAACCACATCAATATTCTACGTGTCTTGGGCATATAGAATCCTACAATCTCCCACTTGCCCAAGATTCATAGAAGATTGATGCAAGCAGTAAATACCGCCTAACAACGGTTTACTACCCTTAATACGCATGAATTATGGCCATTCAATAACATCATCCCTTTTAAGTACCCTACTTGAAATGATTTAGGTGAATCAATCATCTATCCTTTTGTTACAGATGTCATGTTAAATCCAAGGACACAGAATGATCATTCCTTGTTGATTTAACTTAATCAGGCCTTAGACATCTAACTCTCAACGAATAAGAGGAACAAATTCCATCTTGACTACATACGTTTCTCACAAACACCTCGTGTTATACCTGAACATATCCTTATGTACTGTCCACTATTTCAGGACAGTGAAGAATAGGCTCAAGGTGTAATACTTGGTGAATATCAAAACCCAATATGTGTCTCAGGTCTGAGGATACCAAATGATATTCGCCTTTACTCAAAATTACTTATGATCAATCAATAAGATTCCATGTAGTAAAATTTGAGATGCGGGTTAGTCCAATATTTGTATCCCACAAATATCTATGAACCTTGGTAGCAACCCATTGCTCTATATTCATCCTTATGAATATCAACCAATCCAAGTTCATAATAATCTTACCTCACACTTGTTCCCACAAGTATGAACGACTACGGACATTTAGAGTAAACAAACATATTTAATGGATTAAACATGCTAAATTGGAACATTATTTGAAACATTATAACCAAATAATTTTATTCAAATTATAAAGAGTTCCACATATCCAAATACAAAGTTTACAGATCAAATCCAATCACTAGAATATCGAAGTCCCATGGCACAAGTATGACCTTCATGCTTTGCTTTTTCAAGGAGCTTCGTGAGAGGATCCGCAATGTTTTGATCCGTGTGAACTTTGCGAATACATATCTTTCCCTTTCAACTTCATTTCGTATGTAGTTGAATCTCCGCTCAATGTGCCTAGTATTTTGATGAGCACGAGGTTCCTTGATTTGAGCAATCGCACCCTCGTTATCACAAAAGATCTCTAGGGGGTCCTGAATGGAAGGGACAACCCCTAGATCGGCAATGAATTTCTTCAACCATGCAGCTTCTTGAGCTGCCAATGAGGCGGCGACGTATTCTGATTCTGTAGTTGATAGAGCCACCACATCCTGCTTGGAGCTCTTCCAAGAGACAGCTCCTCCATTTAGAATGAAAATGTATCCCGATTGTGACCGTGAATCGTCACGATCGGTTTGGAAACTCGCATCCGTGTAACCTTTTACAACGAGCTCCTCGTCACCAGATCCATAGATCAGGAACATATCTCTTGTCCTCCTTAGGTACTTAAGTATGTTCTTAACAGCCATCCAATGACTGTTTCCAGGATTTTGCTGGTAACGGCTTGTCATGCTCAAAGCGCATGACACGTCCGGTCGAGTGCATATCATTGCATACATGATGGATCCAATAGCAGATGCATATGGGATTGCCTTCATTTTATCTTGCTCATCCTTTGAGCTTGGACATTGAGTCGTACTCAATATCGTTCCTCTTTGAATAGGTACGGTACCTTTCTTAGAGTTCTCCATCTTGAACCTTTTCAAGATCTTATCAATGTATGCACTTTGATTCAAACCAATCAACCGCCTTGATCTATCCCTATAGATCTTTATTCCTAGAATATAGGCGGCTTCACCAAGATCCTTGATGGAAAAACAACTTCCAAGCCAGGTTTTTACACCTTCCAAGGTTGGAATGTCATTTCCAAATAGTAGTATGTCATCAACATACAATACTAGGAAAGTTACTGTGTTCCCACTAGCCTTCTTATACACACAAGCCTCATCAGCGTTTTTGATGAAACCAAATTTCTTTACTTCCTCATCAAAACGGTGATTCCAGCTTCTCGATGCTTGTTTCAATCCATAGATTGATTTCTTTAACTTGCATACTTATTAGGATGTATTGGATCGACAAAACCTTCAGGCTGAACCATATAGACATCTTCCTCAAGATATCCATTTAGGAAAGCGGTTTTGACATCCATTTGCCAAATCTCATAATCATAATGAGCAGCTATGGCAAACAATATCCTTATAGACTTTAGCATCGCAACAGGTGAGAAGGTTTCATCATAATCAACCCCTTGAGTTTGAGTGAAACCCTTGCTACAAGTCTAGCTTTATAAGTATCCAAGTTTCCATGCATATCGGTTTTCTTCTTGAAAACCACTTACTCCAACTACCTTGGAATTAGAGGTGGTTCAACAAGTTCCCAAACTTGATTGTCATACATGGATTGCATCTCAACGTTCATGGCCTCAAGCCATTTGTCACAATCCAAATTGGACACTGCATCATGGTATGTGGTTGGTTCATCTGAATCTAACACATAGCATCCATCCATGAAAAATCCGTATCTTTCAGGTGGATTACTAGTTCTACCACTTCTGCGAACGTTTTGCGTGTATTGATCAACCATTTGATCATCCTCAGCATCCTCATGTTGAGTGCTAGTTTCAACCAAACGTGCATCGGGTTGTGGTTCTTGATCCTCCTCAAGATCCACTGTTCTACTGCTAGTTCCTTCCATAAGGAACTTTGCTTCTAAGAACTCACCCTTTCTGGCAACAAATACCTTTTGTTCCAGTGGATCATAGAATAATATCCCATAGAATCTCTAGGATATCCAATAAAGATACACTTGGTGGATCGGACTTCCAATTTGTTTGGGGTGGGAGTCTTAACATAAGCCTCACAACCCCAGACCCTTAAGTATGATAGGGATGGAACCCTTCCATGCCATATCTCAAAAGGTTTCCTTTCCACTTTTTGGTTGGGGCCATATTTAGAATACGGGCCGCGGAGAGCAGAGCGAAACCCCAAAATGATAGAGGTAATGTGCTTCTAGACTCAGCATTAGGTCCAAGTTGTGTTGTCTCAGGTTGTTCAACCTTAACCTCCACTTCAAGAAGAGCTTGACTTGGAGGGAAGTGTAAGTCAATTAGCTCTCCACTTTTGATCTTCTTCTTGATTACCCTAATGTGCTCTTCCATTGTGGATAGAGACATATGTCACACCCTCAAAATCCACGTGCAGAGTTTTACCGCGAGGCGTGTGACAAACCAGGATCACAGTCAATAGTTACTCAGAACGACTCTATATGCCACATTTAAAATAAAACCAACCAAAGTTCAAACTTTAAAACCATGCGGAAGCGTTTTGTAAGTAAAGCAAACCCAAAATATATAAACGCTTAATATGGCAAAACACGTGCCAACCCTAAATGATTAAACATTCATAAATAAAAACCAACAAATGTGTCTTTAAAATAGAGTCTTAGAATGCATGATGAACCCGTGCAGTGCTCCTAATGGCAAGCGAAGTTAACGACCTGAGAATAGGATACTAAAATGTCAACACAACGGTTGGTGAGTTCAAGAGTTTGCGTTTATCATAAATATTAACAATTGTATAACATAAGAAATGCATTGAAATAGATAGCTAGTCAATATTCACATGTATTAACAATAGTGATTTCGCGATCGAAGCTGACTGTTTTTCGTTTGTTGCCTCCCGTCACGACTTACTAGGTCGTGACGAATGTTTGTGTATAGGACAAAATTGCACCCGCTTGACCTCCAATCTCACGGGTGGGGCTCGTCAAACCCAGTAGTACTAGCCAAAATTTCCCGCTAATTACCATTATTAACGATCCGAAAGTGTGAGGACTTTCCATGGTATTAAGCACTATGTTAAAACACACACAACTTATAATAATAGTAAAATAGCGTTTGAGTTTGATTATGCTACCTCCCCCAGTAGAAGGTTTATAAAATAAGGGGCATGAACTCACCTGGTGTGTAATGATAGTGAATAAAGAGACTCGTGATAGATGCAAAGACAACCCTTCAAAGGTTACCTAGAAAACACAAGTGCATAAGTACGTGTACCCATAGAAACTCAATAATCCTAGATTAACCTAGTTGACCCGTTTGACCCGTTGGTGACATATTAGTTGAAATAAAGTTTAATGATATATGATCACTTAACATACAAGAGTGTCATGCAATTTATCCATGCGTATCACATTGTCAACCTAGGTTCTACCTAAGTCATCATGCCACATTAGATCATCATACACTTATGCAAATCTCAAACAATCATCATGCTTAATATATATAAATACATCACAATAAATAATTCATACGCGAAGACTAATCATGCACCACATGCCATGTGAAGCCACTCACGACTTCACATCCTAAACCATGCCAATCCTACTAAGTAGGGGCCTCAGATTCGCACGCGTGTATGACAATCATAATCACATTCATTCATTTAGTTCATTCCAACCAACATACACAGTGACCATCAGTTCCAATCCCAAACATGATCTCCTAATCACTAACCATAATCCATTCTCATGTATGATCAACAAAACCTATAATTCCTACATGATCAACCAAGCATCCATAACAACTAATTACACATTCTATCACAACAAGCATCATCCACAATCATTCTAACATGATCTTAACATCACAAGCATACCCAATTCATCACATCCAAAGTTCTACAAAAATAAAGTTTCCCTTTTAGGAAAGTGACACCCAAAAGTGTTCTAGCATCCAATTCAATCACAATTTCATCAATATTATACCTAATCAAGTTCATAACATTTATTCTAACATGCTAATCATCACCAAAACATCTAAATTCCCAAACATCATTCACAAAAGTTTTTACTTTTAGTAAGTCATGATCAACATCTTAATTTCATGGATTTTCTTACACAATTCACTTAAACTAACATCTAAGCATTACATCTAACATCTTAGCATCATCAAATCATGAATTCCAAGAACAAAAAGTTTCCTCTTATGGCAATGTATGAACTAGATGATCAAACCATAGATTTCTTGCATAATCAACATCATTGAACATTCATACAACCTAAATAACATCATACTAACATCTAACAATCATCAATTTCATTGCTATCATCATCAATTTCGAAACTAGGGTTCATCTTGAATCAAAATCTATGAACAACATAACAAAACATACCTTCACACGTGTAGAATCAAGAATTGGACTTGTAAAACACCTTGTAACACTTGGAATCAACCAAAATCAACTTGTTTATGTGTGTTATTGATCAATTTCGCAAGGATGATGGTGGTGAGGGCTCTTTTCGGCCGCAAGGGGTATGGGGGCTAGGGTTGGGTTTTTTTGAAACTTAACTAAATTAGAATTTTACCCTTAAACCCTCCTTTAATTATGTTTTCATTAAATTTAACCTTTGCAGCATCTTTCTATAATTTTTAACTACAAAACACAAGTATTATTAACCAACAATAATAATCCTAAACATTTACCACAAGTCACATAACACATAGAATATATATATATATATATATATATATATATAAACACGTTGTCACGTTATCGCGTAAAATTTATAAAATAAACATATAAAATTCTATAAATTTATGCATCACATAATCACAACTAACAACCAACATTATTAATTAGATTATATTTGTTTATCATAGATTAGTATTACTAAGTCACCAACGTTCAACGACAACTAGTGTGTGCCCACGACACATGTATGTAAGACCTAACGAAACTAACGGAGTTTGGTAACGGAAAATTACCAGATGTCACATTATCCCCATGTTGAAAGAATTTCCGTCCCGAAAATTGTGTTACATGGTTGTGCTACATCCTTGGTTTACTGCATTGGCATAACGAAATCGAGTGTGTTGTCACATCATCCCCATGTTGAAATAAATTTCGTCCCGAAATTTAATCAGTACCTTCCCCGACCGTTGTTGTCGTTTCGAACAGATGAGGATACTTAAGCTTCATCTGATCCTCGAGTTCCCACGTGAATTCCGGTCCATGTTTTGAGTTCCAATGAACTTTGACTATAGGTATCTTACTTTGTTTAAGAGTCTTAACCTCACGATCCATCACTTCAACCGGTTCCTCAACAAAGCGTAGTTAATCATCTACTTGTACTTCCTCGAGTGGTACAACTAGTGTCTCGTCAGATAGACACTTCTTCAGATTCGAGACGTGAAATACGTTGTGAATGCCACTCAATGAATCAGGTAAGCCCAATCGATATGCCACTGGACCTATTCTTTCTAGAATCTCAAATGGTCTGACGTATCTTGGATTAAGCTTGCCTCTTCTGCCAAACCGAATCACACCTTTCCACGGTGAGACTTTTAGCAACACTTTGTCACCGATTTGAAACTCCAAGGGTTTCCATCGTTTGTCTGCGTAACTCTTCTGTCTATATCTCGCTGCTACCATGCGGTTTCGTATCTGTACTATCTTCTCAGTGGTCTCATGTACCAACTCAGGACCGGTTAACTGACTATCACCAACTTCTGCCCAACAAACTGGTGATCTACACTTTTGCCCATATAATGCCTCAAATGGTGCTGCCTTGATGTTGGTATGATAACTATTGTTATACGAAAACTCAACCAATGGTAAGTGAACTTCCCAATTATTCCCGAAATCGATCACACAAGCTCGTAACATATCTTCCAAAGTTTGAATAGTACGTTTACTTTGTCCATCAGTCTGCGGATGATAGGCAGTGCTCATATCTAGACGGGTACCCAACAATTTCGGTAATGATTGCCAGAAATGAGACGTAAATCGAGCGTCCCGATCAGAAATAATCGAGATCGGCACACCATGTCTCGAAACTACCTCGTTCAAATAAATTCGAGTTAACTTGTCCATCTTGTTAGTTTTCTTGATCGCCAAGAAGTGAGCTGACTTAGTGAGTCGATCCACGATCACCCATATCGTGTCACAACCACTAGGAGTTCTGGGCAACATAGTGATAAAATCCATGGAAATTTGTTCCCACTTCCACAAGAGGATCTCAGGTTGTTGCAATAACCCAGATGGTTTCTTATATTCTACTTTAACCTTAGAACAAGTCAGACATTTGCTCACGTATGTAGCTACGTTAGCCTTCACATTAGGCCACCAATAGTGCGCCTTCAGATCATGATACATTTTGTCAGAGCCAGGGTGTATGGAATATTTAGACTTGTGTGCTTCACTCATAACCAAGTCTCTTAAATTTCCATGCAAAGTCACCCATAGTCTATCCATGAAATACTGAATTCCATCAGATTTGACTTCCAACTGTTTATCCATCCCGCGTAGAGATTCAGATCCAACGTTCTCACTTTTCAAGGCTTCTGTTTGGGCTTCCTTGATCTGTTCAGGCAAGTGAGTACTAATCATGAGTTTTAGAGCACGCACCCGTCGGGGCTTAGCTGTTTCCTTTCTACTCAAGGCATCGGCGACTACATTCGCTTTTCCCGGGTGGTATTTAATAGCACAATCATAGTCGTTCAACAATTCCACCCAGCGTCATTGCCTCATGTTAAGCTATTTCTGCTCAAAGATATGCTGAAGACTCTTGTGATCAGTGTAAATTGTGCACTTGGTACCGTATAAGTAATGTCTCCAGATCTTCAAGGCAAAGACAACTGCTCCTAATCCAAGTCATGAGTAGTGTAGTTCTTTTCATGTACCTTCAATTGTCGCGAGGCATAAGCTATCACCTTGTCACGTTGCATCAGGACACAACCCAGTCCTTAGATAGAAGCATCACAATAAACTACAAAATCATCACTTCCTTCGGGTAACGCTAGTATAGGTGCGCTACAGAGTTTCTGCTTCAGCAACTGAAAAGCAGCTTCTTGACTCTCACCCTATTTATAGGTCGTTCCTTTATGGGTCAAAGCTGTGAGAGGTTTAGCGATTTTTGAAAATCCCTCAATGAAACGCCGGTAGTACCCAGCCAGCCCAAGAAATTGTCTTATCTCACTAGGCGTCTTGGGTACCGACCAGTTCTTTATAGCCTCAATTTTTGCAGGATCCACATGTATTCTCTTCTCGTTAACAATGTGACCCAAGAATTGCACCTCACGAATCCAGAAATCACACTAAGAAAATTTTGCGTACAACTCTTCCTTTCTAAGTAATTCCAGAATTAGACGTAGGTGCTCCTCGTGTTCCTCCTTGGTCCTAGAATCAATCAATATGTCATCGATAAACACAATAACAAACTGATCGAGATAGGGTTTGCACACACGATTCATGAGATCCATGAACACTGCTGATGCATTAGTCAACCCAAAAGGCATGACCAAGAACTCATAGTGACCATAACAAGTACGGAACACGGTTTTGGAGATATCCTCTTCTCGAACTCTTAGTTGATGATAACCAGATCTCAAATCAATCTTCGAATAATAGCTTGATCCCTAAAGCTGATCAAACAAGTCGTCAATACGATGTAACGGGTATCGGTTCTTCACTGTGACTTTGTTCAACTCCCTGTAGTCGATGCAGATTCGGAATATGCCATCTTTCTTTTTAACAAAGAGAACAGGTGCTCCCCACGGTGATGAACTTGGTCGAATAAACCCTTTATCCAATAGTTCTTGAAGTTGTGTAGATAATTCCTGCAGTTCATTCGGTGCCAACCGGTAAGGTGCTCGCGCAATCGGAGCAGCTCCGGGAGTCAAATCGATCTGAAATATAACTTGGCGGTGAGGTGGTAGTCCAGGCAGATCCTCTGGAAACACCTCTGGAAAATCACGAACCACCGGAATATCCTCTACTTTCTTTTCCTCCTATTGCTTGTCGGAGACGAGGGCTAATATGGCTAGGTGACCTTTACGTAGCCACTTCTGCGCCTTCATGAATGAGTTGATGCCTATCACAACACCACTCTTCTCACCCTTAACCAAAAGAGTTTTCCCATCTATTAGAGGAATGCGAATGACCTTCTCACAGCAAATCACTTCTGCTTGCTTCTCGGACAGCCAGTCCATGCCTATGACCACATCGAAACTTCCAAGAGTAACAGGCATAAGATCAATGTCGAAAGTATGACCAGCAAGTTCTATCTTGCAATTCTTAAGGATGTGCATAACGGAGATTTGCTTACCATCAGCCAAATCTACGACATACTTAGATTCCAATACAGAAGGCATATCACTTAAAAGGCTACAGAACTTAGTAGAGATAAAACTCTTATCAGCTCCAGTGTCAAACAGTACAGAAGCAAAACGAACATTTACAGGAAATTTACCAGTAATGGTAGTAGGATCGTTTAGAGCCTCACCTGAACCCATGACAAAGGCTCTCCCTTTAGCTACACCATTGTTGCCACCATTGTTGTCACCATTGCCTCCATTGTTATTGTTGCCACCATTCCCGTTGCTATTCCCATTTCTTCTCGGTTGAGGACAGTTTTTCTTGTAGTGCCCTTCCTTTCCACACTCAAAGCAACCCTTTGGTGTTTCATGAGGCTGTTGAGGCTGCTGAGGTTGTTGAGGCTTCTTTATCAGTTCTCCATGGCAATCCTTTGCCACATATCCAACCTTCCCACAATGCTGGCATCGAAAGCTATCGCACCTGCCAATGTGGTGGTAGTTGCATCGGTTGCACTTTGGGTTTTTCCCCACATATCCACTTGGTCCTTGAGATGATGATGATGATTGGTGGAAGTTGCGATTGTTATCAAACCATCTCTGGTGATGTTGTTGTTGAGGTTGGTGTTGCTGAGGTTGGTTACCAGATGACGATCCTTTGCTGGCGTTGTTCTCCCACTTGCGTTTGTTGTCGGGCACGCTTGCCATAGTGCCCCGCTTAGGTAACTTTCCTTGCTCCACAGCCTGATCAGTGAGCTTGTGAGCCAGTCGAATAACCCGCTGTATAGTAGGAAGATTTGCAGCAGTCACCATACTCTGAATCTCTGGGACTAAGCCACGTAAATAGAGCTCAATACGTCGTCTCGGTGGGTTAACCATGCTAGGGAAAAGTGTAGCTAGCTCATGAGACCTAGTAATATAAGCCTCAATGTTAGACCCTTCCATCTTCAATTGCCAGAACTCAGCTTCCAGCTTTTGAACTTCGTTGCGGGGGCAGTATTCCTCTGTCATCATTGTTTTGAATTCCTCCCACGGTAGTGCATTTGCCATTGCCTGGCCAAGCATTTGAACTTGAGCATTCCACCACGTGAGTGTTGCACCTTCCAGGGTTCCTGTGGCGTATTTCACCTGGTCCGCCACTGGACATTTACATTTGGCGAAGACTGACTCAGTCTTCTCAAACCATCGTACAAGCCCTACAGCTCCCTCGGCTCCACTGTAGGTATGTGGCTTACAGTCCATGAATGCCTTGTATGTGCATCCAGGCAGTCCTGTATTCAATGTGTCAAGGTATTCAAATTAAACCGAATGAATTAATCACCTAACGGAATATTTGTGTAAATGATGACTAGTGTCATCGTTTACCTCCAAACTGTGCGGGCTGAGTGTTCAATGCCGCTTGCACGTGTTGGTTTATCAATGCAGCCAATTTAGCTGGGGTCATATTCACGTTGCCGGCGCCTTGTCCAGCACCACGCCCTCGGCCACGTCCACGTCCTCTACCTCGGCCGCCCATATTTCACTTTACATTCACAAATACAATAATGAGTAACATCCAACATATCATCTCATTAAAGTATGGTAAATAATAAGAAATAATGTACAGTCACAACCACAACATTTATAACCAAAAATAATAACGTTTAATAAATAATTTGTAAGTAGCTCACAAAATATCCAATCATTGTCAAAATTCAAGTTTTCAGTTGTGTGGGAAACAACCCTTCCCACATAGGTTTAAGAAAAACTCTATGCAATCAAAGTCATGAGAATAATGAAAAGAAAAGAAATCAATCCATCAAGTCAGATCCATCACTGTCACCACCGTCCGGGGCTTCTTCCGGCTCTTCTTCAGAATCTTCGACCGGTGCAGGGTCGTCCTCAATCTGTAACGCTGCAAGTTGTACTTCTAGCCCAGTGAGTCTACTCTCAACGCCCACGTTGTGGAGATCATGTGCTTCCACACGCTCAGACAGGTTCATCACTCTACTAGCCATCTTATCGTTCCCAGTGATGGACATAGACAGACGCTCCTCGAGTATGTCCATCTTTAACCATAATCGGCGCATCTCATACTGCAGGGTGGAGTTTTCTTCAGTAAGCACTCCAACTCGGCGACGCTCGGTCTCTAAAGTCATGGTCATTGCCGCCACAGCTCGCTCGAGGGGCACGTCCAGAGACGGGAGAGTAGGTGCTGTAGAAGTAGACGCTGACCTGGTCCTTGGTCTAGCAGTAGCCGGCTCCGGGACCCGCTCGCTACGAACCATGCGGTTTATGCACGTTGGGTAGTAACTCCAATCTCGTGGAGGGTCACGCTCGGGTATCGCGAACGGTTGATCCAAGTCTAACTCCCCACGAGGGTAAGTAAATCGTGGCCAGTCGGGTACTCGATGGGGTGCAGGTGGAGGGGATCCAGAATGAGCACGTCTCTTTCCCAAAGCCCGGGATGATGATGCCATGCTGCAGTGCATGTGATGTATATGTCATGAGTATATAGTAAGAGGATAAGTCAAGAGCAACTAACTAACTGTGTGCGGTTATAGACTAGTGTGTATGCAACCTAGTTCCCTATAGTAAGAGGATACCTAGTTCCCTCACACCAACAATATTGTCCGCTTTGCCCACGAGGAGCTCACGGATTTGCTTTTGGTTGCCCGGGTGAAAACTTCCCAGGGAGGTCACCCATCCCTGGACTGCTTCCACCTGAGCACGCTTAACTGTGGAGTTCTCCTCTCATTCACAGCCAATACGCTCAAAAAGCGTTGTTGATGTTAGAGGCCAGACATTCCTTATGAACGAGGAATATCTCCTGTCCACGGCCGATGTGGGATATGTGTAGGGTGTCACAAGCACCCCCTGTTTGGACTCATCGTCCTCGATGAGCCCGAGAAGTCACCATCCTTGGTGAGGTATGTCCCACATCCCGAACGGCACAGGAGTGGCTCTGATACCATTCATTCACACCCTCAAAATCCACGTGCGGAGTTTTACCGCGAGGTGTGTGAACAAACCAGGATCACAGTCAATAGTTACTCAAAACGACTCTATATGCCACATTTAAAATAAATCCAACCAAAGTTCAAACTTTAAAACCATGCGTTAGCGTTTTGTAAGTAAAGCAAACCCAAAATATATAAACACTTAATATGGCAAAACACGTGCCAACCCAAATGATTAAACATTCATAAATAAAAACCAACAAATGTGTCTTTAAAATAGAGTCTTAGAATGCATGATGAACCCGTGCAGTGCTCCTAATGGCAAGCGAAGTTAACGACCTGAGAATAACATACTAAAATTGTCACCACAACAGTTGGTGAGTTCAAGAGTTTGCGTTTATCATAAATATTAACAATTGTATAACATAAAAAGTGCATTGCAATAGATAGCTAGTCTACATTCACATGTATTAACAATAGTGATTTCGCGATCGAAGCTGACTGTGTTTCGTTTGTTGCCTCCCATCACGACTTACCAGGTCGTGACGAATGTTTGTGTGTAGGACAAAACTGCACCCGCTTGACCTCCAATCTCACGGGTGGGGCTCGTCAAACCCAGTAGTACTACCCAAGATTCCCCGCTAGTTACCATTATTAACGATCCGAAAGTGTGAGGACTTTCCATGGTATTAAGCACTATGTTAAAACACACACAACTTATAATAATAGTAAAATAGCGTTTGAGTTTGAGTATGCTACCTCCCCCAGTAGAAGGTTTATAAAATAAGGGGCATGAACTCAGCTGGTGTGTAATTATAGTGAATAAAGAGACTCGTGATAGATCAAAGACAACCCTTCAAAGGTTAACTAGAACACACAAGTACATAAGTACGTGTACCCATAGAAACTCAGTAATCCTAGATTAACCTAGTTGACCCGTTTGACCCGTTTGTGACATATTAGTTGAAATATAGTTTAATCATATATGATCACTTAACATACAAGAGTGTCATGCAATTTATCCATGCGTATCACATTGTCAACCTAGGTTCTACCTAAGTCGTCATGCCACATTAGATCATCATACACTTATGCAAATCTTGAACAATCATCATGCTTAATATATATATAAATACATCACAATAAATAATTCATACGCGAAGACTAATCATGCACCACATGCCATGTGAAGCCACTCACGACTTCACATCCTAAACCATGCCAATCCTACTAAGTAGGGGCCTCAGATTCGCACGCGTGTATGACAATCATAATCACATTCATTCATTTAGTTCATTCCAACCAACATACACAGTGACCATCAATTCCAATCCCAAACATGATCTCCTAATCATTAACCATAATCCATTCTCATGTATGATCAACAAAACCTATAATTCCTACATGATCAACCAAGCATCCATAACAACTCAATTACACATTCTATCACAACAATCATCATCCATAATCATTCTAACATGATCTTAACATCACAAGCATACCCAATTCATCACATCCAATCTACAAAAGTAAAGTTTTCCTTTTGGGAAAGTAACACCAAAAAGTGTTCTAGCATCCAATTCAATCACAATTTCATCAATATTATACCTAATCAAGTTCATAACATTTATTCTAACATGCTAATCATCACCAAAACATCCAAATTCCCAAACATCATTCACAAAAGTTTCTACTTTTAGTAAGTCATGATCAACATCTCAATTTCATGGATTTTCTTACACAATTCAATTAAACTAACATCTAAGCATTACATCTAACATCTTAGCATCATCAAATCATGAATTCCAAGAACAAAAAGTTTCCTCTTATGGCAATGTATGAACTAGATGATCAAACCATAGTTTTCTTGCATAATCAACATCATTGAACATTCATACAACCTAAATAACATCATACTAACATCTAACAATCATCAATTTCATGCTATCATCATCAATTTCGAAACTAGGGTTCATCTTGAATCAAAATCTATGAACAACATAACAAAACATACCTTTAAACGTGTAGAATCAAGAATTGGACTTCTAAAACACCTTGTAACACTTGGAATCAACAAAAATCAACTTGTTTGTGTGTTATTGATCAATTTCGCAAGTATGAGGGTGGTGAGGGCTGTTTTCGGCCGCAAGGGGTATGGGGGCTAGGGTTGGGTTTTTTTGAAACTTAACTAAATTAGAAGTTTACCCTTAAACCCTCCTTTAATTATGTTTTTATAAAATTTAACCTTTATAGCATCTTTTTATAATTTTTAACTACAAAACACAAGTATTATTAACCAACAATAATAATCCTAAACATTTACCACAAGTCACATAACACATAGAATATATATATAACACGTTGTCACGTTATCGCGTAAAATTTATAAAATAAACATATAAAATTCTATAAATTTATGCATCACATAATCACAACTAACAACCAACATTATTAATTATATTACCATTATTTATCATAGATTAGTATTACTAAGTCACCAACGTTCATGACAACTAGTGTGTGCCCACGACACATGTATGTAAGACCTAACAAAACTAACCCCAATTTGGTAACGGAAAATTACCGGATGTCACAACATAGGGCCAAGTCTCCTTCCGGAGAATCCATAAAGCTTCAAAAAGCTCATCATCCTTTGTCTGTCAGCAAACTTCTTCATACCCTTTTGGATGATGGCTCTTGACTTTGCAGCCTCTTCCCCCATCTTTCTCTTTGTTGCCTTTTGTTCTTTGAGTACTTGAAGTTCAAGCTGTTTGAGATACTCAAACTCAATGTGCTCAAAGGACAAGGGAAGAAGTGCAGATGCTTGGTAGAAACTTGTGGCACTTAGGTAGTTGATCATATTTTGCCTATCTTTTTCATTCTCTACCTGAGGTTCTTGTGTAGCTGCCACAGTCTCTTGCACGGGGCTTTCTTGAACTGGGGAGAGAGTAGGAACATGCTTGTACAGTCGTTTCTATCTCTTCTCCTCTTTGATTTGGAGGAGCAGCCTTGCATCCTCTACTTTCTTCATCTCTCTTGACACTTCCATGTCAGCCAGTTCATTTAGTTCCTCTAAGGGGAGAAATATAATCTCATCAATGTCATAGTTCCTGGTCTGCAGGTAAGTAATCCTGACTGCCCTCAACTCATCATCTTGAGTGCTTGGTCTGGGGGCAGCCCTGATTGCAGCTTGTATGAAGCCTGAAGACCCAGAGGAACTTTCTCCCCTTAGCTTCCTCTTCCTCTCTCTCTCCTTCTCCTCAATCTCCTCAGGAGTTAGAATCCTTTTCCCTTTGTCACCCATAGACCTTTGTGACACAGGGTGGAGAGAGCTTTGGTCTTCATTGCTTGGTGTAGCATCCAAGCTCTGGCCAGAGAGAGGTTGTGATACACCTTCACCAGTAGGTGTTTCACTGAGGGAATGAATTACTGATGTAGTTGTTGGTATGACAGGGCTCTCAGGCTTTATAACTAGGCTTTCAGTCAAGATTTTCCTTTTGAAGCTAATCTTAGGGTCTGCCTCAACATCCAGTTGACCAATGACATTAGCTAATTGCCTTTGTCTCCTTCTTAGGCTGAACTCTTCAGTAATTCTATCTTGAATCCTTTGTGCCTGCCTGCCAGCTTGTCTAGATTGACTTGGGTTGACAAGTGGCATGTTGATCAGGTCAAGAGCTTCATAGTAGTTCAAGGTCTGAAAGTTGAATACCTCTTGCTGCCCTTGAACTCTTTGAAGAATAAGGGCTCTTCTATCAGCATCATACCTCCACCCAATGATGTAGTTTGAAGTTCCTTGGGGTGGGGATGACATAGCCCTTGGAATGCCATCCTCAAAGAGATTCTGAATGAAAGAGTCTAGAGAGTCCACATCAATATGAACTTGCGGAAGTTGCTAAGTATACACAATTGCAAGTGAGGATGATGAGTCCTCAATGTCCATACTCCCTGAAGAACTCCCAGGTTCTGTGATTGTAATGACTTTCTCCCCCTTTTTGGTAGCATCACCCTCTAGCATAGGTGAGCTAGGAGTTAGGTCAATCACATCCACAGGTTCTTGTGTTCCTGGTTGAGCTCTCCTTAAAGGTCTCCCAGCTAGTTTTTCCATGACATAGGATATCTCAAGTTGCTGATCATTGATCCTGTTTTGCAAGGTAGTCACCTCAGATTTAAGGTGACTAACCTTAGAGACTAAATAGGTGCATGTTATTGACAATTTTTGCACCTTTAGTCTCAAGTTCCCCTCATCTTCATCAGAAAATCATTAAGGGATGAGAGAATTGGACCAAAGTCCTCACTCTCACCACCATCTTCAAGTTCTTGGCTGCTGGATTTCCTTTGCTCACTGACAGCCTCAGTTGAAGGGTCAATGGGCTTAGTTGCCATAGTTGAGGTCTTAATGATGTAATCACTTACAAAAGTGAGAGCCTCTTCCATATGGATCTCCTGAACAGGTTCAGAGAGGTCCGCCTCAGTAATGGGTGACTGATGTGGGCTAGACATAGGAGACTCAAGAGCACTCATCTTTCTTTGAGTAGGGGAAGAGTAGAGAGACTCATGGTACTCACTGAAACTTAAGTCTTCATCAGTATAGAATTCAAGGTTAGGAATGGGTTGATTTAAGTCTAAAGGCTAGGGATGGTAACTATCCCCTGAAGGTTGTTCACTTGAGTGTTGAGACTCAGAGTGAAGGCTTAAGGCTGTTGGGCTAGTTAGCTCATTAGGCTGAGCATGAGGAACCTCAGCACTAATCCTTGAAGAAATGGGAGTGGTTTGCTCCTTAGGGGAAGTGGGAGCTCTAGTATCAACTTCCTCCTGTATGAGTGAGTGTATGAGGGCCTGCACAAGCTCAATAGATTGAGCAAGGGTTCGTTTGGATTTTCTTTGGTAGGTGAAGGTGATTTGTGGCCTTTTTGGTGGTTGAGAGGTAGAAGGTATGGGTTCAACACTAGCTTGTGTTGCTAGGTTGTCACCTTGAGCAATGAGCTCTAACATTTTGGGAACAAGGGCTGTTTCTACCCCTGAGAAGCCTAAAGTTGTCTTCTTTATGATTTTAAAGATGTCGGGCTTCATTTGTCCCAATTTAAGAATATTACCTGTTTCCCTTAACTGTGAGCCCAGTTTACAGTTGAGAATGTATTGAACATATCTAGGAAACATGTAATACTCTAAGGATTCCAAGTTAGCAAGCAAATTTGTGTAAACAAACTGAGAGTACTTGAACTTGACCCCTTGAACCATTCCATGCACTATGAAGGAGAGATCCTCAGGAATCTGGTCCCACCCTCCATGCATTGTTTGACAAGCTGTGGATAACCACATGGAGCAGGTATACACTGGGATGAGATTTTCCCTTTCCTGAAGGTCTTTTCAGAGAAATCTCCTTCATAGCCCATCTGCACAATAGAATGATTAACAGCTTCCTTTGGGAAAGACAACTCACCTTCTTCATCATCTAGCTGAAGATGAGTGTTGATGATGGCCGGAGTGATGAAGATTGTCCACCCCTATACGGTGGCGGACAATGCCTTCTCCCCATCCATGATGACCTCTTGGCTGGTCTTCTAAAATTCAAGCAAATGATCCTCATAGAAAGTAGGATCAATGGTTAGGGAGGTGAAGTAGTTGGATAAAGTCAGAAAACGGCAAACCTCTGAGAAACTAGCATCTTTCTCAGAGTTCAACAGAGCAACCTAGTTATGTTGCCTGTGAAGTTGCAGGAGAAGTCAGGGTTGTTTTTGCGGTTTAGGTTGGCCATTTTGAGAAGCTTAAGGGTGAAGGAAGGTGAAGAACAAAGGCGGTTTGGGTGAATTTAGGTTTAAGGAATAGTGCAAATGAAGAAGATAGTGAAAGAGGGGGGAACCGTTGGGTATTTATGTGAAAATGATTTGAGACAAAGTTAATGAAAGAGGATAAACTTTGAAATCCGGATGTCGGTCCAACCTCTGAAAAAGTAGTTTAATTTTGCCCAAAAAGTAGTTTTCTTGGAAGTCGAGAACTCTTCCGAAGGCTATTTTGCTTCGGAAGTTCTGAAGAAGAGCTTCAGAAAAAAATTGGCTTCGGACGATATTCCAAAGGTTTTTGAGAACTTTGCTTCGGAAGAGATTTATTACTCAGAGTTTTTTTATTCTAAGAAGAATAAAAACCTTTCAAAGGTAAATTGCTTTTGGAAGAAATTTATTCTTTGAGAACATAGAAGTACTTAAGTTTATTTTAAGCTTTAGAAGATATTTTAGAAATTTCTTCTGAAGGTAAAACTACTGAAGTAGTTGTTTGTTTTCTAAGACATAAGTTTCTTCTGAAGGTAATTATAAATCTTCCGAAGGATAAAAATATCAAAATTTTCAAAAATCTAAGGAACGCCATTCGGAAAAAAATTTCTTCCAAAGAGAACAAGGGCTTATGAAGGTGATAAAATAGACAACTTAAGACACACAGGTTTTAGAAATAATATGATTAAGTTTGTAAGAAAAACTATTCAAAGTTAATCATCCCAATAGCTGATACAAGATATTTAAATCTCTGTTCATCAAAAGCTTTGATGAACAGATCAGCATATTATTCATTTGTGTTAACTTTGACTAGTTTGATTAATCCCTTTTTAAAGTTATCTCTAATCAAATGATACCTGATATTGATGTGCTTTGTCCTTGAGTGTTGCATAGGATTTTCAGTGATTGAAATAGAATGGTTGTTGTCTATGTGGATGGGAGTCTCCTTGAAGTTGAATCCATAGTCCAGCATTTGATTTTGAATCCAAACCACTTGAGCACAGCAGCTTGCAGCAGCAATGTATTCAGCTTTAGTAGTTGATGCAGACACACAGGATTATTTCTTGCATTGCCAAGAGAGTATCCTTCCACCAAGAAATTGACATCCCCTAGATATAGACTTTGCAGTTATGTTGCAGCCACCATAATCACTATTTGTATAAGTATACAGATTGAAGTCAGAATTCTTTGGATACCAAAGGCCAAGTGATGGAGCACCTTTGAGATATCTTAAAATTCTCTTGACAGTGATTAGGTGTGACATCTTGGGGTTGGCATGATATCTTGCACAAATACATGTAGCAAACATGATATCAGGCCTGCTAGCTGTGAGGTACATAAGAGACCCAATCATTGCCCTGTAGAGATGTTTATCAACAAACTCCCCCTCAAGGTCAGGTCCAAGGGAGTGATTTCTGGCTATGGGTGTCTTAGTAAACTTACAATCAGTCATGTTGAACCTTTTAAGTTTGTCTTGTACATACTTTGACTAACTTATGAAGATGCCATTGTCAACTTGCTTAACTTGAATTCCTAGAAAGAAATTGAGTTCCCCCAAGGCACTCATTTCAAACATGTCCTTCATGAGCTTCTTAAAGTCTTTGTAGAGCTTTGGATTAGTTGACCCAATGATAATGTCATCTACATATACTTGAACTAGCATTATGTCATTTCTTGTTCATTTGATGAAGAGAGTTCTATCAATAGTACCTCTTTTGTAGCCATGCTGACAGAGATACTGAGATAGAGTTTCATACCACTTCCTTGGTGCTTGGTGCAGCCCATAAAGAACTTTATCAAGCCTGCATACATAATCAGGATGATCAGGATCTGCAAACCCAGGTGGTTGTCTGACATACACCTCTTCATCAATCACCCTATAGAGAAAAGCACACTTGACATCAAGTTGGTAGACCTTGAAGTTCTTGGATGCAGTAAAAGCTAGGGATATCCTGACAGCTTCAAGTCTTGCTACAGGAGAAAAAACATCTGTGTAGTCAATTCCTTCTTCTTGAGTATACCCTTGAACAACTAGCCTTGCCTTGTTCTTGATGAAAAGTCCTTTATCATCCTTCTTATTCCTGAACACTTATGTTGTTCCTGTAGTAATCTTCCCTTGAGGAAGAGGACATAGGTTCCAAACATTTTGCCTTTTGAATTAAAGCAGCTTCTCTTGCATAGCTTCAACCCAACTTCCATCCTTTAGAGCCTCATCAATCTTCTTAGGCTCTATCTAGGACAAGAAACAAGAGTGAAGACAAACATTTGCATCATGGGTTTGTCCTTTTGTTCTTACCCCTGAATCAACATCTTCAATGATGCTTGTGGTAGGGTGGGACTTGTGGATCCTTAGCTGAGGGATCATAGCAAGTTGCTTAGACAGATCTAAATTATAGAAATTCTAATCTGGCAATGAGGATTCACTCTCCACATCAGCATACTTATCAAGATTGACTTGATCCAATAAGTGTGTGACATCATTGATGTTGTCTTCAATGGAGTGGTTGTCAGCATCAAGGAATTCTTGATCACTTTCACTACCACCATTTTCTCCAACATTTGAATCTCCTTCATCTGAGTTTTGTGCCTCTAAGCTGGAATTTGAAGGCACCCCAGAAGTATCAGCGGGATTTGTCATTGATGTGCTGGTAGAAACTTCATTTGCAGGATTAGTTACCACTGGAGCTAAAGATGTGTAGCTTTAAGGTCTTCTTAGCTCAAATCTTGGGTCAGGATCACCTATAGGTAGTATATTTGTGGATCCTGAAACATGCTCACAAGATTTGTTAAAACAGTTGGTAACTAAATCAAGATCAAATAGCCACTCTAGACCAGAACCTTTCACACTGGGAGTATGCTCATTGAAAGTCACATTGGTTGACTTCTCAACTACTCTAGTTCTGAGATTGTATACTCTATAAGCCTTAGCTTGAGAAGAGTATCCATAAAGGGTCCATCATCTGAATTCTCAGCAAACTTGGCTATTTGATCCTTGGTATTCAAGATGGTGCAAGGACACCCAAATGACCTGAGAAAACCAATGAAAGGTTTCTACTTGTGCCAAAGTTCATAAGAAGTCTTACCACTAACTACTAAAACTCTGTTTTGCACATAGCAAGCAATGTTCACTGCCTCTGCCCAGAAGGTGATGGGCAGTTTAGAGTCGGACAACATAGTTCTTGCAGCTTCAATTAGTGTCATGTTTCTCCTCTCAGCAACACCATTTTGCTGAGGAGTCTTGGGAGCACTATATTGTCTTGTAATACCTTTTTCATCACAAAATGTATCTTATGGTTTTGACCTTGTGATCACATCTTATGGTTTTGACCTTGTGATCACATTGATTCTCAATCTTTTAAGTGAAATTCTTTAGAATCTCAAGGGTGAAGTTTCTTGCAAATCCATCTTGTACATGTTCCATTTCCTGGGGGCTCTAAGCAGGATGTGCTCATGAGGAATGACCACTCGGGCCTAAGAACAATGCATTCATGCTCAGTAAAGAGCATGTTATACTCTGATCACAAAATTAGGATACACTCAAAAGATTGTACCCAAGCTCCTTGACAAAGTTTACCTTCTCAATGCTGAGCTTACCATTTGTGACCTTGCCCCTTCCTGTAATGTAACCTCTTGCATCTCCTCCGAAAGCAACTGGTCCTCCATCAATTCTTTCAAACTTTTGAAGTAGTGATCTATGTCTGTCATGTGCCTGGAACAACCACTGTCAATGATCCATACATTTTTGTTTGTCTTGAGTTGTTCCTGCAAAAAAGAGATGATTAGTTACATTTGGAAACCCAAGCCTCATTGGTCTTAGGCTCATCAAAAGAAGTTGAAGACAATGCAACAGTAATTGATCCTATAGTCATGCTAGGAGGATCATTTACTGATGTTGATGAAGAACTTTCAACCACTTGGTCTTTGTTTGTCTTCCACACCACCTTTGGAAGCTTAGACTTGACCTTCAATACTTCGGAAGTTTTGATAACTTTGGAAGTTTCGATGACTGGACCTTTGAAAGATCTTGCTTTCACTGCAGTAGGCTTAAGTACTTCGGAAGTATTCCTTTCTTCCGAGACCAAATTTTCTTCTTCTCCAAACTCTTAAAAGTTTCTTTCTTGGTCATGTGGAAAGTACTTTTTGGATTGTAAACACAATCCTTAGCAAGATGAGAGGTACTCCCACACATAACAGTCCATTTTCTTCCTTCTAGGAGTCTTCTTTTGTGAACAAGGTTGAACTTGATCACTTTCCTTCTCCATCTTCATCTTTGCAGATGTTGTGGCAATTCTTGTGGGGATAGAACTACCTTTGGAGCTGGATGGTTCAGGTTGTACAACCGTGGTGTACAACTGATCAGCCTTCTTCTTGATGATGGGATGATTTGGACATGAACTAGAACTCTTGTTGTTGGAGTTCAAGTTTGTGTCTTCAGCCTTAACCACTTCCAATCCTGCAGAAATGAAGACTTGTTTTTGTGCAAAGTTGAAGATGGCCTTGATCTCTTGAGCCTTCTTGGACTTTCTTTTGGCCTTCCTGATCAGGTTCTTTCTCTTGGACTTGGTCATCCCAACAACTTTACTCTCCTCAGAGGGACAATGACCTTTCTTAGAATGCTCTTCTTCACTCTTCTCAGAGCCATTCTTCACCATCTCCTCTTCATCCTCTTCTGTCAAACAGTCTATGAGGGGAAGCTCATCTTCATAAGTTTCACACCTAGGAGATCTTACAGACAAGATTGTGTGTGGAGGAGCTATCTCACTAGATCCCAGTCCCTGCTTATTTTGATAACAGACTTTTGCATGCAAGGATGAGGATATTATGTTCTTGAAGGTCTCTTCTTCAAGAACACAATTTTCTGCCTTGGCTTTGCTGATCACAAGCTCAGCCTGGCATTTAGTCAACTTAGTTATGAGGTCTTTGATCTAAGTCCTATAGTTTGTGTGCTCATGTTTAAGAGTTAAAATGGTTTTCTCTAAGTCCTCTATCTTTAGTATATATTCAGCTCTTTTAAAATCAACTTTTAAGATATTTAAGAACTCAAGATCAGATCTCATTTCTAAGTTATAGGACCTGTATCTATTTAATTTAGCAATACATTCAGGAGTACAAAGATGTTCCAATACCTTGGCTTCATCATGGTCTGCCATGAGTGCTTGGTTTGGAGAAGCATCTTCCACCTGAAAGCTCCAGTCAAAGCCTTCTTCTTTAATAGTAACTGCAGCTTGCTGCTTTGGCTTCTCATTCTGGGGAGCTCTATCAGTGTAGTTTGGTCTGGCTTGTGTTTGGCCACCACTTGTCCTTGGTGCCTTACACTCCCTTGCAAAGTGTCCCATCTGGTTACAGTTGTAACACTTTACTTTGCTTTTATCCAGCCCAAACTTTCCATTGGCTGCATTGCTTGGAAACTTCCTCCATGTTCTCTTGTAGAACTTCTTGGCCCTGTGAGTGAGAAGAGCCATCTGCTGAACTATCTCCGTTTACTCCAGATCATCTGGATGGATACAGTCCAAGTCTCAAGGGTGAAGAGAAAGTTGCATGTGGTTTCATCAGCAAAGACAAAAGCATGAGAGAAACTTGTCTCTTGGAAAGGACTTCCTTGAGTGTAGCTTTCTCTTGGAGTGATGAAAGGACCCTTTTGTGAGTTGTCAGAGTAGCATATAAGATGATGTTGTGGTTCAATGCTTTCCCTTTCAACCACATGGAGGGCTGAACTCAGTTGATTGCTGGAGTTACCAGATGAGTTTTGCATGTTCATCTCCATCTGGTATCCACTGAGAATACCATACAACTTTGTAAGAGTAAGAGTCTTAAGGTTCTCAGTCCTCTTGATAACAACACAATAATGTGTCCATTGTCTAGGAAGAGAGGACATGAACTTCCTTACAATGTCCATGTTCTTAATAGTTACTCCAACATCCATTAGAGTATCCACAATCTCAACATACCTGAAGTATTGTTGAGTCATGGTTTCACCTACCTTGAAGGTGAAGTTTTCAAACTGCTGCTTCAAGAGATCCTTCTTGTTCTCATTTGCTTCATTGGACCCCTCACACATAAGCTTTAATGTTTTGCATAGTTGCTTGGCAGATTTACACTTCTTGAAGCCTCTGTAGATGGAGTTTGGAAGAGCAGTTTGAAGGGTTGTCATGGCTTTTTGATCAATCTTTATTCTTTTTCTGTCTTCTTCAGAATAATCAGCCACAACCTTTGGAATCATACCACCAGCAGTAGCAGAAGTGGTGCTTGGTATGTAAGGTCCTTGAACAACAGAGTCCTACATCCTGGAGTCTTGAGACTTGATGAAACCTTCCATTCTTTGACATCAAGTATCAAAGTCTTCAAGAGTGATCAGTGGAGACTTTATCATAGTTCTAGTTTCCATATCAGCTTTAGTAATAGCTGCCATTTAAGTTGTTAAAAATTTTGTGTGTGTGAGGGATCTTAAGATGGTGAGATCTTATATCAAGAGCCTGGAATGCTCTGATACCAAATGTAGGACCATTAGAAGGTATGCACTTACAACACAACAACATAATGAGGAGAGTTCTTTAAAACACTTAACAGATCAAATAGGGAACTCGTGACTTTTATACGAAAGATGCTAAGAACACAAGTAAATATGTGAGACAGAACAAGATAGCAAACAACCACAAGTGTATTGTTTTCAAGAATGTTGTATATTGCTTCTCAAGTTCTTTTACAAATGTTACAAAGCATAGATTGAAAGTTACAATTACTTGAGATACTTTATACTACATCCTGCAGCCGGCAATACTTTGAACGCCAGCTGGATACATAAGACTAGACAACTACAAAATCAAATGTAGAGTCAAAAGGCAGATTCTCTTTTGACTAGTGACTATGACATGCAATAGCTCACATCCTAATATATTACAAAAAGGATAAAAGTACATAAAGTAGAAAGCTCAGACTCAAGACCTCAATGTACAGTTACCAAAAGCATGGACCTTTTCACCACTTCATGTAAGTTGGAGACTAATCAAAGTTGCAGCGGAAAGGTGGTCCAGCTTTATGTTAAAGTACATCAGATCAAAGCATGTTCATAAAAGTCTTCGGAAGAAATCTGTCTTCACTCTTTGGCTTCGGAAGACTTTGTCTTTGAAGCTTCGGTTTACACTTAGAATATTTTCTAGTGCAAGGTGTAAAACTTCCGAAGCATATCTACTTATGTGCTTTAGTGCATGCATGCAGAGAGACTTTGGATGTTTTGGCTGCATCAGACTTATAGGAATCCTTACAGAATGAACCAGTATTCTATGCCACAGTTGAGATTCATCTTCTGAGGACTTAGAAATCAGACAAGTTTCATTGCTTGTGATAGAGGTGTTATTCATATCCAAGACATATGTGTTTCCTTTTCTTGATGCTTTAAGAAGGAACCAATCTTCTGGAATATGAAAACCTGGCTTAAGAATGTAAAAGTAAGTGTTATCAAATAAATTGGTATAGTTTTGATCACAGATTTGAGAGACCCTCAGTATATTGTATTGTAAATTTTCACATTAATTTACTTAAACTTGAGTACATCATTTGTTACCATCCCTTCACCAACAATTTTACCTCCCTTTTTATCCCCACCAAATGCCACATATGAAGCATTTTTGTGTTTGAAATCATGGAGTAAAGAACAGTTCCCTGAAGTGACATGGAACCCCCGAATATGTTCGAAGATCTCGAAATGATCTTCCAGTTCCGGGGAGAATTCGCAAAACTCCATTTCCATCAAGATCATATGCCTAGAACAACCACTGTTAACATACCACTTGTTGTCAGTCCTACATGTTTGTTCCTGCATAAATAATGAAATCAGTTAGAATATGGAACCCAAGCCTTAATGATCTTCGGCTTACCACTTGTGTCTAAAATTTTTACACCCTCATGAATAAGTCTTGATGTTTCTGGTTTGATTATAGACTCAGTTGATTCATTATGATTTGTTGGTGGTGAGAATGATTCTGTTAAAGATAGGCTTAAACCACTTGGTTCTTGTTTCATAAAAACTTCTTCTTTCATCTTTTCTTTGTATGTCTTATGCTTAGAGTTTGATCATGAACCTTGATTGAAGAAGGTTTCACCATCCTTTGCTTTTGATTGTGAATTTTGAGTACCCTTCTCAAAATGATCAAAGAAGGTGTCATCAGCATGGGATGTCTTCTCCTTCAACTCTACCTTCTTTTGAGGTGTTTTGAGTTAAGGTTGTTGTCTCTCTTTTTTCTTTAGTGATTTACATTAGCAGATGGTTGCTTCTTTGATTCTGGCATCTTTTGCTTTTGCTGTTGCTTCTTGATCTTTGAATCTTCTTGACTATCACTTGATTATGTGTCTGATTCAACCTTCTCAGATTGTTATTTCTTTGTGCTCTTTGTTTTGTTCTTTTTGTTGAAATAACATTCCTGAGTAGAATGGTTATTTTTGTTACAAATAGCACAATGTTTGTTGAAATAACAATCAGAAGTCATGTAATTGTTCATATTGTAGATGGAACAATAACTATTGAAGTAGCATTCTTCAGTGTTGTGATTATGCATATCACACCACTTGCAATATTTCTCCTCTTATTCATTTTCATGCTCAATCACCTTCTTCCTCTTTGTCTTCTTTTCTTCCAATTCCTTTTCAAACTTAGCAGTTGATGAATCATTGTTCTTCCCTGACATAATGTCAAAGGGTTCTTGTTTAACAGCAGATGATTTTTGTTGATTAGGATTCACAGCTTTCTGTTGTTTTGCTTTCTTCTTGATGTTTGATTCAGCTGATTTTTGCTTCCGTAGATCTTCTACGGATGTTGACAGATCAACATGTTTCTTCTTCCATAGATGTTCTACTGAAGCTGTTGTCGTTTTCTTTTCTGCGGAAGTGGTTTTAACTTCTTCCATAGATTTGACATTTGGTCCAAATTCAGTTGTTATTGATGATGATTTTTAAAGTTTGTTAAGTTCATGAAGACCTTCATTTAGCTAAGCTATCCTCTTGTAAATTGTCTTCAGCATGTTTCTTTGCTTTAGAGGATAAGGTAGCTTGATTTCTTCAAGAACTTTAGGCATGATGGGTTCAAATGATACATACTTTCCCTTACCCAAACCATCAACATTCTGCTCATCATGTTCATAAGATTCATCCAAATCATCACACTCATCATAGTCAACATCTGAGTCATTTTGTTTTAAAAGTTCTGATTCAGAAGACTTAGTTTCACTCACCTCAGTATCATTACCATTTACCAGTTGATTAATTTCAGATTTTGGTTTAATTTTGGTGCTTGGCACAAAAAGGTTTGATCGACTGTTAGTCATAGATTCAGGTAAAGGTGTATAGTTATCATTCAATGGGGTGCAATAGCATTAAATCCCAACTCATACATGTTCTTTGATTCAATATGAGAATTTAACAGTTTCTCATATTGTTGAGATGATAATTGAAACTTCTGAAGTTTCACTTCAGTAGATGCATGATCAGACATGGATTTTGTTAAAGAGGTGGTCAGATGCTCAACTTGGGCTTTTAAATTATAATTTTCAGAAACAAGTTTATCTAATTCTTTTTGCAAAAAGGTGATTTTAATATGATATAATATATGCTCTCTTACATGAGATTCATTCAAAACTATTGTTTCTTTTACTTTGTTAGCCAGTTGTTGAGCATGGACTCTGTATCTGTTGGACCAAAAGAACCAATGAGCCTGATCAGAAAAACCTCTAAGTCCCACAGACATTACAACTGCTGAAGAAGATCACAACAACTGAAGACATCAGCTGATTACAAAGGTCTGAAGACAAAGTCTGAAAGCAAAGAACTGAAGACAAAGTCTGAAAGCAAAGAACTGAAGACAAAGTCTGAAGATGAAGTGCTGAAGACAAAGACTGAAGACCAGAGTGATCAGCAGTTGTCACAACAGCTGAAGTTGTTAACTTCAGTAGTTGTGATGGTTTTACTTTTCAGTACTTGTAATTTTATATTTCAGTAGTTTCTTGTTTCAGTAGTTGTTAGTCAGTAGTTTCATGTAATTGTACTTAGCATTCTCTGAGATGTAATCAGTTGTTGAGAACATCTCAGCAGTTTGCATATTTCAGTTGTTTTGTAAATTCTGTTAGATGTCACTGTCAAGCGACATCAGCAGACGTCACATTCCTCTATATAAGGGATGTTGACCTAGTTGTATTCTAACCGAAGCATTACGCGTGAATGAAAACATTCCTTTAACAGAAATATTCTCTCTATAATTGTGATTGAGTGTTTTACATATTTACTACTTTTCTTGCTTGAATTCGATCTTAATCCGTGATATTCCGCTGCATAATTCAAATCTAATTGATCTGATCCTATCAAATGGTATCAGAGCAGGTTAATCATTGATCGATCTAACAATTGATCATTGAAACTGTTCTTTTGATAGCAAAGGTTGATCGAATTAGTATTTTTGCAAGAATTGATTATAGAGATTGATTTTCTGTGCTCCGGTTAATTAATTGAGATTTCAATTGTGTTTTCTAAGTGTGTTGTTGAGTTTTCAAACTAGACCGATTTTAATCTCATTGGATTCAATTGAATTAGTGAAAATGACTACTTCAATGAATGATCCTCACAATACTGGCTCCTCAACTAAGCCTCCAATGCTTGTTAGGAGTGAGTATAACATATGGCAACGCCGAATGCTCCATCACCTGTCTGTTAACAGTTCAGGTTGTTGAAAGTCTGTGGTTCATGGACCATACAAGCCTATGGTGAGTAATCCTGAAACCAATGAGATGGTTCCTAAAAAGAAGGAACAATATTCTGATGAGGATTTAAAACTGTTTGAGATTGATGCTAAAGCCCATGGAATTCTGGCCATGGCACTGCCTAATGAAATCTATTCTGGGCTCATGCATCATGAAACTGCTTATGATCTCTGGGTTGCTCTGAAGGAACAATTTGGAGGAACTGATGAGGTCTTAGCAAACAACAGAGAAATCCTTGCCCAGCAATATGAGACATTCTCTCATAGGAAGGGTGAGACACTGACTCAACAGTTTGAGCGGTTTTCATGTTTAATTTCTGAGTTTAAAATGGTTCAACATGAATACACAAACAGCCAGATGAATAACAGATTCCTCAGATCCCTGCCTGAGAGATGGGACACTTACACCATTGTCCTACGCTCTAGTGCAAATCTGGATACTCTATCTCTCACCCAACTTCATGGGAAACTCTTAACATTTGAGAGAGAGATAGAACAGAAAAGGAAACTATCTTCATCTGGAAAGCTCACTGATGACTTTGTACCAGGCAATACTGCTCTGGTTGGTCATGAGTCTGAATATGCTTCATCTGAAAGTTCATATGATGAGCATATTGATTTCTCTTCAAACAGTGGAAATCATGCTTTTGTTGGAGTTGAGGGAAACTCAGGCTTTAATGTTGATAATTTGTGTTTTATGATGGATGATTTGAAAGGAATTGCTGATGATGATCTGGAAGAGATGGATATTCTAAGCCAAATGGCATTGATTAATATCAGATCTCAAAAGTTTTATAAGAGAACAGGTAGGAAATTTCCTGGTCTCTCTGGCAAAACCAAGGTTGGTTTTGACAAGAGTAAGTTGAGATGTCACAAGTGCCACAGACTTGGACATTTTGCTAGAGAGTGTAGATCATCTGGATCTAACTCATCTGCACCCTTTGTGACTTTTCCAAGTAATAATTCACAATCCAAAGGGCAACATCCTACCAGTTCTGATCATCATTCACAACATCAATCATATCCTGCATACTTTGTCCCTCAAAGCCCCATGCCATATCCTTATCCATGCTTTTACATGCCTTAGTCTGGTCAAGTTTCAGTACCAATGGCTCAACAACCACATGCTCTACCTGATCCTCAGCCATCTCAAACAAATCAGCAATCTCAACCTCAATCTCATCAGAGCTTTTTCACCCCTGAGGTTGTTGACTGGAGCAGCCTACCAGATGATGTCTCTGGTTATTCTGAGCAATTTGCTGGTGCTGGTCAACATGGTGGTGACAATCCTTTTGGAAACCTTGCTTTAGTGGCCCTGGAATCTACTGATGACAATCCTTCATCATCACAGGTACCACAGGTATCTTCTGAGGCTAAGGCCAAGTTATGTTCTGAATCATGCATAGCTGCTTTTGTTTCTATTAGGGAAGCAAATGTAGCTTTAATTAATCAAAATCTTGACCTAAAAATCTGAGTTTGAGTCTGTTTTAAAAGAGAAGGATGAGGAGATTTATAAACTTAAATGTCAAATTACTGATGAAAAAGCAAAGGTAGAGGTCATTCTAGAAAATCACAAGAATCTCAAGGAAACACTTGCAGCTACCCAAGTTGATTGTGAACGATGGGTAACATCCTGCAAGGGATTTGAAATGCTTCTCAGTAAGCAAACTGCTTCCAATGTGAAGTTTGGGATTGGGTATAATCATACCATACCTCCCACAGATTTTACTCCCAAGTTAGAAGTACAATCTAAGTTTGTGTCTTTTCAAAAGAAGGATGTAGTGAATAACAAGAACAAATCATCTACAAGTACTGATGTGTCAACTGAGTTGAAAACTCTGTCAACAAATCAGACACAACTTGTGATGATGGTTCAACATCTATTGGGGAGAGTTAACCAATTAGATGTTTCTGTGATTAAACCACTGAAAAGGATACCTAAGCCAAAATCCAAGGAATCCTTTTCAGCATCATCTACATCTTCAAAAGCTGTTAATCATGCACAACCTGTTAGTTTAACATCTATTGATGAAAACAGACCCAAAACTAAAAAGGTTTGGGTCTCAAAGGCTAACTAATGTTTGTGATAAATGCAGGGTTCTTCATCATGCCAAAGAAGCATCTGGTATGTGGACAGTGGAGGATCCATGCACATGACAGGGAGCAGCTCACTTCTTCATGACTATTCCCAAAGGAAGAAGGATTTGTTTCTGTTGGAAATGATGCCAAGGGTTACATCATTGGGAAGGGTTTTGTCTCAAATGGAGAGATAAGATTTGATGATGTTAACCATGTGGAGAACCTTAAATATAATCTTTTGAGTGTCAGTCAAATGTGTGATAAAGGGCATGTTGCACTTTTCACAAGTCAAAACTGTCGGATTCTGTCTTCCACAGTTTTGCACAAGATTGACAAAATATTGGATGAGTATACTCTCCTGAAGGCCAACAGGATTGGAAGAGTATATGCTTTAGATCTATCAAAGAAAATTGATCTAAAAGGCCATCCATGTTTGTTCTCCAAAGCCTCTCCTCAAGAATTTGAACTATGGCATAGAAGGCTGGGTCATGTGAATTTCAAGAACATGAATCAGCTCATTCATCATGGTTTAGTGAGAGGCTTGCCATTGAAGGAGTTCAAGTGTGATGATACCTGCCCAGCTTGCTTAAAAGGAAAGCAACACAAAGCTTCATTCCCTTCTATAGAAGAACCTAAGTCCACAGCCTGCTTGCAATTACTGCACATGGATCTTTTTGGTCCTGTGAGAGTAATGAGCATGGCAAAGAAAAAGTACTGTCTGGTAATTGTGGATGATTACTCAAGATTTGTATGGACTTTCTTCTTGCACTCTAAGGATGAGGCTGCTCAAAGTATCATCTATTTTGTGTTACATGTAGAGAAGCAGCATTCACTTCCAGTTAAGTGTGTGAGAAGTGATAATGGGACAGAGTTTAGGAATCACACTCTTGATGAATTCTATTTGTCTAAGGGAATCAAAAGACAATATAGTATTCAAAGAACTCCAGAGCAAAATGGAGTGGTGGAGAGAAAGAACAGGACCCTGATTGAAGCTGCAAGGACAATGTTGGCTGACTCTGGTTTGCCACTAACTTTTGGGCTGAAGCTGTCAATACAGCTTGCTATGTTCAGAATAGAGTATTAGTGAATCAGAGGTTGATGAAGACTCCTTATGAGCTCTTACATCATTTGGCTCCTTTGATTTCATTCTTTAGAGCTTTTGGGTGTCCATGTTATATTCTTAACACAAAGAGTATCCTTCAGAAGTTTGATTCCAAGGTGGATGCAGGGTATTTTATTGGGTATTCATCTACTTGCAAGGCATACAGAGTTTTCAACTGTAGAACAAAAATTGTTGAAGAGACTTTGCATGTCAAGTTTAATGAATCCCCAAAAGACAAGATTCCTCAAAACCCTGTTGAGATGTTTGACTTGGACATACTTGCAATATGTTCCATATCAGTCTCCACCTGTTGTGATCTCTGAAGTTCCATCCTCTCCAACTGAAGATACAAATGCAAGTTGTAGTGATCATCTGCCTGCTTCTACTACACTTGATGTTCCTATAGCCTCAGCAGCTCCATCCACAACAAATGCTGATGAAATCTCTGAATCCTCTACTTCATTTGAACTGCCATCTTAGTCTAGGTTTCAAGAGTCTACATCAACATCTGTTGCTGCTGAATCTTCTACAAACACTTGCACATATATCATTGCATATCAAGAATTGAAGAATCATCCCATGTCCCAGATCATTGGTGACATAAATGCTGGTGTTTCAACAAGAAATCAATTGTCCAATTTTTGTCTCTATGCTCTCTTCATCAGTCAGCAAGAGCCAAAGAACTATCATGTTGCCTTAAGGGACAATGGATGGGTTGAAGCCATGCAGCTTGAGCTTCTTAATTTCAAAAACAGCAAGTGTGGGAACTGGTTCCTCTACCCCCAAGGTAAGTGTGCAATAGGCACTAAATGGGTGTTTAGGAATAAAACTGATGAAAAAGGCCAAATTGTCAAGAACAAGACCAGACTGGTTGTACAGGGGTTTTCACAAGAAGAAGGTATTGATTATGATGAAACTTTTGCCCCTGTAGCTAGACTGGAGGCAATTCAATTGTTTTTAGCTTATGCTGCTTTTCATAACTTTAAAGTTTTTCAAATGGATGTCAAAAGTGTATTTTTATATGGTAAAATAAAAGAAGAAGTTTATGTGTGTCAACCACCAGGTTTTGAAGATCATAAACACCCTGATTGGGTGTATAAGCTTGATAAGGCTCTTTATGGGTTGAAACAAGCACCCAGAGCCTGGTATGAAACATTATCTAACTTTCTTCTTCAAAATAACTTCACTAGAGGCTCCATAGATAAAACTTTGTTCATAAAGAAAGCTGGCATGCATAAGCTCCTTGTTCAAATTTATGTTGATGATATTATTTTTGCATCATCTGATCCACAGTTGTGTGATGCATTCACAAAATTGATGCAACAAAAGTTTGAAATGAGTGCAATGGGAGAATTACAGTTCTTTCTGGGTTTACAAATCAAACAACTGACTGATGGAACTTTCATTCATCAGTCAAAATACACAAAAGATTTGTTAACCAAGTTTGATCTTCAAAACTGTAAAACCTGTTCTACTCCCATGTGCAGCAACACACAACTGGATGCTGATCAAAAAGGTAAAGCAGTTGATGAAACTCTTTACAGATGTATGATTGGTTCCTTGATGTACCTAACAACTTCTAGACCAGATATTATGTTTGCAACTTGTGTCTGTGCTAGATTTCAGGCTGCTTCTAAGGACTCCCATATGATTGCAGTCAAGAGGATCTTTAGATATTTGCAGGGAACTAAATCTCTAGGACTATGGTATTCCACTGGGCACTCTTGTAAATTGGTTGCTTTTTCTGATAGTGACTATGCAGGGTGTAAGTTAACCAGAAAATCAACTTCTGGTGGATGCCAATTTCTAGGCAACTGTTTGGTCTCTTGGCAGAGTAAGAAACAAACATCAGTTGCTACATCAACAGCTGAAGCAGAGTACATTGCAGCTGCAAGCTGTACATCTCAGGTACTTTGGCTTCAAAATCAGTTATTGGATTATGACATTACAGAGACTAAGACTCCATTATTAATGGATAGTTCTTCAGCTCTTTGTATTGTTAAGAATCCTGTCCAGCATTCTAGGACCAAACATATTGAGATCAGACATCATTTCATTAGGGATTGCTATGAAAAAGGTCTGATTGATCCAAAGTTTGTGCCTAGTGCTGATGAGCTTGCAGATATATTTACTAAGCCTTTGGATAGTGCAACCTTTCATAATCTTGTACTCAGGCTTGGTATGCTGCAACTAGAATAATTTGACAACTACTGATGCTCTTAGTTCATAAATACTGATGAGCATTAGTATACTTTTGTCAAAAATAAGTGCTGATAAGTCATTTTATCTTCAGTAGTTTTACAACTACTGAAGACTTAATTACTTAAAAGTACTGAAGTACCTTATTTGTTTGAAAATACTGATGTAGTTCAAACTACTGATGTCTTTTGTAATAAATAAGTACTGATGACTAATGAAACATCTGAAAATCAGATGATCTGATGAGTAAGTGTCAAGGTCATTGAAACAGCTGAACTTTGTGAATTGACGACAACTACTGTTTCTTTCCAATCAACTGAAGCCAAAACCAAGTCTTCAGTAGTTTAACAACTACTGATGACCAACACCAAGTCTTTAGTTGTTTACAACATCTGAAAGTTAAAACCATGTCTTCAGTTGTTTTCTAACACCTGATGACTAACACCAACACTTTCAGTTGTTTTCCCTCAGCCGTTTCATAACCTATATATACCTAACCCTAACTTCAACCTTTTCATAACCCACTTTCCAAATGTTCATCTTCCATTAATGGCGACCATGCAAATCAAACCTCGACACAACTGTGTTGCTCATCTTACCAAATCACCTTTCTGGAACAAGTTTGATGTTGCTCTCGACTTGATGATTGATTCCCAATACCGCACAGCCTTTCTCCTCAATCCAACCATCTACCCCGATACCCTGTGTCAATTCTGGACAAACGTAACCGTTCATACTGCTGAGAATGATGCCACCATCACTCTCCAGTCTTTTGTTAACCAGAAACGGGTGATCATCACTCCTGAGATCATTCGTCAAACCCTTGACCTGAATGATGCCACCTATCCCACCAAGTACCCAAAAGGCACCATTGATCTTTCTTTTGCTAATCATGGTTATGAAGGTGACCTAAGTGCTACTACCATCCTGAAGAAGCACTTCCATGATGCAGAGCGACTTATATTTCACATGATCAATGTCTGCCTTGCTCCCAAAACATCCTCTTGGGATCAAATGTCATCCAGATGGCAACAGGTATTATATTCTATCCTTGAACATCAAAATCTAAATTTTTCTGATATTATCTTTTTGGAACTTAAAGATTTGGCATTGAAACCTGTGGCAAATAGATGGATATTATATCCAAGGTTTCTTATGGCAATCATTTTAAACCAATTAAAATCTGATGGCCTTGTTGGCCTTGGTGTCCCTGCTCTGCTGGTTTTGCCAGAGGTATACTCTAGGCACAACTCAAACCCACAACTTAAAGAGGCTGCCAAACTGCTCAAACCCAAGCAGAGGGAACCCACAGCCTCCACCTCCGAATCTAAAGTCCCCTCCAAACCCAAACCAAAGAAAACCAAAAAGGCTACTCAGGGAGTTGAGTCCCCTGATGATGCCCCTGTAGCACAAACACAGGATGAGACTACAAGCCTTAATCCCCTTGTAGTTTCAATGACTCCACCAGCTGAAACCGCTCAGGTATCCTCTCAACAGGATCCTGATGCAACCAATATTAGGGAAACCACATTGCTGGAATCTATCTCACTTGAGAAGATTGCCATTGAAGAGCACCACTCTCCCCAGGTGCAAACCTTTTCACCCCCATCTCCCACTGATACCACCCCTACAAGCCCAACTGCAGTCATTGCACAAGTGCTGACTCAGCTACATTCCTCTACTCCTCCCCAGAAACCTGTTACTACTGGGAAAACCTCAACAGCTGAGGGAGAGGATCAAAATGTAGTTGATAACCAACAGCATAGGGATTCTAAAGTTCAGTCTCCTAGTGTAGATGTGGAGACTAGAACATCTGGTGAGGCTACCTCTTCCCCTGTTTCAGCACATGAACAGGATGAAGCAGGTATCAGCTCTAAGACCTCACCAGAGGCAACTGTCAATGAAGGACATGCTCCTGAGGCAGGAAGTCCCCAGTTCCAAGACAAAGGGGCACATGTGAACACTGATTTACACTCAGCACATGTTCATCCTGATTCACTCAGGAGGTCAGCTGATTCAGTTTATACTGATGATGACCTGGGCTTTTTCTTTGAAGTCTTAGCCCAAAATACTATTCTTGAGGCTGAGGTTTGTAGATTAAAAGATCTGCTTCCCATCATGCCTCAGGAATCAAGACCATCTGCCCCAATAAACCCACAGATGGCAGCTTCTGTTGAAGCTTCACCAAACACTGAGCCACTCAAATCAAACAAACCACCAGCCTCTGGCTCAGGCACCATTTCTCAGGGAGAGAACCCCTCTGAGCAAATGGTTGCTTCTTTCACATCTTCCTTACCTCTCATCACCCCAATCATCACATCTATTGTTCATAAAACCATTGATGAGAGGCTCTCCTCAGATATTAAATCCCTTGTGACTGATGCTGTGTCCAAGCACCTTTCTGACATTCAAACCCCTGAACCCAATGCAACCAAAAAGGGGGAGTCTAAGTCAGTAAAGGATGATAAAAGGAAAAGAGCTGAAAAGGAAGAAGCTAAGGAAGAGAATAAAGGCAAAGAGATCATCACCTACAAAAGAAAGAAAAGTATTGGTGAACAAACTGAAGATGAGAAGAGGTTAGATGAGATGATCAAAGAAGCTGATGACCAACATAGCAGATCCATGGACAGGATCATTGATCAGCTCTTTAGGCAAGGATTTGATACTGCCAAACTTGACTCAGAGATCAGGAGACTTGAGATTCAAGAAATTGAGGATCGATGGGCAAGTTGCAATAAAGAAGAAAGGGAGAGATTAGAGGCTATGATTAGATTTTTCTCTAAACATTTGGGAAGACCTATCATTGAGATTAAGTCATGGTCCAGAGATAGCATCTTGGAGATAACTACCAAAATATGCTCATCTGAAAGCTTCAACAAAGGCTTAATCATTGAAGCTCTGGATGAAGCTGGTGCTGGGAAGAGAACTGATATGGCCAAGTTATCCAAAGCCACCCTCACCAACAAAATGATAGAGCAGCCCTTAAAATCTCCCTTACCAAAACAATCTTCCAAGCCAACCTCACAACCAAAACAGCCAATCTCAAAACCTTCAAAACAACCAACCTCTCAACCTCCAAAACAATCAACCTCACAACCATCTAAACCAATCCCTTCACCCAAGAAACCCATCCAAGATTCCACCAGTGAAGCACCCAAAAGAAAAAGAAGGTTGCTGAGGATGGAAGAAGAAGAGGATGAGGATGAAGAAGACAATCTGCCAATATCTGCTGTTCTTGAAAAGAAGAAACTGAAGCCTAGGAGTCAATCACAAGCAATAACTCCTGAAACTCAAAGGTAGACAGTTAAGGTCAAAATTGAAGAAGAAGAACAGCAGAAACAACATGATGAGCAGTTTCTTAGAATGGTTGACAAGGACTTCCCTCAGTCCTCATCCATTCAAGCTATGAAGATTCAAGCTCAGAGGCTGTACACTCTCAGACATACTTTTCAACATCAAAAAGAAAGAGTGAGGATTTGGCCAGATTCTAGGGTAAGTTCTAGAATTCACAAGAAAAACTTACCAAGTAGATATCATGGCCAAGTAAGAAAGACTTTGAATGCTGCAATCATGTTGGCCATGGTAGTCTCACCCTGGGAAATCATTGAAGAATTCAAGAGAGCTCACACATCCAAATCAACCCCTATGTCTATTCTTGAGAACAAAATGATCAAGAAGGGGTTGTTGTACAAAAGACTTCAAGGTCTTCAAAAGAGTGAACTCCAGTTGTTGCTTGAAGGCTCTCATCCAGATGAATTCGCATATAGAGAGATAACAACTGTTGAGTTGAAGAATGGGAAGACAGTGAGATATCTGTCTGAATACTATTGACCTGAGTTCTTCTTTGAGGGAGAAGCAGAAGAACTCACTAAGGAGGAACAAGTTGTTCTCCTTGAGGCCTATGCAAGGGAGTCTTTCAGACTCATCAATGGGAAATAGGTTTCATGGTTAGGACAAGACTCTGTGTCCAATTTCCCCAAGACAGAGTTCCCTTCCATACTTAGCCAATCAAATGATTAGAAATCTTTTCCCTGCCTATGCTTATTTGTCTACCTCTGAAGCTGATCAAGAAGTAATTTTGCCAAAGAATAAGTGGGATCTTCAATAAAGTTAGAGGTTTTGGCTGCATTGGTTCAGGGGGAGTTTGTTGGACCAAAAGAACCAATGAGCCTGATCAGAAAAACCTCTAAGTCCTACAGACATTACAACTGCTGAAGAAGATCACAACAGCTGAAGACATCAGCTGATTACAAAGGTCTGAAGACAAAGTCTGAAAGCAAAGAACTGAAGACAAAGTCTGAAAGCAAAGAACTGAAGACAAAGTCTGAAGATGAAGTGCTGAAGACAAAGACTGAAGACCAGAGTGATCAGCAGTTGTCACAACAGCTGAAGTTGTTAACTTCAGTAGTTGTGATGGTTTTACTTTTCAGTACTTGTAATTTTACATTTCAGTAGTTTATTGTTTCAGTAGTTGTTAGTCAGTAGTTTCATGTAATTGTACTTAGCATTCTCTGAGATGTAATCAGTTGTTGAGAACATCTCAGCAGTTTGCATATTTTAGTTGTAAAATTCTGTTAGATGTCACTGTCAAGTGACATCAGCAGACGTCACATTCCTCTATATAAGGGATGTTGACCTAGCTGTATTCTAACCGAAGCATTACGCGTGAATGAAAACATTCCTTTAACAGAAATATTCTCTCTATAATTGTGATTGAGTGTTTTACATATTTACTACTTTTCTTGCTTGAATTCGATCTTAATCCGTGATATTCCGCTGCATAATTCAAATCTAATTGATCCGATCCTATCAGTATCTCTCTACCTCTTCCACACATGTTGGTGAACACAATCTATCCCTTACCTCTCTAGCCATGTCACTTCAGTAGATGCATGATCAGACATGGATTTTGTTAAAGAGGTGGTCAGATGCTCAACTTGGGCTTTTAAATTATAATTTTCAAGTTTATCTAAATCTTTTTGCAAAAAGGTGATTTTAATTTGATATAATTTATGCTCTCTTACATGAGATTCATTCAAAACTATTGTTTCTTTTACTTTGTTAGCCAGTTTTTAAGCATGGACTCTGTATCTCTCTACCTCTTCCACACATGTTGAGGAACACAATTTGTCCCTTACCTCTCTAGTCATAGTTGGGACTTTTTTCTCCATGTTGGCCATCAAAGCTTGATTTTCTTCCAACACCTCCTTCTCATACATGCTCTAATCACATGTTCTATCTTGCAAAATGATCAAACCAGTTTCCTTGGATTTGCTAGGTCCTGCTGATGAACTTGTGGCTGGTGGGGATGAGGTTGTAAGTTGAGGTTGTTTGAAAGCTCTTTGACTTGCTGATTGTTGATGAGACTGATGTTGTTAAGACTAATGGTGTTGATTTTGTCTCATATCAGTGGATGATTGCTGATTACATTCCCTTGAGAAATGCCCATACAAATTACATTTGTAGCATCTCACCTTGGACTTATCAACACCAATCTTTGTTGTTCTTCCTACAATTACCAAGCCTTTGTTTCTTCTCAGATACATTTTGGCTCTGTAAGCAATCATGGTCGTTTGCCATTGTAGATCCATCTCTTCTAATACATCTAGATGTAGTTCCTCAAGATCTTGCTGACAAATGTGTGCAGGTGTTAATGTGCTACCCAGATAAGCTTGAAAGCTTGAACTGAATGCTGCAAAAGCGGCTTTTGTTCTTCTGAGTCTAGAACCATAGTAATTGGTTCTGTTTGATTGTTGTTTTTATTGGATGATGATGTTTTTTATTATGAGGTTGGCGAACTTTTTCTTTCATCATGTCTTTCTCTCTCCTTCTTTGATGAATTGCTTTGAGTGTTTGATTTCGATGGTCTTGAAGCATAGAAACCAACTTCTTCTTCTTCATCACTCAAATCACAAGAGCTTACATCATCATGATTTGAAATAAAAGCACTTCCAACACCTTTAGTTTCTTTGAACTGGTATGGAGCAATGGGTGCTTTCACACTCTTGTTTCTTGTTTTCTCATCCGGTTCAAGTGCTTCCACCTTAGCTACCAATGTATCTAGCCAAATGGCTTTAAGATCAAGGGTATTCTTGAACATGGATACTGTATGTGTCCAACTTTCAGGTAAAGTATGGAGCATCTTCTTGATTAACTCCTTATTGGTGTATTTCAACTCCAATATATTGTTGTTGAGGAATAGATCCTGTTTTGAAAAGCCTTTCAACTTATGCTAAACATCTGCTCTAAAACAGTTTATGAACTCTTTATAAATCTGGTTTAAAAGTTAAATAATGGTTTGGTGATGATTATGCTTGAAACATATCGATTACACATGTGTAAAAGGTGATTAACACCCTTTAAAAGCATCAATGGTGACTTGTATGTATAAATCCGTGAGTTGAAGTTTTTTTCAAGTGGTTTGATGATATTAAACATGTAAAATTCGTGACTTGGGGTAAACATTATGAAAGGTGTGGTAAAATAGTTTAAATGAGGTAAAACTAGGACCCGAAAAGTGGTAAAACTGGAAGATACTAGTAAAACTTAACAAATATTAAATTTTATAAGTTCCAGGCCCTAAAATATTTGTCTTAGTGTTAAACCAATTTTGGCGATTTATTGAGTTAAATTGTAACTTTTATGAATTTAATTAGCAAAATAGGCCTAAACCGTGAGATTTTGAAGAAAAAGTCTAAAAATTGTGTAACAAGTCTAAAACTATAGAAACCATGAAATTTCAGTACCTTAGAGACCCCAAGGTGTTAATTTGGTAAAAAGTTTGAAGAAAAATCATCCAAGAATGTTCGGTTTCGGGTAAAAATGAGTTTACAAACGATTTCTTACAAACCGAAGCTTTTGGCTATAATGACTAAAAAACCCATTTAAAACAGATTAAAAAGTTTATTATAAGTCTTTAAAAAGTAGTACATAAGTCTTATGGGTAAAAAATTTAAAAGATTTAAAACTAGACGTTAAATCGTTGGTTTAACCGTAACCGGTAACGAGTTATATGTATTTTAAATTCATCAATTGAAATAGTGAAAAGTTGAGTTGAAATAGGTCATTTATAACACTTAAAACTTCTGGAAAATTCTAAGGGCCATAATGGGTCTTGAAATGGTAGAAATCAAACTTTAGGGTAAAAACTGTAAATTGTGAAACTTGAGGGGCTAAAGAGTAATTCTGCAATTTCACCATAAATTGATCAATATAGGACTAATTACTTGTTAAACTTATCATCACCTTATCAAACTGATCCAAATCTTAAAAACGTGTCATTTACATAAAGAAAGTCAACTTACCTAAAAAGGAAACTTTTTAACGCAATTGTTAAAGAACCAAAGTTAGTTGAACTTTTAACCATAAATTAACCTGGTTACTCTTATAATGACCATAGATCTTTTATCTTATTACTTGAATCATGATGATAGGGTGCTAGGGATTTAATCTTTCTTTGCTCAAGAAATCGTTGACTTAACCCTAAGGTGAGTTCTAGTGTTTCCTTTTTACTACTATTTTGGGATGAAACATGCTATGCTCAAACTGAAATTATTTATGTTCTATTGTATGATTCTTGTATGTTGTGGTTAATATTGAACATGTTATTAGTTGTGTCACAATAATTAATTCTTGTGTGAACCGCTTGTTCTATATGGGTAGATCTACTTGGGGAATCCCCCACGCATAATGCCTTCCGTCATGACCCAATGACTTAATGGAAGGGCACCACACTGAGATCCTACGGGGTCGTTTGTGTCATGTGACAAGTTTTATAAGATACTAAGGTGGGTCATCCGTCATGTATGGTTCACTGTCTGAGGCTCAGTTATCCCTATGGGTTAACCGGTATTAACACAAATTTAGAAGAGGCTAGCCGAGACTGAGTGCAGGGTGATTGTGACCCCATAACAGTGATACTTATGATTTTAAAATTAACTTATGGATCTTTTGAGTCCTTTTGTTTTTAAACTTTAAGCACTTGAATTCACTAACTTTTTAGTTGACACAAAATCTCTTGAGTATGTTTTAGGTAATCTTTGATGGAAGCTGGGAATAGTTGGAGGAAACTCTTTGGACGACCTAGTTCTGTGACCACCATATGGCATTAATTAGTTGATTCTATCATTGGACAATTTGTTTAGATGTTTGTTAAACTTATGAGTTTACCTTAATTTGGATTAATTCTGTTATGACCCGGCTTTAACCATTGTAATTGGGTTGTTGGAACTTTAAATGTAATGCCATGTGATTTCTCTCCTTGTGTGCTCTTATGATGGTTAGTTTCCGCTACCATATATGTTGCTAGACTGTGACGTTCCACCCTACTTGGGCTCGGGGTGTGACATAAACAATATTTTTTCAATGAGTTTGCCAAAACGAGTGATTTTTTTCTTTTGTCATGTGCTTATGAGGTTGTTTGACCTCAAGTTATTTATCCAATATTGTATGTATAAGAGTACTTACATCAGATACCCAACATTCAATGTTCCCACGACCGGACCGGACTGGCAGGTCGAACCGATTCAACGGGGAACTGTGACTTTCCGTGGCCCGGTTATGCTATTTTGAGCCGTTTCTATAAGAAGCGGGCGGTTCTCGTGGTTTGTGGATGGCCTGGACGACCGAAGACCTCGAGCAGACTGAATCTTGGTGAATCTAACAAAGAAAAACAACGGGTCAATCTTCGGAGTAACCATCAGCTTTGTCCCATTATTGTTTGAATAGTTTTAAAGAAATTGTGGATGAAAATAAAGACGGGTAAAGAGAAATAAAACAAGAGAAAAACAAAACCTTTAACCCTTAAACCTGTGTTTAAGGAAAAGATACATATATGTTCTTCGTTAGATCTCTTTTTAAAGAGATATGATAACTAGAGAGAGAATTGAAGTAAAGAAACGAGTGTCTGAAATGTTAAAATAATTTCTACATACTCCCCAAAAAGTTATGTCATACAACTGCATTTCACTAACAATTTTGTTACACAAATTATGATTTATTTATCTCTTGGTATATAAGTCTAACTATACTAACATTATATTAGTATTAAATTATTTTTATTCCGGTTCTAAATACAGTCCAACCCAGCCCAATCGATTCAAACAATCCAACCAATAAATGAGCAAATCAACCAGTTTAATTTCGGATGCGATCCTGAAAACATCACAAGACACATGTTCCACTTGCAAGATTCTTGTAAATTTTTCTTGGCGTTGGCATCTCCAATCCCTTATCCTTCAAAATTTACGGCTAAGGGCATAAAAACTCATTTGCGCCTTTGCGGTGAAACACCGCATTACGAATTGTCGTTCTTTTCCCTTCCAAAATTTAGTCGACACCCACATCATCTCCATTCATCAATCTTCATTGCTTCATGCTGCTCATCATCTTGATTGAGACATGAAGTGATTCCTACTCTTCATCGATCGAGACATCAAGTGATAGCTACTCATCATCTTCATCGTTCCATCAAGTTCGACAGAAACCCTAGAAGCTATACATCGCTTCAACGCAGGTTCGACCAGTTCACTTCGATTCACTCAGTTTCTTTAATTGAAGTTTTGTAGATCTAGGTTTATGATAGCTATGTTGAAGTTACACCTGCATCGATTTTCTATAATAGTTTAATGTATTATTTGTTCGAATGAGTTCTAATTTTGGGTTAATTAGAACATTTGGATTGTGAAGTCTTGATAATCTCAGTGTTTCTGGTTTTGCGGTAATTAGAGCATTTAGTTCTTAAAATTATCATCTAGCATAATTGGTCTTCAAATGAGTAACTTTGTAGAACTTATGCAACAGACTCTCTATTGTCATCTCTCCCTTGAATTACAAGCACCCATTAATAGTTGGAACTACTGTTATTAACAGTAGAAATCTTGTGGGAGTATTGACCCTAGCATCCTTTTGGTGTTTTCTAAAGGAGTCACCAAATAGAACCATATATGATAGCCATAACACTCCACGCCGAACCGTTATGAATATGAAATCCATAGCCGTTGCATTTCAAACAAATAAGATTGTTAAAAACGGGCCAAATGAAACTAACGGGGCGGGCAAGCGGGTCAAACCCGTACCCTTGGATCCATTCTTGTGTCTCTTAGGATATTTGGAAACTGGATGACAAAGTCAGACCCACGTTCACCACCTCATTCAATTTTCATGCACTTTCTTTTATATTAATTATCATGTGTTAATGGTAGGTTATGTTTGTGTGCTTTGTTCACTTGTATTCTCAGCTATGAGAGTAGTACTTAATGGTTTTTGTTTAGTTTTTAGCTAGAACGTGGGATAGGATATAACTCCTTTATATGTACTGGAACTATGTTTAATGGTGTGGCGAATTTTTATGTTAAATTAGTTTTATCTCTTCTTTCTTGGAGGATAAACATTCCATTGCTATTTCGATCTTGGCATAATCGAGAGGTGTTCTCTGGAATCAAAACTTGAATTAGGTGGTGTTGCTGTATCCTAGTTTCTTGTTTTGAATCGCCTGACGAGTATACGAGTGGTGGCTTTCTGTATTCGTACTATCCGTCGTAACATCGTTATCTTCAATCCGACCGTTTTATTGAATCAAAAAGTCTCTGTATATCATTTGGTATCAGAGCCGAAGCGATTCGTTCCAACTCCCACGTGATTCATCCAATTTCAGTTTACAATTTTCACCATGGCTGTTGAGAGGAGAAGTTTAGAACAGCAGGTTAAAGAACTTCAAGATCAACTACGTGACCTGACTCTCGCCATGCACCAGCGGCAAGATTACAATCAAACCCCACCCCGTTACCGAAACAATGACGATGATGAAGATGGTTACTCCGACACCGGTGATTACAACCCTTATGGTCGCCGTAACCAAGATCGAAACCGCAACAGTGACATCAAAGTAGACATCCCGGAGTATGATGGTCGTTTGGATCCGGATGAGTTTGTAGAATGGCTGCGCACGGTTGAACGGGTCTTCGATTATAAGCAAACACCAGAGGAGAAGGTTAAGATTGTGGCATTAAAATTAAGGAAGTATGCCTCCACGTGGTGGGCAAACATTTGTTCGAAGCGTGAAAAACAAGGAAAAGACAAAGTACGATCTTGGAGTAAAATGAAGAAGTTATTGAAGTCAAAGTTTATGCCTGAGTATTACCTTCAAGAGAGCTTTTCTAAACTGCATTTTATCAAGAACCATTGAGGAGTATTCTCAAGAGTTTGAACACCTCATGAAGTGTGACATTAATGAGGACGACCCGCAAACGTTGGTTCGCTTTCTCGGTGGTATGGAACCAAAGATTGCTAACATTGTGGAGTTACAACCCTACTCCTCCTTGGCTGAAATGCGATTGTTGGCTCATAAAGTCGAGTCGCAACAAAAGGCACGTGATAAAATTGAGCCAATCAAAGTGAAAACAGCGGCCTCCACTCCTGCTCCAGTACCAACTTCCTCGTCACCGGTCTTAATCAAAGCTGTAGACGTACCTGAAGGATCAGGGACTGCAACCCGGAATGCCCGACGTTGTTTTCGATGTCAAGGATTAGGTCACATTGCTTCAGAATGTCCCAACAAAAGGGTTATTACTATTGCTGAATATGAAGTCGTAACAGGACCCAAGTTTGATGAAGAAATACTTCCACAGCCAACCAATTAAGAAGTAATGTTCGGCCCTGATGATGGGGACTGTTTGGTGCTATGACGAGCGCTAAACGGGAATGCAACTCATGAAGAACTCACTCAACGAGAGGCTTTGTTTCGTACTCGTTGTACCATACGAGACAAGGTGTGTTCACTGGTTGTTGACAGTGGGAGTTGCACCAACATTGCATCTCAATCTATGGTTGCTAAGTTAAGTCTACCCATTGATCTTCACCCTTCTCTATATCATATCAGTGGATGAATCAAGGGAAAGGTATTCATGTGACCAATCGAGTTCTACTATCATTTACTATTGGGCAGGAATACAAGGATGAAATTTGGTGTGACATACTTCCTATGGACGCATGTCACGTGTTGTTAGGTCGTCCTTGGCTATTTGATCGCCAAGTTGCTCACGACGGGTACAAAAATACCTACTCCTTTGACAAAGACGGGAGAAAGATAACGTTGCTTCCTATGTCCTACCGACCTGCCCCTGAACGTTGTACGTTGATTACTACTAATTATCTTCTGCAAATTAGGTTTGATAGGTCAAAAGCAACCCATACTAGTGTTGGTCGAGAGTTAGGAAAAGTTGATAAACCACCAACTATCCAATACCAAAATGTAGTCATGAAAGTTTATCAAGTTGCAGCTAATGACATGGACTACTACAACAACCAAGAATCTGGATTCAATGCTGATAATTCAAGTTTGAAGTCAAACTTCTTTGAAGGGGAGAATGATAGCCGTAACACTCCACGCCGAACTGTTATGAATATGAAATCCATAGCCGTTGCATTTCAAACAAATAAGATTGTTAAAAACGGGCCAAATGAAACTAACGGGGCGGGCGAGCGGGTTAAACCCGTACCCTTGATCCATTCATGTGTCTCTTAGGATATTTGGAAACTGGATGACAAAGTCAGACCCACGTTCACCACCTCATTTTCTTTTATATTAATTATCATGTGTTAATGGTAGGTTATGTTTGTGTGCTTTGTTCACTTGTATTCTCAGCTATGAGAGTAGTACTTAATGGTTTTCGTTTAGTTTTTAGCTAGAACGTGGGATAGGATAGAACTCCTTTATATGTACTGGAACTATGTTTAATGGTGTGGTGAATTTTTATGTTAAATTAGTTTTACCTCTTCTTTCTTGGAGGATAAACATTCCATTGCTATTTCAATCTTGGCATAATCGAGAGGTGTTCTTTGGAATCAAAACTTGAATTAGGTGGTGTTGCTGTATCCTAGTTTCCTGTTTTGAATCGCCCGACGAGTATACGAGTGGTGGCTTTATGTATCTCGTACTATCCGTCGTAACATCGTTATCTTCAATCCGACCGTTTTATTGAATCAAAAAATCTCCGTATATCAATATATGTTGATCTAGTATGGATAGAGAAAAAAGCGCACTATTAGAAATAGTAATAATATATATATAATATGTTGGAATAACCAATTGGATCAACCCGAAAATATATGCAAACACGTATGATTGAAATAACATTTTCGACTCTTTTAGTACATTATTGGACTTGACACCCACTTACAAAAACACTAATGACCCTTATTTATACTAAACAAACTTGTAGACTAAGTTACCCTACCTAATTTTAAATTAGAGTTAAGTTCCATTTTACTCCTTGAGGTTTGTTAAAAATAACCATTTTCCTCCAAAAGATTAAAAACATCAATTTACCTCCACAAGTTTCATAATTTGTTTCAATTTCAGTCCAAATTTTTATTTAGTTGTTTCAACTTAATCCAAAATAATAAAATTTTTGGAGTGAAATTGAAACAACATATGAACTTTTGGAGGTAAACTGATGTTTTTAATCTTTTGGAGGAAAATAGTTATTTTTGTCAAACCTTAGGGAGCAAAATTGAAATTAACTCTTTAAATTAAGAAACTACATCAAAACAGAATAAACTAATTAATCTAGCATATCAAAGTAAATCAGGTAATAAATCAGACTCAATAAACCAATTAACATAACCAACTAAATAGACCATCTTACTATTAGATAATGACAAGATCAAGGGTGTTAATTAGGTTTGTTTGTAATTAACAAGTGTCTTCCTCGCCAAGAAAAGAACGGATTAACAGGTGGTTAATTCTTTGGCAGAAGTAATCCGACAGGTGGTGGGGGAAACAAAACAACATGCTGGTAGGTTTTCGTTCAGATTTTTCAGTCGGAGGTCGATGAGCAGGAGGCTTAAACTATTCGGGAAGAAGTACAAGTCAAAGAAACAGGTTTTGATCCAAAGAAATTGTTGTCGAAAGCAAGGGTTCAATTCGAGAAGACTTTAGACATGTCCGAAGTGGAGGTCGGGTGTCTAGGAGAAGTCGAGTTGAGGAAGACTTTGGATAGGATCAAGGTGAAGGTCAGGGGTTCGTGAGAGGTCAATGAGATGTTGGTTTTAGCGAGATAAAAGTCACAAGAGGCTTCTCAAGCCTGGCTAAAAAAATTGCCAAAGAAGTGATTTATAAATTATAACTAATTAACTAAAGATTACTAATCTAATGAAACCCAAAGAATATTAAAACTAAGAATAGAGGAAACTAAGGAAACATTCAACAAATGAACTAAGGTATGAGAGATAATCGAATATGGAGAAGCAAACCACCTAGGCAAGGAATCCTATTGACTAACTTAACTAATCTAAGGAATAACTAATCATGTGACATCGGATCTTTAGCATATGACACCTAGAAATCACCAAGCTATGCAAAGCCTCTCATGGGTCTTACTAACACACCTAAATGTCGTGTGAAGCTCATGGGATAAAGGAACGGATCACCTCTCGGTCTCACCAAACCTAGAATGCTAAGGTATTCTAATGATGTACTCTCGGTCTCATATAACTCCTGTTGTTAATAGCAGCTATAACGACCACTATAATGCGTTATGTAGCATTGCGCCCTCCCTCGCTATTTGCAGATAGCGACTACATAGCGGAATTTTTTATTTTAATTTTTTTTGGTTAATATGGGATTTAGATTAATAGTAATAGAGTGTTTTAGTTATTTTTGGGGTGTTTGCTTAGATTTTCTACTACTTTATTGCTAAACATGCTTATTCATTAAGGTAAAACATTCTTACATATTATCCTACTTAATCGCTAAACACGAAATAACGGTTGCTATTTACCGCTATTCGCTACGTAGCATATAGGTGGCTTGTCGCTATTTACGGCTATTTGCTATTGACAACTAAGTTTATAACCTGAAATCACTTTAATCACTAATGAAAGGATAAACTCATGCTAGTGCAATCTAATCCTTAAAAGCAGTGATAAAAGGAGGAATCCAACGAAGTTTATCACCTCTCGGTTTCAATACTTGGTAGAACACCGATTCAACCAACAACCAAACCCTATTCCACGAAGCTATCTCTAGTCAATCGTCCTAATGATCATAAACACAAAGTAAACAATCTAGACATGCAAAACTAGTCAATACTAATACAAAATCAATCAAACTAATAATCATGGGAATAAGATAAGATCATCAATCACAAAAGCAATAGTCATAATCATTATAAATTAGTAAAGAACAAATTTTTTCAATATCATTCAAGGCATATAAATTAATTAAACCTTAAAAATAGTTAAATCTTGTCAATAATCATCCAAACCTAGGTGATAAAAATAAACTAGCCAATCATTATCGAGAACATAACAAATTCAGTCGCATTAGTAATCTGAAATCAAAAGAAAACAAAATATGAATGGCAAACTGAGCCAATTAACGCGAATACATGTTAACCGGATGATAGATCTTTACTTCAGGCTATGAGTTGTATTCGTTTAAGCTCTACTCCAAGAAGTCACCCCTTTGTCTCTTATTTAGTCTCCGATCAAAGTCTTGTGCGAGCTCTCTCTTTTTATTTTTTGTTTCTTGGTTGCTCATCGACTCATCTCTCAAGTTCTTGTGCGTATGAAAACCCCTCTTTTTCTGCCGTCAAATCTCATTGTTTTAATGTTACGATCCCTTAAATTTTATCTTGCACGGGCCTTTAAATTCCAACGGTGAGCTTTTAATTTTCTCGTGATCACGTGGGTTTACAATTTGACTTTGTGGGCATGCTTTGATTTAATTTCCATTGTTTGTTCTTTTGCAAAATCAATTCACTATTCAAATTAGAAAGATCATGTGGGCCTGCATTATGAAGTTCCACAAATAGTCAAATAAAAGAAGTGGTCTTATCTAAACTCAACCATAAATCCATATTACAATATTTACGTTCAAACACTCAATTCAATTTTATGTTAGAATCTATATACAATTTATCTTATATTTTGTTTCAAATTTATTTTCATTTAGATATAAAATTTTAATCACTAGTTAGTCTCAAGTTTAGTTAAAATATATCATTTTAACTCGTGATCTTTTAAAATCTTTAAAATTCAAATACGAATCAATTAGGAGTACTATTGAATAAAATGTAATAAAAAACTATTAAAGCGTAGGATAATATGTATACAATTTATGTATACTTTAGACCAAATCACAGGTTGTTAGGCTACATAATTTCTTAAGTATATATCTATTATGCCCATTGACTTTTTGTTTGTTTTTGCATATTAAGTGCTGGAATTTATGATGCTCTTTATTATGCTTAGATTATTTGTTTTATATTGTAAATTTTGTATCTGTTCCAGTTATTTTAGGTATTTACTAAAATTTGTTAAAATCAGGCCTTGTTATGACATTTTATTGTGTGCCTGGTGTAGTATTTCAAAGATTTTAAAGCTATTTGTGAATGCGATCATTTAGAATTTGACTAGTGGGCAGTGTTCAATAAAATTATACATCGACATCTACTCTGATCAATGTTGTACTGTCTCAATACATTGTCAGAATTCTCATGGTTACTTCTAGTGTTTTTCATACTGGTTATGTTTTCTGTTGATGCACTAATATGATTATCTGTAGGTTCGAGCAAGCATATCAGAATGTACATAAAGCAGGTAAATGCTTTAATTTCTTTACTGTTTTGTTTTCTTCGTGTCTTGAACTATCTCCATTCTTAGTACTTGTGTGTATCATTCTTATCATATTTAATCTGCGTATATGCTTGTACTGCAGGTCATAATCGAAGGGTTTAAGAGCTATAAAGAACAAGTTGCAACTGAAGATTTCAGTCCCAAAGTTAACTGTGTTGGTATGATATGCTTTCATGTTTTTCACTTTTTTGACCAATTTTATCTGCTTTCACTCTTTGGAGATTCTCTCTAGCAAACTTATATGTTATGTTCACTGTAACTTTTCCACTTTTGTTGTAACCTAAACAAAATTTAACCACAGTTGGTGCAAATGGATCTGGGAAATCAAACTTTTTTCATGGTGAGGTTCAATGGATTTTATTCATTTTTTCACTTTAGGTTGTTTATGTGAGGACTAATTCATTGGAAATTCCATCTCCACCTACTTGATTTATGTCTGCAGCAATTCGCTTTGTGATAAGTGACCTCTTTCATAACTTGCGCAATGAAGATAGACATGCCTTCCTTCACGTACGTGGTTATGCTTTTACGATCTATAAAGATTTCACATCAATTTGTCAGTGACATATTAAGGACCACTTTTTTATGCAAAAATGTTCAGGAAGGAGCTGGACACCAAGTTCTGTCAGCTTTTGTTGAGATCGTTTTTGATAATTCTGACAATCGCATCCCGGTAGTCATCCTCACCTGTTAGCAAGCATAGTCTTTTCTTTGTATGCATGTAAATCATCATTTGTTCTTTTTTTTTTGGTTTAAGGTTAACCTTGATATGTTAACAAGGTTCACAGTATCAATGTTGCTCACATGTGAAATAGAAATACAAACATACCTAGTATATCCCACACATAGTAATTACTATTTGTTAGGTCTGGGAGGGGTATGGTGGGAGCAAGCCCTTCCTTTTTTCTATCATAAAAAGAGGCTGCTTCCATTGAGACCCCCGATTGCCAACACATTTGAACATAAATGTGAAACATATATCATACAATATGATTGCATATTATAGGAAACATGCATAGGTAGAGCGGACAGTAACATGACCATCATGAGGTAGCATACACAGATCAGACATATCTATAGATAGCATACAAAGATATATAACACACATAGTGGTGCTATGTGGACATCATGAGGAATCATACATAGGTAGAGCAGACAATAAGATGACTATCATGAGGTAACATACTAACATACATAGATCGAACATATCCTAAGTTAGGATACAAGTAAATAGCATATAAAGATACAATACACACTGAGGCTAGGTTTGTCAGGATGTGTAAACAAGGCAATCCTAGGCTAAAAGAAACAAAGGACATAAACATCAGGGCTTGGAGAGAGGGAAATGATAATCAAGCATTCCAGGATAAATAGGATACAAATACATTAAACTATATCGATTGATGGGATTAAGAGATGAACCTTTTACTTTTGTGAGCGATTAATCATGATTCATGAAGCAATTATTATTTTCCAACAAAAGCTTGGTAGGGACAACTATCTTATCGTGTACATTCTACAATGAAAATCTATTTTTAGCTCCACAAAAAGTGGATAAAATTGCAGAAAACAGAAAATAAGATTTTCTTAGAAAATTCAACTTTGGAACTTTTTAGTTGTTGATAAAAACCCAAAAATCAAAAGGTAATCCTTACACAGTTTTAGGCATAAGCTGCTAACAACTATGGCTAGTAATATGTGAATTTTATATTATATTGCACAAATGTTTCTGTTAAATTGCTTACTGGTTCAGAAGTTAATACTATGTGCACTATTTTGGTTGTTTGCACCCTTGACAACTTGCTTTTTAGGGTAGCATAATCTCAAGTTTTAATCTTTCTCTTGTTTTCCTTTTCTCAAGCATTGCTAATGCAATATATTTCGTCTACATGTAGCGTGTTTTGTATTTAAATTGTGTTTCTGGTTTCTGAATCTTTTTCTACTATTTGAAGGTTGATAAAGAGGAGGTGCGCCTGCGGAGAACTATTGGTACTAAAAAAGATGAATATTTTTTGGATGGGAAGCATATAACGTGAGTACCATCTAATATTTAATTTATACACTTGTAGCTTTCCTCCATCTCTTAGTAAACTCTCTCATTACTCTATTAAGTGTTATGACAAAGAGGTAATGCATGATTGTAGGAAAACTGAAGTTATGAATCTATTGGAAAGTGCTGGGTTCTCTCGTTCCAACCCATATTATGTTGTGCAACAGGGGAAAGTATGACATCTCTTCCATCTTATTTTGATGGGCAAAGTATCAAACTATTATTAAATAATAATGCATTTATTGCAGATAGCATCCTTGACTTTGATGAAAGATGCGCAACGACTTGATCTACTAAAGGAAATTGGTGGTACTCGAGTTTATGAAGAGCGTCGTCGCGAAAGCCTGAAAATCATGCAAGAAACTGGCAAGTGATTGCTAAGTTAGTTGTTCTTGTACATCTTGGGACATTTTCTTATACTTTTTATAATATCAGGGAATAAGAGAAATCAAATAATTCAAGTCGTACAATACTTGGACGAGAGATTAAGAGAACTAGATGAAGAGAAAGCAGAGTTGAAGAAATATCAGCAGCTGGACAAGCAGAGAAAGTCTCTAGAGTACACCATTTATGATAAAGAAGTGAATGATGCACGTCGAGAATTGGCGGAGGTAATTTCTTGAATGTGTTTATATTGGTTATTTGGGTTTGTTTATCCAAGGACTGAGCAAAATGGATTTGCAGTTTTCTTGCATAATTAAGTTCCCAACTTTATATCTTTGCATGATTTTATCCCCTATTAAACTGAATGAAATGAGTACTTTGTAGCAAAGTTTAAGGACTTATTATGCAAAAACGTTTGTTTGATTAAATAAAATTGGATAATTATAACATGATGCCTTGTGTCATACGTCTCACTGAATGAGTGAATGCAGGTGGACGAGGAGCGAAATGCTATTTCTGAGGAATTAATTAGGAAGTATAATGCATCAGTAGATGAAGAAGAAGAGGTAAAGAAATTGGATAAGTTGTTTAAAGATCTCACAAGAGAGGTACAAGGTTTAAGTCGAGAAAAAGAGGCAATAGAGAAGCAGCACACAAAAGCTATTAAAAAGCACACAGAAGTTGAGCTTGATGTCACAGACCTTGAGGAGCGAATCATGATGAGTAGTAGAGCCAAGGTATCGCGTTTTTAAAAAAAGTATTACAGAAACATCTTCATTGTGTAAATGTGCAATGAAAACATAGTTACATTACAAAATCATCTTCAATCCAAGAATTAAATGTGGCAATTGTGCTTCCTTTACTTATGAATGGGTCGATTCTGAACTTTTTAGAAGACCAAGCCTTAAAGAAACGGGCTATATAAGTGAGTGGCGACTCTTGGAAACAAAAGAGGGTATGGCGTTATAGGTTGAAGGGTATGCATAAGGAGCTATTGTTACATGATAACAACTTCTTAAGAATGAATGAACATTTTTAAAGGGTATGCAGTTGTGTATTCTTCTTCTTTAAGTCTGCCCTTGAACGAATTAGAAGTCACACTAAAGTTTAATTTTTATGCATTAACCTTCCTAGTTATTTTATTCAAAGAATTAAATTATTACTGTAGGGTATGCATAAGTAGCCGTTCTTATATGACAAGAAATTCTTGTATTTTTAACATTAATAAAATTTTTAAACGGTATGAACTTATGTACTCTTCTTCTACTCTTTTTAACTCTACCCAGAATGGGTAAGTTGCACTAAGTTCAATTTTGATGCATTAACCTCCCAAGTTATCTTATTCAAAAAATTAAACTAGGACTGAAATAATTTAGTTTCTGCAGTCATATTTGATACTAATTTATAATCCTTAAAAATTATCTTGGGCAGATAGTGTGTTGGGTAGACCCTAACCATTTGATCATTAACAAAGTAACTTGTTTGACTCTCAAACCCAGCCAACCCATGCATTTCAAACCTTTATCAAGAATGTGGAAGGGCTTATGGATCAAATAAGTCTGATCCAGTCTTTTATCTAACCATTTATGCTGTAGGATGAAGCGGGAAAGCAGCTTGAGGTTCTACGGAGAGAAATCCAGGAATCCACAGCTGAGCTAAACAAAGTCAGGCCTTTGTATGATGATCAAGTTAAACAGGAAGAGGATATCACAAAAGGGTACTAATTTAGTATTTCAAACATCAAAAATGCTAAATATATTTATGTGCCAGTGTGCCACACGTATTAGAATGTTGCTTTCTGATTTTTTTCTTCCCGCTGCTGTAAAGCTTTTTCAAATCTGCTGAAGTTGACATACTTTTGTAATGAATACAGTGTGACACACGTATTAGAATGTTGCTTTCTGATTTTTTTCTTTCCACTGTTGTAAAGCTTTTTTATAGCTGAAGTTGACATACTTTTGTAATGGATACTTAGATTAATCAAACTTACTTAGTTCGTTTTCTTTTTAGTGTATCCACTTTAATTGTTACATAACGTGTTTGTGTTGAACCGCTTCTTTGATAGAATTATGCTTCGGGAAAAACAGCTGAGCATACTCTATCAGAAACAAGGGCGTGCAACCCAGTTTCGTTCAAAAGCTGCACGTGATGAATGGCTTCAAAAAGATATTGATAAGTATGCCAAGGTTCTGTCATCGAATGAGAAGCAGGTAGTCATTATATTTCATGCATAAGGCAGACATGAATGCATACATACCTATTGTATACTTTAGTTGACGAACACATTCAGGGTTGGCTTGGTTGGATGACATTGAATTACAAGAGAATAGAATAGGCAAGGTAACGGTCTAATGGAAATTAAATTTGATAAATTGAAAATGTGTTAATTATATCTTGCTTTTTTTGAAAGAAATAATGTTATCATCACTCTTTGAATGGAAAGTTAATTATAGATTCCATTCCATTTCTTAAATGAACGAGGAAAGAATACCCTCTCCAAAGATTGAAAATCCTTAAATGTAGTGTGTCACGTTCCTTATAGAATGGTTCACTGCATTCCTACATGGTTAACAAATACACTTTTTTCACTTTGTCGAAATGATCCATTCCGTTTGCCTTCCATTTCTGCATATCAAACAATATCTCAGTTTAATTCTTAAAAGCAATAACCCATATCTAGAAAACTTGACAACTTGCCTGTCAATGATCATCACAACTATAGGAATCGCAATCTCATCAATAAAGGTGTAATTAATGACATTAAAAGTAGATAAGGACTAGGGAAACACTGTTGTATCTTATATAATAAAAACGAAACCCCAGAAAGTAGGAAGGAGGAAACCACAGCATTCTTCTTAAGGTTAAACACGCTCATCTTCTAAATTTGTGGTTTTAATTGGTTCATAATATACGAGGCTGTTTAATTTAGTACTCTGAATAATAGGGGTTTATTCAATGATTACATTCTTTTGTATTTTGTAGGAAAATCTATTGAATGATGAAATCAGTAAACTTGAAAGAGATTTGGCAGCACAAACTGAACATGTCAAATGCCGTGAAGCAGAGATAGCTGCTTTAGAAGCTCGAATATCAGGTTACCGCAAGGGTTTTAACAGGCATAAGGCAAAGAGGGATGAACTTCATGATAAACGAAAGTACACCTATTTTCTTTCTTTTGTTAAATTTGTTAATTTCGGGTTGTGCAATGGTACAATACTGGACCAAACTGGAAAATTGGTGATAATTTGGAATGTGAGAACCGGATCATATACTAATAACAGTATGGTATTGGTTCAGAACTGGTTGAGTCCCCAACCTGGCTGTGAACCAGCCTCAAACATTGGAACAGCTTTTTAAGCCTAATTATGTAACTTATGTGGTCTCATTATATTAAATGAAAAAAGGGTTTTAGACTGGGGTGATACCGAACTGGATGGGACCAAATTGGTCCAAACTGAGAACCGAAGTTTTGCAATAACTTGAATGACCTGGAGTGATTATACCCATTCTAGTTCGGTTATATGGTTTTGTCCTAGGTTTTCCACATATCTGTTTTTCATACAATTCAATGTACCGGATACTGAAGTTCATTAATTCTTTAGGTCTTTGTGGGGGATTGAAAGTGAACTTAATGCTGAAATTGAGCGTCTTAAAGCTGAAGTTGTGAAGGCAGAAAAAGCCTTAGATCATGCTACTCCTGGGGTATGCTAATATATTATCATATTATTATATGCATCAACTTTGTTCTCAAAACACTCTTAAATCTATTTTTGCTTCTAGGAGGTCTGAACGTTGTTATACTCTTGAAAGACCCCTTTTAGAAAGCCAAGTCAAGTTTGAGTTATTTCTTGAATTTTTTTTGGAGGTGATGAAGAATTACAAGTACAAGACTTATATTTATAGACTAGAGAATTAGGGTTAATCATTAACTAGTTATGTTAATAACAGGCTAAAATATTTCTGCCTAATATAAGATGGCAATTAGGGCCGGCTGCCCCTTTGAAGTTGACAAAATGCCTAACATCATATGTAGTCCACATACTTGTATCAGTGTTTTTAAAGTTATTCTATGCCATGTTTTTAAAGGCGCTAGGCGCACTCAAGGTGCTTAAGCCTCGCCTGAGGCCTAGGCGCAAGGCGCAAAAAAAACACTCGCCTGAGATTAAAAAACGCACTTATAGAAAAAATAGAAAAAATATATTATGCAAAAGAAATTAATTATATTCAACGAAATTAATAAATAATCTATTATAACTAGCATTAAATATCATATATAGCAATTACCAAAAGTTCAAAACTATATCAAAAGTTCAAAACTATATCAAAAGTTCAAAACTATATCAAAAGTTCAAAAGCAATATCAAAACTTATGTACCGAACATTCAAAACTAAGAGTAAATGTTGAAATGATCATAGTTTATCCTCAATCATCAAGACCATCATCGAAACCATTTGAGATTTCTTCAACTTTAATTGGATGCGCTTATGTCTAAACCCAACTAGGTAGTCTAGTATATTGAAGCTATCTAAACACCAATAAGGGTTTTACATAAAAGACTGAATAACAAAATCAGTAGCTTTTGCAAACAATTGAATTCATCATCCAATATTCCAGATTGAATATAATCAGAAATAAATATTGTAACTAGCTTTTGCCCAGGAATGTTTGAAAAAGATGCTTCAACACAGAATAACAAGATCAATTAAAAACAAAATCAGAACATTAATTAACTCAATTTTTAGCCATTTTGAACACTCAATTGAAGAAATCATTGATTATGTACAGTAACTTAGACTTGATCAAAGTAGAAGAAAGATGGTGCTTCAACTTTCAATTTACTAACCTAGTTCTTTAATTCCTGCAAAAACTTCATACAGAGGAATTAAAACAAACAGTTTTATTAATCAATTACAGTTGATTGAAATTCTGATTCTTTTCCTAGCCTTGTTCTTCAGTCGATACAAAAACTTTATGCCGAAACTTGAATTGTCTATAATTATATAGAGATCTTGGAGTAATTATGTACATTTGAATTTCTTAAATAATCCTTATCAATCGATTATTGATAAAACAAAAAACAAAACATAAAATTAATAATGAAAATATATTATTGGAACTTGCGCCTGATATGGATAAAGGCAAAAGGCCACCGCTTCATTAAATTGCGCCTGATATCGTTTTTGCAATTTCCTCCGGCGGACTGCGCTTTGACCATCACCAGGCGATGGTGGGTTGATGCGCCTGAAAATAAGTGCTCGCTTCACTCGCTTTTGACAACACAGGTTCTATGGACCTTTTAGGCCTATGCATACACACTACACACATACATATATGCACACATGCATATTGTATACTTTCATATTTGTATTTGTATACTTAGATAAATAGAATATACACATATGTATGCTAGATATGCATCTACACATATATTCATACTCATACCTAGATACATATAATTGCATATATGTATTGTAAACTTCGTTATATTCTGTTAGAAATTACAATCAGATCAGAGAACAAGAACAGCAGCCAAGCAACTGAGTCGGCCCGCTTCTTTATTAATCTTTTGAAAGAAAAGACAGAACAGAATTTTCGAATGCCTAACACTAGAATACTCTTAACTTATTTAAAGGCTAAACACAGCCTAATTACAGCGAAGACCCAGCTGTAGAAAATACCAAAACAAAACTTTCTAAACTAAAAAACGGCGTTATTCCAAAAATAGGAAATCTTCCGGCAATTATTTTTTTTTCTGGAATTAAACAATAATCACCCCCTTAATTCCGGTGTTCACTTTAGCGCGTCTTTTAGTCTTTTACTTTATGATTGTCATCCCCATGAGCTTTCTCATTTCTTCAAATTTGATTCTTGGCAGCGCCTTAGTAAGCATGTCAGCCTTTTGTTGGTTCCTGCTAATATGCTCGACCTTAATTTGACCTTGTTCAACACACTCTCTGATAAAGTGATAGCGTGTGTTGATATGCTTGCTTCTCCCGTGAAAAACTGGATTTTTCATGAGAGCAATAGCAGACACATTATCCACAAAGATAGTCACTTGTTCTTCCTTCCGACCAGTTAATTCAGCTATCAAGCTTCTCATCCATAGGACTTGACATGCTGCTGACGTGGCTGCCATAAATTCAGCCTCACATGAACTCAAAGCCACCGTACCTTGCTTTTTGTGAGTTCCATGCCACTGGTCCATCATCAAAGTAAAACACCAGGCCTGTTGTTCCTCTCCCATCTTCAACACCCACAGCATGGCTGCTATCACTAAAACCATGTAGAGTTTTGCTTCCGTTCCTTCGATAGCTTATGCCTAGATCAGTAGTTCCTTTGAAATAGCGAAGAATCTGTTTAACAGCCTGGAGATGGGCTGATTTTGGTGCCTGCATAAACCTGCTAGCATATCCAATAGAGTAAGATAAGTCTGGTCGAGTGTGGGTTAAGTACCTTAGGTACCCGATTGCTTGTCGGTACTGCTTTGCATCAATTGGGTCTCCTTCTTCGCTTTTTGACAGCTTCAAACCAGGTTCCATCGGGAACTTTGTTGGGTTACAATCCCACAACCCAACCTGTTGGAGTATTTTCTTAGCATAACCAACTTGCTTTAGTGAAATTCCTTCATTGTTTTGAATAACCTCGATGCCGAGGTAATAAGATAGAAGACCGAGATCACTCATCTCAAACATGGTTTCCATTTGTTTCTTGAACTCAGTTATGCCATCATTATTTCCTCCGGTGATGATTAAGTCATCAACATACACCCCCACAATCAAAGAATCCTTGTTCCTGGTGTATAGCGCTTGCTCTTGCTTGCATCTTTGGAACCCAAACTGCTTTAGAACACCATCAAGTTGCGTGTTTCATGCTCTTGGAGCCTGTCGAAGGCCATAGAGCACCTTTGACAGTTTGTATACTTTATGCTCACTTCCCTTTTTTATAAATCCCTCCGGCTGGGAAACATACACTTCTTCTGTAAGTTCCCCGTGTAGGAAAGCCGACTTCCCGTCTAGATGATGGACTTGCCACCCTTGTTGAGCTGCAATCGCCAAGATCAACCGGACAGTTTCGAGTCTCGCTACCGGGGCGAAAGCTTCATCATAATCCACCCTCGGTTGTTGTACATAGCCTTTTGCAACAAGTCTAGCCTTGTACTCTGTGATCTTCCCATTTGCATCCTTCTTTACCTTATATAACCACTTCAGCCCTATGGTTTTGTGATTGGATGGTAACTCGTTGAGTTTCCATGTCTTGTTTTTCTCTATAAAAGCATTCTCATTTTCCATTGCTTCAACCCATTCCTTTTTACCTGCTACATCAGAATAGGAATATGGTGCTTCCTCCATTAACATTAAATTAATGTTACTTGTTAGCGTGTGCAGAGCTTTTGCATAAACATCACCCAAGGGGTCGGAGTCCCTTTGGAGGAGTATCATCATAGTCATCTGAATCAATCTGGTACAGGTTGTTAAGTTCATCAAACTCTCCTTGAATTGGCCCACGTCTGTGAACAAAGGCTGAACTACTGGGAGTCTCGTTACCAGATGATGTTTGGGCAGCAGATGTTGGGTTGTGTTGATGCGTCGGGCCTTGTGTTACAGACTGACTCGCACCTGTTTTGAGGAACTGGCTGCCTGGTTCATCTGGGTCTGCTGCAAATGTGCTGCCAATCCCGGGCTCTGTGTTTCCGGCACTAGCAGTGTTCTCTGGGTTAGTTAGTGTACCTGGGCCACCTGCAGTTGGGCTGAATGATCCTACAGTTGGGTGGAATGATCCACCAGGTCCACTTGATGGGCCCAACTCGACAGAAAATTTAGTCCATTCTGGACCATTTTTTGTCACATACTCGCTCCAATCCCACCTACGGTTTTCATCGAATTTGACATCCCGGCTCACAACTAGTTTCCTTTTTTCGACATCATACATACGGTATGCTTTCGAACCAGGTTCTATGCCCAAATGCACCATGGGTACACTTCTGTTATCCAGCTTCTTTAACAGGTTTGAAGGTGTTTTGTCATAGCCCACACACCCAAAAACTCGCAGATGATCGAGTCTTGGTTTGCACCCTTTCAAAGCTTCGTATGGAGTTTGGTCCTTTAGTGCCTTAGTGGGCAATTTGTTTAGGATATAAATAGAATGCCTAACCCCTTCTGCCCAAAAATTTTGTGGTACACCCATTGCATCATGATACTCCTTGTTGTGCTTAGAACAGTGCGATTTCTTCGCTCCACTACTCCATTTTGTTGTGGAGAATATGGTGCGGTTAGCTGTCTAGTTATCCCTTCCTGTTCACAAAAAGAATTAAAACTTTGGGAGGTGAATTCTCCCCCCGATTAGTTCTAAGTACCTTAATCTTCCTGCCAACTTCATTCTCCACTACACTTCTTGAACCTTTTAAAATGATCCAGTGCTTCATCCTTTGTTTTAAGCATATAAGCCCACATGTATCGGTTGTAATCATCAACAATAAGGAGCACGTACCTGTTCCCTGCTTGTGTAGCAGGTGTAATGGGCCCGCACAGATCTGCATATACTTGTTCTAAGAGGTTTTGAGTCCCTATAAGCTGTTTGATCCGGGAAGGATTGCCGGGTATGCTTACCAACCAAACACGCCTCACACATTTGTGTGGGGTGGTTTATGTGGAACCCCATGAACCAATTCCTTTGTTGTCATTTGTTTGATGGCATCAAAGTTTACATGACCTAGCCGAGAGTGCCAAGTCCAAGCCAAATCATCGATCTTGGCATGTAAACACACCGGTAATCCGATCCGAAGGTGGATCTTGTACAGCCGGTTTGACGATCTCTTTACCTTCATTAACAGCCTGCCATCAGCCTCATACATCCACAAGTATTCTTCCTTCATCTTCACTTCACAACCTCCTTCGGTAGCTTGACCAAGACTAATAATGTTACTTTGCAAAAATGGGATGTAGTAGACGTCCGTTAGTAGGCGTTGCTTTCCATTCTTGCATTCCAAGAGAATTAAGCCCCTGCCCTCTATCTCCACACATGATCCATCACCAAACCTTACTTTTCTCCCTACTTATTCATCAAGTTTTGAGAACAGGTTCCGGTTCCCAGTCATATGGTTAGATGCTCCATTATCTAAATACCACATGAACTCTTCATTTGGACTTGAGACATACTTGGCAAGTATGACTCTTTCTTCATTCAAATAAACCATCTCCTATTAGTTTTGCTCACCGACTGTCATTAAAAGAGTAGGTTCTTCAGCATTGGCTTGGGTCAAATTAACTTCTTCTTGCTTCTTTTTGGTTGGACAGTCAGATGCAAAGTGCCCCATTCCTTCACATCTGAAGCATTGGATGTTGGACCGGTCTTTCTTTTGGTTTCCTTGTCCGGAACTTCTGCCCCGACCGTTTGACCGACCACGGCCCCGTCCTCGGCCTCGGTTTTCGCAGCCATTCCCTCGACCTCGACCACCTTGCTGATTCTTCCTTCTAGCTTGCCCTTCTTCGCAAGAGAACAACAACTGATTGCCTTTGGATCCTTGCCCTTTATCACTTGATCCTTTCTTCGAATGCTCTAAGTCTGCCAATTGCCTCTTGAAAGGACATGGCCTTCAAATCTGCAAATTGTTCAATAGAAGCAACTGTAGGTTAGAAACGATCGGGAAGAGAACCAAGAAACTTCCTGACCAGCTTTATATCTTCAAGTGTGGCTCCTAGGCTGTTCGCTTTCGAGACTATGCTGCTGATGCGTCCTGCAAAGTCTTCGATCGCCTCTCCATCTTTCATTTTTAATGCTTCGAATTCAGTCATTAAGGATCCAAGCCGGGCCTCTTTAACCCGATCGACCCCTACATAGCGAGCCTTCAAAGCATCCCAGATCTTTTTTGCTGTTTCGAACTGGGAAACTTGAGACAAGCTCTTCGGGTATTGCCTGGTACAGGTAGGCTATTGCTATATTGTTCTTCTTCGGGTCAACGTTCACCCTGGCTCTATTGCTTCCCAAACGCCGTGAGCATTAAAAATAGCCTTGATTTTGACAGCCCAGATTGTGTAGTTTGCGGCTGTCAAAACAGGGCATTGCAGCGACAGATTGGTAGTCTCCTTCACCCCTACAATCTGGTTTGCTGCTGGAGTCTCTGCCATCTTTTCTTGCTGCTTCTCTGATTGATCGCACAGTCCTTCGGCTCTTGATCACACCCTTCTGACCAATGTTTGAGCGCTGGTTGTTCCTTTGAACCAGGCTCTGATACCAATTGTTAGAAATTACAATCAGATCAGAGAACAAGAACAGCAGCCAAGCAACTGAGTTGGCCCGCTTCTTTATTAATCTTTTGAAAGAAAAGACAGAACAGAATTTTCGAATGCCTAACACTAGAATACTCTAACTTATTTAAAGGCTAAACACAGCCTAATTACAGCCAATGCCCAGCTGTAGAAAATACCAAAACAAAACTTTCTAAACTAAAAAACGCATTATTCCAAAAATAAGAAATATTCCAGCAATTATTGATTTTTTCCGGAATTAAACAATATATTCTAATTAAGATTTGGCTATCAGTCAATTAGCCATTTCCATGCGTGTTTATACTTGTATATATTCATTTCCATCACCAAAACATAGTCCCTCTAAAGTACTGTTCCTTTTTTTTGTTGTGATTTTAAGCATGTATTAGTTTCATATTGTTTACTCATATGCGCGTATAACGTTTATACTTGTATATATGCATTTCCATCACCAAAACATAGTCCCTCTAAAGTACTGTTCCTATTCAACTTTCACTCTTTTTTTTTTCTGTTGTGATTTTAAGCATGTAATTAGTTTCAAATTGTTTATCATATGGGAGAAGTGGGTTTATTTTGCTGCTGATATTTGATATTTGACTATGGTATGATTAACAGGACATAAGAAGGGGTATTAGTTGTATTCGAAGAATTTGCAGGGAGTACAACATTTCTGGAGTGTATGGTTCGATTATTGAGTTGCTTGAATGTGATGAAAACTTATTTACTGCTGTTGAAGTGACCGCGGGAAACAGGTTAAGCAGTTTTTGACAGCTGTTTTTTATGTTTGCTTGCTTTCATTATTTTGTTTATTATTTTATAAGTTTTCCTGTATCAAATTTATACAACACCTTTAGGAAAAATGATATACTGATTTTAATTCCAATAGTTTGCTTCAAGACATATGTATTTGTTAATATGAGTTTGTAGTAATTCACCTTTTCTTATACGAATATAAAGCATACCAAATTACAAAAAAAAAAAAAATTCTGATGAACTTATGTTATTCTTCTTCCACAGCTTGTTCCATGTGGTGGTTGAAACTGATGAAATATCAACCCAAGTAATTCGACATCTGAATGCAGAGAAAGGTGGTAGAGTTACATTTATACCCCTTAATAGGGTTAAGGCTCCTCATGTCACTTATCCACGAAGTTCTGATGTGATTCCTCTTCTTAAGAAACTAAAGTATTCCCCCAATTATGATCAAGCATTTGGTCAGGTAAGGAATCACCCATGAATCTTTTTTTTTAGTTTTTTTTTTTTCTGTTTTTGTTGCTATGATGACCAAACCATATTAATACCATTGTTTTTGCAACTGAATATGAAGATCAAGATGTACAGTAGTGTTGTAAATTTTAACAGAGAATAATATGTCTGCACATTTTAACTGAATATGAAGATCATGTTTACAAGGTGTATGACCGACCTAATTTCTAGACATACGGTAATGAAATTTTTTGTTTTTTTACCTAGAGTCTAAAAAATTTATCTGCATTGGGAAAGTTTGATTTAAATATCCAGAAACAAAAGCAACAATCTGGTTACATTTACTTGTCTTTAGACATGTATGCCTTGTTTATGTTCATAACTATACATAAGCTTGCACTGTACCATATGATATTCCTTGAGAGTTGAGAGTCAAACAAAACATGGTATATTTTATTACAATATGTTATTAGTATTAGTGTTTTTTAGTATGAGTCCACAAGCCTTGTTAGGTTTTTAGGGTTACTTGTGATCTCTTTATATTGTAACCCAACTATTCAATAATATCAATATATTATTTTAACATTTAACATGGTATCAGATAGGGTTACTTGTGATCTCTTTGTATTGTAACCCAACTATTCAATAATATCAATATGGTATTTACTTGTTATCTCTTTTTAGGGTTTTGGACCTCTCACATATACAAACCCTAGCCGTCGGTAGCACAGGGCGGAGTCGCCCTGTCCTACATTTATTTTCTACTTCCTTTCTTTTCTATTTTCTAGTATTCATGGAATAAAGCTTTGTTATCCGTTGAAGACTCAAGCCACTTATTTAAATTTTTATTCGAGCCGTTCTTAATTCTCACCATTACTGCCATTAGATACGCCATAGCCCGATAAAATTTTGCCAAAAAGCTGCCACTTTTTTCTTTTTTTAGTTATCGATTTTTAGCCGTACCAAGGACGTTCAAGGCCACCGATCTTAAACTACGGTTTGCTTTTTACATCTACCGATCTCATCTCTTGACTTACAAATCCAAGAGACTGTCGTCTGTCCACGGTCATCGGCTTTTCTTTTTATTTAGATCTACAGATCATATATCATGATATATAGATTCAAGAGAGTGTCGCTAGTTTTAGGTGACCAGGACTACGGTCCATTGCTATGCAATTTTTTAAAGACCATGGATGGCATAATCAAGCAAAGTTTCAATAGCAAATTCAAACAAAATATGGATGACAAGATCAAACACAATATGAATTTGTTTGTAGAAGTTTGAATTGAGTCGATCCAATGTTGTAAAAATCGCTAGGCGCTAGTCGCGCGGCGAGGTACTGAATAGGGATTAATCGGGATTAATAGGGATTAATCGGGATTAATCGGTTTGGAGATTTTGTATGTATTTTTTATAAATTATATATATTTAAGATTAGTATACTTCAAACATAAATAATTAAAAATAAAAATAACAATCAAGTACTACAAAGATCAAATAGTTCAAAATATAATAGTTCAAATACTTCAAAGATCAAATTGTTTAAAATTGAGTAAACCGGTCAGATTTATAAGTTAATGAGGAGGCTGGTCGTAGGTGGAGGTCGACTTTTAGGGGCTGGTTGATGTGTTGTTAATGTCGGTTAGGTTTAGAATTGAGTAAATGGATCATAATTATAAGTTAAAAAACATAAATATTTGCGTTGACCAACTTTGACCGCCTAGGAAAATTGCTCCGATTAATGCTGATTAGTGCCGATTAGTGCCGATTATTGCCGCCTAGGACCGACTACCGATTTTTTGTACCGATTAGATGAAATCGACAAGGTAATGGGCCGACTACCGATTAATCCCCGATTAATCGTCCGCCTAGGCTGATTTTTACAACACTGAGTCGATAAAAACATGTTTCTTGTTTCTCATGCTCTGGCGAAGGGGGAGTATTAGAATATGTAATTATTATTAGGGTTATTGGTATAGGGTTTCTTAGTATGAGCCCATTTGCCTAGTTAGGTTTCTAGGGTTACTTAGTGATCTATATATTGGGATACAATGGAAGGCTATGTTATTTAGGGGTGTGATAAATTGTGCTGCCTTTTTTTTTTTGCTGAACCCTTTCTGCCCCTCTCATATAGGGATACAAAAACACAAATACGGTTACTAAATCTTACTGTATTTGGATATTGCCTATTCTACCCCTCAGGTTTTTGCTAGAACAGTGATTTGCCGAGATTTGGATGTTGCTACTCGTGTTGCTCGTACTGATGGTCTGGACTGCATTACTGTTGAAGGTTTCGTGCATTTTTGTTTTCTACTTATTCTCTTCGTCCATACTGTTGTTTCTGTTAAGTTTATTCTTCATCATTACATTACAGGTGATCAAGTTAGCAAAAAAGGTGGTATGACAGGTGGATTTTATGATAAAAGACGTTCAAAGCTTAAGTTTATGAATATCATTCGACAAAATGCTATGTCAATCACCGCAAAGGAAAATGAACTCCTGAATGTCAGATCTGAGCTTCAGGATATCCTTCAAGTGTTCAGTCATATTCGTCCACTTAATTTAGTTTAATACATATTTTTGAAATGCAATGGCTCTTGCAAACGTTCATATCAATTGTTGTTGTATAGGTTGAGCTTTGTTTACTTGGGGCCTTTATGTTCCTACATAGTACATAGGGGTTGAACACAGGTGGATCAGGCAAATTGGGTAACGGGTCCTAGTGTCCATGCTCTTAAACAGGGCAGGTCAGGATTAATTAAGCCATAAACAGTTGAATTATTTTTCTTTAAAGTTAGAAATAATTGGTAAATATGTTTGCAAAGCTATATTATTACAATGACAATGTAGACTGTTTTTAATAAATGTAATTTAGAAGGTTTTATGCATTATAACCCAAATTTTGCTTAATCATTTGCCCTGTTAGAGACGAACACAACCCAAATTGACCCATTTATATATAAACAGGTCAAAATTGCCAAATTTAGTTCTACCGTTGGGATATGAGTAGAGAACTTCAACATATTAGTTTATTCATTCTTCAAGTTTTTTCTATCTCAACTTATTTAACTGGTTCGGACTTGACTTTATCGCACTTATAGACATGGAAATTAATGAAATTATTAACGAGCAGCAGAAAGATGATGCAGAGCTGGCACATGAGAGATCAGAATTGGAACAGCTTAAGCAAGATGTTGCTAATGCTAACAAGCACATACAGAATATCTCCAAAGCTCTTGAGAAGAAGGTTTTTGAGGCTTTCTATTGCCAGCTTGTTGAGTTATGTTAATCTTCTGTGCTAACTGTTTTGATGAATTTGCAGCTGAAGTTGCTGGCAAATGTACAGACTCAAATTGATCAGGTTAAAGCTAATATTGCAATGAAAAGAGATGAGATGGGAACAGAACTTGTTGATCACTTAACCCAAGAGGAAAGGGATTTATTGACACGATTGAATCCTGAAATAGCAGACCTTAAAGAAAAGCTTGTAGCCTGCAGGGCAAACCGAGTAGAGGTCTGCTGATATATGTTACTGGGACTCACTTTAAAATAAGTTTTTAATGGAGGTGGCAAGATGGGTGAGCTGGACGGGTCTGGGAGTGGGTCAAACCAGTTTGGGTTAATACATGTCAATTTTTTAGTAGGGGTTTAAAACACATATGAGTGGGCTGACGGGTCGGGTTGTTCGCAATAAATTATTTTTCTTTTTTCTGTATAAACAACTAATGTGTTGGTTATGATTTTTTTAATAAAATGATTTAAACAACATGTAATCGTTGAATGACTTTTAATCTGTTTGCCCCATGTGATTGTTTCTCCTATTAGCTAGTTTATTTTTATTTGACCTGTATGAGATCAAGCACACTATGTTTGTATGTAATTAAGTCAAAAAATGCAACCTCTACCTTTTTAGTATATATGATACGTTTGTATATAATTAAGTCAAAAAATGCAACCTCTACCTTTTTAATAAATGTGATGTCATTGTTTTTTGATTGGTAGACTGAAACAAGGAAAGCAGAGCTTGAGACAAATCTATCAACAAATCTTGTTAGAAGGAAACAAGAACTAGAGGCTGTGAAACAGTCCTCAGAAACTGATACATTATATGCTGAAGCAGAAGCAAAGAGACAGGAACTTCAAGATGCAAAAATATATGTTGAAGAAGTTAAAAATCAGCTCAAAAGTAGGGAGTTTTAGATTCTATGCATTTATTATAGTATCAATCTTCAGTTACCTTGACTAAAACTCATATTTTCTGTTTAACTAGGAGTGTTAGAAAGCATAGAAGATAAAAACAAGGAACTCAAGAAAATCAACAAAAAGAAGAGCGAGTTGAAGGTGGTTTTTGTTTATTTTAGAAAGGGATTGTAGTTATTTCTGACTGTCATTGTCACTAGTAAATAGTAATACATTTCCTGAAAGTGCAGGCTCGTTTGGAGGAGTATGAAAAGACCCGTCAAATTGAAGATAAAAGGGCGGAACAACTTATTAGTAGAAAAAATGTTTTACTTGCTAAGCAAGAAGAGTACTCCAAGAAAATTAGAGAATTGGGTCCATTATCATCAGATGCATTTGAAATGTAAATGCATTTCTGTGTGCACCATCTGATTTGATATTATTGATTTTGTTGTTATTGGATGATATATTTTCGTTAGAGGTGGCAAAATGAGCGGATTGGGTAGGTCAGTTTCTTTTTAATTTATAGTATGGATCGAAACAGTTCAAGGCAGATTAGGGGGACTTGGAACTCATTCCATTTTCATTTTTGTAAATAGTTTGTGTTGAATATGACTACAAAAACTGATGTTATTACTATGAGCATTTAACATTAGAGAAAAACGATCTAGGTAGTATGCTTAAAAATACACGTTTGGCAGGGCTATTGACCTGTTTTGATTCTTTTTCCCATATGAAATGTTTCATTATTGGCTGTTTTTTTGAGTATTACACGTTAAAGATAATACATAATAGCTTGAATCTATCCATTTATAAGTAAATGAGTCAAACTTGCCACCTCTATATTTTATGCATATGATTATCTTAGTAGCTGTTTTTTCTTGTGCCAAATGTCATATACTTTCTTTGTTAACATAAATTAAATGGCAGGCACAAGCGCAAGAGCATAAAGGACTTATATAAAATGCTGCACAAGTGCAACGAGCAACTAAAACAGTTTAGTCATGTAAACAAGAAAGCACTTGATCAGTATGCCAACTTCACAGATCAAAGGGAAGAACTCCAGAAACGACAACAGGAACTTGATGCTGGTGATGATGTAAGTTAATCATGTATTTTTTCATTCTCATTGCGCTCTAGTCTGGAGAGAAGAATAATAGGAAGGAAGATGAAAAAAATGGAGAGATAAAACAAAGAATTAGTAGTAAACCTTTTTTAACATGTTCCTGAGTTGGAAAAGTGTAACAAGTATACTTTCTTTTTGAATTCTTGATCTTGAAAGAAAGGGAAATAAAGTCATCAGTATTTCTAGAGCACTCTTACTATGTCAACTATATTCACAAATCTTTTTTTTAGTTCTTTTATTTGAATACTTAAAATCACAATTTTTTTTATGTTCTCTCCAAAAGAGAACTCGAGAGTAACAATATGTTGCGACCCATCTTGTATACCAGAAAATCAAAGAACTTGTATCAGTACTGGATCAACGTAAGGATGAATCTATAGAGCGAACTTTCAAAGGTGTGGCTAAACATTTTCGAGATGTGTTTTCTGAACTTGTTCAAGGTGGTCATGGATATTTGATCATGATGAAAAAAAAGGTTCGTTTATGTCAGCATCTTTTATGCATTAACTAAGCTTATGACATGTCTAACTTACTGGATCTGATTTCCTACAAAGCAGGATGGTGATCCTGATAATGATTATGATGATGAGGGGCCTCGGATCGATACTGAAGGTCGTGTTGAAAAATACATAGGGGTGAAAGTGAAGGCATGTATTCTTAAAATGCTTTTTATTATAATAGGTAGATGTGGCAAGATGGCCGGGTTGGGCAGATTGGATAGAGGTTGGGCTGGGTTGACCTGCTAGCACTTTTCTTTCTGATTTATGTTTATGTTTATTATTCTTTATTAACATAGAAAAATATTATTTGAATAGTGATTTAAAACTTTGATTAAAATTGTATGATATAAGTAGGTTCTGTGTGTTATAAAGTAGACTTTGGGTGGCTTTTAACCCCGTTTGACCTGTTATACTTTTAGCTAATTTTTTTATTTGACCCGTTTGAGACAAAACACAACCCGAATTGACCTTTTTCATAAATAAATTGGCCAAATTTAATAGGAAACAGACAAATTTATGTATCTTGACTTGACATTTGGGACGACTATTCGGGTATTGGATCAACTTTAATACTTGTTGCAGGTTTGGGATAGGTACGAGATTAAGTGATACCCTTGCAATTACCAAAACTTGTTTACTTGTATATATTAATATATAATATAATCTAAGAAACATAATAAATAGTAGATTGAAGTTATTAGAAAGTTGAAGTTCATAAAATCATAGAAATGTTGGAAGTGTGGTTGAGTATTTAATATTGCAAGTCGGTTTTGATGTGAGTTATATATCTGGTTTTGGGTAATGGACATCCAAACTGGTAATTTTTAACCAATAAGATCATAAGCAGGTTTATCCATGAACTAGATTGGTGTTAAGTAACGGGTACATGATGGGTATGTGATACTGTTCTATAATCGAGTATGGGATTAGGGTTAGCAAAACCCCGTCCCATTCTTGACCCATGGCCCTCCCTACAGAAGTTTCAATTCCCTTAAATCAGTTGGTGTGGTATGTATGTATTGAATTCATATGTTTATATGCTGACTTTCATTTGGGATTAATATGACAGGTTTCTTTCACTGGACAAGGAGAGACACAGTCTATGAAGCAATTGTCTGGAGGTCAGAAGACTGTAGTTGCTTTGGCTCTGATATTTGCCATACAGCGATGCGATCCTGCTCCCTTTTACCTTTTTGATGAGATAGACGCCGCGCTAGACCCTCAGTATCGAACTGCAGTTGGAAGTATCCTGCCTCCTATTTGAGATTTTAGGCATGTTGGGCGGGTGGGGTAATGGGTCATGCCACTATCTTTTGGTACGGGTTGGCCAAAAACACTTCTCGTCCTTTTAATCAAGTATGTTTTAAGCTAACCCTTTTTGATATGGTCTTTTGTCCCCTTGCATATAAATAACCCAAATTGACCCATTTAGAAGTGAACAAGATGAAAATCCCACCTTATTGTTTAATGTTAGCTAGTCAATAGATTGTCTACCTCCACTAGCTTGGTTTGGTTTTCTTGTTATATTATTGGAATACTTGACAAGTTGTTTCTAGGTATGGTTCGTCGTTTGGCAGATATGGCAAGTACACAGTTCATTACAACCACCTTCCGTCCTGAGCTTGTGAAAGTTGCTGACAAGATATATGGTGTGACGCACAAAAACCGGGTTAGTCATGTAAATGTTGTCACCATGGATGAGGCATTGGATTTTATTGAGCATGATCAGTCCCATAACGCTGAATGATGGTATGTACCACTCATCTTGTTAGCTTCACATGATGCATCATTTATGAGCTCAAGAGTTGCTTCATTATATTATATAAGTCATAAATCTTTGCTTTGAGAAATAGTATAAGGTTTGGGTATGGGTTAAAATGGGTCACTTGTTTGGCACTGGTTGGCTGGTTGGGGTCGAACCAAATTCTTTTATAATGTAATTAGTGTCAAATCTGACTAGATAGTTACTTCTTTATATATTTATTTAATTTAATAATCTGACGTTTTGAATAAATGTTGTTGGAGCTTTCATGCGTTAAAGTAAACATTTTTGATGACTTTTAACTCATTTATGTGGTTTCTGTTTTTGCTTATTTTATTTATTTTATCCATGTAACCTGTTAGAGCTAGAAAAACATAGCCCAAGAGACCAGTTTATTAAGAATGTGTGGAGCCAAATAGCCAGTGTTTCCTTTTTCGATAGTTATTCTTTATTGTACTCCTTATAACCTGGACTCCAATTACTTGTTGATTTGCCACACACGTGTTTTTATTCTTTATTTTTAATACGTTTATTTCATTGCAGGAATAATGTACTGGGGTTATCGAGGAAAGTGGACGATGTAGCTAAGATTTAACTATTTTAACAGCAACCTTTAATGTCTTTCTGTTAGTATATTATTGTTGTTCCTTTAAATATCAAATGATATCACCGCGGTTGTTTGTTGAGAGTTGCTTTATTTTGTACGTTGGTTTGACGTTTCCTCTGGCACAAAACCGACCCAGGACAGAAGATCTATTATGATATATTTGGACTAGTTGTGGTTGAAAATAATAAATATTAAAGGATGTCAGCTGCTCCCGGCACAACTTTAGGCCAGGGACCTGAAATGTGGAATGTCATAGGGTTAGGTTATGTGTAATACTACGTTTTTGGGGCGTCAAAGGGTTCAAAAACACCGGGACTGAAGCGCCGCCTTGCGTTGTTGGGGCGTTAGTGTGCCTTTGTGATGATAATGAGCTTTGTGAGAAGAAGAGTCGTTGGATAATGGCATGTATCTAGCCGTTAATATTTAATTAAAAAGATTTACCCCAATTATTTAACCTATAAATACCTCCTATACTTTTTAACATTTTTATCACATGCCATATTGTGAATTTTTGGATAATCCTTTTTAAAAACAGTTTCTAACCATTTAACATTTTAAACACCAACAAATATTGTTCTTAAATGCACAAGTTTCGGAATTTTGCTTTCATGAACAATCCTTTTCAACAAGCTTGTACCTCGCCCACTTCACCAAATTTCATACCAGCTACACCATCATTGCCACCATGCAACGGTCAAGCCTATAGGAACAATAGAAAGCATAAAAAGGAGGTTCTTCAAGAAGTTGAAGAAAATGAATCTGAAGGCGCCCGCACAGAGCTAATTTGTTGGTAAAAACGTGTTTGGATATTTAATGTTGGTAAAACTTTATTTTTAATTTTTTTATCTTGTTACTTTAAATGTTTAAATTTAATAAATTTGCAAGTTTTATATTTATTAACTTTTACTTATTTTGTTACTTTACATTTTGTAGGACGTAATCAAAAGAGCGTCGCGTTTTGAGCAAGTGTTCGATCCCACATTCCCAAAGCAAAGGGTGAAGGTGAATTATCACTCGAAAGACAATGATATCCTTCAAGTGGACTTTAATGATGTTTGAGCCCATTGGATCAACAAGTTATATGTGCTATACAAAATATAAACCCATCACAAACAAGGAGTGAAAGGATTAGAGTGCAACCCAAGAAATTTGAGGATCACATCATGTGTGCCACATCAGCCTTACTCGAACAGAAGTAGTTGCACCATTGTAATTAGAGTAATTATTAGACGATTGATACGTAGGCAATTTGTTAGAGCTCTTTGATCATTCTTCTTCTCATCCCTAATTCTGTAATTTGTCTTCAAATCCCATTCTTCCAATCTCTCAATCTTAACCTTCTATTACTTCTTATTGTGTTGCTTTATTTCTGTTTCGTGGATGTAATCATTCCAATTGGTGCTTTCATTCACCTTTTGCATCGATGGCTGAGGGTACTCGAGCTTGAGTTATGGAGGATTCTATGAAATCCGTTTAGGAAGAATTGAAAGTGCTTTGTCGTGATGTTGATAACGTATTAGTTGTTATTGGTTCTCTTCAACATTCATTAATGAGCTAATCAACAAATTCTGAATCTAGTCTGGTGAAAAATCCGTAGGGGATGAAATCTGATATGGGTGACTTCGATAATAGTTTTGGTGTTCTCGGTCGCCACAAGCCGGCATTGATCTATTTGGCTTGCTTCACGAACATAGGATCCAATCTGAACACGGCTTGGGCCTAATCACTTAGGCATAATCACTTTGGCCTCGTCTAAACCTTTGTTACCCAACCGTACAACTTCGGTGTCGGATTCCAAATCCTCACCTTTCCATGTAAAGACATTCACAACCACCAGTCCGGTTTCCAAGGTGGGATTCCGTCGTATCACACCCATCGAAATCGCTCAAAAGCACGCGTAAGGGCTATGTTATCGTTGTGACGAGAAATACACCTTGGATCATAAGTGCAAAACCACACCCCGACTATTGTTCTTTAATGACGACTCCCCTGATTCGGGTGTTGGATTCCCCGTTCGCGGTTAGTACTGATTCTCTCTTAGCTAAAAAATTACAATTTGAAGAGGTGCAAACTCAATCCGCTATTTCTTATAATGCGTTGTCTGGGGGTTCTTCCACCACATTGCGGTTCACGTGCACAGTTTAAGGGAAATTGGTTCAGGTTTTGTTGGATGGAGGTAGTACCTACTATTTTGTGCAACTTGTATTGTGATTGTTAATTTTACTATTGAGATGATTGAGCCATTTTACTATATGTCACCACTATAGGGTTAGAATATGGTGTTGGGTGTTTCGTGGCTTGCTAAACTTGGCTCGGTTATCACCGACTATTCTAAGCCTGTATTCGAATTCACGCGTAAAGAACAACAAGTTCAATGGAAAGGGGATATTCCTAATGCTCAAGATATTCAGTTTCATGGGTTCTAACATTTACTTCAAAGTGATGGTATTGGTCAATTGTACCACTTAACCCTTGTTTCACCCAAGTCTCCTACTCCAATACACCTTAAGGATTTATAGGATTTATTGGACCATTTTGCAGCTGTGTTTACCGCCCTTAAAGATTGCCTTCTACTTTGTCTCAAGATCACCATATTGACTTACTTCCGAATAGTCAACATGTTTCGGTTAAACCTTATCGATATTATCATTTTCAAAAACACGAGATCGACAAATTGGTGGGTGAAATGCTTAAACATGGTATTACTAGGCCGATTACAAGTGCTTTTTCTTCTCCGATGCTACTAGTTTGCAAGAAAGATGGAACTTGGCGACTCTATGTGGATTACCAGGCATTGAACTCTATTACGATTAAGGATCGCTTCCCTATTCCATATATTGATAAATAGATGAGCTTTTTGATGAATTACATGTTGTCCAATTGTTTTCTAAATTCGATTTGTTGGTCGGATCAAATTCGATTAGCTAGTGGGGATATTATGAAAACGGCTTTTATGACCCATGATGACCATTATGAATTTCTAGTTACGCCTTTGGGATTACCAACGCTCCGTCCACCTTTAAAAGGCTTATGAACGTTGTGTTTCAACCCTTTTTACGATGTTTTGTGTTGGTGTTTCTCAATGACATCATTAATCTAGCAAAAATTGGTCCAATCATCTGCATCACATTGCTCTCACCTCACAATTATTCTTAGATCATAACTTGGTGGCCTAACTTTCCGAGTGCGATTTTGGGCAGACTCAAGTGGCACATAGGCCATGTGATCTCCTCTTCCGATGTTCTCATGGACCCCGACAAAATTACTTCCATCCAACATTGGCCTATTTCCTAGAATGTCAAGCAAGTTCGCAGTTTCTTGGGTCTTACTGGTACTACCGGCGCTTTATCAAGAATTATGCTTCGGTTGCCGGTCCTCTCATCAACTTGTTACGATGGATGCTTTTTCTTGGACCGAACACACCCTACAAGCCTTTAACCAACTTAAACACCTTCTTAGTTCCACACCGGTGATTCGTCTTCTGGATTTTTCACAATCCTTTACAATCGGAACATATGCTTCCTGGTCAGGCATTGGTGCTGTTTTATCCCAAGCACACCACCTTTTGGCTTATTTTAGCAAGAAGCTTTGCCCTTATGCAACAGGCTTCTACTTATTACCGTGTGATGTACGTGATTACACAAATATTGCTAAATGGCGCCAATATTTACTGGGCCATAAGTTCACTATTATTACTGGTTGTTCGACCCTTAAAGAATCATGAATGCCAATTCAAGTGGTGTTTGGATAGTTGTTCAGTTTGGAAAATAATACAAGTATGAAAGAGAAATACGGTTAAGGACAGGTAATGTGGACAGAGTGAAAAAGACTAAGTGTTAGGCATCTGCGTTTGTCTATGCGGATGACTTAACAAATACGGCTAAGTATTTGTTCATTTGCAAAGACAAATTCGGATTCACAAACACAAATATTTATGAAGAAAGAAAGAAATATGGACAAGAAAAAGTCATTCGCATTAAACAGCTATTGATGAACCAAACCAAATGCGTGTGTTTAGAAAAGAAATACATATTCTGTTTTTGTTTTTTTAATTTAGGGGCTGTTTGGCAACATCTGAACCAGTAAGTATTGAACCATTAATAGGTTTGATTGGGTAAGAGACTCTGAATCAGTAAGTGCTAAACTAGTAAGTGTTGTTTAGTTGAATTTCTGAATAACTATGCAGAATGACTATTTTACCCTCTGAACTATTTGTGCTAAATAAATGTATCAGTTTAGTTACATGTCTTAATGATTGTACTGAATGATGAATAAATTCCTCAAGAACATACATGGCTTCTTTGAGTTCATCATTTACACTTGGTCCATGCCCTCTCCAACCAAGAAACATCCAAAGTTGATCAAATAGCAAGTATCATAACTTGCAACTTACATTCATAAACTTGAAACTTGAAACAAGTTTTATAAACTCAAATACAACCAAGCAACATCCAAACATCTTGAACTTTAATTTCTTCAGTTAGTATCATACAATAAAGTATGTAATCTCAAACACAACCAAGCAACATTCAAAGTCGATCAATTTCATAAACTACCAACATATAAAAAAATGACAAATTCTTATCAATTGATGAAACCTTGTGACTAAAATTGATGAAATCTTGTAACTAAAATAAAAGCTCTAATTCTCAAGTTCATAAAACTCTACAACTAAAATTAAACCAAATACAATACATAAAGTGTGTAAAGATTAAATGAAATCAAGCAATGAAGAAGCAGATTAGCATATAGATACATGTTCAGGTGCAAGTCAGGACTTGAGGAAAGGGGGTGCAGGTTATGAGTTGAAGTAACAAAGGTGAAGGTCTCAATCTACATAGGGAGTGCATGTGAATATTAAAATCTAGTGGTGAAGGTCGAGATTGAAGAAAAGAGATAGCCAGGCCAGCGCAAAATCCGGCAGGTGGAGGCCTCCTGCGAGATTAAAGCCGCAGGTGGAGGTCACGGGGGGGGGGGGGGGTTGCGAGGAAGCGCGGGGACGGGTGGCAATGATGGAGGTACACGGTGGAGGCAATGGGAGGGAGGGAGGAAGAGGTCAATGTCTTTCTTTATGAAGGGGATAGCGTTGTCTATTTTTCATTCAGCATGGTAGATAAGCTGAACCATTCTGATCTGAATGAAACCATTCAAAAGCTGCGTTTTTATAAAACAAACACATTCATCTCTTACCGGTTTAGAGTTAGCCTTTTAATGAAACCATTAAGAGGCTACCAATCAGCCCCTTAGATTATCTGATGTAATAATGTTAGGATAATTTAGTCAATGTACATGGCATGTATAATTCCTATAAAAAGAATTGTTTCTTTTAAATTTTTGTAACCTTGAGATAGAACTTTACAACCCTATTGTATTTTGATCTTTTGATAATCGATATAAAAGAATATTATGAGTATTATGCTTTTTTTTATTATTGTTGATTGTAATTCCACTACAATTATGCATTAAAATCATTTAGTATATGTGATCTAGTCAATTGGTATCAAAGCCTCGACTCTTGAATTCGAATCAAAATCCACTGTTTTGATTCGTTTATAGATTAATCTACTGATTGATTTGCAAATTATTGTGTTCTACACCTTTGATTTGTAGTCAAACTGATAATAAGCAAACAACCAACCCTCAATTTCATCATGATTTGAAGTCTATTGTTTGATTGATTTAAAACCATTAAAAATAACCAAAAATGTATCGAATCTAAGAGTTTAAGTGAGAATCATGACCAGAGATTAGCAAGGGTTCCTAGTCGAAGGTTAATACATCCAATTTGAGAGAATCCATAAAAAATGAAAAACAAATTCATGTACTGTTGATTGCATTGCTTGAATAACTGTTCATCGCATTGCTTGAACACTATTCATCGCGTTTGCTTAGTTTTACATTGTTTATCGCGTTGGTCCCTAAACAACCACTATTTATTGCATTTCGGTGTACTCAACTGTTTATCGCATTTCCTTGAACATCCAATGTTTATCGTTGTTGGACTACAACAAGAAAATTGATGTATAATGCCTGCCTTAATCATCCAAACAAGGTCTAACATCCGATCAACCATATTCTAGCATCTAAACATAGGTATTATCCAAGCAAAACACTAATTATAATTTATATTTCTTTTACGGGATTTGTAGATAAAAGGAATTTTTCACAATTGTTGACAGTGGATGGAGAAAGGTTCACAGCGCATGCATAAGAAGTCACATTGGATGAAGGCTATGAAGAATATTCCAAGTGCTAATAGCGGATGAACAAGTCCACAACGGATGCCTGACATCCATAGCGGATGAACAAAATCCACAACAAACAGTCTATCATCCATATCGGACTACATCAAACAAACAATAGTTTTCATAGAAGACGACCAACACACATAATGAACAACTTGGTCTCTCACAGTGGACACTTCATCATCCACGACAGACAACACTTAGACATTGGATTTTTATGTAATTTGTTTTAACATAAGGGTACTTTTGTAATTGTACATAGTTTGTGCATAGGTTATAAATAACTTTTCAACATATTATCAATCAAACAAGAAAATTTATTACTCTGTGCATTCAATCACACAAACACACACAAATAATCACACAATCATAAACTAGAGATCATGTCATTCGTCATGGGTTTCTGCACCATGATGATTGAGTGCTGATTCATTATTGAGAGATTGAAAAGATCCTTCGAGGATTATCCTTGTTACACAAACTTTAAGTTTGTATAAGAATAGGTTGATTCCATCAGGTGGTATAGAACCTTAGCTCAAATCATTACTGATTTTTGATCCTCTAAATCAACCCAACGATTTCTGTTGTTCATCAGTTTCAAAACATCCATATTGAGCATAAAACCACACAAGAACACTCTTCTACATATCCATTCATCAGAAGTTCAAAAACATGTCTTAATAGATTGTTTTGGTTTGTATTGAAGAAGAACTTGTGTTATTGTTGCTCCCAAAGCTCCCAAAAGCATTCAAAAACTGATTTTTAACAGAATCATCACAAATCTCAAAAAAACCAAGTTGGTTTTAGAAGAGTTTCGATAAAACAGTACACGTGTACTACTCTATCAATTTTTGAGCATTTCAAACGCTATTTCAAGGATTTCAACCCAGAAATTATGTTAGAACATCATTAAGAATTTGTTTTGCACTCGAATCAGTCATAAAAACTCATCAAAATGATCAAATCGTTGATATTCACACAAGTTGCTTGGTCACAACTGTTTTAGGATAAACCCTAGTTCATCATCAAATCTTCAAAAACTCCAGTGATTTTGTTGATATACACATCAAAACAAGTGAAGAAACCGTTCGTCATTTGAATTTTCTCAAAAAAATCATTAACTTTATCTTTTTGATCATTTAGCTGACACATTTATTGTGTTTTAAGGTTTATTAGGGTTTTGACTTTCATTGACCAAAATTAAAAAAAAGGGTTTTGACTGTTGACCGAATGTTCCTCATTTTATGACTATTATTGACTGACATTACATAGGAAAGAATTAATTGAACTTTAATTGATTAAGTTCCTCTATTTGGTAATTTGTAAGTCATAAAATTAAATTAAGAAAATTCTGGTGACAAATTCGGACTTTGACAAATCTTGCCTTGGATAAGTTAATTTAGCACCGAGCTAAATAATTGTTGATACATATGTACCTAGATCCTGATATGAATGTAATATGTCTTGATTGTCTTACACTTATGTAATGGTTGGGATATTAATGAAATGAGAATGTTTGATTGTGATTTATAATGTTTAATATTTCATTAATGAGTTGATATTGACTTGATTATATAGGTTTGTGATTGTTTGAATTGATACACATAATATTATATTATTGAATACATTCAAACTTAGCAATATGAAGTTCTCATGCGAATGGCCCATGCGAATGGACCATACGCATGAACAACTTCAGGCGAATGACTCAGTCGCACGACTGAACCAGGAGACTGGATCAGTCATATGATTGTAACATGAGATTGGCTCAGTCGCACGACTGAACACTCAGTCGTGCGAATGGATCAACCGCATGGCTCAATCGCACGACTGAACCATACTAATGGTTCAGTCGCACGAATGAGCAACCCTAACCTATAAATACCACCTAATTCGTGGAAAAACGTAAGCATTCATTCCAATTCGACTCCAGACGTACCCTAGCCGTCCAGAAGCCTCCAAGTTCATACTCCAAGTTCATAGAACGCTGTAGATCGATTCCTAATCGATTCTTGACGTTAGATTCAATACGTTATTGTTTCTACGTGCGTTCTCACTGATTGGATCGCCAATCAAATAGGATTCCGCACTATTTGGTTTGGTTAACACGTTAATCAGTTGGTGTTTCGTTCAAATACCAGATCCTAACAAGTGGTATCAGAGCTTTGGCTCTTGATTACGTGTGATTCAATCGATTTTGATACAAAAGTTGTGTTTTCTCACTAAAAACGCAATCTTTTTGTGTCAAACGGTGTCTTGGACGTCCCCTGCTCATAAAGTTTTGGTTTCTCCGGCATAAGGCGATTGGGTTTGGTGAAAATTTAGGTTTTTACGGCCAAAACACGTTAAACCTAGAAATTTTCGAAATACAGCAGCTTCAGTCGCACGATTGACCCAATCGCACGACTGGACTTCATTCGCATTCCTCAGACGTACGATTGGACTCAATCGTACCTTCATTTGTACAACTAAGCAGACCGTTCGCATTGTTCATCCGCATCAGTTTCATTCGCACGACTAGACCAATCGCTTAGTTTAGCCGCACGATTGAACCAGTCGCATTGTTCATTCGCATGGGTAGCCCAATTGCACAGTTCCATTCGCACCATTGAAACAGATTGTTTAAGAGACTTAAAGTTAATCGAGATGGAGGATCAGTTTTCAGCGTTTACAGCCGGGAAGGACTCACGTATTCAGAACTTACTGCTACTGGAGAGTGAGGTGGGGAATCACAGTAAACCCCCGAAGCTTATAACATTAGATGAGTTTCCCCACTGGAAACAACGTTTTGAGATCTATTTAAACGGAGTAGATCCTAATATGTGGGAAGCTATTGAGACGGGGTACAGTATGCCGGTAGGAGCTGATGGGGTGAAACTTACTTTAGGAGGCATGACTGATGCACAGAAAGTCAAATATAATGCTAAAAAGAGAGTATATGCATTGCTAACTCAGTCTATCCCTAAGGATATTTTTCATCAATTCTCAGAGAATAAGCAAGCCAAGAAGTTATGGGATGAGCTGGAGAAAAGATATGACGGGAATGCTTCATTGAAGGCCATTAAAGCTAAGGAGTTGAAGAAAGAATTTGACAACTTCTCATCGATGGGAAAGGAGAGTTTAGACGATGTCATTGATAGATTCTACCATTTGATGAGCGAGCTGCACACACATAGTGTCACAACTACCATGGAAGACAAAGTGTCGAATTTTGCAGACGGGTTGCCAGAAAAATGGGCTTCTTTTGTGTCAAATCTGAGACAGAATGGAATGTTAGCAAAGTTGGACATCAATGATTTCATTCTAAAGCTGCGAGAAGAAGCATTAAGGATGAAGTACCGAGCTCAAAAGTCTTCGTATACTCAGAATCCAGCTTTATACAATGCAACTCCACAAGTTAAGACGTCTGGAGCACCTCTTCAGACCGCCTTTGTGTCAAGCTCATCTGGTCCTTCATAAGTCTCTCCTTCTGGATCAGAAACGTCAGGGTCTTCTAGTACCCAATACATTGGATCTGAAGCAAATGCTACAAGACTAAAGACCGAGAATCTCGGAAACATGACGGTAGAAGTAGCAAGAGAGCACATGGATCTCTTAGCAGCAGTGGTCCATTCCTATGATGGACTTGTTGCTGGGAAAATTGGAAACTGCCATCTGGCAGACGAGGACTACGAGCAGGTAGATGAGACAGAGCTGGAGAGGATGGATATCATGTGGGCCTTAGCAAGTGCTGTCCGGAGAGCTAAGAAGTTTGTGAAAAAGACCGGACAAAACTTGGTTGCTACTAAGGATACTACTTTTGGATTTGACAAGAGCAAGGTGACCTGTTTCAACTGTGGAAAAAAGGGACACTTCAAAAAAGAGTGTGTGAAGCCAAAGAAGACTGGAAACGGGAATCCATTCTCGTCCTTCACTCGTCAAGACAAGCAAGCTAGCTGTCCTACTTCATCAAGCAAGGATCCAAAAGCCTTGACTGCCCATGATGATGAAGGACAGGACTGGAGTTTTCGGTTTGTCTCTCCGGGAGAATCCAATATTGTGAGTGTGGAAGACTTAGATGATGATTCCGTGAGTGAAGGAGATATTGCAGTAGAGCTAGCGATGTCAAACAGTGAAGAGACTGCAACTGAGGTCAGCTACAAGCCTGAAGAAGGGACGTCTACAACAAAGACAGAATCACCAGAACCAGAGACATCAGATGCTGCGTTGATGGCTGATTCATCAGAACCTCCTCAGGTAAGTACTACTGACCAACTTTTCAAAAATCATGCTTGTTCTGATTGTAATAAATTTAGAGAAAGCATAGATTTGAAATTTACTAGGTTATTAGATCATAACGATAGCTTAGTAAAGGATTTGCAACTATGCACTGAGGCAAATAGAGTTTTAAAACAAAATGAGCATAGTTACAAAGAAAAGATAGATCTCTTGAATAAACAGCTTAGGGAAATAGAAGTAGTAGCCTTTAACCAAGCAAATGACATAAGATACTATCTTAACTCCCTAGAAGACACTAAGAAACAAAAAGCAGTTTTAGAAGTAGAAGTCAATTCTTTAAAGCAAAAACTGCACAGTTGGACAAGTTCATCTCATATTGTCCAACACTTAGTGAGAGAGCGTAACAATGGGGAGGGGTTGGGTTATAAAGTGGTTCCACCACCACCTGAGACCTTGATGAACACTAAGAGTTAACCAATAAATAACAATCCCATCAAGGATCATGTGGTGTCTACGCCTCTTGTAAGTGATCCGGATTCCTCATGTTCTTCAATTGAATCTGGAACAAAACAAAAGGAGGCCACTTCAAAGGCAAAGGATAAAATGCCTTGTGTTAATCTGGAAAAAGAATTTGAAAAAGCTAATATAAAGTTAGGGTCAAACAAAGTAAAATCAGAACCTAAAAAGACTGTTAATGTTAACCTATCACGAGTCTCATGTCAAAGTCCAGTTAACCAAAATGGAAAAGATTTTAAGAATGTTAAAACAATTAAGTTTGTCAAACAAGAGAAAACATCAAAAGAAGTAGAGTCAAAGTCCAAACATAATGATGTCACTAGGGTGTCACACACATCTCCACATAGACAGTTTAATCATAAAGCTGATAGCAGGTCATGCTACAACTGTGGAGAGTGTGGACACATTGCTTCTTACTGTCCTTACTATCAGACACCTAGGAAGAAAATTGAACTTCAGGATTCAAAACCTAGGTCTTTTAAGAGGAGTTCTTTAACTCCACCTAGAAGAACTAGTGAACCCAAAGTTCAACCCATTAGACAGTCTTCTGTTTATCACAAACAGGCCTTACACAAATCTGGCTTATGGAAAGAAAGTCATCCTTTGTGTCTGATAATGATGACAAGAAGTCACCTGAGCTACCCTCACCTTCTAAGGGTCAATGGGTTGAATTCATGATGTGTGATGCCTCTGGGAAACCCAAGCCAGTAAAGGCTTGGGTTCCTAACCTAAACTAATACCTTACATTGAATGTGCAGGGTGTTCACTACAGCGCTGAAACAAACACGTGGATTGTAGATAGCGAAGCATCCAGGCACATGACAGGAAACAAGGCACTCTTATCAAACATCAAACAAATAAAAGGAGGGCATGTTTCTTTTGCTGGTAACAAAGGAGGTTATATCACAGCTCAGGGAGAGGTTGGAAATCAGAAACTTAAGTTTGATAAAGTGAACTACGTACAACAACTTCAAAACAACTTACTTTCTGTTTCCTAAATATGTGACAAAGGATTTAAGGTCATATTTGACAACAAGAAGTGTTATGTCCTAAAGAAAGACTATGTGATTCCGGAGGACCAAGTTTTGATGACAGCTTCAAGATATAAAGATCTTTATGTTTTGGATCTCTCAATGGCTTCTACAACGGATCATGAAGTTCAGTGCTTCTTATCAAAAACTACTGAGAAGGACTCCATTTCCTGGCATAGGAGAATGGGACACATTAATCAACGGAAGATGAATCATTTGATCCAGAAGGATCTCGTGAGAGGAGTTAACGTCAAAAATTTCCAACTTCCAGATTTCTGTGTAGCATGCAAGAAAGGAAAACAGACGAAGAAGGCTCATAAGGAAAAGAAAGTTTATTCTATCGAGCTTCCTCTTGAACTTCTTCACATGGATCTGTTTGGGCCAGTCAGTACAAAAAGCATTGCAGGTGACTTGTACTGTTATGTGGTTACTGATTACTACTCAAGATTCTCTTGGGTAATGTTTCTGAAGTCCAAATCAGAAACATTTGAGTCATTCAAGGAATTAGTAACCACACTGGAATCTCTCTACAAGCTAAAGGTAAGACAGGTACGCTCAGACAACGGGACCGAGTTCAAGAATCAGTGGATGGAGGCTTAGTGCAAGGAAAAGGGAATTGTGCATCAGTTCACTTCTGCCTACACGCCTCAGATGAATGGTGTTGCTGAGAGAAAGAATCACAGCTTGATAGAGACAGCACGGACAATGCTAGCAGACTCGAAACTGCCTATCCAATTCTGGAATGAGGCAGTGGCAAATGCATGTTACACATTAAATCGAGTTCTGGTAGTCAAGCGCCATGGCAAGACATGTTACGAGTTACTACAACGACGTAAACCTAATCTGGAGTATCTCGAACCATTTGGCGTGCCGTGCACACTTCTGAAGAAGACTCAAGAAGGAAAATTCAACGAGAAGGCTGATGAAGGTATCTTCCTAGGATACAACATACCGAACAAGGGAGTTTACAACAACTCAACGGGTTTAGTAGAAGTGTGGTGTAATGTTGATGTTCAGAGATACACCACACCACCTACTGGAAAAGGACCCGCTTACTTTTTCGACTATGATGGATTCTTCAAGTCCTTCAACATACCTATCTTCACTTCTGACGAAGAGTTAGCTACAAGGATGATGTATGATATCTTGAATACACCCTCACTAGATTCAACATCATCGGGTTCACAGGGAGAATCATCTCACCACTTAGGGGGAGCACTCGAAAAAAGTGACTCCTCCTCAGAAGATGAAGCTGAAGAAAATGACCAGAACAATCAGGAGGGACAGGTTCCAATTCCTGCAAGTCCACAAGCATCTAACAGTGATGCCTCCTCGACTTTGGAACCTCAAACTCCTACTACCTCAGATGCAGAACCTAATGTTCACAATCTTGACTCTGAGGTAGTTGTTCCTACCACTCCAGGATCACGTCTAAATGTCTATCATCCCCTAGACAATGTCATTAGGGATGTTAGATCAGGAGTGCAGACCAAAAATCAGGTGTACTCAGCTGATTATGCCTCGGTAATGGAAAAAAGATACATTCACGACGGTGCTTATCGTTGTTTTGTCTCGCAGGTTGAGCCAAAATACGTCAGTGAAGCACTAAATGATGAGGCATGGGTGAGTGCCATGCAAGAAGAACTTCTTCAGTTCAAGAAGTTAGGTGTATGGACTCTGGTAGATAGATCTAAAGGTGCTAAGGTCATTGGCACCAAATGGGTCTTGAAATGCAAGAAGGATGACCAAGGCATCATTATCAAGAACAAGGCTCGACTGGTAGTTCAGGGATTTCGTCAAGTCGAGGGAATTGATTACAATGAAGTGTTTGCACCCATGGCGAGGATGGAAGCCATCCGCATCTTCCTTGCCTATGCATCGTATATGAAGATCAAAGTTTATCAATTAGATGTGAAGAGTGCATTCCTTCATGGTGAAATCCGAGAGACAGTTTATGTCAGTCAACCCGAGGGATTTGAAGATCCTTATCATCAGGACAGAGCTTACAAACTCGACAAGGCTTTATACGGGCTTCATCAAGCTCCAAGGGCCTGGTATGAGAAACTCTTGACTCATCTTGTGAAACACGGCTTTCGCAGGGGAGTCATTGACTGCACACTGTTTATCAAAGAAAAAGATGGAGACTTACTGCTCGTACAAATCTATGTAGATGACATAATCTTTGGTTCAAAGAACGAAGAATTATGCAAAGAATTTGAAGCAGTAATGAAGGCGGAGTTTGAGATGAGTGCCATGGGGGAGATGAAATTCTTTCTCGGGTTACAAGTGGATCAAACACCCAAAGGAATTTTCCTACATCAGACCAAGTATGTGGGAGACATTCTCAGTCGGTTTGACATGGAGAATGCTTCTGCAGCTGAGACTCCACTTGCTACAAACCATGATATAGCACCCGATGAAAATGGAGATCTGGTCGATGCAACCATGTACCGAGGAATGATTGGATCTCTCATGTACCTCACTGCCTCAAGACCTGACATCATGTATGCTACATGTCTATGTTTTAGATATCAGGCTAAGCCAAAGGTTAACCATCTGATTGGGGTCAAAAGGATATTTCGTTATCTGAAGGGCACACCCACACTTGGGTTGTGGTATCCTCATGATGATGACTTTGAGCTCACGGCGTATAGTGACTCGGATTACGGGGGCTGCAAGATGAATTACAAGTCTACATCAGCAGGGTGTCAATTCTTTGGGAGGAGATTAGTGACCTGGCAGTGTAAGAAGCAGACCTCGGTTGCATTTTCAACCTGTGAAGCCAAATACGTTGCTGCTGCAAGTTGCTGTTCACAAATCATTTGGATTCAACAGCAAATGCAGGACTACGGTTTAAATTTCTCTTCTACTCCTATTTTTGTTGATAACTCTGCTGCAATTGCAGTAACTAAAAATCCAGTACAACATCCTAAGACCAAACACATCGGTATAAAATATCATTTTATACGGGACTGTTTTGAAAAGAATTTAATCGATGTGGTAAAGATAAATACTGATTTTCAACGCGCTGACCTCTATACAAAGGCTTTTGACAAACCGCGTTTTCTATATCTGTTAGAGGTCAACGGCGTTAAAAAGAAAAGTGATGTCATTCCAGATGATAACCATGTGTAGTCCAATGCAGTTTACTCTAATTTTTAATTTTTTTCTTTTTATTTCCTTTATTTATTCTATTTTTGTTTAAATTAAATACATGTTATTTAGCTGTCTATTAAAATTCTAAAATGTAAATCGGTTACGAGTTTAGAATTTTAGGGGGATAATAGGTCAGCCAGTAACATTAAAAAATAAAAAAACAAAAAAAAATGAGGGAGAAGGAGAGGCTAGCTGATAGAACGTAGATCATATCTGTGATACCGATTCAACTACTTTGGAAAATGATAGTACACAGGAACAAATCAAGTGGGACTCTAAAAATTTAATTTAGATAAGATGTAAAATTCAAAGTATAAGTCTGTGTAGTCTGAGCAATATAAAAGGAAATATGATAGAAAAACTGGTAACTACTAAGGTAACACAACGAAAGTAGACCTAGAGGTTGCTAGACCACAGATGATATGTCGGTAGATTCAACACAATAGATGATTAGACCTGACTGGTGATCTCAAGATCAAACTAAGTTGTTCAACTGACTGTGGGCTCCCATCTTATCACTGGTTAACACAATCAACAATATTCCAATAAGGGGTAACGAGCAAATAAACGCCACAAATGTGAGCGGATGACCATAAATAGAGCAAAGCACGAAAAAAATGAAAAGCAACTGCTATCAAGCTAATAACTTATGTTGTTGGTGCGTTATGTGCAAAAGAAAATTAAAGATGCTCTAACAAGAAGATAGGTTGTGTGCCTCTCTGCTGTGCGATGGCACTGACCTGAGGATAAGCATAACCTAGATATTCTAGAATTCATTGTTGTTTGCCGCCTTTCTACTGTGTGATGGCACTGACCCGAGGATTGGCTTCTCTTTGAAAGCTCTAAGAATAGTCTCTTCTTGTCAAAATACCCGTAGACCGCTCAAAAGCTCCTGAGGAATGTTAATTACCATATAAGCGTGGGATCCACAAATGTTGGTTGAAATAATTAAACCTTAAACTATCACCAATCTGTGTCAAAAGTCTGTGTATGGATTTAAGAGGACAAATATACTGACAATCATCGTGGCTACAATTCTTGAAAGCCCAAATCAATGTGGGAATCTAATAGTACCAGTATGATTTTCTAAATTTGCTAACGACTCTGGATGAACACCAAGAAGTGAGCATCAAAAGGTTTTGATAACATGTCCCAATTGATTTGACTTGCCTGTATGATTCCAAAATTGAATTGGTCCAGTTATGGTCAAACTAAATTGAAGCTGCCTATTCCGGAACCGAATCCAGTAGATTTCTATCTTAGGATTTACACCTCATAAAAAGTCAAAACAAGTTTAATTTTTGTACTTCAGTTTAATTTTCTATTTATTTAGTCAATTCAGTTTGTTTGATATCGGACTACATCATGGAATTCAGTAAGGGGTTAAATCACCTAAAAGGGTCATGTCTGAGATGACCACATGTGCTTTCAAAGGGTAAATTGGTCACGTCTGAGGTGACAAAGTGCTTAAAAGGATCACGTCTGAGGTGATCAAAAGTTTTTCAAGTTAAAATGATCATGTCTGAGATGATCAAATGTTCATAATGTTATTTCAACAGTTAAAAGGGGTTTAAATGTTAAATGGTCATAAAGGCAAAAAATTTCATAAGTATGACCCATTCGCACGACTGGACCATGAGTATGGACCAAACATGCGAATGGTTCATGCTCATGCATTAAATAGCCGAATGGACATGAGTATGAACCATTCACCCGAATGGCTTATCAGACTGATCCATTCGACCGAATGAGAGTGTGCGAATGAGTCAGTCGACCGACTGAGCTTCAGTCGGCCAACTGAATGTGCGAATGAGAGTGTGCAAATGAGTCAGTCGACCGACTGAGCCTCAGTCGGCCAACTGAATGTGATCGACTGAGCCAGTCGCCCGACTGAGCTTAAGTCGCCCGAATGAACTGAACGAATGAGGCCAGTCGGTCGATTGAACTCAAATTCAGTATTTAAAGGGCCATAGTCGATCGTATTCTCCTCATCACTCTCAATCGCCCCTATTTCGCACATAGTACCGTTACGCTGCCCAAATTTCTTTAGACCTCGTTTATACATTCTTATTGATCTTCTGACGCGCGTTTACATTTATACAGGTATAATAAAGTGAAATCTCACAGAAATCAGAAGAAATGATGCCCTAATTTGTGATGTTCGATTGAAACAAGAAACGGACCTTAAATGACCAAATAACCTACTGAAACTAAGTAACAAGTTAAAAATAAGTCTAATAGGTTATTAGTTATGAGATTGCGAGTCTAAAGAACCATTAAACCACGTTTAATTACATGATTTGGTCAAGATTCGAACCTCAGTCGTCCGAACAGTGGGTCATGCGACTGGTCGTCCAAATGAACTTCAATCGCACGATTGAGCCTTGCGATTGTGTCAATCGGCCGAATGCACTATGCGAATGAGCTCAGTCGGCCGACTGAACCAATCGCAGGCTTAGCCAACAGATTGAACTCAGTCGCATGATTCATTCACCCGAATGAGTTCAGTCGCATGATAGGACAACCGACTAACCTCAGTCGCATGATTCATTCGCATGAATGAATCAGAATGAAGTCAAACAAGATACTTAGAACTGAATTTAGATATGTGACTTTCTAATGTTTTTGTGTCTTGTGTTTTAGATCAATGGCTGATAGATGGTCTATCAACCCTAAGCACAATATATGTGCTCATCTAGACCATACTACTCGGAATGGTGCCGAGTTTACAGAGATCATTGCTTTTCTTAGGCGATCAAGGATCCACAAGGCCATCTCTACTCTATGTACTCCCTACAGGTATTTACATCAGGCCTTCTGGGAGAATGCTTCTGTTGATCGTTCACGTGAGCCATACAGCATACGGAGCTCTATTTGTGGTATGGATATTGAGATTACGGCTGCTGACATTCAGAGAGTTCTTGATCTGGGGGACGATACTGATCACCCCACCAGACTTCATCCGCTTATGGTGAGAGGATGTTTCCTGAGGATTAAGTATGCTGGGGACATCAACTCAGGTGTGCTCAACAAGAGCAACCTGTGTCCCCGGTATAAGTACTTAGCACATGTTATTCTGAAGTGTATTGCTTCCAGGAGGGGTGGGTTTGATGATCTTTCAGACCAGATTTAGAATGCCTATGTGGCACTGGTGCTGAACCACCCCTTCAGCTTCTCGAGCATGATCTTCTCTTACCTTGTGGAGAATCTGGAGGCAAAGGGTAAGGAGGGTTTTTGCATGTACCCCAGATTCTTGCAGCTGATCTTCAATGAGAAGCTGCCATCACTTCCTAAGGAGCGCCACGATGCTGTGGCTTTAGAGATCATGGACGATACGACTCTGGGTCGTATGAGAGTGTACCGGGGTAAGCAGGTAAAGCCCCAGGTAAAGAGACTGATAGGCCATCTAGCCAATGAGAGGTACGTGGCACCTGGTAGACGTCAGTGGCGTCACGTAGACAGCGACTCAGATGATGAGCGACTACTGCTCCCAGAGCATGACTCTGATGATGATGATAGTGGGGATGCTGGAGATACCATGCCCACTCAACCAAGGGGCCCCACTACTGATAGTACATCTCCGGTATCTGCCCCCACTGGAGATATAGCAGAGTCTGCTGGGTTCCACCAGGATTTTATACCTGGTGAGGAAGAGGAAGAGTCAGATGAGGAGCCACTAACTCGGACTGTGGGAAGTAAAGTCGTTCCCACAGAACATGGGCTCCGGGCGGTTGGTGAACGCCCCGGTGGATCGGGAGAGACTGCTGCTGACCCGACCCCTCGACAGGATCGAGGAAGAAGAGGATGGCTCAGCCCCACGGCATGAAGAAGAAGAAGCGCAGACTCACCTTCATCACCACCACAGCCACCACCTCAACCACCACCACTACAACCTCTACATCCACACCATCTGTTACCACAACCACCATCCCTACCACCATTCCTCCTAACACCGCTACCACCCTCCCATCCACCACCACATCATTCACACCTACATCACCACCACTATCATCTAGACCTAACCCAATCTTCACCACTACCACCACCACCACCACTAGCCACCAAGCCGGGCCATCATCACATCCTACCCATCTATTTGGATCACCTTTACCTCCTAGTGGGGTAGAGGAACAACTCTTAGCACTGAACCGTATGGTGCTGAGGCTGCTGGCAGCCGATGACGAGAAGACAGCTCAGATTCGTCAGTTGGCAGATCTTACAGTTGCGCAATCCCAGCAGATTTCTCAGCAAGCTCAGCTGATTGAGCAGCAGGCACAGCAAATGGCTGCTCAGAGCCAAGAGATTGCACAACTCCAGGAGCATAAAGTCATATCAGCAAAGAAGATTGAGGAGTTGGAGGATGCCAAAAAGACTATCATGCTCAAGCTCAAAGGAACTAAAGATGAGCCTCTGAAGATAAAGGAAAGAGATGGTGATGACGATGGTGATGAAGATGATGAGGATGAGGATGAGGATGAAGATGAAGATAGTGATGATGATGAAGCGAATGATGAAGAAAAGACAGAGGAAAGGCAGAATGATGATGATGATGAAGGAAGAGATGCAGCTGCATCTGCCTCAGCTCAGGGTCAAGAAAGACATTCAAAGAGAAATCAAGACCAACGAGCTTCTTCATCTGCCTCACCTACTGATGAGCCAGCTATTCAGGACAAAAGAATGATTAGACGTTTATGTGTTTGATAGCTTTTGTACTTAAATCATGTATTAAACTTATGTACAAAATGTTTATATAATGTTAATGTATTTATGTTTTGATTATTAACTAATGTTTGATGTGTTACATGTTTAAATCAAGCAGATCCAAACTTTCAAAGGGACGAATATGATGTTGCTCCCCTTCAGCAGGTCAAGACTCAACTGACTATGATTCTTGATCTGCAAGGGATTGTCAGGAGATCAGTGAGTTATACCTCTAAAAAGGGGGAAATAATTCATGATCTTACAAATGAGCAACTGACTGAGATGTTCAAGCTGAATCCTGATGAGATTATTAAGGATGCTCCAACTTTTGAGTCTACCAGTGACGAAGAGCTGAACGACATTGATGAGATAGAAATCAAAGACGTCACAGCAGAGCATTATCCTGAGTACGCTGACAATGAGGGAAATGTGGTTCCCAATCTGGGTGAATCCCTAGTCAGTGATACATTCGAGGTATTGGATCAGATGGAGCAAGAGTCTGAGAAGATTAAAGAACAAGCCCAAGCCTCAAACGCCGATGTTGATATCAGAAAGGCTGAATGGGCTGCATGTTTCGAGGAAATCCGAGCCCAAGGCGTCGCTCCTAAACAGAATGTCTACACCAAACTCTACAAAGTGAAGAAACATCACAAGGTGTCAGGCAAGATTATTGCGTGGGCACATTTTGAGGATCTTAATGTTTATGCCATAAAGAGGGAGAAGGGTATTGAGTACTTTAGATTCCCACATGATCTAAAGACTCTACCTGGTTTTGAGCTCAACCAGCTGGCTAAATTGAAGCTACTATATGCTGACCCGAGGAAAATGTCAGGCTGGTTTGAGGCTGCCCTGAAGAAAGAATACCATACCTGGTGGGTCAACTTCAAACCTCAACAACCTACGAGGTATATCAGACGTGCTGAAGTTGATCCCATAACTGGTAAGCCTAAGATAGTGCTGAAGTGGAGTCCCCCAAGAACAATGTCAAGAATCCCTCTCAGGGAAATGCCACAGGACTTCTCTCCACACTTTAAATTGTGGTACTATGATTGGAGAACAGGGGAGGCGGTCATAGTTCTGAATAAAGAGGGAAAAATGGATACCATCAGGGTGTTTGACCCGATGTGGCTCACTAACTTGTCTGCTGATGATGTATACACACTATACAAGTGGCCACTATTCTATGACACGTAAGATATTGTACAAGCCCTCCAATTCCAAAATGTCATACGACTCTGCTTTGCGTTTGAGATACACGCAGGAGTCACAAGAGAGGAGAAGTACAAGAAGTATGACGAGGTGATGCAGAAGGTAAGACATTAGATAGATCTAGGTCCAAGGGGGAGTTTGTTGATACATATGTACCTAGATCGTGATATGAATGTAATATGTCTTGATTGTCTTACACTTATGTAATTGTTGGGATATTAATGAAATGAGAATGTTTGATTGTGATTTATAATGTTTAACATTTCATTAATGAGTTGATAATGACTTGATTATATAGGTTTGTGATTGTTTGAATTGATACACATAATGTTATATTGTTGAATACATTCAAACATAGCAATATGAAGTTCTCATACGAATGGCCCATGCGAATGGACCATACGCATGAACAACTTCAGGCGAATGACTCAGTCGCACGACTGAACCAGGAGACTGGATCAGTCGTATGATTGTAACATGAGATTGGCTCAGTCGCATGACTGAACACTCAGTCGTGCGAATGGATCAAGCGCATGGCTCAATCGCACGTCTGAATCATACTAATGGTTCAGTCGCACGAATGAGCAACCCTAACCTATAAATACCACCTAATTCGTGGAAAAACGTAAGCATTCATTCCAATTCGACTCCAGACGTACCCTAGCCGTCCAGAAGCCTCCAAGTTCATACTCCAAGTTCATAGAACACTGTAGATCGATTCCAAATCGATTCTTGACGTTAGATTCAATACGTTATTGTTTCTACGTGCGTTCTCACTGATTGGATCGCCAATCAAATAGGATTCCGCACTATTTGGTTTGGTTAACACGTTAATCAGTTGGTGTTTCGTTCAAATACCAGATCCTAACAATAATCAATCAAATTAACTTAAACCGTTAAGTTAAACAAAGACAAACATGTCTGACGAAGTGTCTGAATCAAATAATGACCTCAAATCACCAAGATTGAAGAACAAAGCAGACTTTAAACAATTGAAGATTATGTTAAGAATTTGGATTATGTTTCAGGACGTTGATCTATGGAATTCAATTACTAAGGGACCATACATACCAGTGGCACTAGGTCTTGATTACAACACACACAAACCAGTTCGCCTGAAAAATGTAGCAAGTGATGACTTGAAGAAAGTCAAAACATACATAAAATCATACACTATCCTGGCCATCACTCTTCCTTTTGAGATATTGACTGGGGTAGAGAACTTTAAAATAGCCAATGAACTTTGGATAGTTTTTCACACCATGTGTGAAGTAAGTGATGAAATTAGAGAAATCAAAAAGGAGAAACTAAGAACACAATATGAAACATTTCATCACATCCAACGTGAATCAATACAAAAAAACTCCACAGATTTGCACATTTAGTTAATGAAATGATTGTCTATGGACTCAAGTATGAATAAGCGGAGATCAACAAGAAAATACTTCACACTCTACCAGAGAGCTGGACACAATCAGTCTCTTTGATGAAGCAACACTTGATCTTGAAGCACTATCATTAGATGCTCTAGTTGCCAAAGTGGAGGCACTAGAACTTGATAAAAAATCAAGAAAAAACAACACAATAAGGCATGTTGAATCATTCAAGTTTAAGGAGATGCAAACAACAGACAGTGCATTCCTAACATGCATTGGAGAGGATGAAGAAGAAGAATTCCTTGTTTCAAGTGAAACATCATTCTTCTCAGCTCTAGAATCACCCAAACAAAGACAAAAGTCAAAGAAAACTGGTGTTTTATGGTTTCCATGAAGCAACACCACAAAGCAAACAACAACACTAATGCATCAAGTTTTAGCAAACAATAAAATTCTCAGCATCAAAACATCTACTAGTTTGAGAAACCAATGGATACTCTGTAGATACATGATGTTCCTAGTTTATGTACTTAAATGTAAAAGTCTTTCATGTCTTACATATGTGTAATATGATGATGAAATGAAATATGTCATATGTCTTGATGTTTAATTGTCTTTGAATATTTCATATTATTAATGTCATATATATAAACATCATATATAGGTTTGAGGTTGTTGTACATAGTTCTTAGTCAATAATGATTAAGTAATGTGTTCAACTTAGTCGGGTGATTATTCATGCTAATGGACCATACTTATGGACCATACGCAAGAATATATCATACTTATAGACCAGTCGCACGACTGAACCAAGAGATTGATTCAGTCGTATGATTGAGACATAAGATTGACTCAGTCTCACGACTGAACCTTCAGTCGTGCGTATGAATCAACCGCATGATTCAGTCGCACGACTGAACCATGCTAATGGTTCAGTCATACGAATGAAAACTACAAACCTATAAATACCACTTAATCCATGGAAAAACAGAACACTTTGAGAGAGACTTCGAATATTCATAAACCCTAGCCGTCCAGAGCGTCCTAAACAGCCAATCCAACTTCATAGTTCGATCTTGATCGATTCCTACTCATTCTTAACGTTTAGTTCATTGTTATATCGATTGGGTTATTGCAGGACCGGTGAAGGGTATGCACTTACAACAAAACAACACAATGAGGAGAGTTGCTTATAACACTTAACATATCAAATAGGGCACTGGTTAACTTGTTAATGAAAGATGCTAAGAACACAAGTAAATGTGAGATAGAACAAGATTGCAAACAACACAAGTATTTGGTTTCCAAGAATGCTGTATATTGCTTCTCAAGTTCTATTACAAGTTACAAAGCATCGATGAAAGTTACAAGTACTTGAGATACTTTATACTACATCCTACAGCCGGCCATACTTTGAAGGCCAGCTGGATACAATTGACTAGACAACTACAAAATCAAATGTAGAGTCAAAAGGCATATCTGCCTTTTGACTTGTGACTATGACATGCCATAGCTCACATCCTAATATATTACAAAAAGGATAAAAGTACATAAAGTAGAAAGCATGGACTCAAGACCTCAATGTAAAGTTACCAAAAGCATGGACCTTTCACCAACTCATGTAAGTTGGTGACTTTACATAGTTGCAGCGGAAAGGTGGTACAGCTTTATGATAAAGTACATCAGATAAAGACATATCTCTAAAAGTCTTCGGAAGAAATCTGTCTTCACTCTTTGGCTTCGGAAGACTTTGTATTTGAAGCTTCTGAAGACTTCACTTTTGGCTTCGGAAGATGTTGGTTTTGGCTTTGGAAGATTTTACACTTAGAATATTTCTAGTGCATGGTGTAAAACTTCCGAAGTATTTCTACTTCTGTTCTTTAGTGCATGCTTGCAAAGAGACTTTGGATGTTTTGGCTGCATCAGACTTATAGGAATCCTTACAAACTCCCCCTAGGCTGATGCTACCAAAACATTTAGAAGATCTTCAGATATTTGTAGTCTTCAGCACAATGATGACCATACCCTTCTTCATCAGATGGTCAGGATCATTCAGACTCTCATAATATATTCTCATCTCAAAGAGATCATGCAGAGGTAAGTTGATTATGTCTTGCCATGTATAGACATTCTCAACACCTTGATCTCTGATCACATGCCATCTCTCTGGATTAGTAGTGAAGGTCCAGGATAAGATGGGTGTCCCAGCTACAAGAGGAGCCACTTGAATTGGAGTTGATTGGGCTGCCTCTTCATGCACTTCCTCAGGTTGATTTGACTCAGCCTGAGGTGTAGAAGTGGATGATTCAGGCTTCTTCTTCTGAGACTTTGGTTTAGAAGCCATCCTCTTCTTCCTCTTAAAAGACTTTAACTGAGAAGACTGGTCTGCAGCACCTTGTTGATCATCCTTGTCTTTCTCAGTTGGGTGTTCCTCCCTCACAGGTTTAGAAGGAGCGAGAGTTTGAACCTGCTGTGGATCAGAAGATGAAGCTTGCTGAGGCTCAGCAGGAGGTCCAGGTTGTGTTGTCTCAGGTTGTTCAACCTTAACCTCCACTTCAGGTGGGATTCGACTTGGAGGAGAGTATAAGTCAATCAGCTCTCCACTCTTGATCTTCTGCTTGATTACCCTGATATGCTCATCCATTGTGGATAGAGACATAGGGCCAAGTCTCCTTCCAGAGAATCCATACAGCTTCAAGAAGCTCATCATCCTTTGTCTGTCAGCAGACTTCTTCATACTCTTTTGGATGATAGCTCTTGACTTTGAAACATCTTCCCTCATCTTTCTTTTTGTTGCCTTTTGTTCTTTGAGCACTTGAAGTTCAAGCTGTTTGAGATACTCAAACTCATTGTACTCAAAGGACAAGGGAAGAAGTGTAGATGCCTGGTAGAGACCTGTGGCACTCAGGTAGTTGATCATGTTTTGCCTATCTGTTTTCTTGTCTACCTGATGTTCTTGTGTAGCAGCCACATCCTCTTGCACAGGACTTTCTTGAACTGGGGAGAGAGTTGGAGCATGCTTGTATAATCTTTTTTGTCTCTTCTCTTCTTTGAATGGGAGAAGTAATCTTGCATCCTCTGCTTCCTTCATCTCTCTTGACACTTCCAAGTCAGCCAGTTCATTTAATTGCTCTAAGGGGATAGATATAGTCTCATCTATGTCATAGTTCCTGGTCTGCAGGTAAGTAATCCTGACTGCCCTCAACTCATCTTCTTGAGTGTTTGGTATGGGGGCAGCCTTGATTGCAGCTTGCATAAAGCCTGAAGACCCAGAGGAACTTTCTCCCCTTAGCTTCCTCTTCCTCTCTCTCTCCTCCTCCTCCTCAATCTCCTCAGGAGTCAAAATCCTTTTCCGTTTGTCACCCATAGACCTTTGTCACTCAAGGTGGATAGAGGTTTGGCCTACATTGCTTGGTGTAGCATCCAAGCTCTGGCCAGAGAGAGGTTGTGAGACACCTTCACCAGCAGGTGTTTCACTGAGGGAATGAATCTGAAGCACTTATTGGTGTGACAAGGCTCTCAGGCTCAGCCAAGGTTTTCCCTTTGAAGCTAATCTTAGGGTCTGCCTCAGCATCCAGTTGACCAATGACATTACCTGATTGCCTTTGTCTCCTTGTAAGGCTGAACTCTTCAGTAATTTGTCTTGAATCCTGAGTGCTAACCTGTCAGCTTGTCTTGATTTGCTTGGTTTGACAAGTGGCAAGTTGATCAGGTCAAGACCTTCATAGTAGTCCGAAGTCTAAAAATTGAACACTTCTTGCTGCCCTTGAACTTTGTGAAGAATGAGGGCTCTTCTATCAACATCATACCTCCACCCAATAATGTAGTTTGAAGTTCCTTAAGGTAGAGATGACACAACCCTTGGAATGCCTTCCTCAAAGAGACTTCTAATGACAGAGTCTATTATGTCCACATTAATGTGAACTTGAGGAAGTTGCTGAGTATGCACAGTTGCAGTGAGGATGGTGAATCCTCAATGTCCATACTCTCTGAAGAACTCCCAGGTTCTGTGACTGTAATGACTTTCTCCCCCTTTTTGGTAGCATCACCCTCTTGTATAGTTGAGCTAGAGGTTAGGTCAATCACATTCACAGGTTCTTGTGTTCCTGGTTGAGCTCTTCTTAAAGGTCTCCCAGCTAGTTTTTCCCTGAGATAAGATATCTCAAGTTGCTGATCATTGACCCTATTATGCAGGGTAGTCACCTGAGATTCAAGGTGACTAACCTTAGAGACTAAATAGGAGCATGTTTTTGACAGTTTTTGCACCTTTAGTCTCAGATTCCCCTCTTCTTCATCAGAAGAATCATTGGGGGATGAGATGATTGGACCAAAGTCCTCTCTCTCACCACCAGCCTCCGGTTCTTGGCTGCTAGATTTCCTCTGTACATTGACATCCTCAGTTGAGGTGTCAATGGGCTGAGTTGCCATGGTTGAGGTCTTAATGATGTAATCACTTGCAGGAGTGAGAGCCTCTTCCATATGGATATCCTGAACAGGTTCATAAGTATCCACCTCAGTTATGGGTGACTGATGTGGGCTAGACAAAGGAGACTCAGGAGTACTCATCTCTCTTTGAGTAGGGGAAGAGTAGAGAGACTCATGGTACCCACTGAAACCTAAGTCTTCATCAGTATAGAATGAAAGGTTGGGAATGAGTTGATTTAAGTCTAATGGCTGGGGATGGTAACTGTTCCCTGAAGGTTGTTCACTTGAGTGTTGAGAGTCAGAGTGAAGGCTTAAGGCAGTTGGGCTTGTGAGCTCATCAGGGTGAGCATGAGGAACCTCAGCTCTGATTGTTGAAGAGATGGGAGTGGTTTGCTCCTCAGGGGAAGTGGGAGCTCTAGTGTCCACTTCCTCCTGTATGGGTGAGTATATGGGGGCCTGCACAGACTCAATAGCTTGAGCAGGGGTTCGTTTGGATTTTCTTTGGTAGGTGAGGGTGACTTGGAGCCTTTTTGGTGGTTGAGAGGTAGAAGGTGTGGGTTTAACACTAGCTTGTGTTGCTAGGTTGTCACCTTGAGCAATGAGCTCTAACATTTTTGGAACTAGGGTTGTTTCTAACTCTGAGAAGCCTACAGTTGACTTCTTCATAATTTTAAAGATGCTGGGCTTCATCTGTCCCAATTTAAGAATATTATATGTTTCCCTCAACTGTGAGCCCAGTTCACAGTTGAGAATGTGTTGAACATATCTAGGAAACATATAATACTCTAAGGAGTCCAAGTTAGCAAGCAAATTTGTATAAACAAATTGAGAGTACCTGAACTTGACCCCTTGAACCATTCCATATACTATGAGTAGAGATCCTCAGGAATGTGGTCCCACCCTCCATGCTTGTTTGACAAGCTGTGGATAACCACATGAAGCAGGTATTTCCACTGGGATGAGACCTTCCTTTTCCTGAAGGTCTTTACATAGAAATCTCCCTCATAGCCCATCTGCTCAAAGGAATGATTTACAGCTTCCTTTGGGAAGGACAACTCACCTTCATCATCCAGCTGTAAATGAGTGTTTATGATGGCCGGAGTGATGAAGATTATCCTCCCTTGCACTATGGCAGACAGTGCCTTCTCCCCATCCATAAAGACCTCTTGGCAGGTCTTCCAAAATTCAAGCAGATGATCCTCATAGAGAGTAGGATCAATGGTTAGGGAGGTGGAGTAGTTTGATAGAGCTAAGAAACGGCAAATCTCTGAGAAACTTTCATCTTTCTCAGAGCTTAATAGAGCAACTTGGTTATGTTGCCTGTGAAGTTGCATGGAGAAATCTGGGTTGTTTCTGAGGTTTAGGTTGGCCATTTTAGAAGCTTAAAAATGAAGAAAGATGAAGAAAAAAAGTCGGTTTGGGAGAATTTAGGTTTAAGGAATAGTGTAATTGAGGAAGATAGTGAAAGAGGGGGGAACCGTTGGGCAATTATGTGAAAAGGATTTGTGACAAAGTTAATGAAAGATGATAAACTTAGAAATCCGGATGTCGGTCCCACCTCTAAAAAGTAGTTTACTTTTGCCCAAAAAGTAGTTTTCTTGGAAGTCGAGACATCTTCCGAAGGTTATTTGCTTCGGAAGTTCTGAAGAAAAAGCTTCCGAAGGCAAATTGGCTTCGGAAGAGATTTCAAAGGTTTTTGAGAATTTTGCTTTGGAAGAGAATTTTACACTCAGAGATTTTTATTCCAAGAAGAATAAATACTTCCAAAGGTAAGTTTCTTTCAGAAGAAACTTGTTCTTTGAAAACATACAAAGTACTTAAGTTGATTTTAAGCTTCAGAAGATATTTCAAAATTTTCTTCCGAAGGTAAAATCACTGAAGCAATTATTTGTTTACTAAGACATAAACTTCTTCCGAAGGTAATTTTGAATCTTCCGAAGAGATCAAGATTTTCAAAAATCTAAGAAAAGTCTTTTGAAAAGATTTTCTTCCAAAGAAAACAAGGGCTTATGAAGGTGATATAATAGACAACTTAGGACACATAGGTTTTAGAAATAAATATGATTAAGTTTTAAGAAAAGCTATTCAAAGTTAATCATCCCAATAGCTGATACAAAATATTTAAATCTCTGCTCATCAAAAGCTTTGGTGAACAGATCAGCATATTGTTCATTTGTGTTATCTTTGACTAGTTTGATTAATCCATTTTCAAAGTTATCTCTAATCAAATGATACCTGATATTAATATGCTTTGTCCTTAAGTGCTGCACAGGATTCTCTGTGATAGAGATAGCACTATAACAGTCTATGTGGATGGGAGTCTCTTTAAAGTTAAATCCATAGTCCAACATCTGATTTTGAATACAAAGCACTTGAGCACAGCAACTTGCAGCAACAATGTATTCAGCCTCAGCAGTTGATGCAGACACACAGGATCGTTTCTTGCATTGCCAAGAGACTACTCTTCTACCAAGAAATTGACATCCCCCTGATGTAGACTTTGTAGTCATGTTGCAACCACCATAGTCACTATTTGTATAAGCATATAGATTAAAGTCAGAATTCTTTGGATACCAAAGGCCAATAGATGGAGCACCTTTGAGATATCTTAGAATTCTCTTGACAGTGACCAGGTGTGACATCTTGGGGTTGGCTTGATATCTTGCACAAATGCATGTAGCAAACATGATATGTGGCCTGCTAGCTGTGAGGTACATAAGAGACCCAATCATTGCCCTATAGAGATGTTCATCAACACCCTCCCCCTCAAGATCAGGTCCAAGGGAGTGATTTCTGGCTATGGGTGTCTTAGCAACCTTACAATCAGTCATGTTAAACCTTTTAAGTATGTTCTGTACATACTTTGACTGACTTATGAAGATGCCATTGTCAACTTGCTTCACTTGAATTCCTAGAAAGAAATTGAGTTCCCCCATGGCACTCATTTCAAACCTGTCCTTCATCAGCTTCTCAAAGTCTTTGTAGAGCTTTGGATTAGTTGACCCAAAGATAATGCCATCAACATATACTTGAACTAGCATTATGTCATTTCCTGTTCCTTTGATGAAGAGAGTTCCATCTATAGTTCCTCTTTTATAGCCATGTTGACAGAGATACTGAGATAGAGTCTCATACCACTTTCTTGGTGCTTGATGCAGCCCATATAGAGCTTTATCAAGCCTGCAGAGATAATCAGGATGATCAGGATCTACAAACCCAGGTGGTTGTCTGACATACACCTCTTCATCAATCACCCCATAAAGAAAAGCACACTTGACATCAAGTTGGTAGACCTTGAAATTCTTGGATGCAGCAAAAGCTAGGAATATTCTAATAGCTTCAAGTCTTGCCACAGGAGCAAAAACATCTGTATAGTCAATTCCTTCTTTTTGAGTATATCCTTGAACAACTAGTCTTGCCTTGTTCTTGATGACAAGTCCTCTATCATCCTTCTTGTTCCTAAAAACCCATTTGGTTCCTATGGTAGTATTCCCTTGAGGAAGAGGACATAGGTTCCAAACCTTTTTCCTTTTGAATTGAAGCAACTCCTCTTGCATAGCTTCAATCCAACTTCCATCCTTTAGAGCCTTATCAATTTTCTTTGGCTCTATTTGGGACAAGAAACAAGAATGAAGACAAACATTTTCTTCATGGGTTTGTCCTCTTGTTCTCACCCCTGAATCAACATCTCCAATGATGATTGTGGTAGGATGAGACTTATGGATCCTTAGCTGAGGGATCACAACAAGTTGCTTAGACAGATCTAAATTTGAAAAATTTTGATATGGAAAAGAAGATTCACCCTCCACATCACCACACTTATCAAGATTGACTTGATCCAATGAGTGTGTGACATCATTGATGTTGTCTTCAATGCAGTGGTTATCAGCATCAAAAAATTCTTGATCACTTTCACCACCACCATTTTCTCCATATTTGAAGCTCCTTCTTTTGAGTTTTGTGCCTCTAAGCTGGAATTTGAAGGCACCCCAGAAGCATCAGCAAGATTTGTCATTGATGTGCTGGTAGAAGCTTCATTTGCAGGAATAGTTACCATTGGATCTGAAGATGTGTAACTTGAAGGTCTTCTGAGCTCAAATCTTGGGTCAGGATCACCTGTTGGTAATATATCTATAGATCCTGAAACATTCTCACAAGATTTGTTAAAACAGTTGGTAACTAAATCAAGATCAAATAGCCAATCCGGACTAGAACCTTTCACACTAGGAGTGTGCTCATTGAAAGTCACATTGGCTGACTCCTCAACTACTCTAGTTCTAAGATTGTATACTCTATAAGCTTTAGCTTGAGAAGAGTATCCAATAAAATGTCCATCATCTGATTTCTCAGCAAACTTGGCAATTTGATCCTTAGTATTCAAGATGGTGCAAGGACATCCAAATGACCTGAGAAAGCCAATGAAGGGTTTTCTCTTGTGCCAAAGTTTATAAGGAGTCTTACCATGTGTCTTAACCACTAAAACTCTATTTTGCACATAGCAAGCAGTGTTCACTGCCTCTGCCCAGAAGGTGATAGGCAGGTTAGAGTCAAACAACATAGTTCTTGCAGCTTCAATTAGTGTCCTGTTTCTCCTCTCAGCAACACCATTTTGCTGAGGAGTCCTGGGAGCACTATATTGTCTTGTAATACCTTTTTCATCATAAAATGTATCAAGGATTTGATTCTTGAATTCAATTCCTTGATCACATCTTATGGTTTTGACCTTGTGATCACATTGATTCTCAATCTTTAAGATGAAATTCTTCAGAATCTCAGGAGTCTCATCCTTAGTTCTAAGAAAGAAGACCCAAGTGAATCTTGTAAAATCATCTGTGTTCACCAAACAATAAGAGGTCCTTCCTAGACTCAGTACACTGATGGGGCCAAAAAGATCCATATGTAATAAGTGTAGGGGATTAATGATGGAGTTTCTTTCCTTTGGCTTGTGAGATACCTTGTGTTGCTTCCCTTTTAGGCATGCAACACAGTGGTTATCATTTGTAAACTCTTTCTATGGTATTCCAGTCCAAATCATTCTTAATAAATTTATTCATGTTTTTAAAGTTTACATTGCACATTCTTTTATGCCAGAGGAAAGATTCATCATTATTTGCTTTAGATAGAAAGCATGAAACTTCTCCTGAGGGAGATGTTTCTTGCAAGTCCATCTTGTACATGTTCCCTTTCCTGGGGGCTCTTAGCAAGATGTGCTCATGAGGAATGACCACCCCGGGCCTGATAACAATGCACTCATGCTCAGTAAAGAGCATGTTATGACTCTAATCACAAAATTGGGATACACTCACAAGATTGTACCCAAGCTCCTTGACAAAGTTTACCTTCTCAATGGTGAGCTTACCATTTGTGATCTTGCCCCTTCCAGTAATGTAACCTCCTGCATCTCCTCCAAAAGCAGCTGGTCCTCCATCAATTCTTTCAAACTTTTGGAGTAGTGACCTATTGCGTGTCATGTGCCTGGAACAGCCACTATCAATGATCCATACATTTCTGTTTGTCTTGAGCTTCCCTGCACAAAAGAGATGATTAGTTACATTTGGAAACCCAAGCCTTATTGGTCTTGGGCTCATCAAAAGAAGTTGAAGACAATGCAACAGTAATTGATCCTATAGTCATGCTAGAGGGATCATTTGCTGATGTTGATGAAGAACTTTCAGCCATTTGATCTTTCTTTGACTTCCATACCACCTTTGGAAGCTTAGACTTGACCTTCAATACTTCAGAAGTTTTGATGACTTTGGAAGTTTTGATGACTGGCCCTTCGGAAGATCTTGCTTTCACTGCAGCAGACTTCAGTGCTTCCGAAGTATTCCTTTCTTCCGAGACCAAATTTTCTTACGAAGGCAAGTTTCCACTTGTCTTCTTCTTCATTTTGGAGCTTCTGAAGGAAACAGATTTTCCTTCCGAAGCTTGCTTCTTCTTCTCCAAACTCTTAGAAGTTTCTTTCTTGGTCATGTGGAGAGTACTCCTTGGATTGTAGACACAATCCTTAGCAAGATGAGAAGTACTCACACACATAACACAGTCCATTTTCTTCCTTCTAGGAGTTCTTCTTTGTGAACAAGGCTGAATTTGATCACTTTCCTTCTCCATCTTCATCTTTGTAGATGCTGTGGCAATTCTTGTGGGGTTAGAACTACCTTTGGAGCTGGATGGTTCAGGTTGTATAGCAGCAATACACAACTGATCAGCCTTCTTCTTGATGTTGGGATGATTTGGACATGAAGTGGAACTCTTGTTGATGGAGTTCAAGTTTGTGTCTTCAGTCTTTACCACTTCAAATCCTGCAGAGATGAAGACTTGTTTCTATGCAGAATTGAAGGTAGACTTGATCTCTTGAGCCTTTTTGGACTTTCTTTTGGCCTTCTTGATCAAGTTCTTTCTTCTTGACTTGGTCATCCCAACAGCTTTGCTCTCCTCAGAGGGATGGTGACCCTTCTTAGAATGCTCTTCTTCACTCTTCTTAGAGCCATTCTCCACCATCTCCTCTTCATCCTCTTCAGCCATAGGATCTATAAGGGGAAGCTCATCTTCACAAGGTCCACACCTAGGAGATCTTACAAACAAGATTGTGTATGGAGGAGCTATCTCACAAGATCCTAGTCCCTGCTTATTTTGATAACAAACGTTTGCATGCAAGGATGAGGATATTATGTTCTTGAAGGTCTCTTCTTCAAGAACACATTTTTTCTGCCTTGGCTTTGCTGATCACAAGCTCAGCCTGGCATTCAGTTAATTTAGTAATGGGATCTTTGATCTGAGTCCTGTAGTTTGTATGCTCATGTTTAAGAGTTGAAATGGTTTTCTCTAAGTCCTCTATCTTTAGTTTATAATCATTTTCAGCTCTTTTAAAATCAGCTTTTAAAATATTTAAGGACTCAAGGTCAGATCTTATTTCTAAATTATAGGACCTGTATCTATTAACTTTAGCAATGCATTCAGGAGTACAAGGATGTTCCAATACCTTGGCTTCATCGTGGTCTGCCATGAGTGCTTGGTTTGGAGATGCATCTTCTACTTGAAAGCTCCAATCAAAGCCTCCTTCTTCAACAGCAACTGCAGCTTGCTACTTTGGCTTCTCATTCTGGGGGGCTTTCTCAGTGTAGTTTGGTCTGGTTTGTGCTTGGCCATCATTTGTCCTTGGTTCCTTACACTCTCTTGCAAAGTGTCCCATCTGGTTATAGTTGTAACACTTTACTTTGCTTTTGTCCAGCCCAAACTTTCCACTGGTTGCATTGCTTGGAAACTTTCTCCCTGTCCTCTTGTAGAACTTCTTGGCTCTGTGAGTGAGAAGATCCATCTGCTGGACTATCTCCATGTACTCCAGATCCTCTGGATGGATACAGTCCAAATCTTCAAGAGTGAAGAGAAAGTTGCCTGAAGTTTCATCAGTAGACACAAAGGCATGAGAAGAACTTGTCTCTTGGAAAGGACTTCCTTGAGTGTAGCTTTCCCTTGGAGTCTCTGGGAAGGTGATGAAAGGGCCCTTTTGTGAGTTGTCAGGGAAGCATATTCTGATGATGCTGTGGTTCAATGCTTTCCCTTTCAACCACATGGAGGGCTGAACTCAATTGATTGCTAGTATTACCAGATGAGTTTTGCATGTTCATCTCCATCTGGTAGCCACTAAGAATACCATACAACTCCGTGAGAGTAAGAGTCTTAAGGTTCTCAGTCCTCTTGATAACAACACAATAATGTGTCCACTGTCTAGGAAGAGAGGACATAAACTTCCTTACAATGTCCCTGTTCTCAAGAGTTACTCCAACATCCATTAGAGTATCCACAATCTCAACATACCTGAAGTATTGTTCAGTCATGGTTTCACCTGCCTTGAAGGTGAAGTTTTCAAACTGCTGCTTTAGGAGATCCTTCTTGTTATCCTTTGCTTCAGTAGACCCCTCATACATCAGCTTTAGTGCTTCCCATAGTTGCTTGGCAGTTTTGCACTTCTTGAAGCCTCTGTAGATGGAGTTTGGAAGAGCAGTTTGAAGGGCTATCATGGCTTTTTGATCAATCTCTATTCTCTTTCTATCTGCTTTAGAGTAATCAACCACAGCCTTGGGAATCATACCACCACTAGTAGCAGAAGTGGTGCTTGGTATGTAAGGTCCTTCAACAACAGAGTCCCACATCCTGGAGTCTTGAGACTTGATGAAGCCTTCCATTCTTTGACAGCAAGTATCAAAGTCTTTAGGAGTGATCAGTGGAGACTTTGTCATAGTTCCAGTTTCCATATCAGCTTTGGTTATAGCTGCCATTTGAGTTGTTAAGTATTTTGTGTGTGTGAGGGATCTTAAGATAGTGAAGGGTATGCACTTACAACACAACAACACAATGAGGAGAGTTGCTTAGAACACTTAACAGATCAAATAGGGAACTGGTTAACTTGTTAATGAAAGATGCTAAAAACACAAGTAAATGTGAGACAGAACAAGACTGCAAACAACACAAGTATTTGGTTTTCAAGAATGCTGTATATTGCTTCTCAAGTTCTATTACAAGTTACAAAGCATCGATGGAAAGTTACAAGTACTTGAGATACTTTATACTACATCCTACAGCCGGCCATACTTTGAAGGCCAGCTGGATACAATTGACTAGACAACTACAAAATCAAATATAGAGTCAAAAGGCATATCTGTCTTTTGACTTGTGACTATGACATGCCATAGCTCATATCCTAATATATTACAAAAAGGATAAAAGTACATAAAGTAGAAAGCATGGACTCAAGACCTGAATGTACAGTTACCAAAAGCATGGACCTTTCACCAACTCATGTAAGTTGGTGACTTTACAGAGTTGCAGCGGAAAGGTGGTCCAGCTTTATGGTAAAGTACATCAGATAAAGGCATATCTCTAAAAGTCTTCGTAAGAAATCTGTCTTCACTCTTTGGCTTCGGAAGACTTTGTCTTTGAAGCTTCGGAAGACTTCACTTTTGGCTTCGGAAGATGTTGGTCTTGGCTTCGGAAGATTTTACACTTAGAATATTTCTAGTGCATGGTGTAAAACTTCCGAAGTATTTCTACTTTTGTTCTTTATTGCATGCTTGTAGAGAGACATTGGATGTTTTGGCTGCATCAGACTTATAGGAATCCTTATAGTTATCATTCTCACTGATTGGATCACCAATCAAATAGGATTCCGCACTATTTGATCTGGTTCACGGAGAATCCGTTAGTACTTTGTACGTACACGATCCTAACAAGTGGTATCAGAGCTTTGGCTCGTGATTTTGCGTTGGATTCGATTAAGAGTCATTGTTTTTGCTTCAAAAAGGTGTTTTCAATGTTTGCATGCATTAAAGTCTCAGTTTTTCATTATATGGCAGATTAGGGTTCCTGGGAAACTCGTATTTTTCGTCAAAGTGTCAAAATATTTGATTTTATAAACACAGCAGCCTTCAGTCGCACAATTGGGCCATTCGTACGATTGAACTCAATCGTATACTCCATCCGCATGACTGAACTCAGTCGTATCTCTCACTCGCACGACTGAACAACTCCAGTCGGTTGATTCCAATCACCTTGTTCATACGCACGACTGAATCCAATCGCACGATTGAATTCATTCGCATCCTTCATTCGCACGAGTGATCCATACTCATAACCCATTCGTACGAGTGAAACTGTTATGTTTAAAAAGTACCAAGTTTAAAGCAATGGAAGACCAATTTGCTGCATTTACTGCCGGAAAGGACTCCCGCATCAAAAACATTTTACTTCTGGAGAATGAGATTGGAAATCATAATAAACCGCCAAAGCTGTTAACGTTGGATGAATATCCAAGTGGAAACATCGGTTTGAAATCTATTTAAATAGAGTTGACCTAAATCTTTGGACATCCATTGAGACGGGTTATGCGGTACCAGTCAGTGCTAATGGAGTCAAGTTGACTTTCGGAGGAATGAGTGAAGCTTAGAAGATTCTGTTCAATGCTGAAAGGAAAGTATATGCCTTGTTGACTCAGTCGATACCTAAGGACATCTTTCATCAGTTCTTTGAGAACAAGCATGCCAAAAATTTATGGGAGGCATTGGAGAAGAGATATGATGGAAACGCAACTCTCAAAGGACTGAAGGCTAAAGCTCTCAAAAAGGAATTTGATAATTTCTCTTCGATAGGGAATGAGAGCTTGGATGATATTATTGACAGATTCTATCATCTGATAAGTGAGTTGCACACTCATGGTGTGACAACATCTATGGAAGATAAAGTTTCAAGCTTTGCTGATGGTTTGCCTGATAAATGGGATTCATTAGTGTCTAATCTGAGACAAAACGACATTCTTGTGACGCTAGACATAAATGATTTCATCTTGAAATTAAGGGAGGAAGAGCTGCGAATGAAATACAAGTCAAAGAAAGGATCCTATGTTCAGAATCCTTCACTTTACAACTCAGTTCCGACTCCAGCTGTTTCAGGAGCATCATTACAAACGGCGTTCGTGTCTAGTTCTTCTGCACCTTCACAAAACAGTGCTTCAGGAACCGAAACGTCAGGGTCATCTGGAACCCAATACATAGTTCCTGAGGCAAATACTACAAAGTTGAAGACTGAGAATCTCGGTAATGTCACAGTGGAAGTTGCTAAAGAGCACATGGATCTTCTAGCGGCTGTTGTACAATCTTATGATGGTTTAGTTGCCGGTAAGATTAGAAATTGTCATCTTGCAGATGAGGATTACGAGCAAGTTGATGAAAATGAGCTAGAAAGAATGGACATAATGTGGGCATTGGCTAGTGCAGTCAAAAGAGCAAAGAAGTTTGTCAAAAAGACAGGGCAAAATCTAGTTGCCACTAAAGATACGACTTTTGGTTTTGACAAAACCAAAGTCACATGTTTCAACTGTGGTGAAAAAGGGCACTTTAAACGTGAATGTGTAAAGCCCAAGAAAACTGGAAATGGAAACCCATTTCCTACATTCAACCGTCAAGACAAAGACATGATTAGAACTACTTCTTCAAGTAAAGAGACAAAGACTCTGACTGCTCAAGGTGATGAAAGGAAAGACTGGTCCTTCCGCTTTGTCTCTCCGGGTGAATCAAATATTGCCTTTGTCAATGCACTGGATGATGGATCTGCTAGTGAAGGTGAGATCATAGCTGAGCAAGCGATGTCAGATACCGAAGAAGCTATGAATGTTGTAAATCACTTGGTTGGGGAAGCTCATAGCAACAAACTCAGAATCTCTGGTCAACGAATAGTCTGATATAGCTTTGATGGCTGATTCATCTGATTCCTCACAGGTAAGTTCTATAGACAAATTATTTGAAAAACATGCTTGTACTGATTGTGATAAATTTAGAGAAAGCATTGATTTAAAATTTTCTAGGTTATTAGAACATAATGATAATCTAGTAAATGATTTACAACTCTGCACTGAAGCAAATCGTATTTTAAAACAAAATGAGTGCAGCTTCAAAGAAAAGATAGAACTGTTAGGGAAACAACTAAGGGAAACCGAGGTTGTTGCATTAAATCAATCAAATGACATCAAATACTATCTAAATTCTTTGGAGGAAACTAAGAAAGCAAAAGCAGTTTTACAAATTGAAGTTGATTCTTTATAACAAAAACTGCACAGTTTGGTAAGTTCTTCTCATATTGTTCAAAACCTTGTGAAAGAACGAAATACAGGGGAAGGTCTGGGTTATAAGGTTGTACCGCCACCACATGAAATCCTTTTGAACACTAAATGTAGACCAATTAATAATAACCCTGTAAAGGATCATGTGGTATCTACTCCTCTGGTTAGTGATCCAGATTCCATGGGTCAACCTGTGAAATCTGTCACTAAACAGAAGGATTCTTCTTTGGAATCAACAAATAATATACCTGTTGAGAATTTGGATGCTAAAAGTGAAAAGGTTAAATCAGGGTCCGGTTCACAAAAGTCTATTTCAGAACCTAAGAGGAATAATCAAATGAACCTTAAACGTGTTAATCATCAAAATCCAAATAAAATGAAAATGAAAGATGTTCAAAATGTTAAAACAATTAAGTTTGTTAAAGAAGGTGAAACATCTATAAAGGAAGAGTCTTCATCGAAACCCCGACCAAACTCAACCCCACTTCACACCATTCCTCGATCTGTTAAAGGGAGATCCTCCTACAGTTGTGGAAGACGAGGACATATCTCTCCAAAGTGTCCTTATTATCAGACACCTAAAAAGAAAATTGAACTTTTTGATGAAAAACCAAGATTTTCTGAAACTAGATCTAACGTGTCACCTAAGGTTACACCTAAGACTATTATTGAACCTAAAGTTCAAACCATAAGTCAGTCGTCTGTTTACCGCAAACAGGCCTTACACAAAACTGGTTTATGGAAAATAAAATCAAGTAATTTGTCTGATAATGAGAACAAGAAGAAGAAGAATGTGCCCTCATCCTTTGAAGGACAGTGAGTTGAGTTCATGATGTGTGATTCCTCTGGGTCACCCAAGCCAGTTAAGGCTTGGGTCCCAAACCTTAACTAATAAATTCCTTTGAATGTGCAGGGTGTCCGCTACAGTGCTATCACAAATACCTGGATTATTGATAGTGGGGCGTGCACGCACATGACCGGGAATTCGTCTCTCCTTTTTAACGTTAAACAAATTAAAGGGGGACATGTATCATTTGCTAGGAATAAAGGAGGTTACATCACCGCTCAAGGCGAAGTGGGAAACGAGAAAGTGAAGTTTGACAAGGTTAACTACATTCAACAACTACAGAACAACTTGCTTTCAGTCTCCCAGATCTGTGATAAAGGATTCAAAGTTGTTTTTGACAACAAGAAGTGCTAAATGTTGAAAAAGGATTATGTTATCCAGGAGGATAAAGTTCTAATGTCAGCTTCAAGATATAATGATCTGTATGTCTTGGATCTATCAAAAGCCTCCACAACTGAGACCATTGTGCAATGCTTCTTGTCAAAAGCAACAGAGAGGGATTCAATCTCTTGGCATAGGAGAATGGGACACATACCGGTGAAGGGTATGCACTTACAACACAACAACACAATGAGGAGAATTGCTTAAAATACTTAACAGATCAAATACGGAACTGGTTAACTTGTTAATGAAAGATGCTAAGAACACAAGTAAATATGGGACAAAACAAGATTGCAAACAACACAAGTATTTGGTTTTCAAGAATGTTGTATATTGCTTCTCAAAATCTATTACAAGTTACAAAGCATCGATAGAAAGTTACAAGTACTTGAGATACTTTATACTACATCCTACAGCCGGCCATACTTTGAAGGCCAGCTGGATACAATTGACTAGACAACTACAAAATCAAATGTAGAGTCAAAAGGCAGATCTGCCTTTTGACTTTTGACTATGACATGCCATAGCTCACATCCTAATATATTAAAAAAAGGATAAAAGTACATAAAGTAGAAAGCATGGACTCAAGACCTCAATGTACAGTTATCAAAAGCATGGACCTTTCACCAACTCATGTAAGTTGGTGACTTTACAGAGTAGCAGCAGAAAGGTGGTCCAACTTTATGGTAAAGTACATCAGATAAAGGCATATCTTTAAAAGTCTTCGGAAGAAATCTGTCTTCAATCTTTGGCTTCGGAAGACTTTGTCTATGAAGCTTTGGAAGACTTTACTTTTGGCTTCGGAAGATGTTGGTCTTGGCTTCGGAAGATTTTACACTTAGAATATTTCTAGTGCATGGTGTAAAACTTCCGAAGCATTTCTACTTTTGTTCTTTAGTGCATGCATGCAGAGAGACTTTGGATGTTTAATCAGACTTATAGGAATCCTTACAAACTCCCCCTAGGCTGATGCTACTAAAACATTTAGAAGATCTTCAGATATTTGTAGTCTTCAAGACGATGATGACCATACCCTTCTTCATCAGATGGTCAGGATCACTCAGATTCTCATAATATTTTCTCAACTCATAGAGATCATGCAGAGGTAAGTTGATTATGTCTTGCCATGTATAGACATTCTCAACACCTTGATCTCTGATCACATTCCATCTCTCTGGATTAGTAGTGAAGGTCCAGGATAAGATGGGTGTCTCAGCTGCAAGAGGAGCCACTTGAATTGGAGTTGATTGGGCTGCCTCTTCATGCCCTTCCTCAGGTTGATCTGACTCAGCCTGAGGTGTAGAGGTGGATGATTCAGGCTTCTTTTTCTTTGACTTTGGTTTGGAAGCCATCCTCTTCTTCCTCTTAGAAGACTTTAACTGAGAAGACTGGTCTGCAGCACCTTGTTGATCATCCTTGTCTTTCTCAGTTGGGTGTTCCTCCCTCACATGTTCAGAAGGAGAGGGAGTTTGACCCTGCTATGGATTAGAAGATGAAGCTTGCTGAGGCTCAGCAGAAGGTCCAAGTTGTGTTGTCTCAGGTTTTTCAACCTTAACCTCCACTTCAGGTGGGATTTGACTTGGAGGAGAGTATAAGTCAATCAGCTCTCCACTCTTGATCTTCTGCTTGATTACCCTGATATGCTCATCCATTGTGGATAGAGACATAGGGCCAAGTCTCCTTCTGGAGAATCCATACAGCTTCAAGAAGCTCATCATCCATTATCTGTCAGCAGACTTCTTCATACTCTTTTGGATAATGGCTCTTGACTTTGCAGCATCTTCCCTCATCTTTTTCTTTATTGCCTTTTGTTTTTTGAGCACTTGAAGTTCAAGCTGTTTGAGATACTCAAACTCAATGTACTCAAAGGAAAAGGGAAAAAATGCAGATGCCTGGTAGAGACCTGTGGCACTCAGGTAGTTGATCATGTTCTGCCTATCTGTTTCCTTGTCTACCTGAGGTTCTTGTGTAGTAGCCACATCCTCTTGCACAGGATTTTCCTGAACTGGGGAGAGAGTTGGAGCATGCTTGTATAACCTTTTCTGTCTCTTCTCTTCTTTGAATTTGAGAAGTAACCTTGCATCCTCTGCTTCTTTCATCTGTCTTGACACTTCCATGTCAGCCAATTCATTAATTGCTCTAAGAGGAGAGATATAATCTCATCTATGTCATAGTTCCTGGTCTACAGATAAGTAATCCTGACTGCCCTCAACTCATCTTCTTGAGTGTTTGGTTTGGGGGCAGCCCTGATTACAGCTTGCATAAAGCCTGAAGACCCAGAGGAACTTTCTCCCCTTAGCTTCCTCTTCCTCTCTCTTTCCTCCTCCTCAATCTCCTCAGGAGTCAGAATCCTTTTCCCTTTGTCACCCACAAACCTTTGTGACTCAGGGTGGAGAGAGCTTTGGCCTTCATTACTTGGTGTAGCATCCAAGCTCTGGCCAGAGAGAGGTTGTGAGACACCTTCACCAGCAGGTGTTTCACCGAGGGAATGAATTTTTGAAGCAGTTGTTGGTGTGACAGGGCTCTCAGGCTCTATCACTGGGCCTTCAGCCAAGGTTTTCCCTTTGAAGCTAATCTCAGGGTCTGCCTCAGCATCTAGTTAACCAATGACATTACCTGATTGCCTTTGTCTCCTTCTAAGGCTGAACTCTTCAGTAATTCTGTCTTGAATCCTGAGTGCTAACCTGTCATCTTGTCTTGATTGGCTTGGGTTGACAAGTGGCATGTTGATCAGGTCAAGACCTTCATAGTAGTCCAAGGTCTGAAAATTAAACACTTCTTGCTGCCCTTGAACTCTGTGAAGAATGAGGGCTCTTCTATCAGCATCATACCTCCACCCAATAATGTAGTTTGAAGTTCCTTGAGGTGGAGATGACACAGCCCTTGGAATGCCTTCCTCAAATAGACTCCTAATGACAGAGTCTATAATGTCCACATTAATGTGAACTTGAGGAAGTTGTCGAGTATGCACAGTTGCAAGTGAGGATGGTGAATCCTTAATGTCCATACTCCCTGAAGAACTCCCAAGTTCTGTGACTGTAATGACTTTCTCCCCCTTTTTGGTAGCATCACCCTCTTGCATAGGTGAGCTAGCGGTTAGTTCAATCACATTCACACGTTCTTGTGTTTCTGGTTGAGCTCCTCTCAAAGGTCTCCCAGCTAGTTTTTCCAAGATATCTCAAGTTGCTGATCATTGACCCTATTATGCAGGGTAGTCACCTGAGATTCAAGGTGACTAACCTTAGAGACTAAATAGGAGCATGCTTTTGATAGTTTTTGCACCTTTAGTCTCAGATTTCCCTCATCTTCATCAGAAGAATCATTGGGGGATGAGATGATTGGACCAAAGTCCTCTCTCTTACCACGAGCTTCAGGTTCTTGGCTGCTGGATTTCCTCTGCACATTGACATTCTTAGTTGAGGTGTCAATGGGCTGAGTTGTCATGGTTGAGGTCTTAATGATGTAATCACTTGCAGAAGTGAGAGCCTCTTCCATATGGATATCCTGAACAGGTTCATAAGTATCCATCTCAGTGATGGGTGACTGATGTGGGCTAGACAAAGGAGACTCAGGAGTACTCATCTCTCTTTGAGTAGCAGAAGAGTAGAGAGACTCATGGTACCCACTGAAACCTAAATCTTCATCAGTATAGAATGAGAGATTGGGAATGGGTTGATTAAAGTCTAAAGGATGGGGATGGTAACTGTCCCCTGAAGGTTGTTCACTTGAGTGTTAAGACTCAGAGTGAAGGCTTAAGGCAGTTGGGCTTGTGAGCTCATCAGGGTGAGCATGAGGAACCTCAGCTCTGATTGTTGAAGAGATGGGAGTGGTTTGCTCCTCAGGGGAAGTGGGAGCTCTAGTGTCTACTTCCTCCTGTATGGGTGAGTATATGGGGGCCTGCACAGTCTCAATAGCTTGAGCAGGGGTTTGTTTGGATTTTCTTTGGTAGGTGAGGGTGACTTGGGGCCTTTTTGGTGGTTGAGAGGTAGAAGGTGTGGGTTCAACACTAGCTTGTGTTGCTAGGTTGTCACCTTGAGCAATGAGCTCTAACATTTTTGGGACAAGGGCTGTTTCTACCCCGTGGAAGCCTACAACTGGCTTCTTCATAATTTCAAAGATGTCGGGCTTTATCTGTCCTAATTTAAGAATATTATCTGTTGAGAATGTGTTGAACATATCTAGGAAACATTTAATACTCTAAGGAGTCCAAGTTAGCAAAAATATTTGTATAAACAAACTGAGAGTACCTGAACTTGACCCCTTGAACCATTCCATGTACTATGAAGGAGAGATCCTCAGGAATCTGGTCCCACCCTGCATGCTTGTTTGACAAGCTATGGATAACCACATGAAGCAGGTATTTCCATTGGGATGAGACCTTCCCTTTCTTGAAGGTCTTTACAGAGAAATCTCCCTCATAGCCAATCTGCTCAAAGGAATGATTTACAGCTTCCTTTGGGAAGGACAACTCACCTTCATCATCATCCAGCTGCAAGTGAGTGTTGATGATGGCTGGAGTGTTGAAGATTGTCTTCCCTTGCACTATGGAAGACAGTGCCTTCTCCCCATCCATAATGACCTCTTGGCAGGTCTTCCAAAATTCAAGCAGATGATCCTCATATGGAGTAGGATCAATGGTTAGGGAGGTGAAGTAGTTTGATAGAGCTAAGAAACGGCAAATCTCTGAGAAACTTTCATCTTTCTCGGAGCTTAACAGAGCAACTTGGTTATGTTGCCTGTGAAGTTGCATGGAGAAATCTGGGTTGTTTTTGAGGTTTAGGTTGACCATTTTAGAAGCTTAAGGATGAAGAAAGATGAAGAACAAAAGGCAGTTTGGGAGAATTTAGGCTTAAGGAATAGTGTAATTGAGGAAGATAGTGAAAGAGGGTGGGAACCATTGGGCATTTATGTGAAAAGGATTTGAGACAAAGTTAATGAAAGAGGATAAACTTTGAAATCCGGATGTCGGTCCCACCTCTAAATAGTTTACTTTTGCCCAAAAAGTAGTTTTCTTGGAAGTCGAGACATCTTCCGAAGGTTATTTGCTTCGGAAGTTCTGAAGAAAAAGCTTCCGACGACATATTGGCTTCGGAAGAGATTTCAAAGATTTTTGAGAATTTTGCTTCGGAAGAGAATTTACACTCAGAGATTTTTATTCTAAGAAGAATAAATACTTCTGAAAGTATATTGCTTTCATAAGAAACTTGTTGTTTGAAAACATACAAAGTACTTAAGTTGATTTTAAGCTTCGGAAGATATTTCAGAAATTTCATCCGAAGGTAAAATCACTGAAGCAATTATTTGTTTACTAATACATAAACTTCTTCCGAAGGTAATTTTGAATCTTCCGAAGAGATCAAGATTTTCAAAAATATAAGAAAAGTCTTTTGAAAAGATTCTCTTCCAAAGAAAACAATGGCTTATAAAGGTGATATAATAGACAACTTAGGACACACAGGTTTTTAGAAATAAATAAGATTGAGTTTTAAGAAAAGCAATTCAAAGTTAATAATCCCAATAGCTGATACAAGATATTTAAATCTCTACTCATCAAAAGCTTTGGTGAACAGACCATCATATTGTTCATTTGTGTTAACTTTGACTAGTTTGATTAATCCCTTTTCAAAGTTATCTCTAATCAAATGATACCTGATATTAATATGCTTTGTCCTTGAGTGCTGCACAGGTTTCTCTATGATGGAGATAGCACTATTGTTGTCTATGTGGATGGGAGTCTCTTTAAAGTTAAATCCATAGTCCAGCATCTGATTTTGAATCCAAAGCATTTAAGCACAGCAACTTGCAGCAGCAATGTATTCAGCCTCAACAGTTGATGCAGACACACAGGATTGTTTCTTGCATTGCTAAGAGACTACTCTTCCACCAAGAAATTGACATCCCCCTGATGTAGACTTTGCAGTCATGTTGCAACCACCATAATCACTATTTGTATAAGCATACAGATTATAGTCAGAATTCTTTGGATACCAAAGGCCAAGTGATAGGCACCTTTGAGATATCTTAAAATTCTTTTGACAGTGACCAGGTGTGACATCTTGGGGTTGGCTTGATATCTTTCATAAATGCATGTAGCAAACATGATATCTGGCCTGCTAGCTGTGAGGTACATAAGAGACCCAATCATTACCCTACAGATGCTCATCAACACACTCCCCCTCAAGATCAGGTCCGAGGGAGTGATTTCTGGCTATGGGTGTATTAGCAACCTTACAATCAATCATGTTAAACCTTTTAAGTATGTCATGTACATACTTTGACTGACTTGAAGATGCCATTGTCAACTTGCTTTACTTGAATTCCTAGAAAGAAATTGAGTTCTCCCATGGCACTCATTTCAAACATGTCCTTCATCAGCTTCTCAAAGTCTTTGCAGAGCTTTGGATTAGTTGACCCAAAGATAATGTCATCTACATATACTTGAACTAGCATTACGTCATTTCCTGTTCCTTTGTTGAACAGAGTTCCATCTATAGTACCTCTTTTGTAGCCATGTTGACAGGGATACTGAGATAGAGTCTCATACCACTTCCTTGGTGCTTGGTGCAGCCCATAAAGAGCTTTATCAAGCCTGCAGACATAATCAGGATGATCAGGATCTGCAAACCCAGGTGGTTGTCTAACATACACCTCTTTATCAATCACCCTATAAAGAAAAGCACACTTTACATCAAGTTGGTAGACCTTGAAATTCTTGGATGCAGCAAAAGCTAGGAATATTCTAACAGCTTCAAGTCTTGCCACAGGAGCAAAAACATCTGTGTAGTCAATTCCTTCTTCTTGAGTATATCCTTGAACAACTAGTCTTGCCTTGTTATCAATGACAAGTCCTCTATCATCCTTTTTGTTCCTAAAAACCCATTTGGTTCCTATGGTAGTCTTCACTTGAGGAAGAGGACATAGGTTCCAAACCTTTTGCCTTTTGAATTGAAGCAACTCCTCTTGCATAGCTTCAACCCAACTTCCATCCTTTAGAGCCTCATTAATTTTCTTTGGCTCTATCTGGGACAAGAAACAAGAGTGAAGACAAACATTTGCTTCATGGGTTTGTCCTCTTGTTCTCACCCCTGAATCAACATCTCCAATGATGTTTGTGGTAGGATGAGACTTGTGGATCCTTAGCTGAGGGATCACAGCAAATTGCTTAGACAGATCTAGATTAGAGAAATTTTGATCTGGCAAAGAAGATTCACCCTCCACATTAGCACACTTATCAAGATTGACTTGATCCAATGAGTGTGTGACATCATTGATGTTGTCTTCAATGCAGTGGTTATCAGCATCAAGAAATTCCTGATCACTTTCACCACCACCATTTTCTCCAACATTTGAAGCTCCTTCTTCTGAGTTTTGTGCCTCTAAGCTGGAATTCGAAGGCATCCCAGAAGCATCAGCAGGATTTGTCATTGATGTGCTGGTAGAAGCTTCATTTGCAGGAATAGTTACCACTGGAGCTGAAGATGTGTAACTTGAAGGTCTTTTGAGCTCAAATCTTGGGTCAGGATCACCTGTTGGTAATATATCTGTAGATCCTGAAACATTCTCACAAGATTTGTTAAAACAGTTGGTAACTAAATCAAGATCAAATAGCCAATCCGGGCTAGAACCTTTCACACTAGGAGTGTGCTCATTGAAAGTCACATTGGCTGACTCCTCAACTATTCTAGTTTTGAGATTGTATACTCTATAAGCTTTAGCTTGAGAAGAGTATTGCAGGATCGGGTTTGTCACTTAAACACTTGTGATTCTCTCAAACTCGCTTATAATAACACTCAAATCAGATGAAGCAATGCCTTTAACAAGAGTTGATAATAATATAATAAGTAATCAAAGGAACAAGCAGAAATATATTTTCAAGGTACTTGTATATATTATTTCTCAACTCAAGATTACAAGACACTTACAAGCATGAAACAAGAGTTACAATGAGAAACTATATATACTAGATCCTACAGCCGGTTATACTTGATACCAGCTGGAAACCTAAGACTAAAGCATATACTACAATGCTATAGTTAAGGTATCTTAGATAAAGTATTATCTAAGATATGGTAGTCATGACATGTCCATGACTTACCTTTTGTCACCAACTAAAGATGGCAACTGTACTTAACATAAAAAGGTAAACAGTGGATTAAAGTATGGTCAACTACATGGCTTTTGAGAAAACGCCATGCAGTATCTCAGAGATTTGTAGCGGAGTGTCAGACAGGCCATACTTATGTCCACTGGATAATAGGAGTGTCTTCCGAAGGTTAACTGGCTTCGGAAGAACAAGTTCTTCCGAAGCCACTTATACTTCGGAAGATGCTTCTATGCTTCCGAGGCTTTGAGGACTTCTTGTACTTCGGAAGTTGACTTCAGATCTTTGTCTCTAAGTCTTGATCTTCGAAAGTAGGTTCTTTGTCTTCGGAAGTTGGAGTTTTCCTTCGGAAGTGCATTTTACACTTAGACTTCGGAAGAGCTCCTTCTTCCTTCGGAACTTCCATACTTAGCTTCGGAAGTCCTTTGTATGTTGTACTCAAAATCTTCTAAGTGACTTAGTTTTGGTTGCAACAGCCTTTCTAAATCCAACAAACTCCCCCTAGGCTGATGCTACCAAAACTTCACTTATTTCTGCTTCTCAAAGCTTTCAGCACCAGGGACAAAAGATATTTGTCTGTCTCTCTGTTCTTCCCGGAAGTAGTGCTGAGAAGCTTGTACAAGTCATTCGTGGATAGGAGATCCAGTCTATCACTTTGAATGACATGTATCCTCTGTTGTGACCCCCTGAAGAGAGTTAGTTGACGGGAGTTATAGTCATACTCCCATCTAACTATGGTCTCAAGTTCAGGACCTTCAACCATTTGAAGAAAGGCTTTGCCTTTGGTTGCTGATCCTTTCCTTTCCTCCTCCTCTCTCAGTTTCAACTCCTCTTCAACCTTGCTTCTAGCAGTAAGTTCGGCCATATGAAGGCTGCCTAGATGATTTCTGATGTGGGCAGCTACATCGGAGTTTGAAGGGTTGGAGAATGGTTTCTCTGCTAACTCAGCAATGTCGAACCTGCTTAAGTGTAGCAGAGATGAGGCACTCAGCCTGTTGAGCTCTCCATTCTCTCTCTCAACAACAAAGTTGTGAGAAGAGTCTTCGAACCTCCACTGGATGATCTTCTTTCTGGGTGCAAGAGGTTGTCTTGGTACCCTGTCTCCTTTCTTTGTATCCAGTAGAGTCACCAGCTTTCTCCTCAGCTTCTTTTCTTCCTCATTCAATGTATCTGAATTGAGGCCAAGGAGTTTTGCAGTTTGGTCCAAAGTTCCTCTGGGTAGATCAAGAAATTGATCTCTTGTGAGGGAACTTGAGGATCCATCAACATAAGTCAAGTTGACTGAATCCTCCTCACAGGAGATGTCGCTCAGAGTTGTACAGTTGATGAGCTTAGTCTTGACCGCCTTGAATTCCTCCATAGAGAGATGTTTGGAAGGCTGAGGGGATGGTTTGATTGGTTGTTAGGTAGGTTGAGGAGTTTGGGTTCTGGCTAAGGTTTTGGGTTGGATGATGGGTAGTTTAGGTGGTTGAGGTGAAGAGGTTGGTAGGTGTGATGGTGTAGGTTCAGGGGTGAATGGTTCAGAGATGGGTTCGGTTTTGATTTGGAAGGTAAAGGGTATAGGTTCAGGTTGAGGTTGGGTTTGGATTTTGGGTTGTAAGGTTGCTTTGAAGGTCATCCCCTGTCCCCTTCTATACATCTCTTTCCTTCTCCCTGCGCGAATGTCAGCCTTGATGTCACTGACATGTCGCTGGAGAGTCTTCTCAGACATGGGACCCACCTGCCTGCTAGAGAAGCCGTGAGCTTTGAGATAACTCTTCATCCAGGCTTTCTCACCTATCTTCTTGGCAGCAGACAGTCCATCTTCTTCTTCTTTCTTCTTCTTTTCCACAAGCTTCTCCCTTGCAGCTCTCTTTCTCTCCTTGCAACAACGATCTTGCTCTTTGTTGAAGAGCCATAAGATCGTATCACTGTTATGTGGAGACAACTCCTCTTGAGAGAATCCTTTGGAGAGTAGGAAAGTGATCCTTTCTCTCCTGAGCTGCAGATCAGCTTCCCTTTCCTTTCTCTGCCTTTCCTCTTCTAAGGCCAACCTTGCAGCCTCTTCTTTTTGCTGTTTTAGCAGCAAGGTTGCCTTTTCCAGCTCTATCAACTCCTCTAATGGTAGCAGGAGTACATCTTCAGTTGCAGCCCCTAGACTGACAAGTCTGTCTATAACCTCTACCCTTCTTCGATTGTTGACTGCCTCCTGGTTGGCTGCAGCTGCTTTGGTACTTGCAGCTAACAGTTTCCCAGTTGGTAGTATACCTTTCCTTTTGAGCTTCTCCAACCTTTCTTCCTCCTGAAGCTCTTCCGAAGTCATCTTCCTCTTGCCTTTTATGTCTTCGGAAGTGCTAGACTTTAGGGGTTCTTGGAAAGAAGATCCAGGTTGGGTAGTAGAGGTGGGAGCTGGAGTCAATGCAGATGTTAGAGCCAATGGTTGGCTGAGAAAGTCCTCCCTATTAACCTCAGATGCAAGTTCCAGAATTGCATCTGTGACTATTAGATCATCGGAAAGAGAAAATAGTCCTTCCGCATCAGCAATCTCAGCTTCAGAAGTTTGAGCTTGTTCTTCCGAGGCTTTGAATTGTGCTTCGGAAGTTTGTGAAAATACACTTTCTGTCCCAACTGTTTCGGTTGCTGGGCCATCAGTCCTAGTTTCCCCTTCGAAGTTAATCTCAGGTTCCACTTGGACCTTAGGTTGACCAACTTCCACAACAGTGGTAGGAGGTGCATTCAACCTCTGAAGCTCTTGAGCTCCGAAATAAATCATAGACATATCTGGGTGGGCTGTTCTATGAGGGATTCCAAAAGGAACTTGTTGAAGAACCTATTGAGATCCTGGAGCATCCTTTGATCCACTTGAAAGACAACTGGAGGAGGCTCAGGGAAGATGGCAGCTTGTTGCATTGGATATTTTGAGCTCAAAGAAGTAAGAGCTTGACTTTGGGTTTCCTGTCTTTGGCTTTGTCTCTCAACACTCTCCCCCTTTTTGGTAGCATCATCCTGAGAGCTAGATGAGCTAGAGGAAGAGGTCAAGGAGACCTGAACTGGTACATGCCTAACAGATCTCTCAATCTGTTTCTCAGCTAGTTTGGCCTTGAGAGTTTCAATCTCAAGTTGCTGAGTGGCAGACCTATCCTCTAAAGTCTTAACCTTTGATTCAAGGTTTGAGACTTTAGAAAGTAGGTCTTGAATGATGAGTTGCATACTTCCCTCATCTTCTTTTGAAGAATCACGGGGAGATGAGGTAACATACCTGGTATGTTCATCCTCACCACCAAATGTGGTTTCTTGGCACCCTGGTTTCCCTTGCACAATGATGTCTCTTCAGAGGCATCAAAGGGCATGGTTGCCGTAGATTCAGTCTCACTGTTGTTACCACTGTCCTGAGGATCCATTGAGGTTCCTTAAGTAGTGGCAGCTGAATCTACATGAGTCCCCTCCACATCAGTGGGACTCACCTCAGTAGGGCTTTGCTGGTGTGGGCTAGAGATAAGGGGACTCTCTAGGCTCTGTTGATCCTTGAGAGGGTGTTGTGGATCAACTTCATTGCCTTTAAGAGACATAATCTCTCCACCAGCTCCAGTCAGAAGGTCAGTAAAAGATAAGGAGTGAAGACCTAATGACCCGGGACTTTGATCAATGTCAAAAGGCATTGAGTTGTCCCTTGGTGGCTGCTCAGGGGATTATAGAGACTCACCCTGAGGGCTATCAGCTAGGGTTTTGGGCTCATGGGTCTGAGACTGAGGAGACTCAAGACCCATATTGAGGTCAATAGTGAAGGATGGGTGGACCTCTGGCTGAGTGGGAGCCCTTTGTTCCACTCTAGCCTTTTTGGATTGAAGAGGAGGGGCTTGTTCAGTCAGAGTAGATTGAACAAGGGTTCATTTGGGACGTCTCTGGTATGTAACAGTAATGGGTGGAGAAGGTAGATTTGGGATGGTGAGGGTAGTTGCTGGTGTGGGTTCATCACCTGTGGGGTGAACAGGGATGTCACCAGGAGCCATTGGCTCAATCATACCTGGAAGTAGTGCGGTATCTCTTCCAGTGTAGTTGGTAGATACTCTCTTCAAGATCTTGAAGATGGTCGGCCTCATTTGGGGAGCAGACAGAGCAGCTGCACAGACAAGCTTACCCTGATCCAGCTCATAGTTGATGATGTGCTGGAGAAACCTGGGATACATAAAGAATGTGTCCCTTTGAAGATTTCCCATAAGGTTAGTCAGCACAAACCTTGAATAGTTGAAATGGAGGCTTTGTACCAAACTAAGCACCCAAGTTCATAGGGGATTTGATCCCATCCCCAAGATTTGTTAGATAGACAGTGAAGAACCACATGCAGCAGGAACTTCCACTTGTAGGAGAAGTTGAATTTGTAGACCGTTGACCTGCTAACATCTCCACCGTATCCCATTTGGAGATAAGAACTATCTAAATCTGATTTGGGGAATTTTGTTGGAGCGCCCTCATCATGGAGCTCGAGATGCTCCCTGATGATCTGTTCAGAGATGACCAACTCTTGGCCACAAATGCTTGACCTTATAACACGAACCCCGTTTAGTGTTTCAATCCGACCATTTGCCCAAAATTCGGACATTTGGTTTGAGTAGATTGTAGGGTTTACAGTCAAAGCAGTGTAGTATGAAGATTGGGTCAGGAAAGAAATGATATCTGAGAAGTCAGCATCCCTTGAAGAGTCAAGGAGTGCGACCTGGTTGTGCTAAGGGTTTAAGGCCATTGAAGAAGATGACAGAAGAATAGTTCGGAGTAAGGTAAATTAGAGAAGAAGAAAGCTTTTAGGGCAGTAATTTGGGTAAAAAGAGTGTAAGTGATTAACCGGAAGTATTTAAATGGGTGAAATGGCGGTTTAAAGGGTGGTTTGGATAAGATGATGTGAGGGTTCAGTGGATGATGTGACATGGGCGGTAAGGTTAGACCATTTAAATAATCCGACATCATTAACAAAATCTTTACTTTTTATAGTGTGGGGCCCAAAAGATTTCCGTTACACAGTAAAATCTTTCTTCCGAGTATAAAGCATTTCCGAAGGTAAAGTTCTTCCGAAGGCAAATCTACTTCCGAAGGTAAATTGCTTACTTCCGAGGGTATATGTTGCTTTCAGATGGAGTGTGTTAAGTGCTTCGGAAGTAGATCTGAGGTGAACTCAATCGCTTCTTCTGAGACTTAACACTCTTCCGAGAAGAAAATTATCCTGTGAGAAATTTGCTTCGGAAGATATGCAAGATATCTTCCAAGGGTTAATTTCTATTCGGAAGAACTTATACTTAGATAAATTTAAGAAAAGATCTTTTGTAACAAGGCTTAGATTGTTTTGACATAAGACTTTACACATTAAAAGATTTTCAATTGAGATTAACTAATCAATGTTTATCATCCCAATAGCTGTAATGAGATATTTAAATCTCTGTTCATCAAATGCTTTGGTGAACAAATCAGCATATTGTACATTTGAATCAACTTTGATTAGTTTGATAAGATTTTTCTCATGAATATCTCTAATGAAATGATACCTGATATCAATGTGCTTTGTCTTGGAGTGCTTCACTGGATTTTCAGTAATGGATATAGCACTGTTGTTGTCAATGTGGATAGGAGTGCTCATGAAGTTGAATCCATAGTCTATCATCTGGTTTTGAATCCACAGCAGCTGAGCACAGCAACTAGCAGCAGCAATGTATTCAGCTTCAGCAGTTGATGTAGAGACACAGGATTGCTTTTTGCATTGCCATGAGATGATCCTTCCACCAAGAAATTGACATCCACCTGATGTTGATTTCTTTTGATGTTGCAGCCACCATAATCGCTGTCAGAGTAACCATAGAGATTAAAATCACTATTTCTTGGATACCAGAGACCTAATTTAGGTGCTCCTTTGAGGTATCTGAGGATTCTCTTGGCAGCAATTAGGTGAGACACCTTTGGAGCAGCCTGATATCTTGCACAGATGCAAGTTGCAAACATGATATCAGGTCTACTTGCTGTGAGATACATCAGAGAACCAATGATTGCTCTATACTGATGTTGATCAGTATCCTCCCCCTCAGAGTCAGGGCAGAGATCATGGTTTCTGGGTATAGGTGTCTTTGCTGCTTTACAATCCTTCATATCAAATCGCTCTAAGATATCATTGACATACTTAGATTGATTGATGAAGAACCCTTCCTTCAATTGCTTTACCTGAATTCCAAGGAAAAAGTCCATTTTTCCCATGGAACTCATCTCGAACTTCTTCTTCATAATGCTTTCAAAGTCTTTGCACATTTGGTCATTTGAGGAACCAAATATGATGTCATCAACATAAACTTGAACAAGCAAAATGTCTTTCCCAGACTTTCTAATGAAGAGAGTCTTGTCAATGGTACCTCTAGTATAAACCATTCTTCAGGAGAAATTGAGACAATGTCTCATACCACAGCCTAGGTGCTTGGTGCAGCCCATATAGAGCTTTATCCAACTTGCACACATAGTTTGGATGCTGTGGGTCTTCAAATCCTGGAGGCTGGCATACATAGACTTCCCTATCTATATCCCCATATAGAAAGGCACACTTGACATCAAGCTGGTAGACAGTGAAATTCTTGGATGCAGCATAACAAGGAAGATCCTAACTGCCTCAAGTCTTGCACAGGTGCAAAGACATCTGTATAATCGATTCCTTCCTCTTGAGTGTATCCTTGAACCACCAGTCTTGCCTTGTTCTTGATAATTAAGCCTCTATCATCTCTTTTGTTCCTGAATACCCATTTGGTGCCTATAGGTACTTGACCAGATGGTAGCGGACATAGGTTCCAAACCTTTTGTCTTTTGAATTGAAGCAGCTCCTCTTGCATTGATTCAACCCAGCTACTATCTTTCAAGGCATCTTCCACCTTCTTGGGTTCCATTTGGGATAAGAAGCATGAGTACAAGCAGACATTCCCATTATGAGTTTGTCCTCTTGTTCTCACACCCTCAGAGACTTCCCCTATGATGTTTTCAGCTGGATGAGTATTGTGAATTCTGAGTCTTGGAATCACCTCTAGTTGCAAAGATAAGTCCAAGTTGGACATATTTTGCTCAGGAGCTTGAATACTTGGTCCAGCTGTTGTTTCAAGCTCATTCAATGAGGACTGATTGAATGAAAGAGAAACATCATCATTTCTTTGCTGTGAAGCATCATTAACAGTTTCCTGTTCCTTCAAAATGCTGCTTCCATCAGCTTGGTGTTGTGAAGGATCACCTGAAGAGATTTGAAAATCAGCTGGTGAATCCCTTGTTGAAGTTCCACTATCTCTTGAAATGGTTATGCTGTCAGATCTTTCAATAGTGGGAGCTTGATTTGTTGCAGCTCTTGGAGAACTTGGAATAGGTCTGGGAAGCTCAAACAGTTGATCTTCATCAGAATTACTTTGAGCACCTGTTCCAGCTGAAACATTCTCACAAGATGGTTTAGAATAGTTTGGAAACAATTCTAAATCAAAGATATGATCAGGACCATTCCCCCTAACACAAGGAGTGTGCTCATTAACTACAATGTTGGAAGATTCTTCAAATTGTTGGTTTTTAATATTATAAACTCTGTATGCTTTAGAATAGGAGGAATATCCAACAAAGATAGCATCATCTGACTTTTCAGCGAATTTTGCCAAATTGTCTTTTGTGTTAAGTATGGTACACCTGCTGCCAAAGGACCTTAGAAAGCCAATGAACGGTGGCCTCTTGTTCCATACTCATGAGGGGTCTTTCCATGTGGCTTTACTACAAGAACTCTGTTCTGCACATAGCATGCAGTGCTGACTGCCTCTGCCCAGAATGTTAGAGGCAGCTTTGAATCAGCTAACATAGTCCGAGCAGCCTCAATAAGTGTCCTATTTCTCCTCTCAGCAACACCATTTTGTTGAGGAGTTCTAGGAGCACTGTATTGTCTGGCAATCCCTTTTGAGTTACAAAATGAGTCAAGAACAAAGTTCTTAAACTCAGTCCCTTGATCACTTCTAATTATTTTAACCTTGTGATCAACTTGATTTTCTATTTTAAGAATAAAAGATTTTAAAGTTTCAGCAGTTTCATCTTTAGTTCTTAAAAAGAATACCCATGTAAATCTAGTAAAATCATCAACTACCACAAGGCAATATGATTTCCTTCCAATGCTCATTATACTTGTGGGACCAAATAGATCCATGTGCAATAAGTGTAATGGAGTGGTGATAGAGTTAACAACTTTGGATTTATGAGAAGACTGTGTTGTTTCCCTTTCAGGCAAGCAACACAGTTATCTTTGCAGAAAAATTCCTTTTTAGGCAAACCATGTACCAAGTTATTTTTAGCCAATTTATTCATTGTCTTAAAATTGACATGACACATTCGTTTATGCCATAGTGTTGACTCATCACCATCAGCTTTGGAAAGAAAGCATGATACTTCTCCCATTGGGGAAGCATTGTTCATATCAAGCTTGTACATATCCCCTTTCCTGGGAGATCTAAGAAGCACCAATTCCTGAGGAATTGTCATCCCAGGTTTGAGGATGATGCACTCATGTTCTGTGAAAAGCATTTGATGCTTTTGATCACAGAATTGAGAAACACTTAACAGATTGTGTTCAAGCTGTTTGACAAAATTAACTTTGTAACTTTTAACTTTCCATTGGATATACTCCCTCTGCCAGAAATATATCCTCCGGCCTCACCTCCAAACTGGAAGGACCTCCATCATAATGTTGAATTGTTGAAGGAGAGATCTGTTCCCTGTCATGTGCCTGGAGCATCCACTATCTACAATCCAAATGTTGTTATTCTTGTCATATGGATGTCCCTGCACATAAGGTGAGATAATTAGTTTTGATTGGAAACCCAAGCCTTATTGGTCTTGGGTTCTTCCAATGATAGTGACATAATTGAACCAAAATTTATGCATGGGGGTTCAATTGATGTCTTTGAAGAAGAGGTTTGGGCTACAGCATCTTCCTTGATCTTCCATTCCATCCCTTGGTTGATCATAGAAGATGAGCTTGTTGAAGCTTTTGTAGCTTGGCATTCTTCCGAAGCTTCTTTCTTTTTGGAAGAGACCTTCACCACCTTTTCTTCCGAAGCAGTCTTCTTCTGGGATGGTTTCAAGGGGACTCTTTTAATTTTCTGAGTCTTTGCAGCTTTAACTTCCGAAGCCTTTTTCCTTTCGGAAGAAGAGTTTTCTTCTGAGAGAAGCCTTGCTTCGGAAACAAGCTTTCCCTTTTTCATCACTTGAACCATTTGATATGGTCCAAATGTGAAACCTTCCCTGACTCCTTCTCTTTTAACATTATTTGCATAATGTGTGCTAGCAGGATTGTAGTAACAATCTTTAGCCATGTGGTTTTGCAGACCACACATTATGCATGCAATGTTAACTTTCTGGGAATGAGAGGGTTGCTGTTTCTTGTTCTTTTTCTCCTCATCAGCAACCTTTCCCTTTAACTTCTGATCCTTTGGTAGGATAGGAGTACTGGTACTGTACTCTTTTCCTGAATCAGAGGGTCCAACCACCTGGAATCCAGCTGATATGAATACACCCTTTTGCTTTGGGTCTATCTTTAGCTTGGATTCAGCCACCTTCTTGGCAGTTTTTCTGGCTGCCTTAGCTCTGCTTCTTCTGGCTTTGGTGGTCAGGGTTTGATCATCATTGGCTAGGGAGGGCTTGATTACCTGTTCCTTCCCTGTGATGGTCATGGTCTCTATAGTTGCATCATTCTTTGACTCTTGAGAAGGTGGGTCAACAGATGGAACCTCTTGCTCTTCAGTACCACACATTGGTTGTCTTACAGACTCATAAGAGTGTGGTGGAGCAATTTCATTGGTTCCCAACCCACCTTTGTTTTGATAACAAAGCTTTGAGTGAGAGGATGATGCAAGAATGGCTTGGAAGTTTTGCTCAGAAATAGCATACTTCCTGGCTTGAGCCTCAGCAGTGACAAGCTGGGCTTGAGCCTCAGTCAATTTGGATATTAAATCCTTGATTTGAGTCTTGTAGTTTGTGTGTTCATGTTTTAAGAGGGACACAGTTTTCTCTAACTCCTCAATTTTTCTTTGATAGTCAGATTCAGCCCTTTTAAAATCAGATTTTAAAACATTTAAAGACTCAATATCAGATTTAATTTCCATATTGTAGTCCTGATACAGTTTAACCTTAGCAATACAAGCAGGGGTACAGAGATGTTCATATACCTTGTTTTCATCTGTTCCTGCCATGAGTGCTTGAGCAGGAGTCACATCTTGAACCATGAAGCTCCAGTCAACTTCTTGAGCCATTGCTGCGGTCTCAGTTGACTTTCCGGTGGGCTTTGGTGTAGAAGGATGTGTGGAGGCCTGTGAGGTTTCCGGGTTGGACTTGGGAGCCTTGCATTCCCTTGCAAAATGACCAAGTTGGTTACAGTTGTAACATTTGGCCTTGCTTTTGTCAAACCCAAATTTGCTGGTGATTGGGTTCTGAGGGAATTGCCTTCCAGTTCTTTTAAAGAACTTCTTCGCTCTGTAGGTTAGAAGAGCCATTTGTTGGACTATGTCCACATACTCTATGTCATCCGGGCTAAAACACTCTAGATCATCAAAGCAGTATTGATAATCATTTGAGTGTCCATTCCCTGAGACAAATGCACAGCCCTCCTGAAAGGAGCTTTGCTGAGCTTGTTGAGACCTTGGAGTCTCAGGAAATGTGATGTAAGGCCCAGAGGAACAAGATGGCTGCTGGGTGTAGGTCAGGTACTGCTGAGACTGGGAGATGCCTGAGCCTTCAGCAACCATTAAAGCGTTGCTAGCAGGAAGACTCAAGGGTCTGCTTGTCTGGTGACCCCTCTTGCTTTCCATTTCCAAACGGTATCCATCAAGGATCCCATAGAGTTCGGTCATGGTGAGTGTATTCAAATTCTCTGTTCTCTTGATGGAGACACAGTAGAATGTCCACTCATTGGGTAGAGCACTCATAAACTTTCTAGTAAGGTCTCTAAGTTCATGAGTGATTCCCACAGATTGAAGGGAAGAAATGAGATCCATGTACCTGAAATATTGCTGGCTAAGAGTCTCTCCAGCAACATAGGTGAAGTTCTCAAACTGCTGCTTCAGTGAGTCCTTCTTTGAATCATTCGAGCTTGAGTACATTTGAGCAAGAGCATCAAAGAGTTCTTTGGCAGACTTACAATGCTCAAACCCCACCATGATGGAGTTTGGATTGCAGTCATAAGAACAGTCATAGCATTGCTGTCTATGTCAAGCTTCTTCCTGTCTTCATCAGAATAATCTTCAACGGCTTTCTCGATCATGGCACCGTTTCCACCAGCTACTTTTGGCTTATACGGGCCATTAACGATGGATTGCCACATCTTGCTATCCTGGTACCTGATGAAGCCTTCCATTCTTCTGCTCCAAGACCTGAAGTTTTCAGGGGCGATGATGGGAGCTTTGGTCATCGTTCCCATCTCAACTTCAGATTTGTTGAGGGCCATTTTGAGTGAGGTATAAGGAGGAGTGAAAAACTGTTTGATTAGGATGGTAAGATCTCACAATCAAGAGCCTAAAAAGCTCTGATACCAATTGCAGGATCGGGTTTGTCACTTAAACACTTGTGATTCTCTCAAACTCGCTTATAATAACACTCAAATCAGATGAAGCAATGCCTTTAACAAGAGTTGATAATAATATAATAAGTAATCAAAGGAACAAGCAGAAATATATTTTCAAGGTACTTGTATATATTACTTCTCAACTCAAGATTACAAGACACTTACAAGCATGAAACAAGAGTTACAATGAGAAACTATATATACTAGATCCTACAGCCGGTTATACTTGATACCAGCTGGAAACCTAAGACTAAAGCATATACTACAATGCTATAGTTAAGGTATCTTAGATAAAGTATTATCTAAGATATGGTAGTCATGACATGTCCATGACTTACCTTTTGTCACCAACTAAAGATGGCAACTGTACTTAACATAAAAAGGTAAACAGTGGATTAAAGTATGGTCAACTACATGGCTTTTGAGAAAACGCCATGCAGTATCTCAGAGATTTGCAGCGGAGTGTCAGACAGGCCATACTTATGTCCACTGGATAATAGGAGTGTCTTCCGAAGGTTAACTGGCTTGGGAAGAACAAGTTCTTCCAAAGCCACTTATACTTCGGAAGATGTTTCTATGCTTCCGAGGCTTTGAGGACTTCTTGTACTTCGGAAGTTGACTTCAGATCTTTGTCTCTAAGTCTTGATCTTCGGAAGTAGGTTCTTTGTCTTCGGAAGTTGGAGTTTTCCTTCGAAAGTGCATTTTACACTTAGACTTCGGAAGAGCTCCTTCTTCCTTCGGAAGTTCCATACTTAGCTTCGGAAGTCCTTTGTATGTTGTACTCAAAATCTTCTAAGTGACTTAGTTTTGGTTGCAACAGCCTTTCTAGATCCAACAAGTATCCAATAAAGTGTCCATCATCTGATTTCTCAGCAAACTTGGCAATTTGATCCTTAGTATTCAAGATGGTGCAAGGACATCCAAATGACCTGAGAAAGCCAATGAAGGGTTTTCTCTTGTGCCAAAGTTCATAAGGAGTCTTACCATGTGTCTTAACCACTAAAACTCTGTTTTGCACATAGCAAGTAGTGTTCACTGCCTCTGCCCAGAAGGTGATAGGCAGTTTAGAGTCAGACAACATAGTTCTTGCAGCTTCAATTAGTGTCTTGTTTCTCCTCTCAACAACACCATTTTGCTGAGGAGTCCTGGGAGCACTATATTGTCTTGTAATACCTTTTTCATCACAAAATGTATCAAGGATTTGATTCTTGAATTCAGTTCCTTGATCACCTCTTATGGTTTTGACCTTGTGAGCACATTGATTCTCAATCTTTAAGATGAAATTCTTCAGAATCTCAGGAGTCTCATCCTTAGTTCTAAGAAAGAAGACCTAAGTGAATCTTGTAAACTCATCTGTGATCACCAAACAATAAGAGGTCCTTCCTATGTAATAAGTGTAGGGGATTAATGATGGAGTTTCTTTCCTTTGGCTTGTGAGATACCTTGTGTTGCTTCCCTTTAAGGCATGCAACACAGTGGTCATCACTTGTAAACTCTTTCTTTGGTATTCCAGTTACCAAATCATTCTTAAATAATTTAGTCATGTTTTTAAAGTTTACATGGCACATTCTTGTATGCCAAAGGAAAGATTCATCATTATTTGCTTTAGATAGAAAGCATGAAACTTCTCCTGAGGGAGATGTTTCTTGCAAGTCCATCTTGTACATGTTTCCTTTCCTGGGGGCTCTGAGCAATATGTGCTCATGAGGAATGACCACCCTGGGCCTGAGAACAATGACCACCATGACCACCCTATGACTCTGATCACAAAATTGGGATACACTCAGAAGATTGTACCCAAGCTCCTCGACAAAGTTTACCTTCTCAATACTAAGCTTACCATTTGTGACCTTGCCCCGTCCAGTAATGTAACCTCCTGCATCTCCTCCAAAAGCAACTGGTCCTCCATCAATTTTTTCAAACTTTTGGAGTAGTGACCTATTGCCTGTCATGTGCCTGGAATAGCCACTATCAATGATCCATACATTTCTGTTTGTCTTGAGCTGTCCCTGCACAAAAGAGATGATTAGTTACATTTGGAAACCCAAGCCTCATTGGTCTTGGGCTCATCAAAAGAAGTTGAAGACAATGCAACAGTAATCGATCCTATAGTCATGCTATAAGGATCATTTGCTGATATTGATGAAGAACTTTCAGCCACTTGGTCTTTCTTTAACTTCCATACCACCCTTTGAAGCTTAGACTTGACCTTCAATACTTTGGAAGTTTTGATGACTTCGGAAGTTTTGATGACTGGACCTTCGGAAGATCTTGCTTTCACTGCAGCACGCTTCAGTGCTTCGGAAGTATTCCTTTCTTCCGAGACCAAATTTTCTTCCGAAGGCAAGTTTCCACTTGTCTTCTTCTTCATTTTGGAGCTTCCGAAGGAAACAGATTTTCCTTCCGAAGCTTGCTTCTTCTTTTCCAAACTCTTAGAAGTTTCTTCCTTAGTCATGTGGAGAGTACTCTTTGGATTATAAACACAATACTTAGCAAGATGAGAAGTACTCCCACACATAACACAGTCCATTTTCTTCCTTCTAGGAGTTCTTCTTTGTGAACAAGGCTGAACTTGATCACTTTCCTTCTCCATCTTCACCTTTGCAGATGCTATGGCAGTTCTTGTGGGGTTAGAACTACCTTTGGAGCTTGATGGTTCAGGTTGTACATAAGTAATGCACAACTGATCAGCCTTCTTCTAGACGATGGGATGATTTGGACATGAACTAGAACTCTTGTTGATGGAGTTCAAGTTTGTATCCTCAGCCTTTACCACTTCAAATCCTGCAGAGATGAACACTTGTTTCTGTGCAGAATTGAAGGTGGCCTTGATCTCTTGAGCCTTTTTAGTCTTTCTTTTGGCCTTCCTGATCAAGTTCTTTCTTCTTGACTTGGTCATCCCAACAGTTTTGCTCTCCTCAAAGGGATGGTGACCCTTCTTAGAATGCTCTTCTTCACTCTTCTCAGAGCCATTCTCCACCATCTCCTCTTCATCCTCTTCGATCACAGGATCTATGAGGGGAAGCACATCTTCACAAGTTCCACACCTAGGAGATCTTACAGACAAGATTGTGTGTGGAGGACCTATCTCACAAGATCCTAGTCACTGCTTATTTTGATAACAAACTTTTGCATGCAAGGATGAGGATATTGTTCTTGAAGGTCTCTTCTTCAAGAACACATTTTTCTGCCTTGGCTTTGCTGATCACAAGCTCAGCCTGGCATTCAGTTAATTTAGTAATGAGATCTTTGATCTGAGTCCTGTATGCTCATGTTTAAGAGTTGAAATGGTTTTCTCTAAGTCCTCTATCTTTAGTTTAGAATCATTTTTAGCTCTTTTAAAATCAGCTTTTAAGATATTTAAGGACTCAAGATCAGATCTCATTTCTAAATTATAGGACCTATATCTATTAACTTTAGCAATGAATTCAGAAGTACAAATATGTTCCAGTACCTTGGCTTCATCATGGTCTGCCATGAGTGCTTGGTTTGGAGATGCATCTTCTACCTGAAAGCTCCAGTCAAAGCCTCTTTCTTCAACAGCAACTGCAGCTTGCTGCTTTGGCTTCTCATTCTTGGGGGCTTCCTCAGTGTAGTTTGTTCTGGTTTATGCTTGGCCACCATTTGTCCTTGGTGCCTTACACTCTCTTGCAAAGTGTCCCATCTGGTTACAGTTGTAACACTTTACTTTGCTTTTGTCCAGCCCAAACTTTCCACTGGCTGCATTGCTTGGAAACTTTCTCCATGTCCTCTTGTAGAACTTCTTGGCTCTATGAGTGAGAAGAGCCATATGCTGGACTATCTCCATGTACTCCAGATCATCTGGATGGATGCAGTCCAAATCTTCAAGAGTGCAGAGAAAGTTTCCTGAGGTTTCATCAGCAGAGACAAAAGCATGAGAAGAACTTGTCTCTTGGAAAGGACTTCCTTGAGTGTAGCTTTCCCTTGGAGTCTTTGGGAAGGTGATGAAAGGGCCCTTTTGTGAGTTGTCAGGGAAGCATATAAGATGATACTGTGGTTTAATGCTTTCCCTTTCAACCACATGGAGGGCTAAACTCAGTTGATTGCTGGAGTTACCAGATGAGTTTTGTATGTTCATCTCCATCTGGTAGCCACTAAGAATACCATACAACTCTATGAGAGTAAGAGTCTTAAGGTTCTCAGTCCTCTTGATAACAACACAATACTGTGTCCATTGTTTAGGAAGAGAGGACACAAACTTCCTTACAATGTCCCTATTCTCAAAAGTTACTCCAACATCCATTAGAGTATCCACAATCTCAACATACCTAAAGTATTATTGAGTCAAGGTTTCACCTGCCTTGAAGGTGAAGTTTTCAAACTGCTGCTTCAGGAGATCCTTCTTGTTCTCCTTTGCTTCAGTAGACCCCTCATACATCAGCTTTAGTGCTTCCCATAGTTGCTTGGCAGTTTTGCACTTCTTGAAGCCTCTGTAGATGGAGTTTGGAAGAGCAGTTTGAAGGGTTTTCATGGCTTTCTGATCAATCTCTATTCTCTTTCTATCTGCTTCAGAGTAATCAGCCACAGCCTTAGGAATCATACCACCACCAGTAGCAGATGTGGTGCTTGGTATGTAAGGTCTTTCAATAACAGAGTCCCACATCCTGGAGTCTTGAGACTTGATGAAGCCTTCCATTCTTTGACACCAAGTATCAAAGTCTTCAAGAGTGATCAGTGGAGACTTTGTCATAGTTCCAGTTTCCATACAAGCTTTGGTTATAGCTGCCATTTGAGTTGTTAAGTATTTTGTGTGTGTGAGGGATCTTAAGATGGTGAGATCTTATATCAAGAGCCTAAAATGCTCTGATACCAAATGCAGGACCAGTGAAGGGTATGCACTTACAACACAACAACACAATGAGGAGAGTTGCTTAGAATACTTAACAGATCAAATAGGGAACTGGTTAACTTGTTAATGAAAGATGCTAAGAACACAAGTAAATATGAGACAGAACAAGATTGCAAACAACACAAGTATTCGGTTTTCAAGAATGATGTATATTGCTTCTCAAGTTCTATTACAAGTTACAAAGCATCGATAGAAAGTTATAAGTACTTGAGATACTTTATACTACATCCTACAGCCGGCCATACTTTGAAGACCAGCTGGATACAATTGACTAGACAACTAGAAAATCAAATGTAGAGTCAAAAGGCAGATCTGCCTTTTGACTTGTGACTATGACATGCCATAGCTCACATCCTAATATATTACAAAAAGGATAAAAGTACATAAAGTAGAAAGCATGGACTCAAGACCTTAATGTATAGTTACCAAAAGCATGGACCTTTCACCAACTCATGTAAGTTGGTGACTTTACAGAGTAGCAGCGGAAAGGTGGTCCAGCTTTATGGTAAAGTACATCGGATAAAGGCATATCTCTAAAAGTCTTTGGAAGAAATCTGTCTTCACTCTTTGGCTTCGGAAAACTTTGTCTTTGAAGCTTCGGAAGACTTCACTTTTGGCTTCGGAAGATGTTGGTCTTGGCTTCGGAAGATTTTACACTTAGAATATTTCTAGTGCATGGTGTAAAACTTCCGAAGCATTTCTACTTCTATTCTTTAGTGCATGCATGCAGAGAGACTTTGGATGTTTGGGCTGCATGAGACTTATAGGAATCCTTACACACATTAATCCTAGGAAGATGAATCATCTGGTACAGAATGATTTAGTGAATGGAGTAACTGTCAAGAATTTCCAGCTTCCGGATTTTTGCGTAGCATGTAAGAAAGGAAAACAGAGCAAGAAGTCTCAAGGCAAAGAAAGTTAATTCTATCGATATTCCTCTCGAGCTTCTACACATGGATCTGTTTAGACCGGTAAGCACAAAGAGTATTGCTGGAGATCTATACTGCCTTGTAGTAACTGATGATTACTCAAGATTTTCTTGGGTGATGTTTCTGAAAACTAAATCAGAGACTTTTGAATCATTCAAACATCTAGTAACTACTTTGGAAACACTCTACAAGCTGAAAGTAAGGCAGATTCGATCAGACAACGAAATAGAGTTCAAAAATCAGTGGATGGAGGCATCCTCATGATATCGTCATGATGATGACTTTGAGCTTACAGCGTATAGTGACTCGGATTATGGTGGTTGCAAGATGAATTACAAGTCAACATTAGCGGTTTGGAAGACGATTAGTCACCTGGCAGTGTAAGAAGCAGACATCTGTTGCTCTATCAACATGCGAAGCTGAATATGTTGCTGCTACAAGCGTTGCTCCCAAATCATTTGGATTCAACAGAAGATGCGCGACTACGGTTTGCAATTTTCTAACACACCTATCTTTGTTGATAATTCTGCTGTAATTGCTGTTACTAAAAATCCTGTCCAACACCCAAAAACTAAACACATCGGTATTAAATATCACTTTATACGTGATTGTTTTGAAAAGAATTTAATCGATGTTGTTAAAATTAATATGGTCTTTCAACGCGCTGACCTTTACACAAAAGCGTTTGACAAACCTCGGTTTTTATATCTGTTGGAGGTCAATGGCGTGAAAAAGAAAAGTGTTGTGATTCCAGAAGAGTCGAGTTCGTAGTCCGCCGTATTTCTTTTATTTTTTAATTTTATTTTCTTGTCTTTTAAAATCCAAAAACACAAAAATATTTTCGGTTTTAGAATTTTAGGGGGAGAATAGTTCAGTGAGTTTCAGTTATAGTTTCAGTATTTAATTACTTAAAAAAACGAGGGCGGGCAGATTAGCTGAAAGTTAAGCAATCAAAATCTGTGAGATTGATTCAACAATTATGGAAAATGATAGTACACAAGGAACTAATTATTTGGGACATCAAAAGGACTTAAATGATTAACATGCTATATTCAAATTACAAGTCTGAGAAGTCTAAGCAAAATAGAGGAAAAATGATAGCAAACTAGTCTGCTACTGAGGTAACATAAAGAAAGTAGACCTAGAGGTTGCTAGTTTATTATATGATGTGTCGGTAGATTCAACACAATAGACGAGTTGACTTCATTGGTGAATCAAATTCAAACTAAGTTGTTCAACCTGTTGTGGGTTCTCATCTTATCCTTGGTTAACACAATCAACGCATTTCCAATAAGGGGTGACGATCAAAATAAACGCCACAATGTGTGCGAATGACCATAAAAATGAGCAAATCACATGAAAAAAAATGTTAAGCGCAATCAAGCTAATGACTAATGTTGTTGGTGCGTTATGTGCAAAAGAAATAAAAGTGCTCTAACAAGAAGATAGGTTGTGTGCCTCTCTGTTGTGTGATGGCAGTGACCTGAGGATAAGCATAACCTAAATATTCTAGAATTCATTGTTGTTTGCGCCTCTCTGCTGTGCGATGGCACTGACCTGAGGCTTGGCATCTCTCTGAAAGCTCTTAGAATAGTTTCTTCTTGTCAAATACCCGTAGACCGCTCAAAAATCTCCTGAGGAATGTTGATTACCATATAAGTGTGGGATCCACAAATGCTTGTTAAAATAATATAACCTAACTCATCACCAATATGAGTCAAAAATCTGTGTATGAATTTAAGTGGACAAACATACTGACAATCATCGTGACTACAACTCTCGACTGTCAAAATCAATGTGTGCATCTTATAGCTCTAGTATGATTTCCTATAAGTGCTATTGACTCTCAAACACATAAGAATTTAGTATTCACATAGACCTAAAAGGGTCCCAAATAATTGTGATATACCTGTATGATTCCATATGAATCTCTCCAGAAATGATTGAAATAACATGAAGCTGTTCTGTTCAGGAGGAAAAATCGGTTAATGGATTTTAAAAGTTTTCAATCCACCTCAAACCAAAAACACAAAATTATGTTTTCTCTCTTTGTTTGTGTTATTTCAAATTTTTTCTATGTTTTTGTTATTTGCTTTACTTAGATGTCAGACTATGTAACTAGATGAACACTTTGAATCACAAGCTAAAAGGATCAAGTCTGAGGAGATCAAATGTTTTCAAACTAAAAAGATCACGTCTGAGGTGATCAAATGGTTTCAAATTAAAAGGATCACGTCTGAGGTGATCAAATGGTTTCAAATTAAAAGGATCACGTCTGAGGTGATCATATGTTTTCAAATTAAAAGGATCACGTCTGAGGAGATCAAATGTTGTTCAGTTAAAAAAAGGTCATGTCTGAGATGATCGTTGTTCAAAATGCTATATATCACAAGTTAGATTCTGAGTGTATGGAAATGTATGAGGTCAAACTCATAAGTATGAGTCAATCGCACGATTGAATCATAAATATGAACCAATCGCACGATTGAATCATAAGTATGAGCCAGTCGTACGTATGAACCATAAGTATGAACAAGTCACACGATTGGACCATGAGTATGGAAACAATCATGCGATTGGATTATAAGATTGAACCACTTGTACGACTGGATGAAGGAGTATAATCCAGTCGCACGACTGAACCCCAGTCGCACACTTGAATCATGCGTATGGGTCCAGTCGCACAACTGAATCTTAAAATTAGTATAAATAAGAAGGTTCAGTCGGTCGTAACCCTTACCCCCTTCAAATTTTCTCTGAAAACGCAAATACACCCCACTTCACAAATTGTGATAAATTGTGATTACTCTCCACCTGTGATACTAACGTGTTTCTTATCATCTACAGGTACTGTGCAACTAAAATCGACCAAAATGAAGGGTTTAATTGAACCCTAAATGACCGAAATTGTTAAGATCAATAACTGGGACTAAATTCTTAATATAAACCTATATAATGACATTAATGGTGGTTTAAACAATACTAAGTGTTATTTCAAGTCTTTGCGGTCCAAATGAATCTAAACACGAAGTGTATGGTCACGTCTTGACAAAGATTTGGAAGTCTATGGTGTTAAACAGTGAGATATACGAATGGACATGCTGATGAACGCAAGTCGCCAAACTGAGCCAGACGCATGATTCAATCGAGTGAACCATGCGTGTGAGTCCAGTCGCATGACTGACTCAACCGCATGGCTCCGACATGATTGAGCTCAGTCGCAGGCTCAATCGTACGACTCGAACTCAATGTAACGACTGTAACCTAGAGTGTATCAGTCTATGGTTCAGTCGCACGATTGAATCAGTTGATCAAAATCATTCAAAATTAAATTGTTAACTCTTACAACCAATCTAATGGATATATTTCTTGTTTTACGATGTACAGCAATATGGCTGAAAATGATGGACGATGAGCAACCAAGCAACATATGTGCTCCTCAATGCTACTCCAGGAACGCCTCTGAGTTCACTGGGATTATTGCCTTCCTATGTAGATCGAGGATCTACAAGGCCATCTCGACTCCTTGCAACACGACCTCTACCTACTCTACAGCAGGCCTTCTGGGAAGTGCCTTGGTTGCCAGGGCCGTTGACAGCCTCATTGTAGCTTAGGAGTCTATATTAGAGCTCTATCTTAGCGAGTAGGAGATTGAGCATCATAGAAGACGACCTGAGGAGGGTTTTGATGATCTGGGTGATGGATGGAGCCTACCCAACCAATCTGCAGCTGCATCCCCTGACTGTTTGGGGATGATGCTTTCTAAGGATAAAGTACGCTGGGGACATCAATGCAGGTGTGCTCAACAAGAGCACATGTGCCCACTGTCAGTTCAATGTACTTGGCACACATGATCCTCAGTGGCAGTGCCACACCAGATGGAGATGGATATGTGAATGAATGTCTGACCAAATCTATAATGCATATGTTGCACTATGCTGAACCACCCGTTCAGTTCTCCACACATGCTCTGCCTCCTTGATAGAGAATGAAGAAGATGATGTTTTGGACAGAGATGGGAATAATGCTATGCAAACAGGTGGTGTGTGGTAGGGATGACGAAGACTCATAAGAAGCTAGAGGGTATGATACTGAATGTAGAGATATTGATGCTTATCAGCTTTAGAGAAAGTTCTCCCAACTTATGAACTATAGATTACCACACAGATCCAGAGCACAACAGAGCCTAAAGCTTGAAGAAGATAAAGTACTAAAATCTAGGAAAGGTGATGACCATGAAGTTGAAAACTAAGCTCATCTCTCTCTGCATCTGCAGTTTGATATCAATTCAGCTGATCAAGTACCTTTTAAGGACCGAAGATTGAAGATGTGGTGTGTTCGTTTGGCAAGTGAGCTAGACCAGACACAGAGGAAGGAGAGATCATCCATGATCTGACAGACGAGTAGCTCGCTGATATGTTTAGATTAAATCCAGATGAAATGGTCAAAGATGCTCCGGAAGTTGATGTCTTGAGTGATGAGGAGCTACAGGATGTGGATGAAATAGAAATTGAAGATGTAACAGCTGACCACTATCCTGAGTACACTGACCCTGAGGGCAACGTTATTCAAAGATGGAAGTGCTACTTTTGATGAGCTGAACAAGATGGAGAAAGAAAAGGAGAAAGATGAAAGTCAAGCCCAAGCTTCTGATGCTAATGTTGATTTAAAGAAAGCTGAATGGGCAGCTTGTTTTGCTGAAATGAAAGCCCAGCGCGCACCTCCAAAGCAAAATGCCTACACCAAACTGTACAGAGTCAAGAAACATCAGAAAGTGTCTGGCACAATCATCGCATGGGCTTATTTTGAAGACTTAAATGTTTATGTTGTAAAGAGAGAGAAGGGGAGTGAGTACTTTAGATATCCACATGATCTGAAGACTCTTCCTGGTTTTGAGCTTAATAGATTTGCTAATTTAGACCTTTTGTATGCCAACCCGAGGAAGATGTCAGGATGGTTTGAGAGAGCTGTGAAGAAAGAATACCACACCAGATAGGTCAACTTTAAGCCTCAACAACCTAAACATTTTATTCATAAGACTGAAGTTGATCCTATCTCTGGAAGACCTAAGGTAGTGCTGAAGTGGAGTTCCCCACGCACAATGTCTAAGATTCCTCTAAGGGAGATGCCTCAGGACTTCACTCCACACTTCAAATTGTGGTATTATGATTGGAGGACGGGAGAAGCGGTCATAGTGTTGAACAAAGATGGAAAGATTGAGACTATCAGGGTATTTGACCCAATGTGGCTTACCAACTTATCTGCAGAAGATGTCTACACTCTTTACAAGTGGCCAATGTTCTATGACACACAAGATATTGTACAAGCTCTACAGTTTCAACATGTTATACGACTCTGCTTTGCATTCGAGATACACGCAGGAGTCACAAGAGAAGAGAAGTACAAGAAATTTCAAGAGCATGTGAAGAATGTTAGACAATAGGGTAAACTAGGTCCAAGTGGGAGTTTGTAGATACATGATGTTCCTAGTTCATGTACTTAAATGTAAAAGTCTTTCATGTCTTACATATGTGTAATATGATGATGAAATGAAATATGTCATATGTCTTGATGTTTAATTGTCTTTGAATATTTCATATTATTAATGTCATATATATAAACATCATATATAGGTTTGAGGTTGTTGTACATAGTTCTTAGTCAATAATGACTAAGTAGTGTGTCCAACTTACTCGGGTGATTATTCATGCTAATGGACCATACTTATGGACCATACGCATGAACATATCATGCTTATAGACCAGTCACACGACTGAACTAGGAGACTGATTCAGTCGTATGATTGAGACATAAGATTGACTCAGTCGCACGAGTGAACCTTCAGTCGTGCGTATGAATCAACCGCATGATTTAGTCGCACGAATGAAAACTACAAACCTATAAATACCACTTAATTCGTGAAAAAACAAAACACTTTGAGAGAGACTTCGAATATTCATAAACCCTAGCCGTCCAGAGCGTCCTAAACAACCAATCCAACTTCATAGTTCGATCTTGATCGATTCCTACTCATTCTTAACATTTAGTTCATTGTTATATCGATCAGGTTATCGTTCTCGCAGAATCCGTTAGTACTCCGTACGTACAAGGTCCTAACATACTCTCACCATCAATTTTTTAAAGTGAAGAAAAAAAGGCAGCATTTGCAACCTTCTCAACCAGTTTTTAGGTATACCTTGGTGCAAACGTGACACCATCACTAAACATCCAACAAGATTTGGATGAACTTCCACCAGACATGGTTGAAGATATGATTTTCAATGGTCCATGGCTACAATTACCTACAGATCCAAAAGGTTTCCGCAAAGAAATGAGGGTCTAAACATGGATAAAAAGACCAAAACTAGGTTTGATAAATCCAAAATGAGATGTTATAATTGTTAGTTGTATGGACACTTCTCTAGAGAATGTCAACAGCCAAGAGCAGATAGAGACAATTAACAACCACAATCATCTAGTAGATATCAGTCAAATAGACCAATTCCACCACCAATCATTATACCATCTACTCCAGCACCACCTCAAATCATTCACTACAGCCCTAGTCATGTAACACCTCGAAAAGTCAAAATGAGTCATTAGTGATAATGAGCTTAATTAATGAGTATTTAATAAAGGAAAGAAATGGGTCATAGGCTAAATTAGCCTTATTGGGTAGTAGCCTAAGGGATTAAAGGCCCATAATCAGCCCTTAAGCCACCTAACCAGCCATCATCTCCTTCATTTTCTCAACCCTAGCCACCAAGTTCTAGAGAGAAAGTAGAGAGAGAAGTGAAGAAAACTCAAGATTTGGAGCTTCAAAGGTTCAGGGATTGAAGATCTGGGTGATTGAGCATCAGACCATAAGAAAGAAGCAAGAAATCCAGGTAAGAATCAGCCTCTAAACCCTTTTGTAGATCAAACCCGAATTCTAGGGTTTTGGGTTTTGAAAAGTTGCAAAAAATCACATAAAGGTCATATTTTTACATATGAAAACATGTAATAAGCTTAGATATAGCCTCATGGATGATAAACTAACGATTTGGACGTAAAAAGTTGCGATTTTGGGTTAAAAACGGGCCAGTTTTCATTTCAACTCGATCTGCGAAACTGTCTGCTCATCCAACGAAATTGCATATTCAAGCTGTGAAACTTTGAGTTTTCTGCAAAACTATAGTTTCGCAGGTAATTTCGCAGCCATGGAATTCCAACGAAAGTTGGGCAAAACTGCCATGTGAAGCTGGCAGCAAAACTGCCATGCGAAATTGGCAGCGAAACTGTCGATGAAACTGGCAGCGAAACCGCCAGCGAATCTACTTATCTGGCAGCGAAATTGGCAGCGAAATTAGAAGCGAATTTAGGCAGAAGTTAATCCCTTTGAGTGTTAACTTATCTGCAGGCAGTGTATTGTGATCCTAGCTTAGAAAGCTTAGTTTAGAAGCTACTCACTACATCCAGGTGAGTTCTAGATCCCCTTATTTATAAGTTTTTCCATGTTTAGGGGCTATTATGCATACTAAATATACGTTTTTAAATGACCAAGATTTTTAAGAGGTTTTAAGAGGAAGGTCGATTTTTCTATAACAAAATGTGCTATATAAATGTTTAACTCATAAAATGACCAAGATTTTAAGAGGTTTTAAGAGCCCGGCCCCAACCAGGGCGTTGCCCCTTGGACCCGATTAGGGCTACTGCCCCTAGGACCCCGCTATCAGGGGTTGCCGCCCCCGAACCCCCCTGTCCCGCGGAGGGTCGGTTATGTTGTTGTGATGGATCGTACTTGTATGTTGTGTACTTAATAAGTTAAGTATTATATATTAAAGTGGAAGATAATTTAATTGAAAAGTGGAACTTAATGAATGTTACCCCAGGCCCGTTTGATGATGAAAAGTCTTGCAAGCACTCTGATGGACTTCACTTATGTGAGTCCGATGTATGATGATGGATCCGTATTCATGAGCGGGCTACGTGCCTTGAAGTTTGGATCAACTATCGGGGGTTAGCTACGACAATGATGTGTACCGACTGGGATTGATATTCGTTTTCAATCAACAGCGAGCTCTTGCTTGGTGCAATCTCGTTTATGATGAAGTGAAAGATAACAAAAGAATGAAAGATAATGAACATGCTTATTAGGACGCAAGAAATGTTATGTATTATGATGTATGCGTGGTCATTATATGAAGGATAAAGTTTAAATTTTCTTATATTATCTAAAACTAGAACTCACTCAGCAAAACTGACTTTTATGCATAGTAGTTGGCAGGTGAATGTTGATGCTGAGGATGGCACATGATTCGAAGCTACTTGGAGGGAGATGGATGACATCCTTGTTTATGAAATCATTTATTTTAATTTAAGTCTGTTGGATCTTATATGCCTAAGACACATACAAGATTGATGTGGTTAGTACATTATGATCCAAGTCGGGTCATACCCAATAACAAGTCATACAAACACCAATAAATATTTATTCGTAGATAAGATCATACAAATATATATTAAACACCAATTTAGAAAATGGGTTTTCTAAATCATTGCTTTTGTAAATGAACAATGTTATGTGGATAATTTGTTCATGAGAAGTTATTTGTTTCATTTTAAGTTAGTTAAACAATGACAAATACAAGTGTGTAAGTATTATAAAATTAAAAGGGGTTTTAATTTTATAAAACAATGGGTTAAGAGTGTAATTTAAAAAAGGTAAAATTGGGGGGAAACTCATTTTGGGTTGTGACTCTTGGCCGCCCAAAAGGGCCATTGGGACCAGCTTTGTCTTGTCCTTGAAAAGGCTATTTCTCCTCTTAAACACTCCATCATCATACACACTTTTCTCCTCTACAACACAACCTTTTGAAACTCAAAAGACAAGGCTGATTTTCGGGTTTTAGGGGCTGAAAAAGGCTGATTGATTTCGTTTTTGAGGAACAAGAGAAGAGCAATCTTTGGTGGAGCATCCTAACAAGCAAGGTGTTTGAAGGGCTTGTGGGTATCACCTCTTGAGGTCTTCTACTTTGGAGATTTTGCTTTCAATCATCATCTTCCCTCTTCATCCTTGATTTCTAGAAGGTAGTATATGATGTTTTGTATGTTTGTTTGATAGCATATAAAGATCATTGTTAATGGATTTTGTTTTTTCACATGTATTTGATATATATATTAACTAATCTGAAAACGTTTTCTTTGATAATTACTCCGCTGCGTTTTGACACATTAATGGTTAATGTGACTTTGATAAACATCTACAAAACCCAACAATGGCATCAAGAGCCGGTTATATGGATACATGCTTCAAAAAACGAAATTTTCGGGTCCTTTTTGTGTAAAAAGTGGGCTGGAAATTTCACCCATGGCAAACCCTTTGTTTTTCAAGATTATACTTTATATGCATAGTTATGATCCTGAAAAATTAATGTCATATGATGGCTTGTTTGTTTGGACAAAAAAACCCCTTATGTTTTTTTGGTTTATGTTGGCCGAAATTTTGGGGTTCAAAAGGGTGTCATTCTAGTTTGTTTTGTTTACATATTTGGATGTATTTTGGTGCATATAACCTAGCCATGACCTTGTGTTTGAATGTTTGTGATTGTGATTTCATTTGTTGTAATAAAGGCATGTAATTTATTTGTTTCATTTGGTATGTAATAAATAGATTAGTTTGCATTTTATTATTCTAGAAAAACGTATTAGGTTTTTCTATGTAATTGTACTTTGGGGCTGATTTGGATGACCAAGAAGGTGCCTAAAGAAGATGGTGAAATCACAACACAAAAGGGTTACTTGAAGCATTTGGATATGGGTTCAAGTGGGAGCTCACCGACACAAGATTCTTGTCATGTTTCTTACCCTTAGGAATGACCTTTTGACACATTTGTTATGGCAAGCAAGTGTGGTCAAAATAGTTGGCTATGGTTATGCAATTATATTGTATGTTTGGTTGTTTGTTTTGGTTGTTTGGATGTGTTTGACATTTTGTTGAAAATTGATAAACTTGGTAAACAACTATGATAAAACAAGCATAAAATTGGTTCTTTAATATCATTGAAGGAAATAATAAAATGAGTTTATTAAGGGTTAATGATTTAATAGAAATGAGTTTTATTAAAAGGAACTATGAAAATAGTTTTTCATTAATACCATGCATTTGAATGCATACAAATTGTATGGTATAAAAGGTTTTTCTAAAAACTAGGTTTTAAAAACATTTAAAAACCCTTTTCTAAACAAGTTTAACACCATCCTTTTAGACAACACTCGATTCACTTGCAACTCGTTTATGGGATAAAGGTCACCTAACCATAAATAAGATACTTGTGAAGTTGAGGTGAAATTACCGTATTTGTGGGATAAAGGTCACCTAACCACTTATATTAGTAAAATCACACGTATGTCTAAGTAGGACGACTTGATTTGGATGTCATGCATTAGGATCACCGAAGCATGACGTACAAAAGTGTTGATGGGACTAACATGGCTAACTAAACATAAGATGTTTAAACCGATCCCATACACTAGAAATTGTAATAGGTTACAATTGTCAGACGTTGACTACCTTGTTAATTTAAATAAAGGGATAAAGGTCACCTAACCGATATTTAAATGTAGCGTTGGATTCTAGGTTTTAATCATTAATTATCTATGAGATATAAAAGGGTATTAATAATTAAAATACTTTGATATTAAAATACTAAAATTTAACTTTGTGAAATTGTAGATGGCAAACAACAACAACTCGATCCCAACTGTCCATAACTTATCACTAAGAATCATCCTTGAGAAGGAACGTCTTAACCATGGGAACTTCATGGATTGGTACCGAAACTTGAGAATCGTTCTCAAGCAAGAAAAGAAGTCCTATGTGTTAGACGATCCCATTCCCGATCAACCCGATGAGAATAATGTGGAGGCCTTTAACGATTGGGTCAAGTACGTCGAGGACTCCGTGCAAGTCTTATGTCTCATGTTAGCGAGTATGATTCCCGATTTACTAAAGGACTTTGAGAACCACAATGCCTATGACATGATCACCCAGTTGAAGGAAATGTTCCAACAACAATCAAGGGTGGAACGCTTCGAAACGGTTCGAGCGCTCCATGCATGTCGGATGGACGAGACCCAATCGGTATCATCTTACGTTCTTAAGATGAAGAGCCACATTGATCGCCTCGAAAGGCTTAATTGCCGTGTCTCTAACGAGTTGGCTACGGATTTGATCCTCAACTCTCTACCCAAGAAGTTTGATAGCTTTGTTATGAACTATAACATGAATGGATGGGACAAGAGCATTGGTGAGCTTCATTCAATGCTCAAAACGGCCAAGGCGGGCATGGGTAGAAAGGTTCTACCGGTCCTTACGATCAATGAAGGAGGTAGAAAGAAAAGGAACCACCCCGACACTAAGGCAAGTGTTGCCAAAGGGAAGGGACACATTAAGGGGAAAGGGAAGGGTAAGGCTAAAGTGGAACCCAAAGAAAAGAAGCAAAAGGTTGCTAAAGATGATCCGTGTTTTGAGTGTGGTGAGGTAGGCCATTGGAAACGAAACTGTCTGGTCTATCTCAAAGAGTTAAGAGCTAAGAGGGATGCCGGGCAAACCTCAGGTATGACTTTTATGATACATATTGAGCTAAATGTTGTTTCTTCTAACACATAGGTATTGGATACCGGATGTGGAACTCATATTTGCAATTTGTTGCAGGGGTTCAAAAGAAATAAGCATTACAGAAAAGGGGATGATAGTCTCTTTATGGGCAATGGAGCAAAAGTTGAAGTTGAAGCCCAAGGAGACTATGTTTTGAAACTTTCAAGTGGTTTGAATGTTATTCTGAAAAATGTTTTGTATGCTCCAAGTTTAACTAGGAATATTATTTCAGTTTCCCTTTTAAGACAATGTGGTTATGATTTCAAATTTGTTGACAATGATATCCATGTTTGTTTGCATCATGTGTTTTATTTTAAGGCTATGCCTTGTAATGGTATCTATGAATTGGTTCATGATAACACAACATATGATAGCTCAATGTACCAAGCAACCACCAAAAGGCTCAAATTAGATTTGAGTGATTCCTATCTTTGGCATTGTTGCCTTGGTCATATTAACAAGAATCGTATGCAAAAACTTCAAAAGAATGGTCTTTTAAAAATTAATGAAAATGATTCATTTGATGTATGCGAGTCTTGTTTACAAGGTAAAATGACAAAGGCCCCTTTTAGTGGGACTAATGAAAGGGCAAATGATTTATTAGGGATCATACATTCGGATGTATGTGGAACTTTTAAACCAATAACTAGGAATGGTGAAAGATACTTCATTACCTTTACCGATGACTATAGTAGCTATGGGTATGTGTACTTATTAAGACACAAACATGAATCTTTTGAAATGTTCAAAATCTTCAAGAATGAAGTAGAAAATCAACTCAACAAAACGGTCAAGATTCTTCGTACATATAGAGGAGGTGAATACCTAAGTAGTGAATTTCAAGAGTATCTTAGAAGTTGTGGGATTATCTCACAACTTACTCCACCGGGAACACCACAGCATAATGGTGTTTCTGAGAGGAGGAATCGGACTTTATTGGATATGGTTCGATCTATGATGGCTAGAAGTACACTACCTCTATCATTTTGGGGTTTCGCTTTGCTCTCCGCGGCCCGTATTTTAAATATGGCCCCAACCAAGAAAGTGGAAAGGATGTGTTTCGAAGTATGGCATGGAAGGGTTCCATCATTGTCATACTTAAAAGTTTGGGGGTGTGAGGCTTATCCTAAGCAATACACTCAAAACAAACTGGAAGCCCGATCCACTAAGTGTATCTTCATTGGATATCCTAGAGATTGTATTGGATATTATTTCTATGATCCAACAGAGGAGAAAGTGTTTATTGCTCGAAAGGCAGAGTTCTTGGAAACTAAGTTCCTTTCGGAAGGAACTAGTGGAAGAATAGTGGAACTTGAAGAGGTTCAAGATTCACAAGACGATACACATTTGGTTGATACTAGCAATCAACATGAGGATGTTGTGAATGATCATATGGATGATCAAGATACACAACGTTCGCAGATCTGGTAGAACTAGTGTTCCTCCTGAAAGATATGGATTTTTTATGGATGGATGCTATGTGGTAGATTCGGATGAACCAACCACATACCGTGATGCAATGTCAAAACCTGATTTTGACAAATGGCAAGAAGCCATGAACGTTGAGATGCAATCCATGTATGATAACCAAGTTTGGGAATTGGTAACACCACCTCTTAAATCCAAAGTAGTTGGAAGTAAGTGGGTTTTCAAGAAGAAAACCGATATGCATGGAAACTTGGATACTTATAAAGCTAGACTTGTAGCAAAAGGTTTCACCCAAACTCAAGGGGTTGATTATGATGAAACTTTCTCGCCTGTCGCAATGCTAAAATCTATCAGGATATTGTTTGCCATAGCTGCATATTACGACTATGAGATATGGCAAATGGATGTCGAAACCGCTTTCCTTAATGGATATCTTGAGGAAGATGTCCATATGGAACAGCCTGAAGGTTTTGTTGATCCAAAACATCCTAACAAGGTATGCAGGTTAAAGAAGTCAATCTACGGATTGAAACAAGCATCGAGAAGTTGGAATCACCGTTTTGATGATGAAGTAAAAAAATTTGGCTTCATAAAAAACGTTGATGAAGCTTTGTGATGAAGGTGTATAAGAAATAGTGGGAGCATTACTACTTTCCTTGTATTATATGTCGATGACATTTTACTATTTGGAAACGACATTCCAACCATGGAAGGTGTAAAAGCCTGGCTTGGAAGCTGTTTTTCCATTAAGGATCTTGGTGAAGCCACCTATATTTTGGGAATAAAGATCTATAGGGATAGATCAAGGCGATTGATAGGTTTAAACCAAAGTACATACATTGAAAAGGTCTTGAAAAAGTTCAAGATGGAGAATTCTAAGAAAGGTTTGGTACCTATTCAAAAGGGGACTATATTGAGCACGTCTCAATGCCCTAGTTCAAAGGTTGAACAAGAGAGAATGAATGGAGTCCTATATGCATCTGCTATAGGATCCATCATGTATGCAATGATATGTACTAGGCCGAACGTGTCATATGCTCTAAGCATGACAAGTAGATATCAATAGAATCCTGGCAATAGTCATTGGATGGATGTTAAGAGTATTTTGAAATACCTTAGAAACACTAAGGATATGTTCTTAATATATGGATCTGGTGAGGAGGAGCTCGTTGTAAAGGGTTACACGGATGCAAGTTTCCAAACTGATCGAGATGATTCTCGATCACAGTCGGGATATGTCTTCATTATGAATAGAGGAGCGGTCTCTTGGAAGAGCTCAAAACAAGATGTAGTGGCACTATCTACAACAGAATCAGAATACATCGCCGCTTCATTGGCAGCTCAAGAAGCTGCATGGCTAAGGAAGTTCATTGCTGATCTAGGGGTTGTTGCTACCATTCAAGACCCCCTAGAGATCTTTTGTGACAATGCGGGTACGATTGCTCAAATCAAGGAACCTCGTGCTCATCAAAAGACTCGGCACATTGAACGAAGGTTCAACTACATAAGGGATGAAGTTGAAAAGGGAAAAATATGTATTCGCAAAGTTCACACCGATCAAAACATTGCGGATCCATTCACGAAGCTCCTAGATAGGTCAAAACATGAAAGTCATACTTGTGCCTTAGGACTTTGATATTCTAGTGATTGGATTTGATCAAATTTTGTATTTGGATATCGTAACTTATGTTATTTGACTTAATTATATGGTCATAATTTTCATTTGTTCTTCCGTTCTAGCATGTTTAAATCCGTGAATAAGCAAGTTATTCTAAACATCCGTAGTCGATCATACTTGTGGGAACAATTATGAATGTAAGACTATAATGAACTTAGGATTGGTTGATATTCATAAAGTATGAATATAGAGCAATAGGTTGCCACCAAGGTTCATTGATATCTATGGGATATAGATATAGGACTGACCCGCTCTCAATTATTTCTGCATAGAATCTTTATCATTAGTCATAAGAAATATTGAGTAAAGGCGAATATCATTTTATCCTCAGACCTGAGATACATATTGGGTCTTAATATTCACCAAGTATCGTACTTTGACTTAGTACTTTGCTGTTCTGAAACATTGGCAGTACATAAGGCTAGGTTCAGATATGATATAAGGTGCTTGTGAGAGACGTATGTAGTCAAGATGGAATTTGTTCCTCTAATTCGTTGAGAGTTAGATATCTAAGGCCTGTTTAAGTTAGATCATCAGAGAATGACAATTCTATGTCTCTGAGATTTAACATGACATCTGTGACAAAAGGATAGATGATTAATTCACCTAAAAACATTTCAAGTATGGTACTTGAAGGAGATGATGTTATTGCATGGCACTTAGTCATACGTATTAAGGGTAGTAAGCCGTTGTTAGGCGGTATTTACTGCTTGCATCAATCTTCTATGAATCTTATGCAAGTGGGAGATTGTTGGATCTTATATGCCTAAGACACATACAAGATTGATGTGGTAAGTACGTTATGATCCAAGTCGGGTCATACCCAATAACAAGCCATACAAACACCAATAAATATTTATTCGTAGATAAGATCATACAAATATATATTAAACACCAATTTAGAAAATGGGTTTTCTAAATCATTGCTTTTGTAAATGAACAATGTTATGTGGATAATTTGTTCATGAGAAGTTATTTGTTTCATTTTAAGTTAGTTAAACAATGACAAATACAAGTGGGTAAGTATTATAAAATTAAAAGGGGTTTTAATTTTATAAAACAATGGGTTAAGAGTGTAATTTAAAAAAGGTAAAATTGGGGGGAAACCCATTTTGGGTTTGACTCTTGGCTGCCCAAAAGGGCCATTGGGACCAGCTTTGTCTTGGTCCTTGAAAAGGCTATTTCTCCTCTTAAACACTCCATCATCATACACACTTTTCTCCTCTACAACACAACCTTTTGAACCTCAAAAGACAAGGCTGATTTTCGGGTTTTAGGGGCTGAAAAAGGCTGATTGATTTCGTTTTTGAGGAACAAGAGAAGAGCAATCTTTGGTGGAGCATCCTAACAAGCAAGGTGTTTGAAGGGCTTGTGGGTATCACCTCTTGAGGTCTTCTACTTTGGAGATTTTGCTTTCAATCATCATCTTCCCTCTTCATCCTTGATTTCTAGAAGGTAGTATATGATGTTTTGTATGTTTGTTTGATAGCATGTTCTTTCATATAAAGATCCTTGTTAATGGGTTTTGTTTTTTCACATGTATTTGATATATATATTAACTAATCTGAAAACGTTTTCTTTGATAATTACTCCGCTGCGTTTTGACACATTAATGGTTAATGTGACTTTGATAAACATCTACAAAACCCAACAAAGTCAAAGTACAATGTTTTTATTTCATTTAGAAATAAATGTATGAGTATAATATGATTTACAAGTTTCAAATGAATGCTATTTAATTCCACTGCAATGTTTTACTTATAAATAATTTTATGCTATGATTAACCAACTGTGAGGCTTCCCGGGAACGGGGCCTTACAAATCAACATACCAAATCTTCAGCAATGATTATCAAACAGGTTGGTGAATGTGATTGGAGCATGTATGAAGCAGAGTCCAAATCTCCGGATCATGCCCTCATGGCTCAACTTGAGGAGAAACTAATAGAGATCCCGAAGGAGGTTAAAGAAGATCTTTTTACTCAAGCATGCATTGATGAAGTTACTAGATACAAAGAGCATGCTGATCATCTTTCTAGGAAAGTGATTGTAACAACCATTTTAAATGATAGTCTTAAAACTGAACAAAGACAATATGAAATTAAGATTTTGTCTCTTAAAAATGATTTTGAGAAGTTGTTGTCTGAAAAACTATCCTTGATAGCACTAGTTGAGCAGCTCTTTGAATCATTAACTTAATAAAAACAACAAAAGCTGAAACAAAAGTTAAACTTTAAATATTTCAAGTAATCAATGAGAAATTTGAAGAACTTTTAGCTCAATAAAGGGCTTTTAAAGACACTTTAGGCATTGGTTATAACGAAGTTAACCCACCATACAGTGATAATTATGTGCCATTGACTGAACCAATGACTAAGAAGCATGGGTATTCACTTGATCCTTATGATAGAATAGATTACTCAAAACATGCATCTTCATCATCATCATCAAATTCACCTTTAATTAAGTTTGTTAAAAAGTTAAAATCCATCACAAATTAAATCAATAGACTTTTATCAAGGTGAAAGCAATGAATTTGATTTACACACTTCTAATGATGATGATGAGGATCCTTTGTATGATGAAGTCGATCAACCATCTACTGAAAGTACAAAAGTTCTAAATGTGTCAGTGATTGCTGAACCATCACCTAAACAATCAAAACAAAAGCAAATGTTTGACATGGAAGAAAGGAAAAATCTTCCACTACCCCTCTTAAAAGAATAACTAAAGGAAAGGGCAAAACCACCACTCAACCAAAGCAACAAACTGTCACTTTTGGTATTCCTCCAAAATCATCTCTTAAATCAGAATTGTCAACCAAACTCCTCCAATTTACTCTATTGTGAATAACGTGATCAATACACTCATAATATCGAAAAATGTAAATTCGTAAAGTATTGCAAGTACTATGACATGAACAACCAAAGTACTAAAACATGTCAATTTAACAACTGATGTTCAATTTGTGATAGAAATAATCATAACACTGCAAATTGGTTTTTCAACAAAATGAATAAGAAGCAAAACAAACAATCTCAGACTAAGAAATCAACTGAGAAGCAACCAATTGTTCCTACAAGAACAAAGGTGGAGCACCTAGATAGACTCCACACACCCAAGTTGTTTGAATTTAGATAAATCATTTTATGACAACTTTAAACAAACATATAGAAGACATAAGTCTCAAATCAGACAACAAAATAACCTTAGCAATCAAAGGAGAAGAGCTTAAAGCACCTCTCCTGAAAGGGTTATGACCAACCAAAGGAAATATAGTATATCTAGAGTTCCTAAACCAGCAGACAATGCATCTCTTAAATAGATTTGTGTTTTAGGAAAAGATGGAAAACCCAAGACCATTTTAGGTTGGGTTGCACCCTCTAACTAAATTTATTGTTTGTGTAGGAACATCAAAGAAGGACAACATCTGGTATGTTGATATTAGATGTTCTCGCCATATGACTTGAAATTGTTCCCTCCTTCGGGATTTTAAAAGCAAACATGGTGGAAATGTAGCATTTGGAGGAGATAAAACGGGAGGATATATTATTAGGAAAGGAATAATATCTAATGGGTTAATAAGCTTTGGAAATGTCAACTACTGCTCTAACCTCCAGTTCAATATTTTGAGTGTATCTCAAATATGTGAAAAAGGATATGCCACAACTCTTTGACTCCAACAATTGCTACATACTCAAGATGGGTTTTCATATTTCAGAAGATTGTATCCTTTTGAAAACACCTCGTCAAAACAACACATACATAGTTTATATGAATACAGTTTTAGCTTCAACCCCTAAAACTTGTTTATTATCAAAAGCAACAGAAGATGTTTCCCAATTATAGCACAAAAAATTAAGACACTTTAGTTTTAACAGAATGAATCAATTGGTCAAAGGTGATCTAGTAATAGGTCTACCTCATTAAAAATTTTTCTGTACAGATTACTACACTACATGTCTAAAAGGCAAACAACATAGAGTGTCTCATGTTTCTATATTGGTAAACTCTAATCAAACACCACTAAAATTGCTTCACATGGACCTATTTGGACCAACAAACACTTTAAGTATAAGGAAGAAGTAATATTGTCTAGTGAAAGTTATGGACCCTGAAAGGATCATACATGCCAATTCAAGAGGTGGTTGAAGGTTGTTCTGATTGGAATCTCCCATAAGTCCAAGAAGTAAAGCGGGTGTAGACAAACAGAAGAAGACAAGTGTCAGCTATCCGCATTAGTCAATGCGGAAGACTAAAGAACAAATACGGTCAAGTATTTGTACATCCGTGTATACTTACACAGATAGGCAGAACAAATACGGCTAAGTATTTTTTCCTCCGTATTTACTAATGCGGATGTACAGAAACAAATGTGCTTAAGTATTTGTTCATCTGCATTAGTCAATGCTGAGAACATACTTAATGCAGTGAACTACGAACACAAAAACACTAAACATCAATAGGTCTCGCATGAAGAGCTTCTTCTTTTCGTAACAACCTCAAATCGTATGCAGTTGCGTCTCTCAATACTTCTTAACACACTCCACAAACAATTAAATTACACTCAACCATAATGACTACTAATACCAAAGTCAACAATCACCAATGGACCATTTGTATATATTGTTCAAATCGAAACCGAAATAAAACACGAGACAACACAAATCACCCTTGAAATTGATCCACTCCTCCCTATACTCATCCATAACACTCGAATACCATCTTCAAACACTCTCGCCTACCAAATCCACTAGAATTATTTAAAATGACAATTCTCAGTCCACATAATTCTTTATTAAGTAGCAAGGCAATGATACCCTTTCCAAAGGTCTAAGAAACTACTCGTATTCACTCGATAAGAATCGAGAATCAAATTACAGTTCCAGAGTGAATGTAATTATACATCACTAATGAAACTAAATGTGTGATAATTGAATATGAAGTTAAATCAAAGTAAAATGACCATGTAAGTTAGATTTCGTTGTATTTCATTATTAGTTTTGCAATAACATATTTGTGAATCCAAATATTCACAAACGATTAACAAAATACACGTGAAATGAACTACGAACGCAAAAACACTAAACATCAACAGTTCTCGCATGAAGAATTTCATTTTTTCGTTACAACCTCAAATCGTATGCGGTTGCCTTTCTCAATAGTTCTTAACACACTCAACAAACAATTGAATTACACTCGACCATAGTGACCACTAAAATCAAAGTAAACAATCACCAATGGACCATTTGTATATATTGTTCAAATGAAACCAGAATAAAACACGAGACAACACAAATCACCCTTGAAATCGATCCACTCCTCCCTATACTCACCGATAACACTCGAATACCATCTTCAAACACTCTCGCCTACCAAATCTACTAGAATTATTTCAAATGACAACCCTCAATCCACATAATACTTTATTCAGCAACAGTGCAATGATACCCTTTCCAAAGGTCCAAAAATCTACTCGTATACACTCGATAGGAATCGAGAATCAAATTACATTTCCGTAATGAACGTATTTAGACATCACTAATGGAACTCAAGTTGTGATAAATGAATATAAAGTTAAATCAAGCTAAGACGACCATGCAAGTAAGATTTCCTTGTATTTCATTATTAGTTTTGAAATAACATATTTTTGCATCCAAATAATCACGAACAATTAAAAAATACACGTGAAATGAACTACGAACATAAAAACACTAAACATCAATATTTCTCGCATGAAGAGCTTCTGCTTTTCGTAACAACCCTAAATCGTATGCCGTTGCCTTTCTCAATACTTCTTAACACACTCACAAACAATTGAATTACATTCGACTATAATGACCACTAAAATCAAAGTAAACAATCACCAATGGACCGTTTGTATATATTATTCAATTAGAAACCGAAATAAAACACGAGACAATACGAATCACCCTTGAAATCGATCCACTCCTCCCTATACTCATCCATAACACTCGAATACCATCTTCAAACACTCTCGTCTACCAAATCCACTAGAATCATTTAAAATGACAACTCTCAATCCACATAATCCATTATTAAGCAACAAGGAAATGATACCCTTTCCAAAGGTCTAAGAAACTACTCATATTCACTTGATAAGAATCAAGAATCAAATAACAGTTCCGGAATGAATGTAATTAGACATCACTAATGGAATTCAATGTGTGATAAATGTACATGAAGTTAAATCAAAGTTAAATGATCATGTAAGTTAGATTTCCTTGTATTTTATTATCAAGTTTTGCAATAACATATTTATGCATTCAAATATTCATGAACGATTAACAAAATACACATGAAATGAACTACGAACACAAAAACAATAAACATCAATAGTTATTGCATGAAGAGCTTCTTTTTCCTAAAACGTCAAATCGTATGTGGTTGCCTTTCTCAATATATCTTAACACACTCCACAAACAGTTGAATAACACTCGACCATAATGACCACTAATATCAAAGTAAACAATCACCAATGGACCATTTGTATAAATTGTTCACATCGAAACTGAAATAAAACACGTGACAACACAAATCACCCTTGATTACGATCCACTCCTCCCTATACTCATCCATAACAATTGAATACCATCTACAAACACTCTTGCCTACCAAATCTACTAGAATTATTTCAAATGACAACTCTTAATCCACATAATACTTTATTAAGCAACAATGCAATGATACCCTTTCCAAAGGTCCAAGAAACTACTTGTATACACTCGATAGGAATCGAGAATCAAATTACATTTCCGTAATGAATGTATGTAGACATCACTAATGGAACTCAAGTTGTGATAAATGAATACAAAGTTAAATCAAGCTAAAAGGACCATGCAAGTAAGATTTCCTTGCATTTCATTATTAGTTTTGCAATAACATATTTGTGCATCCAAATAATCACGAACGACTAACAAAATACACGTGAAATGAACTACAAACATAAAAACACTAAACATCAATAGTTCTCGCATGAAGAGCTTCTTCTTTTTGTAACAACCTCAAATCGTGAGTCGTTGCCTTTCTCAATACTTCTTAACACACTCACAAACAATTGAATTACATTCGACCATAATGACCATTAAAATCAAAGTAAACAATCACCAATGGACCGTTTGTATATATTATTCAAATCGAAACCGAAATAAAACACGAGACAACACAAATCACCCTTGAATTCGATCCACTGTCCCCTATACTCATCCATAACACTCGAATACCATCTTCAAACAATCTCGCCTACCAAATCCACTAGAATCATTTAAAATGACAACTCTCAATCCACATAATCCTTTATTAAGTAGCATGTAAGGCCCCATCCCCGAGACGCTCACAGTTGGACAATCATCGCACATGAACATAAAACATACCTTTAAATTTGCTAAATACATTGCAACGGAAATACTTAAAACCCTTTCATATATAAATAATTGCTTTTGCAAAATAATACAACATTGTCAACCATTACAAAATTATCATTTGTTTGCATTACATCAAAAAAACATCATCGTTACATAAAATGGATGTCATTCCAAAAACTTGTCGAGTAGCTGCGCCCGTGCCATCCTCAACAATTATTACCTGCCAACTGGAAAATACATAAAAAGTCAGCGTTGCTGAGTGAGTTCTAATTTTATAAATAAAATACTTTATATCATTTTACAACCATTCATTACTTTCGTTCGCGATCATGCATCATACGTACACATAGGTAATCTTAATATTATCTTTCATTATCTTACTTCATCGCTCGTTACTCGTTATCATTCGCTCATTCATTAACCTTTACTTCTTAGCCGGACCAATGTCATAAGCTACACCCCAAACGTAGGCACGAAGCGGGTACTGGGCCGAAGTCTATAAATAGACCCCCATTCATTACGCACATAGCCTGGCACCAGTACCGGGGCAAGCGACAAGAATCCCATACATTTGGTCAGTCACAAAGACTAGACCCCTGTGTGTATCCTTACGGGTTAGCTAAACCACACACAGTTGAGCTAACAACATTTTAGAGTTGTGCACCTCCTTTCATTTGCTTGCAAGACTTTACATTCATCCTTTCATTAATGCATGCATTCTTTCATTCTTTACGTTTCGTTTTCATTATCTTTCCGCTTTCGTTACATAATACTTTACTTTCATTTCATACCCATAACACGTAAGTCACAGAATAATACATAATAGGAACATAAAATCAACATATCACATTCATACATTGCATCATATAAACATCACATACCCCATCACACATCATCATAAACATCATGCATCATCTGTTCACAAACACATACACATGCACAACAAGTACAATTCATCATAGAACATAACCGACCCTCCGCTGGACAGCGGGGGTTCAGGGGCGGCAGCCCCTGACAGCGGGGCCCTAGGGGCAACAGCCCCTAGTGGGGTCCATGGGGCAACGCCCCTGGCTGGGGCCGGGCTGCCAAGTCAGCGCGAAAATTTTTTATCTTAACATTTTATATAGCACATTTCCTTATAGAAAAATCGATCTTCTTGATAAAACCTCTTCAAATCTTGGTCATTTAAAACGTATATTTGGTATGCATTTCCAGTCCCAAACAAGTTTAAAACCTTTAAAATAGGGGATCTAAAACTCACCTGGACTCAGTGAGTAGCTTCTCAATCAAGCTTTCTAACCAAGGGTCACACTACACAGCCTGCAGATAAGTTAACACTCAAAGGAGTTAATTTCTGCCTAATTTCGCTGCAAGATCAGCAGTTTCACTGCTAGTTTCATCAGCAGCTTCGCTACTAGTTTCACCAGCAGTTTCGCTGGCATCTTCGCTACCAGTTTCGCTGCCAGTTTCGCCCAACTTTCGTTGGAAAACTATGTCTGCGAAACTACATGCGAAACTATAGTTTCGCAGGAAGATCCATAGTTTCGCTGGATGACAACATAATTTCGCTGGATGAACACCCACTTTCGCCGAACGGACTGATATTACGAACCAACCCATTTTTGACCAAAAACTTCAATCTTTTACACCCAAATCCTTGGTTTATCACCCAATAAGCTATATCTAAGCTTCTTACAGGTTTTCTTACACAAAACGTGAGTTTTAGGCGATTCTTTACCACTTTCAAAAACTCCAAGCCCTAGAATCCGGGTTTACATCAAAAGGAACGATTAAACGATGTTTCTTACCTGGATTCTTGGTTTTTCTTGTTGTTTGGATGCCCACGAACACCGATCTTCAACCTCTTGATCAACCGAGCCTTGAATCACCACTTTCTCTCCACTTTCTCTCTCTACACTCTCTCTCTAGAAGTTGGGTGTTGAGTTGCAAATGAGAGTAGCTCAAGCTGATCCGTTTATATATACCAGGCATTCCCGGGACCTTAACCTCGCTAAACACATAACTCGCGAGGTCTACTCGGTCCATACCACATTCCTCGCTTATTTTCTTCAAATAATCCCGGCTAAGCCCATTATTATTAATTGGCTCGTTTCGACTTGGGCGTTACAAGTCCACCCCCCTTATTTAGGTTTCGTCCTCGAAACCTGTTAGTCGCTGAATAGTTGAGGGTAATACTGCCTCATCTCCTTCTTAACTTCCCAAGTGGACTCTAATCCCTTCCTGTGCTTCCACTGTACACGCACCAAGGGAACCACCTTATTCCTTAGCCTCTTCTCTTTGCGATCGATGATCGCCACTGGTTGCTCCACATAATTGAGCATTTCATCAACTTCAATGTCTTCCAGTGGTACGATCATATCTTTGTCGGCTAAGCACTTTCTCAAGTGAGATACATGGAATGTCGGATGAATTCCACTTAACTCACTAGGCAACTCCAACCAATAGGCCACCTCTCCTACTCGAGCAATGATTCGGAAAAGCCCTATGTAGCTCGGGCTTAACTTCCCCCGCTTTCTGAACCGAATGATGCCCTTCCAAGGTGAGACTTTCAACATGACCCTATCACCCACCTGGAACTCAATTGGTCTATGTTGTTTGCCAGCATACGACTTTTGCCTATCCTTAGCTGCCTTCATAAAGGCTTTGATCCTTTCTAGCTTCTCAGTCGTAGCCTCGACCACTTCGACGCTCCCTAACTCTTTATGGCCAATATCACCCCAATAAGCGGGTGTTCTACATCTCGTACCGTATAGCATCTCATAAGGGGGCATGCCAATGCTGGCATGGTAGCTATTGTTATATGAGAACTCAGCTAACGGTAAGTGGTCATCCCAACTTCCTCCAAAGTCAATGATGCATGCCCGAAGCATATCTTTTAGCGTCTGAATCGTCCTCTCCGACTGACCATCCGTTTGTGGATGATAAGTCGTGCTAATGTGTAACCTCGTCCCCATAGCATCATGGAACTTCTTCCAAAACTTAGATGCAAACTGGGTGTCACGGTCAGACACAATAGACACCGGCACACCATGACGAGTTACAATCTCCTTGATGAGCAGATCCGCCAACCTCTCGGATGAATATGTCTCGCGGATCGGTAGGAAGTGAGCACTCTTCGTCAGACAATCAACTATCACCCATATAGCATCATACCCTTGCGCGGTACGCAGTAGCTTCGTAATAAAGTCCATGGTGATATGCTCCCACTTCCACTCGGGTATGTCCAAAGGTTGGATCTTCCCGTATGGCTTCTAATGCTCCGCCTTCACTTGCAAGCAAGTAAGGCACTTACTCACGTACTCCACTACGTCGCGTTTCATACCCGGCCACCAATAATCCTTCTTCATGTCTTGGTACATTTTCGTGGCATCGGGATGAATGGAGTATCGAGTCTTATGAGCTTCATCCATAATCTTCCCACGTAGATCCCCATAACGAGGAATCCACATCCGTCCGAATCGGGTTCTAACACCGAGAGTGTTTTCACCCAACTCCACGACTAGACCTCTCATTCTTTCAGAGTTAAGATGATCTTCTTTCAATGCCTCATCTTGAAACTCCTTCACCTGTGTCATCACATCAGAGGTCATAATCAACTGATAGGCTTTCACCCGAATCGGCTCAGGTCGCTCCTTTTGGCTGAGGGCATGTGCCACCACATTGGCCTTGCCCGAATGGTAATGGATCTCGCAATAATAATCCTTTATGAGCTCCAACCATCTTCTTTGCCTCATGTTCAAATCTTTCTGCTCAAAGAAGTACTTCAAGCTCTTGTGGTCGGTGAAGATGGTGCATTTCGTCCCGTATAAGTAGTGCCTCCAAATCTTTAAAGCGAAGACCACGGCCGGTAACTCCAAGTCATGAGTAGAATAATTAACCTCATGAACCTTCAGTTGTCGGGATGCATAAGCTACAACCTTTCCTCGTTGCATCAACACGCAACCCAACCCTGAGTAAGAAGCATCTGAATAGACCACCAAGTCTTTGCTTCCTTCGGGTAATGACAAGACAGGAGCTTGAGTCAGCCTTGCCTTTAGATCCTCAAAAGCCTTTTCTTGATCTTGACCCCATACAAACTTCACATCCTTACGGGTCAACTTAGTTAATAGGGAAGCTATCTTAGAGAAGTCTTGGATGAATCTTCTATAATAGCCCGCCAACCCCAAGAAACTACAAATTTCGGATGGCGTCTTTGGAGACTTCCATTGCATCACCGCCTCTACCTTTGCCGGGTCTACCATGATCCCCTCGGGATTCACCACATGACCCAAAAACTGAACTTCGCGTAACCAGAACGCGCACTTGGAGAATTTAGCATATAATTTTTCCCTTCTAAGCGTCTCCAACACTTCTCGAATATGACCGGCATGCTCCTCTTCGCTCCTCGAGTAAATCAGGATATCATCAATAAACACAATCACTGATTTATCCAACATCGACCGGCACACTCGATTCATCGAGTCCATAAAAGCAGCTGGCATGTTAGTTAAGCCAAAAGACATAACGAGAAACTCGTAGTGTCCATAACGCGTGCGAAAAACTGTTTTAGGAATATCTTGCTCCTTCACATTCAACTGATGGTAGCCAGATCGAAGATCTATCCTCGAGAACCAACTGGCACCTTGGAGCTGATCAAACAAGTCATCAATCCTCGGTAATGGATACCGATTCTTCACCGTCAACTTGTTCAACTCACGGTAGTCGATACACATCCTCATACTACCGTCCTTCTTCTTCACGAATAAGACCGGAGCACCCCAAGGAGAGAACTTGGTCTAATGAACCCCTTATCAAACAACTCCTGCAATTGCTCCATCAGTTCCTTCATCTCGGTCGGAGCCAACCGATACGATGCCTTAGCTACCGGTTGGACACCGGGCAACAAGTCAATCTGAAATTCGATTTCGCGGTCCGGTGGCACACCTGGTAAATCATTTGGAAACACGTCTGTGAAGTCACACACAACCGGTACATCGGACAATTATGGTGTTGGCGTATCCACATCCTTCACGTAGGCCAAGTAGGTACTACATCCACGTCTCATGCACTTTCCCGCCACCGCCATCGAAATCACCTTCGGAATCGTAGTGACTCGGTCACCGTAGATCGTCACTGAACTCTCGTCAGGCGCTGTCAATTGGATCATCTTCTTGCGACACACAATGTTCGCCTCGTAGTCCGCCAACCAATCCATTCCCAGGACTACATCGAACCCGCCTAAGGTCATCACGAATGGTCTAACATGAAACTTATGACCTTCTAGTTCTATGTCACAGCCTTCTAGCATATCAGAAATCCTGGTAGACTTACCTATGGCAGTTTCTACATCAAAGGGCTCATCAATAATTCTACTCCTAATGGGCAACTTAGCACAAAAGGCAGTAGAAATGAAACTCCTACTAGCACCAGAATCAAATAACATGGAGGCAAGAGTTTGGTTTACTAGAAACGTACCTGACACAACATCGAGATCCGTCCTAGCCTCCTCCCGAGTCATCGTGAAGGCTCGGGTGCTCGCCTTCTGCCCTTCCGTCCCGACCATCTTTTTCGCTCTGGAACTCTCAGCCCTCGGCTTCTTACAGTCCTGACTCATGTGGCCCTCCTCGCCACAGTTATAACACCTCCTCACTCTGCAGTTCTTCGCTACATGTCATGTCCTCCCACACCTGAAATAGACATTGGATCCCCATCTACACTCTCCTATGTGCTCCTTCCCGCACTTACCACACTTCTTCAACCCCGCACCGGGTGTAACCACACGCCGGTCATCCACCATCGCAACCTTATTGTTTGGAGCAGCCCCGCCACGTCCAAACCGTTTCCCATTCAAGTTCTTGTCACCGCCACCTTTCTCCCCCACCTTAGCCACCACCACTTCTCGCTCGTCATACACCGACCTGAACGTACCTGGTCGGGCGGCGATCATGTGCCTGCGGATATCCGCCGGCAAGCCCTGGATGTATCTCTTGATCTTCCGTGACACAGGTGTCACCTGATCTGGCACCAGCCGTTCCATCTCATTGAATTTGGTGGTGTATTGCTGATGCGTCATGGTTCCCGCCTCCAGCTACAGGAACTCCCCTTCCACCTTGTCGAGCTCCCTATGAGGACAGAACTCCTCAATTACCAACTTCTTCAGCTCTGCCCACCTCATCCTTCCAATCGCCCTACTACCCTCGGTTTGGACGATATTGTCCCACCAACACAGAGCCGAGTCTACAAATGAATGGGTGGCAAACTTCACCTTCTGATCCTCTCGGCACTCGGTGATATCAAGAACATCTTCCATCTCCCTCACCCACCGCTGAGCAGTAGCAGCAGTGCCATTGCCATCAAAAGTAGGGGGCTTGCATCTTTAAAATGCCCCTAGTTACAGCCTTGTGCAATTTCTTGCATAGGCTCCTCCTCCTCTTCCTCATCGGAGACCACCGTCTCAGCCTCGGGTTGCTCACTTTCCCCCGCGGGCCTCCTCCTTTCCTTCCTCTCTCCTTCCCTAATAGCTTTGATCACCTCGGTCACCACATACGACAGGATCGTCTGCATGACCTGGTGAACTTCCTCCACCACAGCCTTCTTCACTGAGGCCCTTAGGTTGGCACTTTCATCTCCACACTCCGGATGAGGGGTCTCAGGCTCTTCATGAGCCACCTCTTCAGCCCTAGGCCTTCCTCTTGTGACTCGTGGTCCAGCACCACATCCGCCATGGCCTCCGCCTCGCGAAGCCTTAAAAGATCTACCTCCAGCCATCCTCTAACGCACTATAAGATTCAAATACCAACACGATCATTCAAGGTAATAGCTCAGTTTATGTCAAGTATATTAAGTCCCTAATTACAGTGGCCAGTTGTTATTAGCCACTTATGTTACTCTTCATACCCCAAGCATTTTCTATCCTGACTACATCAGTATCTGAATCTACTAAGGGCAAACAGATCAAATAACATGCGCACATAATACCGGTTAACATTAAAAAATACCTGTTGGCACGTAGCTACTCGGACTTGCATCTCTCCCCTTTGTCCTATTCTCAGTTTGAAAATATTTACCAATTTCACTTAAACTTTGGGTCTGATACCAACTTGTATGGCCCCGTTCCCGGGACGCTCACAGTTGGATAATCATCGCACATGAACATAAATCATACCTTTAAATTTGCTAAATACATTGCAGCGGAAATACTTAAAACCATTTCATATATAAATAATTGCTTTTGCAAAATAATACAACATTTTCAACCATTACAAAGTTATCATTTGTTTGCATTACATCACAAAAACATCATCGTTACATAAAATGGATGCCATTCCAAAAACTATTGGGTTTTGTCACACGTAAAACAAGCTAGTTTAACCATTTAAACTATGAAAACGCAGCGGAAAAATGAGTTTAATATATGGTTTATAATCTGAAATATTTTGCCATATTAAACTACAAACAAAACCCAATAATAAGGATCAAATGTATGTGAAATAATATGCTATCAAACAACATAAATTACAACCATAGGGTGTTAATAGAAAACAACCTTTCTTGTGCAAAATTTGTGGATGAAAAGAGGTAGATAATGATGTTCTTGAATGTGTCTAGCCTTCAAAGGAGGAAGCCTCAAGTAGTGATACCCACAAGCCCTTCAAACACCTTGCTTGTTAGGATGCAACACCAAAGATAACTCTTCTTTAGCTCCTCCAAAAATCCGAAAATTACAGCCCCTTTTTTCAGCTTCTTAGTCCGAAAATCAGCCTTGTTTTTGGAGGTTCTATTGCTTGTGTGTGTAAGAGAAAGTGTGCCTTTGACAGAGGAGAGATGGAAGAGTGCAAGAGAAGCTAAAGATCTTGAAAGAACCAAGACTAAAAGACTCTTGAAGACCCCCACCTTTGGGCTGCCGAAAATGTGTTCCAAAAAGGGTTTTCTCCCCATTTTGAAACTTTTATAATTTGTACTCTTTCACCCTTAATTTATAAAATTAAAACCTATTTTAATTTTATATCATTAACACACTTTTATTTTTTATTATTTAACCAACTTAAATAATGAAACAAATAAAATCTCATGAACAAACTATCCATATAATGTTGTTCTATTACAAAGCAATGTTTTAGAAAACCCATTTTCTAAATTGGTGTCAATATTTATTTGTATGATTTCATCAACAAACAAACATTTATTGGTGTTTGTATAGCTTGTTATTGGGTATGACCAGACTTGAATCATAATGTACTAACCACTTCAATCTTGTATGTGTCTTGGGCATATAAGGTCCAACAATCTCCCACTTGCACAAGATTCATAAAAGATTGATGCAAGCAGTAAATACCGCCTAACAACGGTTTACTACCCTTAATACGTATGACTAAGTGCCATTCAATAACATCATCTCCTTCAAGTACAATACTTGAAATGATTTAGGTGAATCAATCATTTATCCTTTTGTCACAGATGTCATGTTAAATCCTAGAGACATAGAGTGATCATTCTCCATTGATTTAACTTTATCAGGCCTTAGACATCATACTCTCAACGAATAAGAGGGACAAATCCCATCTTGACAACATACGTCTCTCACAATTACCTTATATCATACCTGAACTCAGACTTATGTACTGCCATGTTTCAGAACAGCGAAGAGCTAAGTCAAAGTATAATATTCGGTAAATATCAAGACCCAATTTGTATCTCAGGTTAGAGGATACCAAATGATGTTCGCCTTTACTCAAAATTACTTATGATCAATCAGGAAGATTCCATGTAGTAATTTTTGAGGTGCAGGTCAGTCCAATATTTGCATCCCACAAATATCTATAAACTTTGGCAGCAACCTTTTGCTCTATATTCATCCATATGAATATCTACCAATCCAAGTTCATAATAGCATTACCTTCATACTTGTTCCCACAAGCATGAACAACTACGGACATTCTGAGTAAATAATTTACTCATGGATTTTAAACATGCAAAATAGGAATATTAGTTGAATTATTATAACCGAATAATTTATTCAAGTAATAAAGGGTTACAATATCTCATTACAAAAATTAAAGGTCAAATCCAGTCACTAGAATATTGAAGCCCCATGGCACAAGCATGACTTTCATGCTTCGCCTTTTCAAGAAGCTTCGTGAGTGGATCCGCAATGTTTTGATCCATGTGAACTTTGCGAATACATATCTTCCCCTTTTCAACTTCATCCCTATGTAGTTGAATCTTCGTTCAATGTGCCTAGTCTTTTGATATGCACGGGGTTCCTTGATTTGAGCAATCGCACCCTCGTTATCACAAAGAATTTCTAGGGGGTCCTGAATGGAAGGGACCACCCCTAGATCGGCAATGAACTTCTTTAACCATGCAGCTTCCTGAGCTGCTAGTGAAGCGGTAATGTATTCTGACTCTGTAGTTGATAATGCCACTACATCTTGCTTAAAGCTCTTCCAAGAGATTGCTCCTCCATTCAAGATGAAAATGTACCCCGATTGTGATCGTGAATCATCCCGATCAGTTTGGAAACTCGCATCCGTGTAACCCTTTACTACGAGTTCCTCCTCACCAAATCCATAGATTAGGAACATATCTTTGGTCCTCCTTAGGTACTTAAGTATGTTCTTAACAGCCATCCAATGACTGCTTCCAGGATTTTGTTGGTATCGGCTTGTCATGCTCAAAGCGCATGACACATCCGGTCTAGTGCATATCATTGCATACATGATGGATCCTATAGCAGACGCATACGGGATTCTCTTCATTTTGTCTTGCTCACCCTTTGAGCTTGGACATTGAGTCTTACTCAATATCGTTCCTCTTTGAATAGGTACGGTACCTTTCTTAGAGTTTTCCATCTTGAACCTTTTCAAGATCTTATCAATGTATGCACTTTGATTCAAACCTATCAACCGCCTTAATCTATCCCTATAGATCTTTATTCCTAAAATATAGGCGGCTTCACCAAGATCCTTAATGGAGAAACAGCTTCCAACCCAGGCTTTTAAACCTTCCATGGTTGGAATGTCATTTCCAAATAGTAGGATGTCATCGACATACAATACTAAGAAAATGGTGATGCTCCCACTAGTCTTCTTATATACACATGCTTCATCAGCGTTTTTGATGAACCCAAATTTGGTTCTCTCTTCATCAAAATGGTGATTCCAACTTCTTGATGCTTGCTTCAATCCATAGATTGATTTCTTTAACTTGCATACTTTGTTAGGATGTTTTGAGTTGACAAAACCTTCATGCTGAACCATGTAGACATCTTCCTCAAGATATCCATTTAGAAAAGCGGTTTTGACATCCATTTGCCAAATCTCATAATCATAATGAGCAGCTATGACAAATAATATCCTAATAGACTTTAGCATTGCAACTGGTGAGACGGTCTCATCATAATCAACCCCTTGAGTTTGAGTAAAACCTTTTGCTACAAGTCTAGCTTTATAAGTATCCAAGTTTCCATGCATATCGGTTTTCTTCTTGAAAACCCACTTACTTCCAACTATCTTGGAGTTAAGAGGTGGTTCAACCAAGTCCCACACTTGGTTGTCATACATGGATTGCATCTCAACGTTCATGGCTTCAAGCCATTTGTCACAATCCAAATTGGACATTGCATCATGGTAGGTGGTTGGTTCATCGGAATCTACCACATAGTATCCATCTATGAAAAATCCATTTCTTTCAGGTGGATTACTAATTCTACCAGATCTGCAAACGTTCTGTGTATATTGATCAACCACTTGATCATTCTCAACATCCTCATGATGAGTGCTAGTGTCAACCAAACGTGTATCGGTTTGTGGTTCTTGATCCTCTTCAAGATCCACAGTTCTACTGCTAGTTCCTTCCGTAAGGAACTTAGCTTCTAAGAACTCAGTCTTCTTGGCAACAAACTCCTTTTGTTCCAATGGATCATAGAAATAATATCCCATAAAATCTCTAGGATATCTAATGAAGATACACTTAGTGGAACGGCTTTCTAGCTTGTTTGAGGTGGGAGTCTTAACATAAGCCTCACAACCCCATACCTTTAAATATGACAGTGATGGAACCCTTCCATGCCATATTTGAAAGGGTGTCGTTTCCACTTCTTGGTTGGGGCCATATTCAAAATACGGGCCGCAGAGAGCAAAGCGAAACCCCAAAATGATAGAGGCAGTGAGCTTCTAGCCATCATAGATCGAACCATATCTAATAGAGTTCGATTTCTCCTCTCGGACACGCCATTATGTTGTGGCGTTCAAAATAGTTGTGAGACAATACCACAACTTCTAAGATGATCTATGAAAGCATCACTTAGGTATTCACCTCCTCTATCGGTGCGAAGAATTTTTATTTTCTTGTTGAGTTGATTTTCTACTTTATTTTGGAAGATTTTGAACATTTAACATGGTTTGCAAATCTAGTTACCCTACTTGCACACACATGTGAGTTTTCCAACATAAGTGGTTAGGTGACCTTTATCCCACAAATATGGTATTCCCACCTCAAGTCACAAGTTCCCTCAAAATGGTTAGGTGACCTTTATCCCATTAAGAGTTTCCAAATGACTCAAGTGTTGTGCAAAAGGACGGTGTTAAACTTGTTTATAAAAGAAATTTGAGTTTTCATAATCTTAGTTTAGAAAACTCTATGTACCTTATATATGCATGCTTTCAAATACAAGGTACCCTATGGTTCATTTTTTAATAAAACCTTTTTTATTAAAACCATTAATCCTTTTAATAACCTTTTATTAACCACTTAATGATAAAGAACCTTCAAAATTTCAGCTTGTTAAGTTTGTTAATGGGTTTGTAATGCATAACCAAATGACAACCAAACAATCAAACAACAAAAATCCAAACAAGCATAAACATACAAACATGGGTGCATAACCATAGCCACTAAGTTGACCACACTTGTTTGCCATCACAAGTGTTGTCATAAGGTCTTTCCTAAGGGTTAAGATGACACATCAAAATGTGTCCATGAACTTCCACTTGAATCTACATCCAAATGCTTCAAGTGTCCATGTCGTCCTTCTTTGAGTCTTCATCTTGTGCATCTTCTTTTACAAAAATCATATCCTAATACAATTTTTCTAATAAAAGAAATGCACCTAATCTATTTATTACATAACCAAATGAATAAATAAATTACAACCCAAGATACAAAACACAAATTACAACCCTTTCAAGAAACAAACCAACATGACAAAACACAATCAACCAAAACCAAACACATAAGGCCAAGGCTATGTTATGCACCATAATATGAAACACATTCAACATCCAAGAACAACAAAGAATCCCTTATTTCAGCCCTAAAGTTTCAGCCAACATAAACTAAAACTTTAAGGTTGTCCAAACAACACAATCAACCATTTGAAGTAAATCTTTCAAGGTTTAAACCAAAGCATGCAAGATTAAACCTTGAAATATAAGGGATTCATAAATCCACAACAAAGCAGACCCTAATGGGTTGAAAAAGTCCATGAAAACTAATTTTTCAAGACCTTTTGAAGCACATATTCCAAATAACCGGCTCTAGATGCCATTGTTGGGTTTTGTCACACGTAAAACAAGCTAGTTTAACCATTTAAACTATGAAAACGCAGCGGAAAAATGAGTTTAATATATGGTTTATAATCTGAAATATTTTTCCATAAAAACTACAAACAAAACCCAAGAATAAGGATCAAATGTATGTGAAATAATATGCTATCAAACAACATAAATTACAACCATAGGGTGTTAATAGAAAACAACCTTTCTTGTGCAAAAGTTGTGGATGAAAAGAGGTAGATAATGATGTTCTTGAATGTGTCTAGCCTTCAAAGGAGGAAGCCTCAAGTAGTGATACCCACAAGCCCTTCAAACACCTTGCTTGTTAGGATGCAACACCAAAGATAACTCTTCTTTAGCTCCTCCAAAAACCCAAAAATTACAGCCCCTTTATTCATCTTCTTAGTCCGAAAATCAGCCTTGTTTTTGGAGGTTCTATTGCTTGTGTGTGTAAGAGAAAGTGTGCCTTTGAGAGAGGAGAGATGGAAGAGTGCAAGAGAAGCTAAAAATCTTGAAAGAACCAAGACTAAAAGACTCTTGAAGACCCCCACCTTTGGGCTGCCGAAAATGTGTTCCAAAAAGGGTTTTCCCCCCATTTTGAAACTCTTATAATCTGTACTCTTTCACCCTTAATTTATAAAATTAAAACCTATTTTAATTTTATATCATTAACACGCTTTTATTTGTTATTATTTAACCAACTTAAATAATGAAACAAATAAAATCTCATGAACAAACTATCCATATAATGTTGTTCTATTACAAAGCAATGTTTTTGAAAACCCATTTTCTAAATTGGTGTCAATGTTTATTATCTCATCAACAAACAAACATTTATTGGTGTTTGTATAGCTTGTTATTGGGTATGACCCGACTTGGATCATAACGTACTAACCACATCAATCTTGTATGTGTCTTGGGCATATAAGATCCAACAAAAACTTGCCGAGTAGCTGCGCCCGTGCCATCCTCAGCAATTATTACCTGCCAACTGGAAAATACATAAAAAGTCAGCGTTGTTGAGTTAGTTCTAGTTTTATAAATAAAATACTTTATATCCTTTTACAACCGTTCATTACTTTCGTTCGCGATCATGCATCATACGTACACATAGGTAATTTTAATATTATCTTTCATTATCTTACTTCATCACTCGTTACTCGTTATCATTCGTTCATTCATTAACCTTTACTTCTCAGCCGGACCAATGTCATAAGCTATACCCCAAACGTAGGCACGAAGCGGGTACTGGGCCGAAGTCTATAAATAGACCCTCATTCATTACACACATAGCCTGGCACTAGTACCGGGGCAAGCGACAAGAATCCCATACGTTTGGTCAGTCACAAAGACTAGACCCCTGTGTGTATCCTTACGAGTTAGCTAAACCACACACAGTTGAGCTAACAACATTTTAGAGTTGTGCACCTCCTTTCATTTGCTTGCAAGACTTTACATTCATCCTTTCGTTAATGCATGCATTCTTTCATTCTTTACGTTCCGCTTTCATTATCTTTCCGCTTTTGTTACATAATACTTTACTTTCATTTCATACCCATAACACGTAAGTCACATAATAAAACATAATAGGAACATAAAATCAACATATCACATTCATACATTGCATCACATAAACATCACAAAACCCAATACACATCATCATAAACATCATGCATCATCCGTTCACAAACAGATACACATGCACAACAAGTACAATTCATCATAGAACATAACCGACCCTTCGCTGGACAGCGGGGGTTCGGGGGCGGCAGCCCTTGACAGTGGGGTCCTAGGGGCAATAGCCCTAGTGGGGTCCATAGGGCAACGCCCATGGCTGGGGCCGGGCTGCCAAGTCAGCATGAAAATTTTTTATCTTAACACTTTTATATAGCACATTTCCTTATAGAATAATCAATCTTCTTGATAAAACCTCTTCAAATCTTGGTTAATTAAAACGTTATTTGGTATGCATTTCCAGTCCCAAACAAGTTTAAAACCTTTAAAATAAGGGATCTAGAACTCACCTAGACTCAATGAGTAGCTTCTCAATCAAGCTATCTAAGCAAGGGTCACACTACACAGCCTGCAGATAAGTTAAGACTCAAAGGAGTTAATTTCTGCCTAATTTCGCTGCAAGATCAGCAGTTTCGCTGCTAGTTTCGCCAGCAGTTTCGTTGCTAGTTTCACCAGCAGTTCGCTCGCATCTTCGTTGCCAAATTCGCTGCCAGTTTTGCCCAACTTTGGTTAGAAAACCATGTCTGTTAAACTATAGTTTCACAAGAAGATCCATAGTTTCGCTGGATGACTACATAATTTCGCTGGATGAACACCCAGTTTCACAGACGGGCTGAAATTACGAACCAACCCATTTTGACCCCAAACTTCAATCTTTTACACCCAAATCCTTGGTTTATCACCCAAAAAGCTATATCTAAGCTTCTTACATGTTTTCTTAAACAAACATGAGTTTTGGGCGATTGTTTACCACCTTCAAACACCCCAAGCCCTAGAATCCTGGTTTACATCAAAAGGAATGATTAAATAATGTTTCTTACCTGGATTCTTGGTCTTTTCTTGTTGTTTGGATGCCCACGAAGACCGATCTTCAACCTCTTGATCAACCGAGCCTTGAATCACAACTTTCTCTCCACTTTCTCTCTCTACACTCTCTCTCTAGAAGTTGGGTGTTGAGTTGCAAATGAGAGAGGCTCAAGCTGATCCATTTATATATACCGGGCGTTCCCGGGACCTTAACCTCGCCGAACACATAACCCGCGAGGTCTACTCGGTCGGTACCACATTCCTCGCTTATTTTCTTCAAATAATCTTGGCTAAGCCCATTATTATTAATTGGCTCATTTCGACTTTATTCCGGGCGTTACATAGCAAGGCAATGATACCCTTTCCAAAGATCTAAGAAACTACTCATATTCACTCGATAAGAATTGAGAATCAAATTACAGTTCCGGAATGAATGTAATTAGACATCACTAATGGAACTCAATGTGTGATAAATGAATATGAAGTGAAATCAAGCTAAAACAACCATGCAAGTTAGATTTCTTGTATTTCATTATCAGTTTCGCAATAACATATTTGTGCATCCAAATAATCACGAACGACTAACAAAATACACGTGAAATGAACTACGAACAAAAAAACACTAAACATCAATAGTTCTCGCATGAAGAGCTTCTTCTTCTCGTAACAACCTCAAATCGTATGTGGTTGCCTTTCTCAATACTTCTTAACACACTCACGAACAATTGAATTACATTCGACCATAATGACCACTAAAATCAAAGTAAACAATCACCAATGGACCGTTTGTATATATTATTCAAACCGAAACCGAAATAAAAAACCAGTACAAATCACCCTTGAAATCGATCCACTCCTCCCTATACTCATCCATAACACTCGAATACCATATTCAAACACTCTCGCCTACCAAATCCACTAAAATCATTTAAAATGACAACTCTCAATCCACATAATCCTTTATTAAGTAGCAAGGCAATTATACCCTTTCCAAAGGTCTAAGAAACTACTCGTATTCACTCGATAAGAATCGAGAATCATATTACAGTTCTGGAATGAATGTAAATAGACATCACTAATGGAAACTCAATGTGTGATAAATGAATTTGAAGTTAAATCAAGCTAAAACGACCATGTAAGTTAGATTTCCTTGTATTTCATTAACAATTTGCAATAACATATTTGTGAATCCAAATATTCAAGAACGATTAATAAAATACACGTGAAATGAATTACAAAAACAAAAACACTGAACATAAATAGTTCTCATATGAAGCGCTTCTTCTTTTTGTAACAACCTCAAATCGTATGTGGTTGCCTATCTCAATACTTCTTAACACACTCCACAAACAATTGAATTACATTCGACTATAATGACCACTAAAATGAAAGTAAACAATCACCAATGGACCATTTGTATATATTATTCAAATCGAAACCGAAATAAAACACGAGACAATACAAATCACCCTTGAAATCGATCCACTCCTCCCTATACTCATCCATAACACTCGAATACCATCTTCAAACACTCTCGCCTACCAAATCCACTAGAATCATTTAAAATGACAACTCTCAATCCACATAATCCTTTATTAAGTAGCAAGGCAATGATACCCTTTCCAAAGGTCTAAGAAACTACTCGTATTCACTCGATAAGAATCGAGAATCAAATTATACTTCTGGAATGAATGTAAATACACATCACTAATGGAACTCAATGTGTGGTAAATGAATTTAATGTTAAATCAAGCTAAAAAGACCATGTAAGTTAGATTTCCTTGTATTTCATTATCAATTTTGCAATAACATATTTGTGAATCCAAATATTCACGAACGATTAACAAAATACACGTGAAATGAACTACGAACACAAAAACACTAAACATCAACAGTTCTAGCAGAAAGAGTTTCTTCTTTTCGTAACAACTTTAAATCGTATGCGGTTGCCTTTCTCAGTACTTCTTAACACACTCCATAAACATATGAATTGCATTCGACAATAATGATCACTTAAATCAAAGTAAACGATCACTAATAGACCATTTGTATATATTGTTTAAATCAGACCGAAATAAAACACGAGACAACACAAAATCACCCTTGAAATCGATCCACTCATCCCTATAATCATCCATAACACTCGAATACCATCTTCAAACACTCTCGCCTACCAAATCCACTAGAATTATTACAAATGACAACTCTTAATCAACATAATACTTTATTAAGCAACAAGGCAATGATACCCTTTCCAAAGGTCCAAGAAACTACTCGTATTCACTCGATAGGAATCGAGAATCAAATTACAGTTCCGTAATGAATTTAATTAGACATCACTAATGGAACTCAATCTCTGATAAATGTATATGAAGTTAAATCAAAGTAAAACGACCATGTAAGTTAGATTTCCTTGAATTTCATTATCATTTTTGCAATAACATATTTGTGCTTCCAAATATTCACGAACGATTAACAAAATACACATGAAATGAATTACGAACACAAAAAAACTAAGCATCAATAGTTCTTGCATGAAGAGCTTCTTCTTTTTGTAACAACCTCAAATCGTATGCGGTTGCCATATTTCTTAACACACTCCACGAACAATTGAATTACACTCGACCATAATGACCAATAAAATCAAAGTAAAATATCACCAATGGACCATTTGTATAAATTGTTCAAATCGAAACCGAAATAAAACACGAGACAACACAAATCACGCTTGAAATCGATCCACTCCTCCCTATACTCATCCATAACACTCGAATACCATCTTCAAACACTCTCTCCTACCAAATCCACTAGAATCATTTAAAATGACAACTCTCAATCCACATAATCCTTTATTAAGTAGCAAGGCAATGACACCCTTTCCAAAGGTCTAAGAAACTAGTCGTATTCTCTCGATAAGAATCGAGAATCAAATTACAGTTCTGGAATGAATGCAAAAAGACATTACTAATGGAACTCAATGTGTGATAAATGAATATGAAGTTAAATCAAGCTAAAACGACCATGTAAGTTAGATTTCTTGTATTTCATTATCAGTTTTGCAATAACATGTTTGTGCATCCAAATAATCACGAACGACTAACAAAATAAACGTGAAATGAACTACGAACATAAAAACACTAAACATCAATAGTTCTTGCATGAAGAGCTTCTTTTTTTCGTAACAACCTCAAATCTTATGCCGTTGCCTTTCTCAATACTTCTTAACACACTCATAAACAATTGAATTACATTCGACCATAATGACCACTAAAATCAAAGTAAACAATCACCAACGGACCGTTTGTATATATAATTCAAATCGAAACCGAAATAAAACATGAGACAATACAAATCACCCTTGAAATAGATCCACTCCTCCCTATACTCATCCATAACACTCGAATACCATCTTCAAACACTCTCGCCTACCAGATCCACTAGAATCATTCAAAATGACAACTCTCAATCCACATAATCCGTTATTAAGCAACAAGGAAATGATACCCTTCCATTGGTCTAAGAAGTTACTCGTATTCACTCGATAAGAAGCAAGAAACAAATTACAATTCTGGAATAAATGTAATTAGACATCACTAATTGAACTCAATGTGTGATAAATGAATATCAAGTTAAATCAAAGTAAAACGACCATGTAAGTTAGATATCCTTGTATTTCATTATTGGTTTTGCAATAACATATTTGTGCATCCAAATAATCACGAACGATTAACAAAACACACGTGAAATGAACTACGAACATGAAAACACTAAACATCAATAGTTCTCGCAAGAAGAGCTTCTTCTTTCGTAACAATCTCAAATCATATGCGGTTACTTTTCTCAATACTTCTTGACACACTCCATAAACAATTGAATTGCATACGACAATAATGATCACTAAAATCAAAGTAAACGATCACCAATGGACCATTTGTATATATTGTTGAAATCGAAACCGAAAAAAAACACGAGACAACAAAATCACCGTTGAAATCGATCCACTCTTCCCTATACTCATCCATAACAATCGAATACTATCTTCAAACACTCTCGCCTACCAAATCGACTAGAATCATTTAAAATGACAACTCTCAGTCCACATAATCCTTTATTAAGTAGCAAGGCAATGATACCCTTTCCAAATGTCTAAAAACTAAACGTATTCACTCGATAAGAATCGAGAATCAAATTACAGTTCCGGAATGAATGAAATTAGACATCACTAATTGAACTCAATGTGTGATAAATGAATATGAAGTGAAATCAAGCTAAAACGACCATGCCAGTAAGATTTCTTGTATTTCAGTATCAGTTTTGCAATAACATATTTGTGCATCCAAATAATCATGAACGACTAACAAAATACACGTGAAATGAACTACGAACAAAAAAACACTTAACATCAATAGTTCTCGCATGAAGAGCTTCTTTTCTTAACAACCTCAAATCGTATGCGGTTGCCTTTCTCAATACTTCTTAAAGTAAACAATCACCAATGGACCGTTTGTATATATTATTCAAATCAAAACCGAAATAAAACACGAGACAATACAAATCACCCTTGAAATCGATCCACTCCTACCTATACTCATCCATAACACTCGAATACCATATTCAAAAACTCTCGCCTACCAAATCTACTAGAATCATATAAAATGACAACTCTCAATCCACATAATCCTTTATTAAGTAGCAAGGCAATGATACCCTTTCCAAAGGTCTAAAAAACTAGTCGTATTCTCTCGATAAGAATCGAGAATCAAATTACAGTTCTGGAATGAATGTAAATAGACATTACTAATGGAACTCAATGTGTGATAAATGAATTTGAAGTAAAATCAAGCTAAAACGACCATGTAAGTTAGATTTTTTTATATTTCAGTAACAATTTTGCAATAATATATTTGTGAATCTAAATATTCACGAACGATTAACAAAATACACGTGAAATGAATTACGAAAACAAAAATACTAAACATCAATAGTTCTCGACTGAAGAGCTTCTTCTTTTCATAACAACCTTAAATCGTATGAGGTTGCCTTTCTCAATACTTCTTAACACACTTCACAAACAATTGAATTACATTCAACCATAATGACCACTAAAATCAAAGTAAACAATCACCAATGGACCATTTATATATATTATTCAAATCGAAACCGAAATAAAACACAAGACAATACAAGTCACCCTTCAAATCGATCCACTCCTCCCTATACTCATCCATAGCAATCGAATACCATCTTCAAACACTCTCGCCTACCAAATCCACTAGCATCATTTAAAATGACAACTTTCAATCCACATAATCCTTTATTAAGTAGAAAGGCAATGATACCCTTTCCAAAGGTTTAAGAAACTACTCATATTCACTAGATAAGAATCAAGAATCAGATTACAGTTTTGTAATGAATGTAATTAGACATCACTAATGGAACTTAATGTGTTATAAATGAATATGAAGTTAAATCAAGCTAAAACGACTATTCAAGTTAGATTTCTTGTATTTCATTATCAGTTTTGCAATAACATATTTGTGCATCCAAATAATCACGAACGACTAACAAAATAAACGTGAAATGAACTACGAACATAAAAACACTAAACATCAATAGTTCTTGCATGAAGAGCTTCTTTTTTTCGTAACAACCTCAAATCTTATGTCGTTGCCTTTCTCAATACTTCTTAACACACTCATAAACCATTGAATTACATTCGACCATAATGACCACTAAAATCAAAGTAAACAATCACCAACGAACCGTTTGTATATATAATTCAAATTGAAACCGAAATAAAACATGAGACAATACAAATCACCCTTGAAATAGATCCACTCCTCCCTATACTCATCCATAACACTCGAATACCATCTTCAAACACTCTCGCCTACCAAGTCCACTAGAACCATTTAAAATGACAACTATCAATCCACATAATCCGTTCTTAAGCAACAAGGAAATGATACCCTTCCAAAGGTCTAAGAAATTACTCGTATTCGCTCGATAAGAATCGAGAATCAAATTACAGTTCTGGAATGAATTTAATTAGACATCACTAATGGAACTCAATGTGTGATAAATGAATATGAAGTTAGATCAAACTAAAACAACCATGTAAGTTAGATATCCTTGTATTTCATTATCAGTTTTGCAATAAAATATTTTTGCATCGAAATACTCACGAACGATAAATGAAATACACGTGAAATGAACTACGAACATAAAAACACTAAACATCAATAGTTCTCGCATGAAGAGTTTCTTCTTTTCGTAACAACCTCAAATCGTATGCGGTTGCCTTTCTCAATACTTCTTAACACACTCCATAAACAATTGAATTGTATTCGACAATAATGATCACTGAAATTAAAGTAAACGATCACCAATCGACCATTTGTATATATTGTTTAATTCAGAAAGAAATAAAAAACAAGACAACACAAAATCACCATTGAAATCAATCCACTCATCCCTATAATCATTCAATGCACTTGAATACCATCTTCAATCACTCTCGCCTACCAAATCCACTAATATTATTACAAATGACAACTCTTAATCAACATAATACTTTATTAAGCAACAAGGCAATGATACCCTTTCCAAAGGTCCAAGAAACTACTCGTATTCACTCGATAGGAATCGAGAATCAAATTACAGTATTGTAACGAATGTAATTAGACATCACTAATGGAACTCAATGTGTGATAAATGTATATGAAGTTAAATCAAAGTAAAACGACCATGTAAGTTAGATTTTCTTGTATTTCATTATCAATTTTGCAATAACATATTTGAGCATCCAAATATTCACGAACGATTAAAACAATTCACATGAAATGAACTACGAACACAAAAACACTAAACATCAATAGTTCTTGCATGAAGAGCTTCTTCTTTTCGTAACAACTTCAAATCGTATGTGGTTGCCTTTCTCAATATTTCTTAACACCCTCCACGAACAATTGAATTACACTCGACCGTAATGACCACAAAAATCAAAGTAAACAATCACCAATGAACCATTTGTATAAATTGTTCAAATCGAAACCGAAATAAAACACGAGACAACACAAATCACGCTTGAAATCGATCCACTCCTCCCTATTCTCATCCATAACACTCGAATACCATCTTCAAACACTCTCTCCTACCAAATCCACTAGAATCATTTAAAATGTCAACTCTCAATTCACATAATCCTTTATTAAATAGCAAGGCAATGATACCATTTCCAAAGGTTTAAGAAACTACTCGTATTCACTCGATAAGAATCAAGAATCAAATTACAGTTCCGGAATGAATGTAATTAGACATCACTGATGGAACTCAATGTGTGATAAATGAATATGAAGTTAAATCAAGCTAAAACGATCATGCAAGTTAGATTTCTTGTATTTCATTATCAGTTTTGCAATAACATATTTGTGCATCCAAATAATCATGAACGACTAACAAAATTCACGTGAAATGAACTACGAACATAAAAACACTAAACATCAATAGTTCTCGCATGAAGAGCTTCTTCTTTTCGTAACAACCTCAAATCATAGGTTGTTTCCTTTCTCAATAGTTGTCAACACACTCACAAACAATTGAACTACATTCGACCATAATGACCACTAAAATCAGAGTAAACAATCACCAATGGACCGTTTGTATATATTATACAAATCACCCTTGAAATCGAACCACTCCTCCTTATACTCATCCATAACACTCGAATACCATCTTTAAACACTCTCGCCCACCAAATCCACTAGAATCATTTAAAATGACAACTCTCAATCCACATAATCCGTTATTAAGCAACAAGGAAATGATACCCTTCCAAAGGTCTAAGAAATTACTCGTGTTCACTCGATAAGAATCGAGAATCAAATTACAGTTCTGGAATTAATTTAATTAGACATCACTAATGGAACTCAATGTCTGATAAATTAATATGAAGTTAATTCAAAGTAAAACGACCATGTAAGTTAGATATCCTTGTATTTCATTATTTGTTCTGCAATAACATATTTGTGCATCCAAATAATCATGAACGATTAAGAAAATACACGTGAAATGAACTACGAACATGAAAACACTAAACATCAATAGTTCTCGCATTTAGAGCTTCTTCTTTTCGTAACAACCTCAAATCGTATGCGATTGCTTTTCTCAATACTACTTGACACACTCCACAAACAATTGAATTGCATTCGACAATAATGATCCCTAAAATCAAAGTAAACGATCACCAATGGACCATTTGTATATATTGTTCAAATCGAAACCGAAAAAAAACACGAGACAATACAAATCACCTTGAAATCGATCCACTCCTCCCCATACTCATCCATAACACTCGAATACCATCTTCAAACACTCTCGCCTACCATATCCACTAGAATCATTTAAAATGACAACTCTCAATCCACATAATCCGTTATTAAGCAACAAGGAAATGATACCCTGCCAATGGTCTAAGAAACTATTCGTATTCACTCGGTAAGAATCGAGAATCAAATTACAGTTCCGGAATGAATGTAATTAGGCATCACTAATGGAACTCAATGTGTGATAAATGAGTATGAAGTTAAACCAAAGTAAAATGACCATGTAAGTTAGATTTCCTTTTATTTCATTATCAGTTTTAAAATAACATATTTGTGCATCCAAATAATCACGAACGATTAACAAAATACACGTGAAATGAACTACGAACATAAAAAAACTAAACATCAATAGTTCTCACATGAAGAGCTTCTTCTTTTCGTAATAACCTCAAATCGTATGCGGTTGCCTTTCTCAATACTTCTTGACACTAAAATCAAAGTAAACGATCACCAATGGACCATTTGTATATATTGTTCAAATCGAAACCAAAAAAAACACGAGACAACACAAATCACTCTTGAAATCGATCCACTCCTCCTTATAGTCATCCATAACACTCGAATACCATCTTCAAACACTCTCGCCTACCAAATCCACTAGAATTATTTCAAATGACAACTCTCAATCCACATAATACTTTATTAAGCAACAATGCAATTATGCCCTTCCCAAAGGTCCAAGAAACTACTCGTATTCATTCGATAGGAATCGAGAATCAAATTATAGTTCCGTAATGAATGTAATTAGACATCACTAATGGAACTCAATGTGTGAGAAATGAATTTGAAGTTAAATCAAGCTAAAACGACCATGTAAGTTTGTTTTCCTTGTATTTCATTATCAATTTTGCAATAATATATTTGTGCATAAAAATATTCACGAACTATTAACAAAATACACATGAAATGAAGTATGAAAGCAAAAACACTAAACATCAATAGTTCTCACATAAAGAGCATCTACTTTTCGTAATAACCTCAAATTGTACGCGGTTGCCTTTCTCTATACTTCTTAACACACTCAACAAACAATTGAATTACACTCGACCATAATGACCACTAAAATCAAAGTAAACAATCACCAATGGACCATTTGAATATATTGTTCAAATCAAAACCAAAATAAAACACGAGACAACACAAATCACCCTTGAAATCGATCCAGTCCTCCCTATACTCATCCATAACACTCGAATACCATCTTCAAACACTCTCGCCTACCAAATCTACTAGAATTATTTCAAATGACAACTCTGAATCCATATAATACTTTATAAACAATAGTGCAATGATACCCTTTCCAAAGGTCCAGGAAACTACTCGTATACACTCAATAGGAATCGAGAATCAAATTACATTTCCGTAATGAATGTATTTAGACATCACTAATGGAACTCAAGTTGTGATAAATGAATATAAAGCTAAATCAAGCTAAAACGACCATGCAAGTAAGATTTCCTTGTATTTCATTATCAATTTTGCGATAACATATTTGTGAATCCAAATATTCACAAACGATTAAGAAAATACACGTGAAAGGAACTACGAAAACCAAAACACTAAACATCAATAGTTCTCTCATGAAGAGTTTCTTTTTTTCGTTACAACCTCAAATCGTATGCGGTTGCCTTTCTCAATACTTCTTAACACACTCCACAAACAATTGAATTGCATTCGACAATAATGATCACTGAAATCAAAGTAAAGATCACCAATGGACCATTTATATATAATGTTCAAATCAAATCGAAATAAAACACAAGATAACACAAATCACCCTTGAAATCGATCGACTCCTCCCTATACTCAACCATAACACTCGATACCATCTTCAAACACTCTCGCCTAGCAAATCCACTAGAATCATTTAAAATGACAACCCTCAATCCACATAATCCGTTACTAAGCAACAAGGAAATGATACCCTTACCAAAGGTCTAAGAAACTACTCATATTCACTCGATAAGAATCGAGAATCAACTTACAGTTCCGGAATGAATGTAATTAGACATCACTAATGGAACTCAATGTGTGATAAATGTATATGAAGTTAAATCAAAGTAAAACGACCATGTAAGTTAGATTTCCTTGTATTTCATGAACGATTGACAAAATACACATGAAATGAACTATGAACACAAAAACACTAAACATCAATAGTTCTCGCATGAAGAGCTTCTTCTTTTCGTAATAACATCAAATCGTATGCGGTTGCTTTTCTCAATACTTCTTAGCACACTCCACAAACAATTGAATTACACTCGACCATAATGACCACTAAAATCAAAGTAAACAATTACCAATGGACCATTTGTATATATTGTTCAAATCGAAAACGAAATAAAACACGAGACAACACAAATCACCCTTGAAATTGATCCACTCCTCCCTATACTAATCCATAACACTCGAATACCATCTTCAAACACTCTCACCTACCAAATCCACTAGAATCATTTAAAATGACAACTCTCAATCCACATAATCCTTTATTATGTAGCAAGGCAATGATATCCTTTCCAAAGGTCTAAGAAACTACTCGTAGCACTTGATAAGAATCAAGAATCAAATTATAGTTCCGGAATGAATGTAATTAGACATCACTAATTGAACTCAATGTGTGATAAATGAATATGAAGTTAAATCAAGCTAAAACGACCATGCAAGTTAGATTTCTTTTATTTCATTATCAGTTTTGCAATAACATATTTGTGCATCCAAATAATCACGAACGACTAACAAAATACATGTGAAATGAACTACGAACATAAAAACACTAAACATCAATAGTTCTCGAATGAAGAGCTTCTTCTTTATGTAACAAACTCAAATCGTATGCGGTTGCCTTTCTCAATACTTCTTGACACACTCCACAAACAATTTAATTGCATTCGACAATAATGATCACTAAAATCAAAGTAAACGATAAACAATGGACCATTTGTATATATTGTTCAAATCGAAACCGAAAAAAACACAAGACAACACAAATCACCCTTGAAATCGTTCCACTCCTCCCTATACTCATCCATAACACTCGAATACCATCTTCAAACACTCTCACCTGCCAAATCCACTAGAAATATTTCAAATGACAACTCTCAATCCACATATACTTTATTAAGCAACAATGCAATGAAACCCTTTCCAAAGGTCCGAGAAAGTACTCATATTCACTCGATAGGAATCGAGAATCAAATTACAGTTCCGTAATAAATGTAATTAGACATCATTAATGGAACTCAATGTGTGATAAATGAATATGAAGTGAAATGAAGCTAAAACGACCATGAAAGTAAGATTTCCTTGTATTTCATTATCAGTTTTGCAATAACATATTTGTGAATCCAAATATTAACAAACGATTAACAAAAGACACGTGAAATGAACTACTAACAAAAAAACACTAAACATAAACCGTTCTCGCATGAAGAGTTTCTTCTTTTCGTAACAACCTCAAATCGTATGTGCTTGCCCTTCTCAATAATTCTTAACACACTCCATAAACAATTGAATTGCATTCGACAATAATGATCACTGAAATCAAAGTAATGATCACCAATGGACCATTGTATATATTGTTTAAATCAGACCGAAATAAAACACAAGACAACAAATCACCCTTGAAATCAATCCACTCAACCCTATAATCATCCATAACACTCGAATACCATCTTCAAACACTCTCGCCTACCAAATCCACTAGTATAATTACAAATGACAACTCTCACTCAACATAATACTTTATTAAGCAACAAGGCAATAATACCCTTTCCAAAGATCCAAGAAACTACTCGTATTTTCTTGATAGGAATCAAGAATCAAATTACAGTTTTGTAATGAATGTAATTAGACATCACTAATGGAACTCAATCTGTGATAAATGTATATGAAGTTAAATCAAAGTAAAACGACCATGTAAGTTAGATTTCCTTGTATTTTATTATCAATTTTGCAATATAATATTTTTGCATCCAATTATTCACTAACGATTAATGAACTACGAACACAAAAACACTAAACATCAATTGTTCTTGCATGAAGAGCTTCTTCTTTTCGTAACAATCTCAAATCGTATGTGGTTGCTTTTCTCAATATTTCTTAACACACTCCACGAGCAATTGAATTACACTCGACCGTAATGACCACTAAAATAAAAGTAAACAATCACCAATGAACCATTTGTATAAATTGTTCAAATCGAAACCGAAATAAAACACGAGACAACACAAATCACCCTTGAAATCGATCCACTCCTCCCTATACTCATCCATAACATTCGAATACCATCTTCAAACACTCTCTCTTACCAAATCTGCTAGAATCATTTAAAACGACAACTCTCAATCCATATAATCCGTTATTAAGCAACCAGGAAATGATACCCTTCCAAAGGTCTAAGAAACTACTCGTATACACTCGATAAGAATCGAGAATCAAATTACAGTTCCTGAATGAATGTAATTAGACATCACTAATGGAACTCAATGTGTGATAAATGAATATGATGTTGAATCAAGCTAAAACGACCATGCAAGTTAGATTTCTTGTATTTCATTATCAGTTTTGCAATAACATATTTGTGCATCTAAATAATCACAAACGAGTAACAAAATTCACGTGAAATGAACTACGAACATAAAAACACTAAACATCAATAGTTCTCGCATGAAGAGCTTCTTCTTTTCGTAACAACCTCAAATCGTATGCTGTTGCCTTTCTCAATACTTCTTCACAAACAATTGAATTACATTCGACCATAATGACCACTAAAATCAAGTAAACAATTACCAATGGATCGTTTGTATATATTATTCAAATCGAAACCGAAATAAAACACGAGACAATACAAATCACCCATGAAATCGATCCACTCCTCCTTATACTCATTCATAACACTCGAATACCATCTTCAAACACTCTCGCCCACCAAATCCACTAGAATCATTTAAATGACAACACTCAATTCACATAATCCGTTATTAAGCAACAAGGAAATGATACCCTTCCAAAGGTCTAAGAAATTACTCTGGGATGAATGTAATTAGACATCACTAATGGAACTCAATGTGTGATAAATGAATATGAAGTTAAATCAAAGTAAAACGACCATGTAAGTTAGATATCCTTGTATTTCATTATTAGCTTTGCAATAACATATTTATGCATCCAAATAATCACGAACGTTTAACAAAATACACGGGAAATGAACTACGAATACGAAAACACTAAACATCAATAATTCTCGCATGAAGAGCTTCTTCTTTTCGTAACAACCTCAAATCGTATGCGGTTGCTTTTCTCAATACTTCTTGACACACTCCATAAACAATTGAATTGCATTCGACAATAATGATCACTGAAATCAAAGTAAACGAACATTAATGGACCATTTGTATATATTGTTCAAATCGAAACCGAAAAAAAACTCGAGACAACACAAATCACCCTTGAAATGGATCCACTCCTCCCTATACTCATCCATAACACTCTAATACCATCTTCAAACACTCTCGCCTACCAAATCCACTAGAATTATTTCAAATGACAACTCTCAATAAACATAATACTTTATTAAGCAACAATGAAATGGTACCTTTTCAAAGGTCCAAGAAACTACTCGTATTCACTCGATAGGAATTGAGAATCAAATTACAGTTCCGTAATGAATGTAATTAGACATCACTAATGGAACTTAATGTGTGATAAATGAAAATGAAGTTAAATCAAGCTAAAACGACCATGCAATTAAGATTTCCTTGTATTTCATTATCAATTGCGCAATAACATATTTGTGCATCCAACTAATCATGAACGATTAACAAAATACACGTGAAATGAACTACGAACATAAAAACACTAAACATCAATAGTTCTAGCATGAGGTGCTTCTTCTTTTCGTAACAACCTCAAATCATATGCGGTTGCCTTTCTGAATACTTGCTGACACACTCCACAAACAATTGAATTGCATTCGACAATAATGATCACTGAAATCAAAGTAAATGATCACCAATGGACCATTTCTATGTATTGTTCAAATCAAAACCGAAAAAAATCACGAGACAACACAAATCACCCTTGAAATCGATCCACTCCTCCCTATACTCATCCATAACTTTCTAATACCATCTTCAAACACTCTCGCCTACCGAAACCACTAGAATTATTTCAAATGACAACTCGCAATAAACATAATACTTTATTAAGCAACAATGCAATGGTACCCTATCCAAAGGTCCAAGAAACTACTCATATTCACTCGATAGGAATTAAGAATCAATTTACAGTTCCGTAATGAATGTAATTAGACATCAATAGTGGAACCTAATGTGTGATAAATGAATATATAGTTAAATCAAGCTAAAACAACCATGCAAGTAAGATTTCCTTGTATTTCATTATCAGTTGCGCAATAACATATTTGTGCATCCAAATAATCACGAACGATTAACACAATACACGTGAAATGAACTACGAACATAAAAAAACTAAACATCAATAGTTCTCGCATGAAGAGCTTCTTCTTTTCATAACAACCTCAAATCGTATGTGGTTGCGTTTCTCAAAACTTCTTAACAAACTCCATAAACAATTGAATTACATTCGACCATAATGACCACTAAAATCAAAGTAAACAATCATCAATGGACCATTTGTATATAATGTTCAAATCAAACCGAAATAAAACACGAGATAACACAAATTGTCACACCCCGGGCCCAGGTAGGGTGGGACGTCACAGACTAGCAACAACATATGGCAGCGGAAACAAACCATCATAAGAGCTCAAAGGAGAGAATATCACATGGCATTAATGTTTTTGAAAAGATAGCGGGGCTAGAAACATTTTAAGCCCCCAAATAAGTTTTACAATCATCCGTAAAAATAAAATTGTTCTTGTTCAACACAAATATAAAATTGTTCAAATGTTTCATTGAAGAAATATGCCAATGCCATGGTCACGGGATAAGTCTAGGTCTTCACAACAGCTAGGATCTCTTCATACATTACTTGAAACATGCTCAAAAGAAAATTGTGTCAACTAAAAAGTTGGTGAATTCAAGTGCTTAAAGTTTAAAAACAAAAGGACTTAACAAATTGTAAGGCCCCGATCCCGGGACGCCTACAGTTGGGCATTCATCGCGCTCAAAACATATATTTGCATTTTCCTTTAATAAATAGTTGCAGCGGAAACATTAAAAACATAATTTCATTCCATCAAAATACTTTTGCATATTAGTACAATCGTTCTGTTAACAATATCATGTTACATTTATTACAAAAGCATTAAACATAATGGATGCCATCCAAAATACGCTGAGTAGCCGCCCCGTGCCATCCTCAGCAACATACCTGCCAACTGGAAACACATCAAAGTCAGCGTTGCTGAGTGAGTTATAGTTTTATAATAAAACTTACTTTTCTTTCGTAAAACCGTTCCTTACTCTCTTTAATAAAAACATTCATTACATACATGCGTTCACACATCATACGTACATACAGATAATGTCATTATTATCTTCGTCATTACGTTCGTACATTCATCCATTTTCATATATCATTATCTTTCACTTCATTCTAGATCCTGTCAGACTTTACCCTCTTCATGGCACACAGCCACGATTACTGAGGTCGAATGACAAGGATCCCATTTCATACATTATTAGGATCGTTCATTAACGTTCATTTCATGCGTTCATTCATTCATTCATCTCTTTACTCATCACCCTTCCTTACTCGAATCTTGTCTTATGCAATATCCCCGACTCATGCTCGAAAGCTGATGCTGTGCCGGGACCTGCTCACAAGCCCCCGACTCATGTCCGAAGACTGACACAACACCGGGATACGCGACAAAGATCCCATACGAGTCAATCACAGGAATTGAACTCCTTCCGAGGCTGTTGCAACACCAAGTCGCTCACCTCATTAGCCATCTCAGTGAATGTACGCTATCCGAGTCTTTTGCACCCCTAGGGTTGCTCACCTCATTGCCCATCACGATAGCAAGCTATCCGAGTCTTTTGCAACAACAAGGTTGCTCACCCCAAGGCAACATCACGATAGCACGTACTCGAGTCTTTTGCAACGACCGGGTTGCTCACCTCATACATATGCATGGCTTCATGCTACACCCCCGGAGTTATGCGTAACCCGGGTAACCATCATTCAATACACCCCCAACATTATGGGTACTACACCCCCACCGAAGTGGGTACATCACCCCCATCAATATGGGTACATCACCCCCACCAAAGTGGGTACATCACCCCCACCGAAGTGGGTACATCATCGAAGGTCAGCCACAAAGACTGGAACCCTTGCGTGCACACTATAAACTAGCTGAACCTCTCACGGTTGAGCCTAAGACATTAGAGCCGTGCACTTCGTTTCGCTTCACATACATACCTCACGCGATTTCATTCATTCATTAATGCATGCATTCATTCATTACGTTCCTCTTTTCTTTATCTTTCGCTTTACGTTACATAATACTTTCATTTCATTCATTAACGTTCAACGCAAAGCTATAGAAAGATAACCATACATAGCAAGGAACACAACATAAACATAAACATACGGCATCGTCATACATACGCATCAATCATACATCACATTACGCACATCATACATACGATGCAACACACGTACCGTCGTACCTAACGCAACACATAACATCATACATATCATTATCATCTCCATCAACATCCACATCATAAGCTCATCATCCTACGTTACCTCATACCGTCCATGCCCTTCACATCGTCGAGTAATTCCATCTCGGTTATCATTTCTGAACACTTAGGCGAATGGGCATCTATGCGAATGGACCCTATGCGAATGGACTATGGGCGAATGGACCTCTATGCGAATGGACTCCTAGTCGCATTACTCTCATGCGTATGGCCTTCAGTCGCATGACTTCAGGCGTATGGGCTTCAGTCGCATACTTTTCATGCGAATGAACCTCAGTCGCATGGCCTCCAGGCGCATGGACTTCAGTCGCATAACCTTCGTGCGAATGAACCTTAGTCGCACCATCCCTCAATCGCATGACTCCCAAGCACATGAACTCCAATCGCATGACCATCATGCGTATGGACCTCAGTCGCATAGCAAACGTGCGTATGGACCTCAGTCGCACTTCAATCGGCCGAATGGCCTCCAGTCGCCCTCCAGTCGGTCGCCTAGCCCTAGCTGGTGCAGAGTGCAGTTAGGTCGACTGCAGCCGCGGGTTTTCGACCTCCAACCCCTTCCAAACCTCTTTTAAGCTCAAATCAACCCTTCTAAAGGTTAGGGAAACATACCATGACCTCATACAAGCATAACCAAGCAAGAAATCGAGCCTCTAACGCATCATACACATACATACATACATCAAAACGGGTTTTCACCCAAAAACTCGAAAATAGGTTCTTGGACGTGTTCCAGCCCCAAAATCAGTTGAAAACATGTAAAAGAGGGGTCCTAGAACTCACCTTAACGATCCCGTCGAATAGAGCTTCGATTTGACTTGCTCCACGTCGATTTTGGCTACTCGAACCCACCCGGGCCAACACTTCTTCTCTTTTCTCTTCTTTCTCTCTTCTCCTCTCTAGGCTGAAAATGGGGAGAATGGGAGTGCCTCCTCCCTTTTATACTCCCGTGCATTGAAGTTTCTCTCGTTGGCAGGTTTGGTCCCTCGACTTTGGACTTTATTTCTTTTTCTTCTCTCGTCGGCTACAAAGGAAATTTCCGGGTGTTACAAGTCCACCCCCCTTAAATGGGTTTCGTCCCCGAAACCTATCATTCCTTAAACCGTCGCGAGCAATTCTGTCTCATCTCTTCTCCAGTCTCCCACCTGGAGTTCAATCGGTCTACGTCGTTTATCAACATACGATCTCTGGTTTGTCTCGGACTGCTTTCCCCCAGGGCTTTGATCCCTTCAAGCTTCTCAGTCGTCGCCTCAGTCGCCTCAATATTTCCCAAACGTCGTTTGGTGCTCGGCCTTCACTTGTAGACAAGTAAGGTATCTACTCACTTACTCCATCATGTCACGCTTCGTGCACCTTCCCGCCATTGCCATCGAAATCACCTTGCTCAATCACCTTAAGCCATCACCATGATCCCCTCAGGCACTATCAACCGTATCATCTTTTTGCAACACATAGTGTTCGCTCCGTAGTCCGCCAAACAATCCACTCTTAAGGCTACCTCGAATGGCGTATTTATATTCTTACCACTAACAGGCCATTTAGCACAGAAAGCAGCAGGAATAAAACTTTTACTTACGCCAACATTAAATAACACAAGCTAAGGATCTATTTGCTAGGAACATACCTGACACAACATCGAAGTCCGTCCTAGCTTCCTCCGATCTTCTTCACTCCCGAACCTCCAGCCCTTTGCTTTTTACAGTCCCTGCTCTTATGACCTTCCTCACCACAAGAATAACACTTTCCCATACCGCAGTTCTTCGCTACATGTCCGGTCCTTCCACAACGAAAGCAGGCATCAGTCCCCAATCTACATTCCCCGGGGTGCCTGTGTCCACACTTGTCACACCTTTCCGAACCCACATCATCCATGACCACTCGCTGGTCATCCACCCATGCACCTTTGTTACCTGGAGCGGCTCCGTCGTGTCCCACTCGCTTCCCGTTCCAATCCCGATCACCATCTCCTTTCTTGCTACCTTCTGTCACCACCATCAATCTTTCATCGTATAATCTTCCCGCTAAATCAACCGCCGACCTAAACGTGCTCGGTCGGGCAGCAATCATGTGCCTACGAATGTCCGCTGGCAAGCCATGAATATACCTCTTGATCTTCCGTGAGAGGGGTGTCACCTGATCCGGCACCAGTCGTGCCATTTCGTTGAACTTGGTGGTGTATTGCTGATGCGTCATTGTTCCCGCCTCCAGCTGCAGGAACTCTCTTTCAACTTTATCCATCTCACGGTGAGGACAGAACTCCTCAATCACCAGCCTCTTCAACTCTGGCCATCTCATCCTTCCGATAGCTCTGCTTCCCTCAACTTGGACTATGTTGTCCCACCAGCACAAAGCTGAGTCCACGAAAGAGTGGGTAGCAAATTTGACTTTCTGATCTTCTCGGCACTCGCTGATGTTTAAGACGGCTTCCATCTCTCTCACCCATCGGTGAGCAGCAGCAGCAGTGCCATTGCCATCAAAAGTAGGGGGCTTGCATCGTTGAAACGCCCCATAGTTACAGCCTCGTGCCGCCTCCGGCGTAGGCTCTTCCTCTTCTTCTTCCCCTTCGTCGTCGGAGAGAACCGTTTCAGTCTCGGGTCGTCTCCTTTCGCCCGAAGGTCTACCCCTTTCCCTTCTCTCCTCATCTCTAACAGCCTTTATAACTTCAGTCACCACCGACGGTAGAATCGTCTGCATGACCTGATGCACTTCCTCCACGACCGCCTCTCTCATCGAGGCCCTCTGATTAGCATTCTCATCACCGCCCTCAGGATGAGGGGTCACAGGTTCTTCATGAACTACCCTTTCGGCCCTTGCCCTTCCTCTTGTGACCCGTGGTTCAGCACCACGTCCACCATCACCTCCACCACGAGAAGCTTTCGAAGATCTTCCACCAGCCATCCTCTAAACACACTGAAAGATTCAAACACTAACACGGTCATTCAAGGAACAGCTCAGTTTATGTCAAGTATAGTAAGTCCCTAATTACAGTGGCCAGTTGTGATTAGCCACTTACTTTACTCTTCATACTCCGAGCATTACCTATCCTGACTACATCAGTATCTAAATCTAGCAGTAACACATAAACCATATAACATGCGCACGTAAGACCGGTTAACTTTACAAAAACATACCTGATGGCACGCAGCTACTCAGATTGGCATCCCATTCCCTTTCCGTCCCATTCTCAGTTTAAGATTAGGTTTTTGAAAATATTTACCCAATTCACTTAAACTTTGGCTCTGATACCAACTTGTAAGGCCCCGTTCCCGGGACGCTTACAGTTGGTCATTCATCGCACATAAAACATATAATTACATTACATTAAGAAATCATTGCAGCGGAAACATTCAAAAATGACATCACGTTTCATTATAATTACTTTTGCCAAGTAATACATCATTATCCAGTTACAAAATTCATGTTTGCATTACATCACAAAAGCTATATAATTGGATGCCATCCCAAAAGAGCTGAGTAGCCTCGCCGTGCCATCCTCAGCAACATACCTGCCAACTGGAAACACATCAAAGTCAGCGTTGCTGAGTGAGTTCTAGTTTTATAATAAAACTTACTTTTCTTTCGTAAAACCGTTCCTTACTCTCTTTAATAAAAACATTCATTACATACATGCGTTCACACATCATACGTACATACAGATAATGTCATTATTATCTTCGTCATTACGTTCGTACATTCATCCATTTTCATATATCATTATCTTTCACTTCATTCTAGATCCTGTCAGACTTTACCCTCTTCATGGCACACAGCCACGATTACTGAGGTCGAATGACAAGGATCCCATTTCATACATTATTAGGATCGTTCATTAACGTTCATTTCATGCGTTCATTCATTCATTCATCTCTTTACTCATCACCCTTCCTTACTCGAATCTTGTCTTATGCAATATCCCCGACTCATGCTCGAAAGCTGATGCTGTGCCGGGACCTGCTCACAAGCCCCCGACTCATGTCCGAAGACTGACACAACACCGGGATACGCGACAAAGATCCCATACGAGTCAATCACAGGAATTGAACTCCTTCCGAGGCTGTTGCAACACCAAGTCGCTCACCTCATTAGCCATCTCAGTGAATGTACGCTATCCGAGTCTTTTGCACCCCTAGGGTTGCTCACCTCATTGCCCATCACGATAGCAAGCTATCCGAGTCTTTTGCAACAACAAGGTTGCTCACCCCAAGGCAACATCACGATAGCACGTACTCGAGTCTTTTGCAACGACCGGGTTGCTCACCTCATACATATGCATGGCTTCATGCTACACCCCCGGAGTTATGCGTAACCCGGGTAACCATCATTCAATACACCCCCAACATTATGGGTACTACACCCCCACCGAAGTGGGTACATCACCCCCATCAATATGGGTACATCACCCCCACCAAAGTGGGTACATCACCCCCACCGAAGTGGGTACATCATCGAAGGTCAGCCACAAAGACTGGAACCCTTGCGTGCACACTATAAACTAGCTGAACCTCTCACGGTTGAGCCTAAGACATTAGAGCCGTGCACTTCGTTTCGCTTCACATACATACCTCACGCGATTTCATTCATTCATTAATGCATGCATTCATTCATTACGTTCCTCTTTTCTTTATCTTTCGCTTTACGTTACATAATACTTTCATTTCATTCATTAACGTTCAACGCAAAGCTATAGAAAGATAACCATACATAGCAAGGAACACAACATAAACATAAACATACGGCATCGTCATACATACGCATCAATCATACATCACATTACGCACATCATACATACGATGCAACACACGTACCGTCGTACCTAACGCAACACATAACATCATACATATCATTATCATCTCCATCAACATCCACATCATAAGCTCATCATCCTACGTTACCTCATACCGTCCATGCCCTTCACATCGTCGAGTAATTCCATCTCGGTTATCATTTCTGAACACTTAGGCGAATGGGCATCTATGCGAATGGACCCTATGCGAATGGACTATGGGCGAATGGACCTCTATGCGAATGGACTCCTAGTCGCATTACTCTCATGCGTATGGCCTTCAGTCGCATGACTTCAGGCGTATGGGCTTCAGTCGCATACTTTTCATGCGAATGAACCTCAGTCGCATGGCCTCCAGGCGCATGGACTTCAGTCGCATAACCTTCGTGCGAATGAACCTGAGTCGCACCATCCCTCAATCGCATGACTCCCAAGCACATGAACTCCAATCGCATGACCATCATGCGTATGGACCTCATTCGCATAGCAAACGTGCGTATGGACCTCAGTCGCACTTCAATCGGCCGAATGGCCTCCAGTCGCCCTCCAGTCGGTCGCCTAGCCCTAGCTGGTGCAGAGTGCAGTTAGGTCGACTGCAGCCGCGGGTTTTCGACCTCCAACCCCTTCCAAACCTCTTTTAAGCTCAAATCAACCCTTCTAAAGGTTAGGGAAACATACCATGACCTCATACAAGCATAACCAAGCAAGAAATCGAGCCTCTAACGCATCATACACATACATACATACATCAAAACGGGTTTTCACCCAAAAACTCGAAAATAGGTTCTTGGACGTGTTCCAGCCCCAAAATCAGTTGAAAACATGTAAAAGAGGGGTCCTAGAACTCACCTTAACGATCCCGTCGAATAGAGCTTCGATTTGACTTGCTCCACGTCGATTTTGGCTACTCGAACCCACCCGGGCCAACACTTCTTCTCTTTTCTCTTCTTTCTCTCTTCTCCTCTCTAGGCTGAAAATGGGGAGAATGGGAGTGCCTCCTCCCTTTTATACTCCCGTGCATTGAAGTTTCTCTCGTTGGCAGGTTTGGTCCCTCGACTTTGGACTTTATTTCTTTTTCTTCTCTCGTCGGCTACAAAGGAAATTTCCGGGTGTTACACTTAACAAATCCTTCTTTGATTAAAAGAAAATAATCATTGTTTATCATCGTGGAAAAATCATAATCAACCCTGCACTCAGTCCCGGTTGGCCTCTTCTAAAGTTGTGTTTTACCGAATATTCCCGAAGGAAGAAACTGAGCCCCAAACCAGTGAACCCTACCTGCCCGGATGGTTCACCATAGTATCTTAACAAAACTTGTTACATGCCACAACGACCCCTTAGGATCTCAGTGGGGTAACCTTCCTGGAACGGAAGCCACTGTGTGTGGGATTCCCCAAATAGATCTATCCATATAAACCAAGCGGTTCATGAAAGAATTAATGATCATGATATAAGAATCAGCAGGTAACCACAAATCCCACATAGAATCATCAAGTAAAGCACAATCATAGTTCATAAAAAGTAGAGCATGTTTCATCCCAAAACAATAGTAAAAATGTGGATCACTAGAACTCACCTTAGGTTTCCAGTCAAAAGTCTCTTGGTGTACCAGGAAGTGTCTCAAGTCTAGCACCCTAACATGTACATATTAAGTAATAAGCTACTGCCCTAAACTCATTTAAGGTGCAACAAATGTGTCAAGGGTTTAGCTATTGAGTAAGGCTTCGGTTTCGTGAAGGTTTGTATAAAAAGTTTCCTTTTATGGCAGGTCAAGGCGTCTTCATGAAAATTGGGATTTTCACTTCATTTGGTTAAGTATACTAAGAAATTTTGTTGTTCAACTGTTTATTAGCTTCCTGGAAGTCGGTTATAAGGTTTGGAAAAATTTTACAGTTTGGTCCCTCAAGTTTCAAAATTGACAGTTTCTACCCTCAAGTTTAGTTTCTTGCCCTTTATGTCATTTAAGACCAAAAATCAGATTATTAGAGTCATATTATATTTATTATGGAGTAAGTGCTTCAAAACGTTAGTTTACGGGTTCGATTTTAAAAACTGCGCGTTTAACGCTCCCGGTTACGGTAAAAGCCGGATAATTTTAACAGTAATTTGGAGTTTTCATATATTTGAATCTTGGACCAGTAGGTATTTTATAAAAGATATCTTTATAAATTTTTAAGTCCTTAAATTGTGTAAATTGGCCTTTTATAGTTAAAAATCTTGTTTTTACGTTTGACCTGTTAATACGCAGTTTTGACCGGGTTTGACCATTTAAAGCTTGTTTGACCGAATTTTCAAATCCTTTAAGTCTTTTATTACTTAACTTACTGAAATCATATGATTTTTATAAATCTTAGTTTTGAACTCTATTTTTATGGATTTTTCTCAAAAACGATGCTCGGTTTGTACCCGTTTTTAGTTAAAACCTGATTTATTTGTGTCTTTGACCATTTAAATTTTCCATTGACTCCAGAGTACTTTATTTATCATTTTTGAGCCTGGAATACTTTTCAAGAGTGTTAAATTCATATTCTTACTATTTTTAAAGTCATTTTACCATATTTTCGGGTCTCGAGAGGGTAAATCACAGCATGTCCTTTATTCCAGAGATTAAACATTTTTAACACTTCTAATATTCATTAAAACCTACTGAAATTTTAGTCCCAACAAGTTGCCTAGTTGATCTATACATCCATATGCTTCAAATATGTAGAAAATGTCATAACCGACAATTACACTTGTGTAAACCATCTTAACTTGAGTTTAAATGTTACCAACACTTCATTTAACTTCTTAAACAGATTATTAAGGTGTCATTAAGTCATTCATGAGTAGGTTATGGGTCTTGGTTAAAAGGATTTTTCAAACAAATGCTTAAAAGGGTGTTGTTACATGTAGAAAGGAGGGTTTCAAGGTGAAATCCATGTATCAACCGTGGATTTGAGTGTGTAGCCTCTTGGAACTTTTAAAAACAGGTTCTTGGGAGTCCATTAAGTCATAAAAATTCAGGTCACAAGTTTGGTTTACAAGAGTTGAAGCTTTCACAAGTTAGATGATACCAAAACACCCAAAAAGAGGGTTTTCATGGTGGAAATCGGTTTCCACCTCAAGAATGACTAACATAACATGAGGTTTACCTTCAAGAACGTTGGGAACTCCTTAAGAACAAGATGATGGTGAGATGTTTCTGCTACAACAAGGAAATACACGGTTTTTAGGTGATAAATGAAGAAAACAAGTGAAATGTCACAAAACCGACAACATGAGCTTACACTCGATGTAACTCACGGTTTAGAAGGTGTTGATGGTCGTGGATGGCTTGAAACTCCTTGGACTTGAATGGAGAAGCTCGAACCAAGGCTGGAAAGGTGGAACAAGTATGGTTGTGTGACCAAAACTCGCGAACTAGGCCACTTCTTTGCGGTTTTGCTCTTGGCCGAATGGACTTGGTGGTGTTCTTCGAATTTTCTTGCACAAGACTTAGAGAGAATTGTTTTGAGAGTGTTGTGAGGTGTGTGTGTGTGTGTTGGATCAGATGGTGGATTCGAATAAAGGGAGAGAGGGAGAGAGGGAGAGATGTGCATGAAAGGTGAGTGGGTGTGTGGGGTGGTGGTGAAGAGAGGAGAGGAGTGGTGAGGGGGGCGGTCGATTTGGAGTGTAGTGGGGGAATTTCCATTTAAATTTTAATTGTAAATTATTATTATGTAGTGTAATTTTGTAGTATTGGGTATAATGTATTATTAGTGGATGGTGAATTAAGGTATCTAATGCATGCCCATGCATGCATGGCCGAAAATTATGTAGGTGTGAGTGTGTATGCTCACATTTTAATTGCCTTCTCTTGAATTTAATTTTGTAAGGGTGACAAGTTGACATTCCCGGGACACTAATTTTTAAAAGGTAGAAACCTAAATTAGCTAAAAGTCAATAATAAAAATCACATAAAATCATAATTTACATCAAGTAGTAAGGATTGTTTCCAATTTCATAGTAGGGTTGAATAGTTTCAATTATTAGCACTCATAACATGGATAATGATGCAAGTAATCTAGGGTTAGGGTAACAACCTGGAGGTCGGTTGTCACATTCTCCCACCGTTTAGGAAATTTCGTCCCGAAATTTTAACTCTGATTAGAGACTGAACGGGTGGGTTTGAAGAGGTGTGGATAGTTCTTCCTCATTTCGTCTTCACGCTCCCAAGTATATTCAGGTCCTCGCTTGGAGTTCCATCTAACCTTAACCTTGGGTATGCGGCTCCGCCGGAGTTGTTTGACCAAAAGATCCGTGATCTCCACGGGTTCTTCCACAAAATTCAATTTGTCGTTTATTCTTGCTTCTTTTAATGGTAATTCCAGGGTTTTGTCTACCATGCTCTTCTTCAAGTTTGACACATGAAAGGTGTCGTGTATGTGACTTAACCCCGGGGGTAGTTTCAACTTATATGCCACTGGGCCAATTCTCGCCATTATTTCGAATGGTCCAATGTATCTTGGGCTTAGTTTTCCTCTCTTTCCGAACCTCACCGTTCCTTTTCACGGTGCTACTTTTAGCATCACCCTGTCGCCCACTTGGAACTCTAGAGGTTTCCGCCTCCTGTCAGCGTACTTCTTCTGTCGATCCCTGGCTGCTTTCAGTCGCTCCTTTATCTTATAGATCTTGTCAGTGGTTTCCAACACTATGTCGGGTCCCATCACTTGGCTGTCACCAATCTCATTCCAACTCAAGGGTGATCGGCATTTCCTGCCATAAAGGGCCTCATACGGAGCGGCTTTGATACTCGCGTGGTAACTATTGTTATAGGCGAATTCCACCAAAGGAAGATGGTTTTCCCAGTTTCCGCCAAAGTCCATCACGCAAACTCTTAACATGTCTTCCATCGTTTGAATAGTTCTTTCGCTCTGTCCGTCGGTCTGAGGGTGGTAAGCCGTGCTAAGATCTAAACGGGTTCCTAAAGCTTGCTGGAACGATTTCCAGAAACGAGAGGTGAAACGGCTATCACGGTCGGAGATGATCGACAGAGGCAGTCCATGCCTCGTTACAATCTCGTCGACATAAAGTTGGGCCAATTTCGTCATGTCGTAGTCTTCTCTAATTGGCAAGAAGTGAGCTGATTTCGTTAATCTATCCACTATTACTTAAATAGCATCGTGACCTTTAAACATTCTAGGCAACTTGGTAACAAAATCCATCGTAACTATCCCATTTCCATTCTGGAATTTCAGGTTGCTGTAACGTTCCTGATGGTTTTTGGTTCTCAGCTTTTACCATGGCACAAGTTAAACATTTCCCCACATAAACGCGATTGATCTCTTGATTCCCGGCCACCAGAAAAGTGTCTTTAAATCCTGGTACATCTTATCACTTCCAGGGTGAATTGAATACCTAGACTTGTGTGCTTCGTCGAGGATTACTTCTCGAATTCCTCCGTGTTTTGGCACCCAAGCCCTTCCACCATATCTATATGTACCATCGTCCCCTATCTCAAATTTCTTTTCCATTCCAGTCAATCCTTCTTCCTTTAGTTTTTCTACCTTTAATGCCTCGCCTTGAGCTTCCTTCATTTTTGCAATAAAGTTGGTATACACACTCATCCTTAAGGCTCGTACTCGAAGAGGTTTCTCTCTTTCCTTTCGGCTCAATGCATCCGCCACAACATTGGCCTTACCAGGATGGTAGCGGATCTCGCACTCGTAATCGTTCAATAGCTCGACCCATCTTCTCTGACGCATGTTGAGCATCTTTTGGTCAAGGATATGTTGCAAGCTTCTATGATCAGTGTAGATGATGCACTTTGTGCCATAAAGGTAGTGCCTCCACATCTTGAGGGCAAACACCACGACACCTAACTCCAGATCGTGCGTCGTGTAGTTCTTCTCATGATCATTCAGCAGTCTCGATGCGTAAGCAATCACCTTGTTGCGTTGCATTATACACATCCTAGCCCTTGACGCGAAGCGTCACAATAGACCACGAAGTCTTCTACTCCTTCTGGAAGAGCAAGGATAGGTGCAGTGCATAACTTCTCCTTAAGCGTTTCAAACGCCTCGTTCTGCTCTCTCCCACACAAAGGTTGTGTTCTTCTTGGTTAGTGCGGTCAAAGGTTGCACTATACGCGAGAAGTCCTTTATAAATCTCCGGTAATAGCCAGCCAGTCCTAAGAATTGCCTTATCTCCGTAGGAGTTTCAGGAATCTTCCAATTCTTTATGGCCTCAATCTTGGAAGGGTCAACTTGAATCCCATCCTCATTTACCACATGACCTAAGAATTGGATCTGGCGCATCCAGAATTCACATTTAGAGAACTTGGCATACAGTGTTCATTCTTGAGCAATTCAAGAATTAGCCTGAGATGCTTCTCGTGCTCGTCTTTACTTCGGGAATAGATCAGTATGTCGTCAATAAACACGATCACAAACTTGTCGAGGTAAGGGCGGCAAACGCGGTTCATGAGGTCCATGAATGCTGCTGGAGCATTAGTCAGTCCAAAGGGCATGACCAAATACTCATAGTGTCCATACCTAGTTCGGAAGGCTGTTTTGGGTATGTCTTCTTCTCTTATCTTCAGTTGGTGGTATCCTGACCTCAAGTCTATTTTGGAGAAGTAACTTGCTCCTTGCAGTTGATCGAATAGGTCATCTATTCTCGGAAGAGGGTAACGGTTCTTTATGGTCAGCTTATTCAATTCCCTATAATCAATACACATTCGCAGGGTTCCGTCTTTCTTTCTCACGAACAGTACCGGGGCACCCCATGGAGAGACACTCGGACGTATAAATCCCTTGTCCAGTAGTTCTTGAATCTGTACCATTAGCTCCTTCATCTCAGGTGGGGCGAGCCGGTACGGTGCCTTGGCTACTGGTGCAGCACCAGGCAACAAGTCTATCTGGAATTCAACTTGCCGATTTGGGGAAGTCCTGGTAGTTCTTCCAGAAACACCTCTGGGTATTCCGAAACCACGGGAATCTCTTCGATCTTCTTCTCCTTTTGGGCTTTCATCACATATACTATAAAAGCTGGACATCCCTTCATCAAGCTCTTTTAAGTGGGATATCATAGGGTATAGGGTGTTACTCCTTTCACCCTCTACCACTAACACTTCTTCGTCGCTCAACGGTATCTTGAGTAGACGCTCATCACATACGATTTCGACTTTATGCTTCGCTAACCAGTCCATACCCACAACCACATCAAATCCTCCTAACTTAATGGGCATCAAGTCAATCTTAAACGTATTCCCTTTTAGATTCAGGGGCAATCCCTAATGATTTCGTTAGCCTCTAAAATTATACCGTCAGCTAATTCTACGGTAAATGTATCAGTCAAGGTACACACGTCTAAGTCAACCAATGGCCTAAAAGTACTAGAGATAAAACTAGCAGTCGCTCCAGTATCAAACAGTACAGTAGCGGGATGATTGTTTACAAGGAACGTACCGTTGACCACGTCGGGTTACCTACGAGCTCCTGCTGGGTCCATAACGAAAGCTCTTCCCTTAGGCTTGTTGTGCTTGGCATCCTTGTCTCTACCCAGCTTAGGACACTTGTTCCTCATATGCCCTGGATCTCCACACTCATAGCATTGTTTCCCCGATGCGTAAGTACAGTCTTTAATTAAATGGTCTGTTCTCTTGCACCTAAAACAGGGCATCGGGTTACATTCCCCTTGATGATGTAACTTGCACTTGCTGCAGAATGGGCTTGTCCCCGTATACAATCTCCGGTTTTTGCTTCCTTGATCATCACGTCTCACACCTTCAGAACTCCTTCTACTTGACCCACTACTACTTCCAACCTCTCTTTTCGCTTCAAACCACTTCCTTTTCTCACCAACAAACTTCTTCTTCTCATCAACCCTTGCTTGATCAGTCCATCCAGCCCTAATTAGATCATTAGTCAAACTGCTGGTAAGGTCGACAGCAGCTTGAGGGTTACAGGCTGGAGGCACGAACCATACCCCCTAACTCTTGGGTGTAGTCCCCAGATGAACCGTGCTACACCTTTGGCTTCTGGCGTCACCAAATGTGGCACAAGTCGGGACAGGGCTAAGAAACGATTGATGTATTCGGTGTAGTTGGGTCCTTTCATCTCCAAGCTTAAAAATTCTGTCTCCAGCTTCTCGAGTTGATTGATGGGGCATATTTGTTGGTCATTAGCTCTCGGAATTCAGTCCAACCCATTCGATTAGCCACGTTTCTTCTACAGCTCTGAGTAATGGACTTCCACCATTCAAGAGCTGATCCCTTGAGAGATTGTGATGCAAACCTCACCATATGCTCCATCTTGCACTCGCTGATGTCTAAGACAGCTTCCATTTCGTCAATCCACCTGTAAGCTCTATAGCACCCTCGGTGCCATAGAAGTCCTTAGGCTTACATGCCATGAAGGTCTTATAAGAGCATCCATTCCTTAACGCCTCGGCTTCTTCGTCGTGGCTCTCATCGTTCACCGGCCGGTCGTTACCAGTAGTGTTATCCCGGTCCGCATTTATCTGTGCAATAATAGTCGGAATGGCGTTAGCCAGTTGCTGAGCTACGAGGTTAGCAATCCTTTCGTCACTCTCTTGATTAGTATTTTCCCCGTGGGGAGTCCCTGGTGGAGTAGGTTGGTTTCCAATAGGCCTTGCTTCCTCATGGCGGCCCCTGGTGGCTCCACGTCGACCAAAACGTGTTCCTCTGCGAGTCGGCATTCTGATAGTATCACAAATAGATTCGTTTAGCATCTCATAATTTTGTTTCGAATAGCCTATGCATCATTATCCTATCCATCACACCATGCCTCGGAAGAGGGATCATGGCATGCACATATGTATTTACAACCCACTAAAGAACCTTACAAAGTCCAAATCAAAACATGACATAACAGTTGGGCAACCATTTAGAAAAGGCACAGACAAATTTCAAGGCACAACAAAACATATAGCAATTTAATACAGACAGTTTAATAATTCTAGCATCCCAATAGCAGTTTACGATAGTATCATCCAAACAAATAGAATCAGAGTCATGCTCTTACAATTTGGAAGGTGCCATCACCCCCATGATAATAAAATAATAGTATCGAATAAGAATTCAAATAGTTTCCTTCTACTGTCCACAGACAGATAATCCCACTGAGTACTCCACTCGCTCTCACATCCACTTCCTCTTTCAGCCATCCAACCATCCTGTACCCTTCTTCCTCTGCTCCTGCTCCAAACGCTTCACTCCCTGTGTAGCCATCATAGCCTGGAATTGAGCCGACTGAGAAGTTCGAGTGGCGTGCTGAACAGTCAGCTCATGACGGCGAACAGTCCTCAAAATCTCATCCAATCCAATGTCGCATCGGAGGGTCCTACATCACTTGCCCGGCGACTCGACTGGGAGTACCTATCACCAGCCAGTACGCTAGGGCCGTCATACATACTATGTCTCGGCGGCATCAGGCGTTCGTCACGAGGGTCAAACAGTGGAGGTACCGATGTCGGAATCCTAACAGGCGGGGGAGGAGGAGGAGGCATCCTAAAGGATACGGAGGATCCTGGCCTAACGCTTTTGCGAGGTCGGGACAGTACGCGCACCCCTATTCCCAATAGGTGGGATGGTGAGAGGGTCGGAGCAGCTACTTGAGGAGAGTGATCGGGTTCGGTCTTCGGGAGGTGATGTGGAGGAAGGAGTCAGTCGGAAAAGCCTCAGTGTGTCTTCGGACGTGACGGATATCCACCCTGGATGTCCGCATCTCCGGAGGTATGCCTCATACTCTGTCCGGGGCTTCTCTCTCCTCAGATTTCCGGTAGGAGTGGTCTCAGTGTCAGGGTGAGCAGGCGCCTTTCCTTTATCAGCCATAGACGTTGTCCTGTAAGAAATACATCATGAGTAATTTGGTTTCTCATAGCTCATGATTATAATAATAGTACTAATAATAGTAGTGATGGCAATAGTATCTGTTATTCCAACATATAGCTGTCTGTTTTGCCCAGATCAATAGTTTCTTCAAGTAGTATCGGATAACATAGTTCATCATAAAAATCATTTAAATCCCCTCTTTAAAATTAGTTTCAAATCATCAATAAAAACCAGAAAAAGTCCAACCATAACCTAAAGATCAGTGATGGAAATTACGCGTCCGGTAAATTCATGATTACGTTGATCAAGTGTAATCATCAATTTACCCAACCCGATCATCCCAACACTTCCCACAAGGACAGTCCTAGGGTATCAGGGTTGTAGCCTAGGGTCTACTATGGTATTCCCGACTTCTCTACAACCTTTGGCTCTGATACCAATCTGTCACACCCCGGGCCCAGGTAGGGTGGGACGTCACAGACTAGCAACAACATATGGCAGCGGAAAAAACCATTATAAGAGCTCAAAGGAGAGAATATCACATGGCATTAATGTTTTTGAAAAGATAGCGGGGCTAGAAACACATCAAGCCCCCAAATGAGTTTTACAATCATCCATAAAATAAATTGTACTTGTTCAACACAAATATAAAATTGTTCAAATGTTTCATTGGAAAATATGCCAATGCCATGTCACGGGGATAAGTCTAGGTCTTCACAACAGCTAGGATCTCTTCATACATTACCTGAAACATGCTCAAAAGAAAATTGTGTCAACTAAAAAGTTGGTGAATTCAAGTGCTTAAAGTTTAAAACAAAAGGACTTAACAAATCCTTCTTTGATTAAAAGAAAATAATCATTGTTTATCATCGTGGGAAAAATCATAATCAACCCTGCACTCAGTCCCGGTTGGCCTCTTCTAAAGTTGTGTTTTACCGGATATTCCCGAAGGAAGAAACTGAGCCCCAAACCAGTGAACCCTACCTGCCCGGATGGTTCACCATAGTATCTTAACAAAACTTGTTACATGCCACAACGACCCCTTAGGATCTCAGTGGGGTAACCTTCTTGGAACGGAAGCCACTGTGTGTGGGGGATTCCCCAAATAGATCTATCCATATAAACCAAGCGGTTCACGAAAGAATTAATGATCATGATATAAGAATCAGCAGGTAACCACAAATCCCACATAGAATCATCAAGTAAAGCACAATCATAGTTCATAAAAAGTAGAGCATATTTCATCCCAAAACAATAGTAAAAAGGGGGATCACTAGAACTCACCTTAGGTTTCCAGTCAAAAGTCTCTTGGTGTACAGGGAAGTGTCAACATGTACATATAGTTAAAAATCTTGTTTTTACGTTTGACCCGTTAATACGCGGTTTTGACCGGGTTTGACCATTTAAAGCTTGTTTGACCGAATTTTCAAATCCTTTAAGTCTTTTATTACTTAACTTACTGAAATCATATGATTTTTATAAATCTTAGTTTTGAACTCTATTTTTATGGATTTTTCTCAAAAACGATGCTCGGTTTGTACCCGTTTTTAGTTTAAAACGTCATTTATTTGTGTTTTGACCATTTAAATTGTCAATTGACTCCAGAGTACTTTATTATCATTTTTGAGCCTGGAATACTTTTCAAGAGTGTAAATTCATATTCTTACTATTTTTAAAGTCATTTTACCATGTTTTCGGGTCCCGAAAGTGACTAAAAGAGGGTAAATCACAACATGTCCTTTATTCCAGAGATTAAACATTGCTAACACTTCTAATATTCATTAAAACCTACTGAAATTTCAGTCCAACAAGTTGTCTAGTGATCTATACATCCATATGCTTCAAATATATAGAAAATGTCATAACCGACAATTACACTTGTGTAAACCATCTTAACTTGAGTTTAAATGTACCAACACTTCATTTAACTTCTTAAACAGATTATTAAGGTGTCATTAAGTCGTTCATGAGTAGGTTATGGGTCTTGGTTAAAAGGATTTTTCAAACAAATGCTAAAAGGGTGTTGTTACATGTAGAAAGGAGGGTTTCAAGGTGAAATCCATGTATCAACCGTGGATTTGAGTGTGTAGCCTCTTGGAACTTTAAAAACAGGTTCTTGGGAGTCCATTAATCATAAAAATACAGGTCACAAGTTTGGTTTACAAGAGTTGAAGCTTTCACAAGTTAGATGATACCAAAAACACCAAAAAGAGGGTTTTCATGGTGGAAATCGGTTTCCACCTCAAGAATGACTAAATAACATGAGGTTTACCTTCAAGAACGTTGGGAACTCCTTAAGAACAAGATGATGGTGAGATGTTTCTGCTACAACAAGGAAATACACGGTTTTTAGGTGATAAATGAAGAAAACAAGTGAAATGTCACAAAACCGACAAAATGAGCTTACACTCGATGTAACTCACGGTTTAGAAGGTGTTGATGGTGTGGATGCTTGAAACTCCTTGACTTGAATGGAGAAGCTCGAACCAAGGCTGGAAAGGTGGAACAAGTATGGTTGTGTGACCAAAACTCGCGAACTAGGCCACTTCTTTGCGGTTTTGCTCTTGGCCGAATGGACTTGGTGGTGTTCTTCGAATTTTCTTGCACAAGACTTAGAGAGAATTGTTTTGAGAGTGTTGTGAGGTGTGTGTGTGTGTTGGATCAGATGGTGGATTCGAATAAAGGGAGAGAGGGAGAGAGGGAGAGATGTGCATGAAAGGTGAGTGGGTGTGTGGGGTGGTGGTGAAGAGAGGAGAGGAGTGGTGAGGGGGGCGGCCGATTTGGAGTGTAGTGGGGGAATTTCCATTTAAATGTTAATTGTAAATTATTATTAGGTAGTGTAATTTTGTAGTATTGGGTATAATGTATTATTTAGTGGATGGTGAATTGAGGTATCTAATGCATGCCCATGCATGCATGGCCGAAAATTATGTAGGTGTGAGTGTGTATGCTCACATTTTAATTGCCTTCTCTTGAATTTAATTTTGTAAGGGTGACTAGTTGACATTCCCGGGACACTAATTTTTAAAAGGTAGAAACCTAAATTAGCTAAAAGTCAATAATAAAAATCACATAAAATCTTAATTTACATCAAGTAGTAAGGATTTTTTCCAATTTCATAGTAGGGTTGAATAGTTTCAATTATTAGCACTCATAACATGGATAATGATGCAAGTAATCTAGGGTTAGGGTAACAACCTGGAGGTCGGTTGTCACACAAATCACCCTTGAAATCCATCCATTCCTCCCTGTACTCAACCATAACACTCGATCCCATATTCAAACACTCTCGCCTACCAAATGAAGGGTTTGCTAGAACACAAAATCCATGTTTAACCATTTAAACTTTTAGAAAACGCAGCGGATATGTAGCTTTTAAAACCGATTTTAAAGCTGAAAATTTCATGTTCTTAGTTATGTTTTAAGATGAAAACAAACCCAAATCAAAAAGGATCATTTATGTGAATGAACAAGCTATGAACATAATGAAATGCACATAAAATCACAGCTATATCAAGCTATGATTAGCTACCTTTCTGCAGCTGAAATGTCGACCAAGAATGGAGGTGTTAGATGCACCAAAAACGACCAAGACTTCAAGAGAAGAAGTCCTCAAGTGTCTATACCCAAGCCCTTGCAAAAGCACCTTCTTGTTAGGAAGAACACCACCAAAAACCTTCAAAACCCACAAAAGAAAGCTGCTAGAACCGAGTTTGGGAGAGAAGAGAGAGTTTTGGCTGGTTTGCATGTGTTGAGTGTGGTGAGAAAAATGAAGACCCAAGAACCTTTATGATGTGTGTAGTCTTTCAAAATAAAAGAACCAATGATATGTTAAGGGGGGGTGGCCGAAATTTAAGTTTAAAAGGGGTTTCCCCCCTTTAAATTTTGTCACACAATCATACATTAAATGGTCTTTTAACTAGACATGCAATTAACCATTAATTGCATGTACAAGTTTATTAACTTACACAATTAACCATTTAACTTATAAGTTATAATTTCTCATTATTATTTGATGTCATCTAACTAATTTAAATGACATTTCAAATAATATTATTGAACAAAATATCCTAATAAGTTGTTCCCTCTCATATGCAACTTATTTAGAAAACCCATTTTCTAAATTGGTGTAAATATTTAATTGCATGATCATATCATTAATTAAATATTAATTGGTGTTTGCTAAGCTTGTTATTGGGTATAACCCGACTTGGATCATAACGTACTAACCACATCAATGTTCTACGTGTCTTGGGCATATAGAATCCTACACCAAATCCACTAGAATCATTTAAAATGACAACCCTCAATCCACATAATCCATTATTAAGCAACAAGGAAATGATACCCTTTCCAAAGGTCTAAGAAACTACTCCTATTCACTCGATAAGAATCAAGAATCAAATTGCGGTTCAGGAATGAATGTAATTAAACATCACTAATGGAACTCAATGTGTGATAAATGTATATGAAGTTAAATCAAAGTAAAACGACCATGTAAGTTAGATATCCTTGTGTTTCATTATTATATTTTGCAATAACATATTTGTGAATCCAAATATTCACGAGCGATTAACAAAATACACGTGAAATGAACTACGAACACAAAAACACTAAACATCAACAGTTCTCGCATGAAGAGTTTCTTCTTTTCGTAACAACCTCAAATCGTATGTGGTTGCTCTTCTCAATACTTCTTAACACACTCCATAAACAATTGAATTACACTCGACAATAATGATCACTGAAATCAAAGTAAACGATTACCAAGGGACCATTTGTGTATGTTGTTCAAATCACACCGAAATAAAACACGAGACAAAACAAATCGCCCTTGAAATCGATCCACTCCTCCCTATACTCATCCATAACTCTCGAATACCATCTTCAAACACTCTCGCCTACCAAATCCACTAGAATCATTTGAAATGATTGTTGGGTTTGTTACAAGTTTATCAAAGATTGTTCAACCATTTAAACAAAAGTTCAGCGGATATATAGAGATAAAATTTGTTTAGATTCTGAAAATTAACCATTTTAATAACCAAGATTACAAACCCAAGAACAAGGATCAAATATATGTGCAAAGAAATGCTCTCAAACGAAATCAACCATAGGGAGTTCATAGAATACTACCTTTCTAAGAACAACAAGATGTGAGATGGATAATAGATGAATGAAGATAATGTTCTTGAATGGAAGCCTCCAAAGAAGAAGACCTCAAGCAAGTTCTCACACCCCCGCTAAAAGCGGAAACACGGGGATGTAACGAGATCGGGATCGTCATAACACATGGTAAGCGATAGAGATGCAATATAATAAATGATGACAAGCGTGTCATGATGACACCCGACAAAAAGGGGACTTGTGTCGTGTTTAGTCAATATTCACGACAACATAGCCATAAGCATAAACATGTTAAATGATTCACATAATCAAATAAAGATAACATTGTAATGTAAATTCCCACAACCCGGGAACAAGTATCAAAAGAATAAGCTTGTTTAATCAGACTACAACAATTGTTTCAAAATGATTGTTTGTCAAATATGTTTAGTCTCAAAAATGCATTCTACGGTCTCCACTAAGGCAGCACACCTAGATCCTCAATTTGCATGATCACCTGAAAAGACATGTTCAAAATGGTCAACAAAGTTGTTAGTGAGCTTGCAGGTTTAAATAGTAAATAACTAATTGATGTTGTATAGTAAGCGATGTGGAATACCGTGAATACAGTTATAAGTAAGTAAAATCACATGACAATGAGCTTTGCAACCAAACCTAGCGACGTACACAAAGATATTGTCGGAATATATTCACCCAAGGGCCCGTTCCTGGCCACTGATGGTACTAACTAGTATACCAACAAACGAGGGTGGGGGTGTCAACCCAGTAGTACTACCAATACCTTTCCGTCGGTTCCCACACTGGAATTAAATAGTTGCAAAGAAAGAACCACACAACAGACCCAAGCATGTATCAGATAAGTACTTGCAAAACAGTATCACATTGATTCCAAGTATGTAAATTGTATGTAAATTGTACAGCATTGAAAATGGGTGAGCATACTTTTCCCCCAAGTTGTAAATGATTGAAAACAGTATTCAACCCTTAGGAAAGACCAAATGACAACACTTGTGATGGCAAACAAGTGTTGTCAACATAGTGGCTATGGTTATGCACATGTGGTTGTTTTATATATGCTTGTTTGATTATCCATTTTATGTTGATTGTTTGATATGTGGATATGCTTAACAATCTAAATAAATAATCATAACAAGCTGAATTTTGGGTTTCTTATCATTAAGTGACTAATAAAAGGTTATTAAAAGGATTAATGATTTCAAATAAAAGAGGTTTTATAAAAAAGAAACCGTAGGGTACCATGTATTTGAAAGCATGCGAATACAAGGTACATAGAGTTTTCATAACTAGAATTAATGAAAACTAAAATCCCTTTGGGAACAAGTTTAACACCATCCTTTTACACGACACTCGAATCACTTGAGAACTATTTGTGGGATAAAGGTCACCTAACCACTTTTAGGGAACTTGTGTGTTTGAGGTGGGCTTAACATATTTGTGGGATAAAGGTCACCTAACCACTTGTATGTGTAAACTCACACGTGTGTGTATGTAGGACGACTTGAATTGGAAACCATGTGCATAGGGTCACTGAAGCATGGCGTACAATGGTGTTGATGGGATTTTACATGCCGACTAAACATTAGATGTTTAACCGATCACATAAAACTAGAAGTTGCAATAGGTTGCAATTGTCAAGTGTTGACTACCTTGTTTAAATAATGGGATAAAGGTCACCTAACCATCATTTAAATATAACGTTGGATTCTAGATTTTAATTATTAATTGTCTATGAGACATGTAAAGGGTACTAATAATTAAAATGTAATTTTTTAGAAATACTAATATGGACTTTGTAATTTTGTAGAAATGGCCGCAAACAACAATGCTACCACCCCGACCGTCCCTACCCTATCACTGAGAACCATCTTAGAAAGGTATCGTCTTAACCATAATAACTTAATGGACTGGTTTCGAAACTTGAGAATTGTTCTCAAGCAAGAGAAAAAGGCCTATGTCTTTGACGATCCCATCCCTGACCAACCCAACCTCGAGGATGTTGAGGCCTGTAACGATTGGCTTAAATACACTGACGATTCCATGCAGGTTTCTTGCCTCATGTTGGGAACCATGATTTCTGAACTCCAAAAGGACTTTGAGCATCATGGGGCATATGACATGATTACCCAATTGAAGGAAATGTTCCTTCAACAAGCTAGGGTAGAGCGCTTCGAAACGGTTCGAGCGCTTCATGCATGTCGCATGGAAGAAACCCAATCGGTATCATCTTATGTTCTTAAGATGAAAAGCCACGTTGATCGCCTCGAGAGGCTTAATTGTCCCATCTCAAAGGAGCTGGCCACGGATTTGATCCTTAATGGCCTAACCAAAAGGTTTGAGATGTTCATAATGAATTACAATATGAACGGGTGGCACAAGAGCATTGGTGAGTTTCACGCAATGCTCAAAACAGCCAAGGCAGGGATGGGCAGAAAGGTTCTACCTGTTCTCTCGATCAATGAGGTAGGCAATAAGAAAAGGTCATTCCCCGAACCCAAGGCAAATGTTGCCAAAGGCAAGGGGTACATCAAAGGGAAGGGGAAGGCTAAAACAGAACCTCCAAAGCCTAAGCTTAAGAAGCCTAAGGTAACGGAGAACGATCCATGCTTTGAGTGTGGCGAGATAGGACACTGGAAAAGGAATTGTCCCACCTATCTCAAAGAGTTGAGAAACAAGAGGGACTCAGGTACAACTTTCATGATACATATTGGTTTGAATGTTATTTCTTCAAACACATGGGTATTGGATACCAGATGTGGAATTCATATTTGCAATTTGTTGCAGGGGTTCAAAAGAAATAAGCACTTCAAGAAGGGAGACACAAGTCTCTACATGGGCAACGAAGCAAAAGTTGATGTCAAAGCCCAAGGAGACTATATTTTGAAACTTTCAAATGGTATGGAAGTTGTTCTTAACAACATTTTATATGCTCCTAGTTTGACTAGGAACATAATTTCTGTTTCCCTTTTAAAACAATGTGGTTATGAATTAAAGTTTGTTAACAATGGGATTCATGTTTATATGGATGATGTGTTTTATTTTAAGGCTATGCCTTTTAATGGTATCTATGAATTGGTTCATGATGATTCATCCTATAATAACTCATTATACCAATCAAGCACCAAGAAACTTAATATGGGTTTAAGTAATTCATATCTTTGGCATTGTCGTCTTGGTCACATAAACAAGAATCGAATTCAAACACTTCAAAAGAATGGTCTTTTGAAAACAAATGAAAATGTTTCATTTGATAAGTGTGAATCTTGTTTACAAGGGAAGATGACCAAGTCGCCCTTTAGTGGTACTAACGAGAGGGCAAAAGACTTATTGGGAATCATACATTCAGATGTATGTGGCCCTTTTAAGACAATGACAAGAAATGGTGAAAGATACTTCATTACCTTTACCGACGATTATAGTCGATATGGTTATGTGTGCTTGATGACGCATAAACATGAAGCTTTTGAAATGTTCAAAATCTTCAAGAATGAAGTAGAAAATCAACTCAATAAAACTATCAAAGTTCTTCGTTGAGATAGAGGAGGTGAATACCTCAGTGAGGCTTTTTAGTACCATCTAAGAAGTTGTGGGATCGTCTCACAACTTACTCCACCTGGAACACCACAACATAATGGTGTGTCTGAAAGGAGAAATCGAACCCTATTGGATATGGTTCGATCTATGATGGCTATAAGCTCACTACCTCTATCATTTTGGGGTTTCGCATTGCTCTCTGCGGCTCGTATTTTGAATATGGCCCCAACCAAGAAAGTGAATTCGACACCTTTTGAAATACGGCATGGAAGAGTTCCATCACTATCATATTTAAAGGTATGGGGTTGTGAAGCTTATGTTAAGCTAAACACCCAAAACAAGTTGGAAAGTCAATCCACTAAGTGTATATTTATTGGATATCCCAAAGACTGTATAAGATACTACTTCTTTGATCCAACAGAGCAAAAGGTATTTATTACTCGAAAGGCAGAGTTCTTGGAAGCTAAGTTCCTTATGGAAGGAATAACGTATAGAACAGTGGAATTTGATGAGAATCAAGATCCACAAGCCGATACACGTTTGGTTAACACTAGCAATCAACAGGAGGAAGTTGATGATGATCAAGAGGTTGATCAATATACACAAAACGTTGGCAGATCTGGTAGAGTTAGCATTCCACCTGAAAGATATGGATTTTTCATGAATGGATGCTATGTGGTTGACTCCGATGAGCCAACTACATACCATGATGCAGTGTCCAATTCGGATTGTGACAAATGGCTGGAAGCCATGAACGTAGAGATGCATCCATGTATGACAACCAAGTTTGGGAATTGGTTGACCTTCCACTTAACTCCAAACCGGTTGGATGCAAGTGGGTTTTCAAGAAGAAAACTGATATGCATGGAAACTTGGATACTTACAAAGCAAGACTTGTAGCAAAAGGTTTCACTCAAACTCAAGGGGTTGATTATGATGAAACCTTCTCGCCTGTGGCAATGCTAAAGTCAATTAGGACATTGTTTGCCATACCCGTATATTATGACTATGAGATTTGGCAAATGGATATCAAAACCGCTTTTCTTAATGGACATCTCGAAGAGACTGTCCATATGGTTCAGCCTGATGGTTTTGTCGATCCACAACATCCTAATAAAGTATGCAAGTTAAAAAAATCAATCTATGGATTGAAACAAGCATCAAGAAGTTGGAATCAATGTTTCGATGAAGAAATCAAGAAATTTGGTTTCATCAAAAATGCTGACGAGGCTTGTGTATATAAGAATGCTAGTGGGAGCATAATTACATTCTTAGTATTGTATGTTGATGACATACTACTTTTTGGAAATGATATTCCAACCATGGAAGGTGTTAAAACCTGGCTTGGAAGTTGTTTTTCCATAAAAGATCTCAGTGAAGCCGCCTATATTTTGGGAATAAAGATCTATAGGGATAGATCGAGGCGGTTGATAGGTTTAAACCAAAGTGCATACATTGATAAAGTCTTGAAAAGGTTCAAGATGGAAAACTTTAAGAAAGGTATGGTACCTATTCAAAGAGGGATAATATTGAGTACATCTTAATGTCCAAACTCAAAGGATGAGCAAGATCGAATGAAGGACATCCCATATGCTTCTGCTATAGGATCCATCATGTATGCGATGATATGCACTAGACCGAACGTATCATGCGCGTTAAGCATGACGAGCAGATATCAGCAGAATCCAGGTAATAGCCATTGGATGGCTGTTAAAAGTATATTGAAATACCTTAGGAGGACTAAGGATATGTTTCTAATATACGGGTCTGGTGAAGAGGAACTCGTTGTAAAAGGTTACACGGATGCGACCTTCCAAACTGATCGAGATGATTCTCGATCACAATCGGGGTATGTCTTCATTATGAATGGAGGGGTAGTGTCCTGGAAGAGTTCAAAACAAGACGTGGTAGCATTGTCCACTACAGAATCCAAATACATAGCCGCCTCATTAGCAGCTCAGGAAACTGCTTGGATAAAGAAATTTATCGCTGATCTACGGGTCGTCCCTACCATTCAAGACCCCCTAGAAATCTTTTGTGATAACGAGGGTGCGATTGCACAAATCAAGGAACCTCATGCACATCAAAAGACTAGACACATTGAGCGGAGATTCAACTACATAAGGGATGAAGTTGAAAAAGGAAAGATATGTATTCGTAAAGTTTACACCGATCAAAACATTGCGGATCCACTCACGAAGCTCCTTGAAAGGGCAAAGCATGAAAGTCATACTTGTGCCTTAGGACTTCGATATTCTAGTGATTGGAACTGATCTGTTTAGTTTTTTGAAAGTTTGGAACAATGTAATATTTAACTCTTTTATATATCTGCCATATTCTGAGTTAAGTTCCTGATAGCATGTATATATCCATGAATATGTTTATTATTCTAAATGTCCGTAGTCAATCATATTTGTGGGAACAAATATGAACATAAGACTATTATGAACATGGATTGGTGGATATTCATAAGGCATGAATATAGAGCAATTGTTTGCTGCCAAATATCATAGATATTTATGGGATACAAATATTGGACTGACCCCCATCTCAAATTTTACTACATGGAATCTTCTAGATTGATCATAAGTAAATTTGAGTAAAGGCAAATATCATTTGGTATCCTCCGACCTGAGATACATATTGGGTTTTGATATTCACCAAATGTTATACCTTGAGCTAGTTCTTCACTGCTCTGAAATAATGGACAGTACATAAGGCTATGTTCAGGTATGACACGAGGTGATTATGAGAAACGTATGTAGTCAAGATGGAATTTGTTCCTCTTATTCGTTGAAAGCAAGATGTCTAAGGCCTGATTAAGTTAAATCAACAAGGAATGATCATTCTGTGTCCTTGGATTTAACATGACATCTGCAACAAAAGGATAAATGATTGATTCACCTAAATCATTTCAAGTTGGATACTTGAAGGGGATGATGTTATTGAATGGCTTTTAGTCATGCGTATTAAGGGTAGTAAACTGTTGTTAGGCGGTATTTACTGCATGCATCAATCTTCTATGAATCTTGTGCAAGTGGGAGATTGTTGGATTTTATGCCCAAGACACATAGAACATTGATGTGGTTAGTACGTTATGATCCAAGTCAGGTCATACCCAATAGAAAGTTTGGCAAACACCAATATGTATTTAATTGATGATATGATCATGCAATTAGATAATTACACCAATTTAGAAAATGGGTTTTCTAAATAATTTGTATGTGAGAAAGAACAACTTATAAGGATATTTTGTTCATGGACATTATTTATAATGTTATTTAAGTTTGTTAAATAACATCAAATAATAATAGTGTGTTTAAGTTCTATATTTAAAAGGTTAATTATATAACTAATAATATAACTAGTTCACAAATTAAGTGGGTGTTTAAAATGGGGGGAACCCATTTTAAACAATGAATTTGGCCGCCCCTTTAGGGGTATGTTTGGTCTTTTTGTTGTCTTGGAACCACACCCCACTTAAACTAGTCACACTCTCCAATTTTCACTCACTCACATACATGCAAGACTCATCTTTTTCTCTCATCTTAGAAGAAAAACAAGGCTGAAAAAAGGGTTTTCTGCAGCCTCTTTCTTGCGATTTTGGTGCTCAAATCCTAGCAACAAGGTGTTTGCTTGATGCTTGTGGGTATGGATGCTTGAGGACACCTCTCCTTGGTGTTTTGGTCATTCAAGAATCTCATCTTCTTCATCAAAATCTCGTTTTTCCAGCAGCTTTACAAAGGTGCTTTGTATATCTTATTTTGGTTGTTATTTGTTCTTGATAGCTAGTTCATACACATATATATGATCCTATGTTCTTGGGTTTGTTGATGTTATGTTATTAACCTTAATTTTCAGATTATAAATCAAAAGATTAAGGTTTTATTCCGCTGCGTTTTTCATGTTTAAATGGTTAAACTACTTTGATAATGGTCCAACAGCGAGAACTATTGATGTTTAGTGTTTTTGTGTTTGTAGCTCATTTCATGTGTACTTTGTTAATCGTTCGTGAATATTTGGATAAACAAATATGTTATTGCAAAATTGAGAACGAGATACAACGAAATCTAACTTACATGGTCATTTTAGCTTGATTTAACTTCAAATTCATTTATCACACATTGAGTTCCATTAGTGATATCTAATTACATTGATTCCGAAACTATAATTTGATTCTCGATTCTTATCGAGTGAATACGAGTAGTTTCTTAGACCTTTGGAAAGGGTATCATTTCCTTTTTGCTTAATAACGGGTTATGTGGATTGAGAGTTGTCGTTTTATATAATTAATAGTGGATTTGGTAGGCGAGAGTGTTTGAAGGGGTATTCGAGTGTTATGGATGAGTATAGGGAGGAGTGTATCAAATTCAAGGGTGATTTGTGTTGTCTCGTGTTTTATTTCGGTTTCGATTTAATCAATATATATAAATGGTCCATTGGTGTTTTTTTAGTGTGATTTCAGTGGTCATTATGGTCGAATGCAATTCAATTGTTTGTGGGGTGTGTTAAGAAGTATTGAGAAAGGCAACCGCATTTGATTTGAGGTTGTTACGAAAAGAAGAAGCTCTTCATGTGAGAACTATTGATGTTTAGTGTTTTTATGTTTGTAGTTCATTTCACGTGTCTTTTGTTAATCGTTCGTGAATATTTGGATGCACAAATATGTTATTGCAAAATTGATAATGAAATACAAGGAAATCTAAATTTCATGGCCGTTTTATCTTGATTTAACTTCATATTCATTTATCAAACATTGAGTTCCATTAGTGATATCTAATTACATTCATTCAAAAACTGTAATTTGATTCTCGATTCTTATCGAGTGAATACGAGTAGTGACTTGATCTTTAGAAAAGGGTATCATTTCCTTGTTGCTTAATAACGGATTACGTGGATTGAGAGTTGTCATTATAAATTATTCTAGTGGATTTGGTAGGCGAGAGTGTTTGAAGATGGTATTCAAGTGTTATGGATGAGTATAGCGAGGAGTGGATCGATTTCAAGGGTGATTTTTGTTGTCTTGTGTTTTATTTCGGTTTCGATTTGAACAATATATACAAATGGTCCATTGGTGATTGTTTACTTTGATTTTAGTGGTCATTATGGTCGAGTGTAATTCAATTGTTAGTGGAGTGTGTTAAGAAGTATTGAGAAAGACAACCACATACGATTTGAGGTTGTTACGAAAAGAATAAGTTCTTCATGCGAGTGTTGGGTTTGTTGGACCATTATCAAAGTAGTTTATCCATTTAAACATGAAAAACGCAGCGGAATAAAACCTTAATCTTTTGATTTATAATCTGCAAATTAAGGTTAATAACATAACATCAACAAACCCAAGAACATAGGATCATATATATGTGTATGAACTAGCTATCAAGAACAAATAACTGATGGGTTTGTTAGAACATCAAAACCGAAGTTTAACCATTTAAACTTTCTGAAAAACGCAGCGGAAGATAGACATTATAACATGTTTATAATCTGAAAATTTTGTGTTCTTAATGATGTTTTAAGATGGAGAAACAAACCCAAAACAAAAGGGATCTTTTGTATGTGAATAAACATGCTATGTATACATAAAAGCAACATAATATGACAACCACAAAGGGTTGCCATAACTACCTTTCAAGAGCTCTAAAAGTCAACCAAAAAGGATGTTTGGATGCTAGAGATTCGGCCAAAGCTTCAAGGTTGGATGTCCTCAAATGTTGACTCCCACAAAGCTCTAAGTAAGCATCAATCTTGCTTGGATTTGGACACCAAACACACCAAAATGAAAGCTGCCAAAAGACCTTCAAGATAGTGAACTTCCAGCAGCAAATTTGATGATGTGGGAAGATGAAATCGACCAAGGTTCCAAGAGGAGGAACCCTCAAGTGTGTATACCCCAAGCTTATCTTGCAAACACACCTTCTTGGTAGGAAGAAACACCACAAAAGCTCCAAAAACCCTCAACTTTCAGCTGCTAGAACCAAGATTTTTGAGAGAGAATTGAGAGCTTTTCTTGTTTGCATGTATTGTGAATGGTGGAGAAAAGGAGAACCCCAAGACCACTTAATGTGTGTGTGTTTATCAAAACAAAATGGTCCAATGAGAAAAAGGAGGGGGGGACGGCCAAAACTCATTCAAAATGGGTTTTCCCTCTTTAAATTAAACACATACACACACATTAAAATGGTCTTGCAACTAGACATATAATTACCATTTAATTGTATGTACAAGTTTTATAACTTATAAAATTAACCAATTAACTTATAAGTTATAATTTCTCATTATTATTTGGTGTTATTTAACTCATTTAAATACCACTTCAAATAATATTGTTGAACAAAATATTCTAATAAGTTGTTCCACCTCATATGCAACTTATTTAGAAAACCCATTTTCTAAATTGGTGTAAATATTTAACTGCATGATCATATCATCAATTAAATATTAATTGGTGTTTGCTAAGCTTGTTATTGGGTATAACCCGACTTGGATCATGACATACTAACCGTATCAATGTTCTATGTGTCTTGGGCATATAGAATCTAACAATCTCCCACTTGCACAAGATTCATAGAAGATTGATGCAAGTAGTAAATACCACCTAACAACGGTTTACTACCCTTAATACGCATGACATATAGCCATTCAATAACATCATCCCATTCAAGTATCCTACTTGAAATGATTTAGGTGAATTAATCATTTATCCTTTTGTTACAGATGTCATGTTAAATCCAAGAACATAGAGTGATCATTCCTTGTTGATTTAACTTATCAGGCCTTAGACATCTAACTCTCAACGAATAAGAGGAACAAATTCCATCTTGATTACATACGTTTCTCACAAACACCTCGTATCATACCTGAACATACCCTTATGTGCTGTCTACTATTTCAGGACAGTGAAGAATAAGTTCAAGGTATAACACTTGGTGAATATCAAAACCCAATATGTATCTCAGGTCGGAGGACACCAAATGATATTCGCCTTTACTCAAATTTACTTATGATCAATCAATAAGATTCCATGTAGTAAAATTTGAGATGTGGGTTAGTCCAATATTTGTATCCCACAAATATCTATGAACCTTGGTAGCAACCCATTGCTCTATATTCATCCTTATGAATATCAACCAATCCAAGTTCATAATAGTCTTACCCTCACACTTGTTCCCACAAGTATGAACGACTACAGACATTTAGAGTAAACAATTTACTCATGGATTAAACATGCTAAATTGGAACATTAATTGAAGCATTATAACCAAATAATTTTATTCAAATAATAGAGAGTTCCACATATCCAAATACAAAATTTACAGATCAAATCCAATCACTAGAATATCGAAGTCCCATGGCACAAGTATGACCTTCATGCTTTGCCCTTTCAAGGAGCTTCGTGAGAGGATCCGCAATGTTTTGATCCGTGTGAACTTTGCGAATACATATCTTTCCCTTTTCAACTTCATCTCGTATGTAGTTGAATCTCCGCTCAATGTGCCTAGTCTTTTGATGAGCACGAGGTTCCTTGATTTGAGCAATCGCACCCTCGTTATCACAAAGATCTCTAGGGGGTCCTGAATGGAAGGGACAACCCCTAGATCGGCAATGAATTTCTTCAACCATGCAGCTTCTTGAGCTGCCAATGAGGCAGTGAGGACGTATATTCTGATTCTGTAGTTGATAGAGCCACCACATCCTGCTTGGAGCTCTTCCAAGAGACTGCTCCTCCATTCAGAATGAAAATATATCCCGATTGTGACCGAGAATCATCACGATCGGTTTGGAAACTCGCATCCGTGTAACCTTTTACAACGAGTTCCTCATCACCAGATCCTAGATTAGGAACATATCCCTTGTCCTCCTTAGGTACTTAAGTATGTTCTTAACAGCCATCCAATGACTGTTTCCAGGATTTTGCTGGTAATGGCTTGTCATGCTTAAGGCGCATGACACGTCCGGTCGAGTGCATATCATCGCATACATGATGGATCCAATAGCAGATGTGTATGGGATTGCCTTCATTTTATCTTGCTCATCCTTTTAGCTTGGACATTGAGTCGTACTCAATATCGTTCCTCTTTGAATAGGTACGGTACATTTCTTAGAGTTCTCCATCTTGAACCTTTTCAAGATTTTATCAATATACGCACTTTGATTTAAACCAATCAACCGCCTTGATCTATCCCTATAGATCTTTATTCCCAGAATATAGGCGGCTTCTCCAAGATCCTTGATGGAAAAACAACATCCAAGCCAGGTTTTTACACCTTCCAAGGTTGGAATGTCATTTCCAAATAGTAGTATGTCATCAACATACAATACTAGGAAAGTTACTGTGCTCCACTAGCCTTCTTATACACACAAGCCTCATCAGCGTTTTTGATGAAGCCAAATTTCTTTACTTCCTCATCAAAACGTGTGATTCCAGCTTCTCGATGCTTGTTTCAATCCATAGATTGATTTCTTTAACTTGCATACTTTATTAGGATGTTTTGGATCGACAAAACCTTCAGGCTGAACCATATAGACATCTTCCTCAAGATATCCATTTAGGAAAGCGGTTTTGACATCCATTTGCCAAATCTCATAATCATAATGAGCAGCTATGGCAAACAATATCCTTATAGACTTTAGCATCGCAACAGGTGAGAAGGTTTCATCATAATCAACCCCTTGAGTTTGAGTGAAACCCTTGCTACAAGTCTAGCTTTATAAGTATCCAAGTTTCCATGCATATCGGTTTTCTTCTTGAAAACCCACTTACTTCCAACTACCTTGGAATTAAGAGGTGGTACAACAAGTTCCCAAACTTGATTGTCATACATGGATTGCATCTCAACGTTCATGGCCTCAAGCCATTTGTCACAATCCAAATTGGACACTGCATCATGGTATGTGGTGGTTCATCTGAATCTATCACATATCATCCATCCATGAAAAATCCGTATCTTTCAGGTGGATTACTAGTTCTATCACTTCTGCGAACGTTTTGTGTGTATTGATCAACCATTTGATCATCTTCAACATCCTCATGTTGAGTGCTAGTTTCAACCAAATGTTCATCGGGTTGTGGTTCTTGATCTTCCTCAAGATCCACTGTTCTACTGCTAGATCCTTCCATAAGTAACTTTGCTTCTAAGAACTCACCCTTTCTGGCAACAAACACCTTTTGTTCCAGTGGATCATAGAAATAATATCCTATAGAATCTCTAGGATATCCAATAAAGATACACTTGGTGGATCGGACTTCCAATTTGTTTGGGGTGGGAGTCTTAACATAAGCCTCACAACCCCAGACCCTTAAGTATGATAGGGATGGAACTCTTCCATGCCATATCTCAAAAGGTGTCCTTTCCACCTTTTTGGTTAGGGCCATATTTAGAATACGGGCCGCGGAGAGCAAAGCGAAACCCCAAAATGATAGAGGTAATGTGCTTCTAGCCATCATAGAATCGGACCATATCCAATAAGGTTCGATTCCTCCTCTCAGACACACCATTATGTTGTGGTGTTCCAGGTGGAGTAAGTTGTGAGACAATCCCACAACTCCTAAGATGATCTTGAAAAGCATCACTTAGGTATTCACCTCCTCTATCGGTACGGAGAACTTTAATCGACTTGTTGAGTTGATTTTCTACTTCATTCTTGAAGATTTTGAACATTTCAAAAGCTTCATCTTTGTGCCTTAATAAGTACACATACCATAGCGACTATAATCGTCGGTAAAGGTAACGAAGTATCTTTCACCATTCCTAGTCATTGGCTTAAAAGGACCACATACATCCGAATGTATGATTCCTAATAAATCTTTTACCCTTTCGTTAGTCCCACTAAAGGGTGCCTTTGTCATTTTACCTTGTAAACAAGATTCACACACATCAAATGAATCACATTCACTTGTTTTTAAAAGACCATTCTTTTGTAGTGTTTGAATTTTTTCTTGTTTATATGACCAAGACGACAATGCCAAAGATAGGTATCACTCAAATCCAACTTGAGTTTCTTGGTGCTAGTTTGGTACAATGAACTATTTAAAGTATATTCATGAACAATTCATAAATACCATTAATGGGTATAGCTTTAAAATAGAACATATCATTTAAAGAAACATGAATATCATTTTCAATAAAAGATAATACATAATCATAAAGTCTTAATTGGGATACAGAAATAATGTTCCTAGTCAAACTAGGAGCATACAAAACATTCTTCAAAATAACATCCAAGCCACTTGGAAGTTTTAGGATGTAGTCCCCACGAGCTTCAACTTGGACTTTGGTTCCATTTCCCATGAAAAGACTAACATCCCCTTGATTGAAGTCCCTACTTCTTGTGAACCCCTGCAACAAATTGCAAATATGAGTTCCACATCCGGTATCCAATACCCATGTGTTAGAAGATGTAACATTAAGATCAATATGAATCATGTATATTGTACCTGAGGTCTGCCCGGCATCCCTCTTGGCTTTCAACTCTTGGAGATGGACAGGACAATTCCTTGCCCAATGTCCAATCTCCCCACACTTGAAGCATGGGTCATTGGTAGCAACCTTTTGCTTCTTCTCCTGTGGTTTGGGTGGTACCCTTACCACCCCTTTCCCCTTTCCCAAAACGGGTCCCTTACCCTTGGCAACCTTTGCCTTGGGTGCGGGATAAGGCCTTTTCTTGTTCCCACCTTCATTGATGGTGAGAACGGGTAAAACCCTTTTACCCATGGCCGCCTCGGCCGTTTTGAGCATTGAGTGAAGCTCACCAATGCTCTTGTCCCAAGCATTCATGTTGTAGTTCAACACAATGTCTCGAACTTCTTGGTAAGGCCATTAAGGATCAAATCCGTGGCCAATTCCTTCGAGACGGGACAGTTAAGTAAGCCTCTCGAGGCGGTCAATATGGACTTTTTCATCTTAAGAACATAAGATTGAACAGATTGAGTTGTCGCTCCATACGACATGCATGGAGTGCTCGAACCGTTTCGATGCGCTCAACCCTTGCTTGCTGTTGGAACGTTTCCTTCAGCTGGGTTATCATGTCATAAGCTCCGTGATGTTCATACTCTTTTTGGAGATCCGGAGTCATGCTCGCTAGCATGAGACAAGACACTTGGACGGAGTCCTCAGTGTACTTCAACCAATCGTTGAAGGCCTCCTGATCATCCTCAGTAGGTTGATCGGGGATAGGGTCGTCTAAAACATATGATCGTTTCTCTTGCTTGAGAACGATTCTCAAGTTTCGATACCAATCAATAAAGTTGTTATGATTTAGACGTTCCTTTTGGAGGATCGCACGTAATGATTGGTTGGACGCGGATGAGTTATCGTGATTTTCCTTGTTGGTGGCCATCTACAAAATTTAACAAAGGTCTATTTAGTACTTTTGATATTGCTATTTTTAATAATTAACGCCTTTTAAGGTCATTTTTATATTAAAATCTAGAACCCAACATTACATTTAAATTGTGGTTACGTGACCTTTATCCCACGATTTAAATTAATAAGGTGGTCAACGATTGACGGTTGCAACCATTTGCAACTTCTAGAGGCATGGGATCGACTTTAAACATCATATGCAAAGTCGGCATGTAAATCCCATCAACACCATTTGGAAACCATATTTAGGTGATCCATTTAACATGGTTTGCAAATCAAGTTATCCTACTTGCCCACACGTGTGAGTTTACCCACATAAGTGGTTAGGTGACCTTTATCCCACCAATGTGGTACCCCCACCTTAAGTCACAAGTTCCCTCTAAATGGTTAGGTGACCTTTATCCCATTTAGAGTTTCCAAATGACTTAAGTGTTGTGCAAAAGGATGGTGTTAAACTTGTTTGTCAAAAGTTTAGAGATTTCATAATTCTAGTTTTAGAAAACTCTATGTACTTGTATTTGCATGCTATCAAATACAAGATACCCTATGGTTCTCTTTTAATAAAACTTCTTTTAATTTGAAATCACTAATCCTTTTAACAACCTTTTATTAGTCACTTAATGATTAGGAACCAAAAAAAATTCAGCTTGTTATGATAATTAATTTAGATTGTTAAGCATATCCATATATCAAACAATCAACATAAAATGAATAATCAAACAAGCATATTTCATACAACCACATGTGCATAACCATAGCCACTAAGATGACTACACTTGTTTGCCATCACAAGTGTTGTCATAAGGTCTTTCCTAAGGGTTAACAATGACAAATCATATGTGTCCATGAACTCCCACTTGATTCCACATCCAAATGCTTCAAGTGTACATGTCTTTGATGTCCATCTTTGGGTCTTGATCTTGTGCATCTTCCTTTTACAAATTTGTATCCTAATACATTTTTCTAATAAAAGAAATGCACCTATTCTATTTATTACATAACCAAATGAATAAATAAATACAACCCAAATAATAAACATAAATATTACAACCCAATTGAATGAATAAAACCAACCATTCCAATCATCCAAATCAAAAGGCCAAAAGCTAGGTTATGCACACTAACATCTGTTGATCATATCATCCAAACATATAATGAAACCCCACTTAAAACCACCAAATTTCAGCCCACATAAACTGAAATTTTGGGTTTTAAACATTGTCCAAACAAACAACATTCCATAATATATATCTTTCAAGATCTAATCACTAGCATGTGTGATATGACCTTGAAAGTTTGGGGAATCATTCATACAAAATATAGCAGCCCAAAATCAGCCATAAAAGGTAAATAATACATCTTTAAAACCGATTTTAAAGACTATGAACAAGCAAGTTATCCACATAACGGCTCTTGATGCCATTGATTTAACCATTTAAACTTTCTGAAAAACGCAGCGGAAGATAGACATTATAACATGTTTATAATCTGAAAATTTTGTGTTCTTAATGATGTTTTAAGATGGAGAAACAAACCCAAAACAAAAGGGATCTTTTGTATGTGAATAAACATGCTATGTATACATAAAAGCAACATAATATGACAACCACAAAGGGCTGCCATAACTACCTTTCAAGAGCTCTAAAAGTCGACCAAAAAGGATGTTTGGATGCTAGAGATTCGGCCAAAGCTTCAAGGTTGGATGTCCTCAAATGTTGACTCCCACAAAGCTCTAAGTAAGCATCAATCTTGCTTGGATTTGGACACCAAACACACCAAAATGAAAGCTGCCAAAAGACCTTCAAGATAGTGAACTTCCAGCAGCAAATTTGATGATGTGGGAAGATGAAATCGACCAAGGTTCCAAGAGGAGGAACCCTCAAGTGTGTATACCCCAAGCTTATCTTGCAAACACACCTTCTTGTTAGGAAGAAACACCACAAAAGCTCCAAAAACCCTCAACTTTCAGCTGCTAGAACCGAGATTTTTGAGAGAGAATTGAGAGCTTTTCTTGTTTGCATGTATTGTGAATGGTGGAGAAAAGGAGAACCCCAAGACCACTTAATGTGTGTGTGTTTATCAAAACAAAATGGTCCAATGAGAAAAAGGAGGGGGGGACGGCCAAAACTCATTCAAAATGGGTTTTCCCTCTTTAAATTAAACACATACACACACATTAAAATGGTCTTGCAACTAGACATATAATTACCATTTAATTGTATGTACAAGTTTTATAACTTATAAAATTAACCAATTAACTTATAAGTTATAATTTCTCATTATTATTTGGTGTTATTTAACTCATTTAAATACCACTTCAAATAATATTGTTGAACAAAATATTCTAATAAGTTGTTCCACCTCATATGCAACTTATTTAGAAAACCCATTTTCTAAATTGGTGTAAATATTTAACTGCATGATCATATCATCAATTAAATATTAATTGGTGTTTGCTAAGCTTGTTATTGGGTATAACCCGACTTGGATCATGACATACTAACCGCATCAATGTTCTATGTGTCTTGGGCATATAGAATCTAACAATAACAACCAAAATAAGAGATACAAACCACCTTTGTAAAGCTGCTGGAAAAACGAGATTTTGATGAAGAAGATGAGATTCTTGAATGACCAAAACACCAAGAAGAGGTGTCCTCAAGCATCCATACCCACAAGCATCAAGCAAACACCTTGTTGCTAGGATTTGAGCACCAAAATCGCAAGAAAGAGGCTGCAGAAAACCCTTTTTTCAGCCTTGTTTTTCTTCTAAGATGAGAGAAAAAGATGAGTCTTGCATGTATGTGAGAGAGTGAAAATTGGAGAGTGTGACTAGTTTAAGTGGGGTGTGGTTCCAAGGCAACAAAAAGACCAAACATGCCCCTAAAGGGGCGGCAAAATTCATTGTTTAAAATGGGTTCCCCCCATTTTAAACACCCACTCAATTTGTGAACTAGTTTTATTATTAGTTATATAATTAACCTTTTAAATATATAACTTAAACACACTATTATTATTTGATGTTATTTAACAAACTTAAATAACATTATAAATAATGTCCATGAACAAAATATCCTTATAAGTTGTTCTTTCTCACATACAATTTATTTAGAAAACCCATTTTCTAAATTGGTGTCATTATCTAATTGCATGATCATATCATCAATTAAATACATATTGGTGTTTGCCAAACTTGCTATTGGGTATGACCTGACTTGGATCATAACGTACTAACCACATCAATGTTCTATGTTGGCATCTAGAGCCGGATATGTGGATGACTAGCTTCTATTATTCTTGTAAAATTGGTTTTATGGGGTTTTAACAACCTAATAGGGGCTGTTTTGTGATGTTATGATAAATCCCCAACCTTTCAAGGTTATATCTTACATGCTTATGATTAAACCATGAAAGAAAAGATATCAAAATGGTTGATTGTGTTTTGTTTGGACAAAAACACCCTAAATTCTTGGTTTATGTTGGCTGAAAATTTAGGGTTAAATGGGGATTTATTTTGGTTCTTGGATGTTGTTTCATATTGGTGCATAACCTAGCCTTGACCTTGTGTTGGTTTGGTTTTCGATGATTTGTTTTGGTTGATTTCATTCTTTATGGGTTGTAATATTTATTCTTTTGTGCTTGTATTTGGATGTAATTTATTTATTCATTCAATGGTGATGTAATAGATAGATTAAGTGTGTTTTTCTTTTATAAGAAAATTTGTATTAGGATATAAATTTTGTAAAAGAAGATGCACAAGATGGAAGCACAAAAGGAAGACACAAAGAGAAGGACTTGAAGCATTTGGATGCAATTTCAAGTGGGGGTCTTTGGAGATCTCATCTTTTGTGTTGTATTCAACCCTTAGGAAAGACCAAATGACAACACTTGTGATGGCAAACAAGTGTTGTCAACATAGTGGCTATGGTTATGCACATGTGGTTGTTTTATATATGCTTGTTTGATTATCCATTTTATGTTGATTGTTTGATATGTGGATATGCTTAACAATCTAAATAAATAATCATAACAAGCTGAATTTTTGGGTTTCTTATCATTAAGTGACTAATAAAAGGTTATTAAAAGGATTAATGATTTCAAATAAAAGAGGTTTTATAAAAAAGAAACTGTAGGGTACCATGTATTTGAAAGCATGCGAATACAAGGTACATAGAGTTTTCATAACTAGAATTAATGAAAACTAAAATCCCTTTGGGAACAAGTTTAACACCATCCTTTTACACGACACTCGAATCACTTGAGAACTATTTGTGGGATAAAGGTCACCTAACCACTTTTAGGGAACTTGTGTGTTTGAGGTGGGCTTAACATATTTGTGGGATAAAGGTCACCTAACCACTTGTATGTGTAAACTCACACATGTGTGTAAGTAGGACGACTTGAATTGGAAACCATGTGCATAGGGTCACCGAAGCATGGCGTACAATGGTGTTGATGGGATTTTACATGCCGACTAAACATAAGATGTTTAACCGATCACATAAAACTAGAAGTTGCAATAGGTTGCAATTGTCAAGTGTTGACTACCTTGTTTAAATAATGGGATAAAGGTCACCTAACCATCATTTAAATATAACGTTGGATTCTAGATTTTAATTATTAATTGTCTATGAGACATGTAAAGGGTACTAATAATTAAAATGTATTTTTTTAGAAATACTAATATGGACTTTGTAATTTTGTAGAAATGACCACAAACAACAATGCTACCACCCCGACCGTCCCTACCCTATCACTGAGAACCATCTTAGAAAGGGATCGTCTTAACCATAATAACTTTATGGACTGGTTTCGAAACTTGAGAATTGTTCTCAAGCAAGAGAAAAAGGCCTATGTCTTTGACGATCCCATTCCTGACCAACCCAACCCCGAGGATGCTGAGGCCTATAATGATTGGCTTAAATACACTGACGATTCCATGCAGGTTTCTTGCCTCATGTTGGGAACCATGATTCCTGAACTCCAAAAGGACTTTGAGCATCATGGGGCATATGACATGATTACCCAATTGAAGGAAATGTTCCTTCAACAAGCTAGGGTAGAGCGCTTCGTAACGGTTCGAGCGCTTCATGCATGTCGCATGGAAGAAACCCAATCGGTATCATCTTATGTTCTTAAGATGAAAAGCCACGTTGATCGCCTCGAGAGGCTTAATTGTCCCGTCTCAAAGGAGCTGGCCACGGATTTGATCCTTAATGGCCTAACCAAAAGGTTTGAGACGTTCATAATGAATTACAATATGAACGGGTGGGACAAGAGCATTGGTGAGTTTCACGCAATGCTCAAAACACCCAAGGCAAGGATGGGTAGAAAGGTTCTACCTGTTCTCTCGATCAATGAGGGAGGCAATAAGAAAAGGCCATTCCCCGAACCCAAGGCACATGTTGCCAAAGGCAAGGGGTACATCAAAGGGAAAGGGAAGGCTAAAGCGAACCTTCAAAGCCTAAGCTTAAGAAGCCTAAGGTAACGGAGAACGATCCATGATTTGAGTGTGGCGAGATAGGACACTGGAAAAGGAATTGTCCCACCTATCTCAAAGAGTTGAGAAACAAGAGGGATGTTGGGCAAACCTCAGGTACAACTTTCATGATACATATTGGTTTGAATGTTATTTCTTCAAACACATGGGTATTGGATACCGGATGTGGAACTCATATTTGCAATTTGTTGCAGGGGTTCAAAAGAAATAAGCACTTCAAGAAGGGAGACACAAGTCTCTACATGGGCAATGGAGCAAAAGTTGATGTCGAAGCCCAAGGAGACTATATTTTGAAACTTTCAAATGGTTTGGAAGTTGTTCTTAACAACATTTTATATGCTCCTAGTTTGACTAGGAACATAATTTATGTTTCCCTTTTAAAACAATGTGGTTATGAATTAAAGTTTGTTAACAATGGGATTCATGTTTATATGGATGATGTGTTTTATTTTAAGGCTATGCCTTTTAATGGTATCTATGAATTGGTTCATGATGATTCATCCTATAATAACTCATTATACCAATCAAGCACCAAGAAACTTAAAATGGGTTTAAGTAATTCATATCTTTGGCATTGTCGTCTTGGTCACATAAACAATAATCGAATTCAAACACTTCAAAAGAATGGTCTTTTGAAAACAAATGAAAATGTTTCATTTGATAAGTGTGAATCTTGTTTACAAGGGAAGATGACCAAGTCGCCCTTTAGTGGTACTAACGAGAGGGCAAAAGACTTACTGGGAATCATACATTCAGATGTATATGGCCCTTTTAAGACGATGACAAGAAATGGTGAAAGATACTTCATTACCTTTACCGACGATTATAGTCGATATGGTTATGTGTGCTTGATGACGCATAAACATGAAGCTTTTGAAATGTTCAAAATCTCAAGAATGAAGTAGAAAATCAACTCAATAAAACTATCAAAGTTCTTCATTCAGATAGAGGAGGTGAATACCTCAGTGAGGCTTTTCAGTACCATCTAAGAAGTTGTGGGATCGTCTTACAACTTACTCCACCTGGAACACCACAACATAATGGTGTGTCTGAAAGGAGAAATCGAACCCTATTGGATATGGTTCGATCTATGATGGCTATAAGCTCACTACCTCTATCATTTTGGGGTTTCGCATTGCTCTCTGCGGCTCTGATTTGAATATGGCCCCAACCAAGAAAGTGAATTCGACACCTTTTGAAATATGGCATGGAAGAGTTCAATCACTATCATATTTAAAGGTATGGGGTTGTGAAGCTTATGTTAAGCTAAACACCCAAAACAAGTTGGAAAGTCAATCCACTAAGTGTATATTTATTGGATATCCCAAAGACTGTATAGGATACTACTTCTTTGATCCAACAGAGCAAAAGGTATTTATTACTCGAAAGGCAGAGTTCTTGGAAGTTAAGTTCCTTATGGAAGGAATAACGTATAGAACAGTGGAATTTGATGAGAATCAAGATCCACAAGCCGATACACGTTTGCTTAACACTAGCAATCAACAGGAGGAAGTTGATGATGATCAAGAGGTTGATCAATATACACAAAATGTTCGCAGATCTGGTAGAGTTAGCATTCCACCTGAAAGATATGGATTTTTCATGAATGGATGCTATGTGGTTGACTCCGATGAGCCCACTACATACCATGATGCAATGTCCAATTTGGATTGTGACAAATGGCTGGAAGCCATGAACGTAGAGATGCAATCCATGTATGACAACCAAGTTTGGGAATTGGTTGACCCTCCACTTAACTCCAAACCGGTTGGATGCAAGTGGGTTTTCAAGAAGAAAATCGATATGCATGGAAACTTGGATACTTACAAAGCAAGACTTGTAGCAAAAGGTTTCACTCAAACTCAAGGGGTTGATTATGATGAAACCTTCTCGCCTGTGGCAATGCTAAAGTCAATTAGGATATTGTTTGCCATAGCCGCATATTATGACTATGAGATTTGGCAAATGGATGTCAAAACAGCTTTTCTTAATGGACATCTTGAAGAGACTGTCCATATGGTTCAGCCTGATGGTTTTGTCGATCCACAACATCCTAATAAAGTATGCAAGTTAAAGAGATTAATCTATGGATTGAAAAAGCATCAAGAAGTTGGAATCAACTTTTCGATGAAGAAATCAAGAAATTTGGTTTCATCAAAAACGTTGACGAGGCTTGTGTATATAAGAATGCTAGTGGAGCATAATTACATTCTTAGTATTGTATGTTGATGACATACTACTTTTTGGAAATGATATTCCAACCATGGAAGGTGTTAAAACCTGGCTTGGAAGTTGTTTTTCCATAAAAGATCTCGGTGATGCCGCCTATATTTTGGGAATAAAGATCTATAGGGATAGATCGAGGCGGTTGATAGGTTTAAACCAAAGTGCATACATTGATAAAGTCTTGAAAAGGTTCTAGATGGAAAACTCTAAGAAAGGTATGGTACCTATTCAAAGAGGGATAATATTGAGTACATCTTAATGTCCAAACTCAAAGGATGAGCAAGATCGAATGAAGGACATCCCATATGCTTCTGCTATAGGATCCATCATGTATGCGATGATATGCACTAGACCGGACGTATCATGCGCGTTAAGCATGACGAGCAGATATCAGCAGAATCCAGGTAATAGCCATTGGATGGCTGTTAAAAGTATATTGAAATACCTTAGGAGGACTAAGGATATGTTTCTAATATACGGGTCTGGTGAAGAGGAACTCATTGTAAAAGGTTACACGGATGCGAGCTTCCAAACTGATCGAGATGATTCTCGATCACAATCGGGGTATGTCTTCATTATAAATGGAGGGGCAGTGTCCTGGAAGAGTTCAAAACAAGACATGGTAGCATTGTTCGCTACAGAATCCGAATACATAGCCGCCTCATTAGCAGCTCAGGAAGCTGTTTGGATAAAGAAATTTATCGCTGATCTACGGGTCGTCCCTACCATTCATGACCCCCTAGAAATCTTTTGTGATAACGAGGGTGCGATTGCACAAATCAAGGAACCTCGTGCACATCAAAAGACTAGACACATTGAGCGGAGATTCAACTACATAAGGGATGAAGTTGAAAAAGGAAAGATATGTATTCCTAAAGTTTACACCGATAAAAACATTGCGGATCCACTCACGAAGCTCCTTGAAAGGGCATAGCATGAAAGTCATACTTGTGCCTTAGGACTTCGATATTCTAGTGATTGGAACTGATCCGTTTAGTATTTGAAAGTTTAGAACAATGTAATATTTAACTCTTTTATATATCTGCCATATTCTGAGTTAAGTTCATGTTAGCATGTATATATCCATGAATATGTTTATTATTCTAAATGTCCGTAGTCAGTCATATTTGTGGGAACAAATATGAACATAAGAATATTATGAACATGGATTGGTGGATATTCATAAGGCATGAATATAGAGCAATTGTTTGCTGCCAAATATCATAGATATTTATGGGATACAAATATTGGACTGACCCCCATCTCAAATTTTACTACATGGAATCTTCTAGATTGATCATAAGTAAATTTGAGTAAAGGCAAATATCATTTGGTATCCTCCGACCTGAGATACATATTGGGTTTTGATATTCAACAAATGTTATACCTTGAGCTAGTTCTTCACTGCTCTGAAATAATGGACAGTACATAAGGCTATGTTCAGGTATGACACGAGGTGATTATGAGAAACGTATGTAGTCAAGATGGAATTTGTTCCTCTTATTCGTTGAAAGCAAGATGCCTAAGGTCTGATTAAGATAAATCAACAAGGAATGATCATTCTGTGTCCTTGGATTTAACATGACATTTGTAACAAAAGGATAAATGATTGATTCACCTAAATCATTTCAAGTTGGATACTTGAAGGGGATGATGTTATTGAATGGCTTTTAGTCATGCGTATTAAGGGTAGTAAACTGTTGTTAGGCGGTATTTACTGCTTGCATCAATCTTCTATGAATCTTGTGCAAGTGGGAGATTGTTGGATTTTATGCCCAAGACACATAGAACATTGATGTGGTTAGTACGTTATGATCCAAGTCGGGTCATACCCAATAGCAAGTTTGGCAAACACTAATATGTATTTAATTGATGATATGATCATGCAATTAGATAATTACAACAATTTAGAAAATGGGTTTTCTAAATAAATTGTATGTGAGAAAGAACAACTTATAAGGATATTTTGTTCATGGACATTATTATAATGTTATTTAAGTTTGTTAAATAACATCAAATAATAATGTGTGAAGGTTAATTATATAACTAATAATATAACTAGTTCACAAATTAAGTTGGTGTTTAAAATGGGGGGAACCCATTTTAAACAATGAATTTGGCCGCCCCTTTAGGGGTATGTTTGGTCTTTTTGTTGTCTTGGAACCACACCCCACTTAAACTAGTCACACTCTCCAATTTTCACTCTCTCACATACATGCAAGACTCATCTTTTTCTCTCATCGTAGAAGATAAACAAGGCTGAAAAAAGGGTTTTCTGCAGCCTCTTTCTTGCGATTTTGGTGCTCAAATCCTAGCAACAAGGTGTTTGCTTGATGCTTGTGGGTATGGATGCTTGAGGACACCTCTCCTTGGTGTTTTGGTCATTCAAGAATCTCATCTTCTTCCTCAAAATCTCGTTTTTCCAGCAGCTTTACAAAGGTGGTTTGTATCTCTTATTTTGGTTGTTATTTGTTCTTGATAGCTAGTTCATACACATATATATGATCCTATGTTCTTGGGTTTGTTGATGTTATGTTATTAACCTTAATTTTCAGATTATAAATCAAAAGATTAAGGTTTTATTCCGCTGCGTTTTTCATGTTTAAATGGTTAAACTACTTTGATAATGGTCCAACAGCGAGAACTATTGATGTTTAGTGTTTTTGTGTTTGTAGCTCATTTCATGTGTACTTTGTTAATCGTTCGTGAATATTTGGATACACAAATATGTTATTGCAAAATTGAGAACGAGATACAACGAAATCTAACTTACATGGTCATTTTAGCTTGATTTAACTTCAAATTCATTTATCACATATTGAGTTCCATTAGTGATATCTAATTACATTGATTCCGAAACTATAATTTGATTCTCGATTCTTATCGAGTGAATACGAGTAGTTTCTTAGACCTTTGGAAAAGGTATCATTTCCTTTTTGCTTAATAACGGGTTATGTGGATTGAGAGTTGTCGTTTTATATAATTCTAGTGGATTTGGTAGGCGAGAGTGTTTGAAGAGGGTATTCGAGTGTTATGGATGAGTATAGGGAGGAGTGTATCAAATTCAAGGGTGATTTGTGTTGTCTCGTGTTTTATTTCGGTTTCGATTTAATCAATATATACAAATGGTCCATTGTCATTTTTTAGTGTGATTTCAATGGTCATTATGGTCGAATGCAATTCAATTGTTTGTGGGGTGTGTTAAGAAGTATTGAGAAAGGCAACCGCATTTGATTTGAGGTTGTTACGAAAAGAAGAAGCTCTTCATGTGAGAACTATTGATGTTTAGTGTTTTTATGTTTGTAGTTCATTTCACGTGTCTTTTGTTAATCGTTCGTGAATATTTGGATGCACAAATATGTTATTGCAAAATTGATAATGAAATACAAGGAAATCTAAATTTCATGGCCGTTTTATCTTGATTTAACTTCATATTCATTTATCACACATTGAGTTCCATTAGTGATATCTAATTACATTCATTCAGAAACTGTAATTTAATTCTCGATTCTTATCGAGTGAATACGAGTAGTGACTTGATCTTTTAGAAAAGGGTATCATTTCCTTGTTGCTTAATAACGGATTACGTGGATTGAGAGTTGTCATTATAAATTATTCTAGTGGATTTGGTAGGCGAGAGTGTTTGAAGATGGTATTCGAGTGTTATGGATGAGTATAGCGAGTAGTGGATCGATTTCAAGGGTGATTTATGTTGTCTCATGTTTTATTTCGGTTTCGATTTGAACAATATATACAAATGGACCATTGGTGATTGTTTACTTTGATTTTAGTGGTCATTATGGTGGAGTGTAATTCAATTGTTTGTGGAGTGTGTTAAGAAATATTAAGAAAGGCAACCACATACGATTTGAGGTTGTTACGAAAAGAAGAAGATCTTCATGCGAGAACTATTGATGTTTAGTTTTTTTGTGTTCGTAGCTCATTTCAAGTGTATTTTGTTAATCGTTCGTGAATATCTGAATGCACAAATATCTTATTGCAAAATTGAGAACGAGATAGAAGGAAATTTTACTTCCATGATCGTTTTAGCTTGATTTAACTTAAAATTCATTTATCACACATTGACTTGCATTAGTGATGTCTAATTACATTGATTTCGAAACTATAATTTGATTCTCGATTTTTATCGAGTGAATACGAGTAGTTTCTTAGACCTTTGGAAAGGGTATCATTTCCTTTTTGCTTAATAACGGGTTATGTGGATTCAGAGTTGTCATTTTAAATGATTCTAGTGGATTTGGTAGGCGAGAGTGTTTGAAGAGGGTATTCGAGTGTTATGGATGATTATAGGGAGGAGTGGATCAAATTCAAAGGTGATTTGTGTTGTCTCGTATTTTATTTCGGTTTCGATTTAATCAATATATACAAATGGTCCATTGGTGTTTTTTTAGTTTGATTTCAGTGGTCATTATGGTCGAATGCAAATTGTTTGTGGGGTGTGTTAAGAAGTATTGAGAAAGGCAATCGCCTTTGATTTGAGGTTGTTACGAAAAGAAAAAGCTCTTCATGTGAGAACTATCGATGTTTAGTGTTTTTATGTTTGTAGTTCATTTCACGTGTCTTTTGTTAATCGTTCGTGAATATTTGGATGCACAAATATGTTATTGCAAAATTGATAATGAAATACAAGGAAATCTAAATTTCATGGCCGTTTTATCTTGATTTAACTTCATATTCATTTATCAGACATTGAGTTCCATTAGTGATATCTAATTACATTCATTCAGAAATTGTAATTTGATTCTCGATTCTTATCGAGTGAATACGAGTAGTGACTTGATCTTTAGAAAAGGGTATCATTTCCTTGTTGCTTAATAACGGATTACGTTGATTGAGAGTTGTCATTATAAATTATTCTAGTGGATTTGGTAGGCGAGAGTGTTTGAAGATGGTATTCGAGTGTTATGGATGAGTATAGCGAGGAGTGGATCGATTTCAAGGGTGATTTATGTTGTCTCGTGTTTTATTTCGGTTTCGATTTGAACAATATATACAAATGGACCATTGGTGATTGTTTACTTTGATTTTAGTGGTCATTATGGTCGAGTGTAATTCAATTGTTTGTGGAGTGTGTTAAGAAGTATTAAGAAAGGCAACCACATACGATTTGAGGTTGTTACGAAAAGAAGAAGATCTTCATGCGAGAACTATTGATGTTTAGTGTTTTTGTGTTTGTAGCTCATTTCATGTGTACTTTGTTAATCGTTCATGAATATTTGGATGCACAAATATGTTATTGCAAAATTGAGAACGAGATACAACGAAATCTAACTTACATGGTCATTTTAGCTTGATTTAACTTCAAATTCATTTATCACACTTGAGTTCCATTAGTGATGTCTAATTACATAGATTTCGAAACTATAATTTGATTCTTGATTCTTATAGAGGGAATATGAGTAATTTCTTAGACCTTTGGAATGGGTATCATTTCCTTTTTGCTTAATAACGAGTTATGTGGATTGAGAGTTGTCATTTTATATGATTCTAGTGGATTTGGTAGGCGAGAGTGTTTGAAGATGGTATTCGAGTGTTATGGATGAGTATATAGGGAGGAGTAGATCAAATTCAAGGGTGATTTGTGTTGTCTCGTGTTTTACTTCGGTTTCGATTTAATCAATATATACAAATGGTCCATTGCTGATTGTTTACTTTGACTTCAATGGTCATTATGGTCGAGTGTAATTCAATTGTTAGTGGAGTGTGTTAAGAAGTATTGAGAAAGGCAACCACATACGATTTGAGGTTGTTACGAACAGAAGGAGTTCTTCATGCGAGAACTATTGATGTTTAGTGTTTTTGTGTTTGTAGCTCATTTCATTTGTACTTTGTTAATCGTTTGTGAATATTTGGATGCACAAATATGTTATTGCGAAATTGAGAACGAGATACAACGAAATCGAACTTACATGGTCATTTTAGCTTGATTTAACTTCAAATTCATTTATCACACATTGAGTTCCATTAGTGATGTCTAATTACATTCATTTCGAAACGGTATTTAATTCTCGATTCTTATCGAGTGAATACGAGTAGTTTCTTGGACCTTTAGAAAGGGTATCATTGCCTTGTTGCTTAATAACAGATTATGTGGATTGAGAGTTGTCATTTGGAATGATTCTAGTGGATTTGGTAGGCGAGAGTGTTTGAATATGGTATTTGAGTGTTATGGATGAGTATAGGGTGGAGTGGATCGATTTCAAGGGTGATTTGTGTTGTCTCGTGTTTTATTTCGGTTTTGATTTGAACAATATATACAAATGGTTCATTGGTGATTGTTACATTTCTTCAGTGGTCATCGAGTGTAATTCAATTGTTAGTGGAGTGTGTTAATAAGTATTGAGAAAGGCAACCACATACGATTTGAGGTTCTTACGAAAAGAAGAAGTTCTTCATGCGAGAACTATTGATGTTTAGTTTTTTTGTGTTCGTAGCTCATTTCAAGTGTATTTTGTTAATCGTTCGTGAATATCTGAATGCACAAATATCTTATTGCAAAATTGAGATCGAGATACAAGGAAATTTTACTTCCATGATCGTTTTAGCTTGATTTAACTTAAAATTCATTTATCACACATTAACTTGCGTTAGTGATGTCTAATTACATTGATTTCGAAACTATAATTTGATTCTCGATTCTTATCGAGTGAATACGAGTAGTTTCTTAGACCTTTGGAAAGGGTATCATTTCCTTTTTGCTTAATAACAGGTTATGTGGATTCAGAGTTGTCATTTTAAATGATTCTAGTGGATTTGGTAGGCGAGAGTGTTTGAAGAGGGTATTCGAGTGTTATGGATTATTATAAGGAGGAGTGGATCAAATTCAACGGTGATTTGTGTTGTCTCGTGTTTTATTTCGGTTTCGATTTAATCAATATATACAAATGGTCCATTGGTGTTTTTTTAGTGTGATTTAAGTGGTCATTATGGTCGAATACAATTCAATTGTTTGTGGGGTGTGTTAAAAAGTATTGAGAAAGGCAACCGCATTTGATTTGAGGTTGTTACGAAAAGAAGAAGCTCTTCATACGAGAACTATTGATGTTTAGTGTTTTTATGTTTGTAGTTCATTTCACGTGTCTTTTGTTAATCGTTCGTGAATATTTGGATGCACAAATATGTTATTGCAAAATTGATATTGAAATACAAGGAAATCTAAATTTCATGGCCGTTTTATCTTGATTTAACTTCATATTCATTTATCACAAATTGAGTTCCATTAGTGATGTCTAATTACATTCATTCAGAAACTGTAATTTGATTCTCGATTCTTATCGAGTGAATACGAGTAGTGACTTGATATTTAGAAAAGGGTATCATTTCCTTGTTGCTTAATAACGGATTATGTGGATTGAGAGTTGTCATTATTGTTGGGTTTGTTGGACCTTAACAACGTAGTTTAACCATTTAAACAAGGAAAACGCAGCGGATTAAAAGCTTTATTTCATGTTTTATAAACTGAAATTTAAGGTTCATTTCATAGTAACAACAAACCCAAGAATATAAGGATCTTTAATATGTGTTTGAACTAGCTATCTACAAGAAATAACAACCAAATCATAACATACAAACTACCTCTAGTTATGCTGTTAAAACCGAGGCTGAAACATCATCCAAAAGACTGCTGAAAACGTGGATAAAGATGTAGATGGAGCTTCTATTGGATGACCAAAACATCAAGAATAGATGTCCTCAAGTGTTCATACCCACAAGCCTCCAACAAACACCCCTTTTGTTAGGCTTTGTGCACCAAAATCGGACCATGGATGCTGAAAATCGAATTTTCAGCAGCTTTTCTTCAAGAAGTTTTGAGAGAAAAGTGTGTGTGTTCTTGGCCCTTGCATGTAAAAGAGAGAGCTGAATTTTGGAGAGTGTGACTAGTGTTAATTGGATTCTAGTTTCAAGACACAAAAATGACCAATAATACCCCCAAAGGGGCGGCCAAATCTAGTGTTTAAAATGGGTTCCCCCCATTTTTAAACACCCACTAATATGTTAACTAGTTATATTGTTAGTTATATAATTAACCTTTTAAATATATAACTTAAACACACACTCTTATTATTTGATGTTATTTAACAAACTTAAATAACATTACAAATAATGTCCATGAACAAAATATCCTTATAAGTTGTTCTTTCTCACATATAATTTATTTAGAAAACCCATTTTCTAAATTGGTGCAATGATTTAATTGTATGATCATATCATCAATTAAATACATATTGGTGTTTGCTAAACTTGTTATTGGGTATGACCCGACTTGGATCACGACGTACTAACCACATCAATATTCTATGTGTCTTGGGCATAAAGAATCCAACAATCTCCCACTTGCACAAGATACATAGAAGATTGATGCAAGCAGTAAATACCGCCTAACAACGGTTTACTACCCTTAATACGCATGACTTAGAAGCCATTCAATAACATTATCCCCTTCAAGTATCCAACTTGAAATGTTTTAGGTGAATCAATCATTTATCCTTTTGTTACAGATGTCATGTTAAATCCAAGGACACAGAATGATCATTCCTTGTTGATTTAACTTAATCAGGCCTTAGACATCATACTCTCAACGAATAAGAGGAACAAATCCCATCTTGACTACATACGTTTCTCACAATCACCTTATGTCATACCTGAACATAGCCTTATGTACTGACCATTATTTCATATCAGCGAAGAACTAGCTCAAGGTATAACACTTGGTGAATATCAAAACCCAATATGTATCTCAGGTCAGAGGATACCAAATGATATTCGCCTTTACTCAAATTTACTTATGATCAATCAATAAGATTCCATGTAGTAAGATTTGAGACGCGGGTCAGTCCAATATTCGTATCCCACGAATATCTATGAACTTTGGCAGCAACCAATTGCTCTATATTCATGCCTTATGAATATCCACCAATCCAAGTTCATAATAGTCTTACATTCATATTTGTTCCCACAAATATGACCGACTACGGACATTTAGAATAAAAGAATTATTCATGTATGTAAACATGCTAAAAGGGAACATAACTCAAATATATAAAAGAGTTAAATATTACAATTGTTCCATGTTTTATATGCTAAACAGATCAATTCTAATCACCAGTAAATCGAAGTCCTAAGGCACAAGTATGACCCTCATACTTTGCCCTCATCAAGGAGCTTCGTTAGTGGATCAGCAATGTTTTGATCTTTATGAACTTTACGAATATATATCTTTAACCTTTTCAACTCCATACCTTATGATGTTGAATCTCCGCTCAAGGTGCTTAGTCTTTTGATGAGTACGGGGTTCCTTGATTTGAGCAATCCCACCCATGTAATTACCAAAGATTTCTAGGGGTCTTGAATGGTAGAGACCATCCCTAGATAAGCAATGGACAAATTTATCCATGCAGCTTCCCAAGCTGCCAATGAAGCGGCTATGTATTCGGATTTTGTAGTGAACAATGCTACCGTGTCTTGCTTTGAACCTTTCAAGGACACTTCTCCTCCATTCATAATGGAAGTATACCCCGATTGTGATCGAAAATCATCTCGATCAGTTTTGGAAGCCTGCATCCGTGTAACCCTTTACAACAACTTCCTTTTCATTAGATCCGTATATTAGAAACAAATCCTTAGTCCTACTAAGGTATTTCAATATACTTTTAAGAGCCATCCGATGGTTATTTTTATTGGTATCTACTTTTTCATACTTAATAAGCATGACTCGTCCGGTCTAGTGCATATCATCACACAAATGATGGATCCTATAGCAGATGCGTATGGGATATCATTCATTTGATTTTGCTCATCCTATGAGCTTGGACATTGAGACGTAGTCAACACTGTCCCTCCTTGAATAGGTACCATACCTTTCTAGGAGTTTTTCATCTTGAACCTTTTCAAGATTTTATCAATATATATGCACTTTGGTTTAACCCTATCAACCATCTCGATCTATCCTTATAGATCCTTATTCCAAAATATGGGTGGCTTAAATGAGATCTTATATGAAAAACATCTTCCAAGCTAGGTTTTAACACCTTCCAAGGTTGGAATATTATTTCCAAATAGTAGTGTGTCATCAACATACAACACTAAGAATACAATTATGCTCCCACTAGCCTTTATATATATACACAACCTTCTCGATGCTTGTTTCAATCCATAGATTGATCACTTTAACTTATATACATTATTAGGATGTCATGGATCGACAAAACCATCATGCTGAACTGTATGGACAATCTCTTCGAGATGTTCACTAAGAAAAGCGGTTTTGACATCCATTTGCCAAAACTCATATTCAGAATATGCAGTTATGGCACATGATATCCTAATCGACTTTAGCATTGCCACGGGCGCAAGAGCTTCATCATAATCAACCAATTGAGTTTGATGGAAACCTTATGCTATAAGTCTTTGATTTATAAGTATTCAAGTCTCCATGCATATCTGTTTTCGTCTTGAAAACCCACTTGTATCCAACCGGTTTGGAGTTAAGTGGAGGGTCAACCAATTCCCAAACTTGGTTGTTATACATGGATTGCATCCTTACGTTCATGGCTTCTAGCCATTTGTCCCAATCCAAATTGGACATAGCATCTTGGTATATGGTTAGCCTACAGGGGTCAACCACATAGCATCCACTCTTGGAATATTCATATCACTTAGATGGAATACTAACTCTACCAGATTTGTGAACGTTTTGTGTATATTTATCAACCTCTTGATTATCATCAACAACCTCTTGTTGGTAGCTAGTGTCAACCAAAAGTGTACCGGCTTGTGGATTTTGATTCTTATCAAGTTCCACAGTTCTATACGTCATTCCTTCCATAAAGAACTCGGTTTCCAAGAACTTAGCCTTTCGAGCAATAAATACTTTTGCTCTGTTGAGTCAAAGAAACAGTATTCCATACAGTCTCTGTGGATTCTCAACTAATCTACACTTTCTTGGTCCGGGTCATATTCAAAATATGAGACTTAAAGAGCAATGCAAAAACCCAAAATGATAAAGATGGTAAGCTCATAGCCATAATAAATTGAACCATATCCAAATAGGGTTCAGTTTCTTCTTTATCAGAATGAAGAACACAGATAGTTATGTAGAGTTGATATTCTACTTCATTATTGAAGATTTTGAACATTTCAAAAGCTTCATACTTATGTGTCATCAAGTGCACACAATAATAGCGACTGTAATCGTCGGTAAAAGTAATGAAGTATCTATCACCAATCTTTGTCATTGTCTTAAAAGGACCACATACATCCAAATGTATCATTCCTAATAAGTCTTTTGGTTCACACTTATCAAATGAAACATTTTCATTTGTTTCCAAAAGACCATTCTTTTGAAGTGTTTGAATCCAATTCTTGTTTATGTGACTAATACGATAATGTCAAAGATAATAATAACTTAAACCCATTTTAAGTTTCTTGGTGCTTAATGTGTATAATAAGTCATTGTAGGACGAATTATCATGAACCAATTCATGAATATCATTAAAAGGTATGTCCTTAAAATGAAATACATCATCCATAAAACTTAATACCATTATTTACAAACTTTAAATCATGATCACATTGTTTTAATAGGAAACCTTAATTATGTTCCTAGTCAAACTAGGTGCATACAAAAGGTTTTGAGAACAACTTCCAAACAATTTGAAAGTCTCAAAATAGAGTTTCCTTCCTTGAAGCGCACATTTCTTTTGAACCCCTTTGCAACAATTGCAAGAATGAGTTTCACATCCGGTATCCAATACCATGTGTTTGAAGAAATGACATTTAATACAATGCGTGAATCATGGAAATTGTATTTGAGGTTTGCCCAACATCCCTCTTGTCTTTCAACTCCTTGAGATAGGAGGGACAATTCCTTTTCATTGTCCTATCTCTCCATACTCAAAGCATGGAACGTTCTTCGTTACCTTAGGCTTCATAAGCTTAGTTTTTTTGAGGTTTCGCATTAACCTTTGCTTTGATGTATTCCTTTCCTTTGGCAATAATTGCCTTAGGATCGGGATTGGCCATTATTATAGCCTCCCTCATTGATCGAGAGAATAGGTAGAACCTCTCTACCCATCCCTGCCTCGGTTGCTTTGAGCATTGCGTGAAGTTCACCAATGCTCTTGTCCCACCCATTCATATTACAGTTTATTATGAATCTCTCAAACCTTTAGTTAGGCAGTCAAGGATCAAATCCTTGGCCAACTACTTTGAGACAGGATAGTTAAGCATCTTGAGGCTATCAATGTGGCTTTTCATCTTAAGAATATATAAGATGATATCGATTGGGTTTCTTTCATGTGACATGCATAAAGTGCTCGAACCGTTTCGAAGCAATCTACTAAAGTTTGTTGAAGGAACATTTCCTTCAACTAGATTATCATGTCATATGCCCCATGATGCTCCAAACCCTTTTGGAGTTCGGGAATTATATTCCCAACATGAGGTAGGATACTTGCACAGAATCCTTAGTGTTCCTAAGCCAATCGTCAAAAGGCCTTAACATCAACAGCGTTGGTTGGTGAGGTATGGGATCGTCAAGGACATAGGCCTTTACTCATTTTTTGAGAACGATTCTCAAATTTCGAAATTGAGTCCATAAGTTTATTATGGTTAAGACGATCCCCTTTTAAGATGGTTCTCGGTGATAGGGTAGGGACGGTCGGGGTAGTAGCATCGTGGTTTGCGGCCATTACTACAAAATTACAAAGTTCATTTTAGTATTTCTGAAAAATTGCATTTTAACTATTAATACCCTTTACATGTCTCATAGACAATTAATAATTAAAATCTAGAATCCAACGTTACATTTAAATGATGGTTAGGTGACCTTTATCCCATTATTTAAATTAACAAGGTAGTCAACAGTTGACAATTGCAACCTATTGCAACTTCTAGTCTTATGGGATCGGTTAAACATCATATGTTTAGTCGGCATGTTTAATCCCATCAACACCATTGTACGCCATGCTTCGGTGACCCTAATCACATGGTTTCCAATTCAAGTCGTCCTACTTACACACACGTGTGAGTTTTCACATACAAGCAGTTAGGTGACCTTTATCCCACAAGTACGTTAGACTCACCTCAAAGATACAAGTTCCCTACAAGTGGTTAGGTGACCTTTATCCCACAAATAGTTCCCAAGAGATTCGAGTGTCGTGTAAAAGGATGGTGTTAGACTTGTTACCAAAGGGATTTAAGTTTCCATTAATTCTAGTTATGAAAACTCTATGTACCTTGTATTCGCATGCTTTCAAATACATGGTACCCTATGGTTTATTTTTAATAAAACCTCTTTTATTAAATCATTAATCCTTTTAATAACCTTTTATTAACCACTTAATGATTAGAAACCATAAATTTTTAGCTTGTTAAGTTTGCTAATGAGTTTGTTTTGCATATCCAAATATCAAACAACAATCATACAACAAACAACCAAACAAGCATAATCATACAAACATATGTGCATAACCATAGCCACTAAGTTGACTACACTTGTTTGCCATCACAAGTGTTGTCATAAGGTCTTTCCTAAGGGTTGAACACAACACAAAAGATGAGATCTCCAAAGACCCCCACTTGAACTTGCATCCAAATGCTTCAAGTTCATCCCTTGTGTCTTCCTTTTGTGCTTTCTTCCCAAGCATCTTCTTTTACAAAATATATATCCTAATACATATTTTCTAGTAAAAGAAAAATACTCCTAATCTATTTATTACATTGCCAAATGAATAAACAAATTACAACCCAAATAGAAACGCAAAAGAAATTATTACAACCCATAAAGAATGAATACAACCAACATGACAAGATTACAATCAACCAAATCCAAAACACACATGGTCAAGGCTATGTTATGCACTAATATATGTATCCATATACATCATCTCAAGAACCAAAATGAACCCCATTTGACCCTAAATTTTCAGCCAACATAAACCAAGAATTTAGGGTCTTTTGTCCAAACAAAGCACAATCAACCATTTTGATATCTTTCCTTTCAAGATTTAATCAGAAGCATGCAAGATATAACCTTGAAAGGTTGGGGTATCATCATATCATCTCAAAACAGCCCTAATTTGGTTGTTAAAGCCTCATAAAACCAATTTTACAAGAACACATGAAGCTAGTCAACCACATATCCGGCTCTAGATGCCAATGTTGGGTTTGTTGGACCTTAACAACGTAGTTTAACCATTTAAACAAGGAAAACGCAGCGGATTAAAAGCTTTATTTCATGTTTTATAAACTGAAATTTAAGGTTCATCTCATAGTAACAACAAACCCAAGAATATAAGGATCTTTAATATGTGTTTGAACTAGCTATCTACAAGAAATAACAACCAAATCATAACATACAAACTACCTCTAGTTATGCTGTTAAAACTGAGGCTGAAACATCATCCAAAAGACTGCTGAAAACGTGGATAAAGATGTAGATGGAGCTGCTATTGGATGACCAAAACATCAAGAATAGATGTCCTCAAGTGTTCATACCCACAAGCCTCCAACAAACACCCCTTTTGTTAGGCTTTGTGCATCAAAATCGGACCATGGATGCTGAAAATCGAATTTTCAGCAGCTTTTCTTCAAGAAGTTTTGAGAGAAAAAGTGTGTGTTCTTGGCCCTTGCATGTAAAAGAGAGAGCTGAATTTTGGAGAGTGTGACTAGTGTTAATTGGAGTCTAGTTTCAAGACACAAAAATGACCAATAATACCCCCAAAGGGGCGGCCAAATCTAGTGTTTAAAATGGGTTCCCCCCATTTTTAAACACCCACTAATATGTTAACTAGTTATATTGTTAGTTATATAATTAACCTTTTAAATATATAACTTAAACACACACTCTTATTATTTGATGTTATTTAACAAACTTAAATAACATTACAAATAATGTCCATGAACAAAATATCCTTATAAGTTGTTCTTTCTCACATATAATTTATTTAGAAAACCCATTTTCTAAATTGGTGCAATGATTTAATTGTATGATCATATCATCAATTAAATACATATTGGTGTTTGCTAAACTTGTTATTGGGTATGACCCGACTTGGATCATGACGTACTAACCACATCAATATTCTATGTGTCTTGGGCATAAAGAATCCAACAATTATAAATTATTCTAGTGGATTTGGTAGGCGAGAGTGTTTGAAGATGGTATTCGAGTGTTATGGATGAGTATAGCGAGGAGTGGATCGATTTCAAGGGTGATTTATGTTGTCTCGTGTTTTATTTCGGTTTCGATTTGAACAATATATACAAATGGACTATTGGTGATTGTTTACTTTGATTTTAGTGGTCATTATGGTCGAGTGTAATTCAATTGTTTGTGGAGTGTGTTAAGAAGTATTAAGAAAGGCAACCACATACGATTTGAGATTGTTACGAAAAGAAGAAGATCTTCATGCGAGAACTATTGATGGTTAGTGTTTTTGTGTTTGTAGCTCATTTCATGTGTACTTTGTTAATCGTTCGTGAATATTTGGATGCACAAATATGTTATTGCAAAATTGAGAACGAGATACAACGAAATCTAACTTACATGGTCATTTTAGCTTGATTTAACTTCAAATTCATTTATCACACTTGAGTTCCATTAGTGATGTCTAATTACATAGATTTCGAAACTATAATTTGATTCTTGATTCTTATAGAGGGAATATGAGTAATTTCTTAGACCTTTGGAATGGGTATCATTTCCTTTTTGCTTAATAACGGGTTATGTGGATTGAGAGTTGTCATTTTATATGATTCTAGTGGATTTGGTAGGCGAGAGTGTTTGAAGATGGTATTCGAGTGTTATGGATGAGTATATAGGGAGAAGTGGATCAAATTCAAGGGTGATTTGTGTTGTCTCGTGTTTTATTTCGGTTTCGATTTAATCAATATATACAAATTGTCCATTTGTGATTGTTTACTTTGACTTCAATGGTCATTATGGTCGAGTGTAATTCAATTGTTAGTGGAGTGTGTTAAGAAGTATTGAGAAAGGCAACCACATACGATTTGAGGTTGTTACGAACAGAAGAAGTTCTTCATGCGAGAACTATTGATGTTTAGTGTTTTTGTGTTTGTAGCTCATTTCATTTGTACTTTGTTAATCGTTTGTGAATATTTGGATGCACAAATATGTTATTGCGAAATTGAGAATGAGATACAACGAAATCAAACTTACATGGTCATTTTAGCTTGATTTAACTTCAAATTCATTTATCACACATTGAGTTCCATTAGTGATGTCTAACTACATTCATTTCGAAACGGTATTTGATTCTCGATTCTTATCGAGTGAATACGAGTAGTTTCTTGGACCTTTAGAAAGGGTATCATTGCCTTGTTGCTTAATAACAGATTATGTGGATTGAGAGTTGTCATTTGGAATGATTCTAGTGGATTTGGTAGGCGAGAGTGTTTGAATATGGTATTTGAGTGTTATGGATGAGTATAGGGTGGAGTCGATCGATTTCAAGGGTGATTTGTGTTGTCTCGTGTTTTATTTCGGTTTTGATTTGAACAATATATACAAATGGTCCATTGGTGATTGTTTACATTTCTTCAGTGGTCATTATGGTCGAGTGTAATTCAATTGTTAGTGGAGTGTGTTAATAAGTATTGAGAAAGGCAACCACATACGATTTGAGGTTGTTACGAAAAGAAGAAGTTCTTCATGCGAGAACTATTGATGTTTAGTTTTTTTGTGTTCGTAGCTCATTTCAAGTGTATCTTGTTAATCGTTCGTGAATATTTGAATGCACAAATATGTTACTGCAAAATTGAGAATGAGATACAAGGAAATTTTACTTCCATGATCGTTTTAGCTTGATTTAAGTGAAAATTCATTTATCACACATTGACTTGTATTAGTGATGTCTAATTTGTAACGCCGCGAATAAATTCTAAGCGAGCCAATTGATAATAATGGGCTTAGACGAGACCATTTAATGAAAATAAGATGGATATGGGTTATAGATCGAGTTAACTCTGCGGGTTATGAGTTTGACGAGTTTAAGGTCCCGGGAACGCCTAGTATATATAAACGGATCAGCTTGAGCAGCTCTCATTTGCAACTCAAAACTCTAGTTCTAGAGAGAGAGTAGAGAGAGAAAGTAGAGAGAATTGAAGATCTAAGGCTCGGTTGATCTTGGGATTTAAGATTGGCATTCGTGAGCATCCAAACAACAAGAAAACGCCAAGAATCCAGGTAAGAAACATCATCTAATCGTTCCTTTTGATGTAAACCCGGATTCTAGGGTTTGGATCGATTTCAAGGGTGATTTATGTTGTCTCGTGTTTTAATTCAGTTTCGATTTGAACAATATATACAAATGGACCATTAGTGATTGTTTGCTTTGATTTTAGTGGTCATTATGGTCGAGTGTAATTCAATTGTTAGTGGACTGTGTTAAGAAGTATTAAGAAAGGCAACCACATACGATTTGAGGTTGTTACGAAAAGAAGAAGTTCTTCATGCGAGAACTATTGATGTTTAGTGTTTTTGTGTTTGTAGCTCATTTCATGTGTACTTTGTTAATCGTTCGTGAATATTTGGATGCACAAATATGTTGGATTTTATGCCCAAGACACATAGAACATTGATGTGGTTAGTACATTATGATCCAAGTCGGGTCATACCCAATAGCAAGTTTGGCAAACACCAATATGTATTTAATTGATGATATGATCATGCAATTAGATACTTACACCAATTTAGAAAATGGGTTTTCTAAATAAATTGTATGTGAGAAAGAACAACTTATAAGGATATTTTGTTCATGGACATTATTTATAATGTTATTTAAGTTTGTTAAATAACATCAAATAATAATAGTGTGTTTAAGTTATATATTTAAAAGGTTAATTATATAACTAATAATATAACTAGTTCTCAAATTAAGTGGGTGTTTAAAATGGGGGGAACCCATTTTAAAATGAAGTGGATGTTATGATTCCTAAAGAATCAATCCTTGAGGCAAACAAAAAGTTTGGTAATACGCTTTATGGGTATTTCCTAGGAGGGAGGTTGGCTTTTCCGGTTGTGGAGGCATATGTTAAAAACGCATGGGGGAAGTATGGCATTAAAAGATCTATGATGAATGCATCCGGGTTCTTTTTCTTCCAATTTGAAACTAAAGATGGGATGGATAAGGTGCTGGATCATGGTCCTTGGATTATAAGATCTATGCCGTTATTCTTAAACATTTGGACAGCCTCTACTGTCCTCTGCAAAGCGAAGATCACTAAGCTCCCGGTTTGGGTAAAACTTCACAATGTCCCTATTGTTGCTTATACTGAAGATGGACTCAGTATGTTGGCTACAAAGGTTGGTAACCCGATCATGTTGGACTCCTATACGTCCGATATGTGTGCTAACTCATGAAGGAGAAGTAGTTATGCAAGAGCTTTGGTCGAGGTTAATGCCCTGAACGTCTTAAAACAAGAAGTCACAGTCGGCATTCCTGCTATGTTGGGGGAAGGTTTTACTAAAACAGTAATTGATGTGGAGTATGAATGGTATCCACCTAGATGTGATACATGTAAAACTTTTGGTCATGATGATTAGAATTGTCCAAAGCAACCGAAGGTCAAGCATCAGGTGACTACTAATCAGGATAAAGATGGTTTTGAGGAAGTCAAGAAGAAAGGAAGGTTTAGAGGGTCTAAACAAAAATCTATTCAGATTGAAGGGGTTAAGCTATCGAAGCCCAAACCAAACTTTGTGTATCATATAAAGTCAATCAGTAATGGGAGTAATGTGGCTTCAATGAGCAAAAAAGAGGTGCCGATACACAAATAATAAATTTGGAGTGTTGGATGGAAAAGATGAAGATCAGCTAGCGAATGTTAACGAAGACAATTTAAATGATCTTAGGAGAGTAGATGAAGAGAAGGATGAGGAGATTGAGAAAGTGTATGTAGAGTCGACAAACCAAACTGAGGGGGCAAGCACTTCCGGTGCAAATGGTGCTTATGTATAATATAGCTTCATGGAACATAAGGGGCCTAAACCTCACCCCTAAACAAAAAGAGGTTAAGCAGATCATTAGTGACAATAAGTTAGTGGTTTGTGCTATTCTTGAATCTAGAGTATCGGGATCAAAGTTGCATGATAAATGCTCTAGGATATCAAGACATTGGTTATGGACTTCAAATGGAGGAATGTGTGACAAGTACACGAGAATTATTTTGGGTTGGGATAGTGATATGGTAGACTTAATGGTGCTTGATCAATCGGACCAGGTTGTTCATGTAAAGATTTGTTTCAAGAAGGACCGAAAGATGATTTTCTGTTCCTTTATATATGCACACAATGCTTATATTCAAAGGAGAAGTTTGTGGAGTAACCTTATTAAGCATAAAGTGTTTGTTAAGGATCAACCGTGGGCTCTTTTTGGTGATTTAATGCGGCTCTCTTTTTGGACGATAAGTTGGTCGGGAGCTCAAAGATGGATATATCTATGTCGGAGTTTAACGATTGTGTTAATGAATTGGAGATTGAAGATCTTAATTATACGGGTCTTAAATATACATGGAACCAGAAACCCCAAGGCAAATGTGGCATCCTTAAAAAGCTGGATCGAATTATGATAAATCAACACTTCTTGGCTTGCTATTCGGGATCCTTTGCATCATTCCTTCCTTACAGGAACTCTGATCATGCTCCAGCCCTTATGAGTATTGCTCTAGGGTCAGGTTTCAAACCTAAACCTTTTAAGTTTGCTAATGTTTTAGTTCATCATGATAAATTTAAACATGTTGTGCATGACGGGTGGAAAGTGGAGATTTCGGGCTATCCTATGTATCGGTTGGTGAAGAGACTTAAGAACCTAAAACCTTCTTTGAGGAAACTGTTATATGACAAAGGTAATCTTCACAATAAAGTTGATAAGATTCGTAAGGAGCTTGATGAAATTCAAATAGCTATTGATAAGGAGCCATTTAATGAAGATCTTAGAGATGAAGAAGCATGTTATCTTCAAGCTTTCAATGAAGCTATTTTAGATGAAGAACGTTTTCTTAAACAAAAATCTAAGATTAATTGGCTTCGGGTTGGAGATAAAAAATTCGGCTTATTTTCATAAAGTTGTGAAGGCTAAACAAGCTAGAAACAGAATTGACTCGATCTTAGATAGTTCTGATCAATTGGTGCAAGGAGATGATGTTAGAGAGGTGTTTGTTACCCACTATAAGAACTTTCTTGGGTCCACCTCTCTAGTATCTGAATGCAACTTTAATGACCTTATTCAAAATAGGGTCTCCATGGATCAGTCAAATGCTATGATAGCTAGTGTATCGGCCGAGGAGATAAAGAGAGCTATGTTTAGCATGGGAGATGACAAGGCTCCAGGGCCCGATGGGTTCTCAGTTGTTTTCTTTAAACATTCATGGGAGTTAATAGGGAAGGATGTGATTGAGGCGGTTCAAGATTTCTTTAAGACGGGTCGGCTTCTTAAGGAAGTAAATCATACGATTATTTGTCTGGTTCCAAAAATTCAGGCTCCTTCGAAGGTGATGGATTATAGACCCATTGCCTTATGTAATGTTGTGTTTAAATGTATTACTAAGATTCTTGCAGATCGTATAAAAGGAGTTCTTGGGGACTTGGTGGGAATCAATCAATCAGCGTTCAAATTCATTTATCACACTTGAGTTCCATTAGTGATGTCTAATTACATTGATTCCGAAACTATAATTTGATTCTTGATTCTTATAGAGGGAATATGAGTAGTTTCTTAGACCTTTGGAAAGGGTATCATTTCCTTTTTTCTTAATAACGGGTTATGTGGATTGAGAGTTGTCATTTTATATGATTGTAGTGGATTTGGTAGGCGAGAGTGTTTGAAGATGGTATTCGAGTGTTATGGATGAGTATATAGGGAGGAATGGATCAAATTCAAGGGTGATTTGTGTTGTCTCGTGTTTTATTTCGGTTTCGATTTAATCAATATATACAAATGGTCCATCGGTGATTGTTTACTTTGACTTTAATGGTCATTATGGTCGAGTGTAATTCAATTGTTAGTGGAGTGTGTTAAGAAGTATTGAGAAAGGCAACCAAATACGATTTGAGGTTGTAACGACAGAAGAAGTTCTTCATGCAAGAACTATTGATGTTTAGTGTTTTTGTGTTTGTAGCTCATTTCATTTGTACTTTGTTAATCGTTTGTGAATATTTGGATGCACAAATATGTTATTGCAAAATGGAGAACGAGATACAACGAAATCGAACTTACATGGTCATTTTAGCTTGATTTAACTTCAAATTCATTTATCACACATTGAGTTCCATTAGTGATGTCTAATTACATTCATTTCGAAACGGTATTTGATTCTCGATTCTTATCGAGTGAATACGAGTAGTTTCTTGGACCTTTAGAAAGGGTATCATTGCCTTGTTGCTTAATAACATATTATGTGTATTGAGAGTTGTCATTTGAAATGATTCTAGTGGAACTGGTAGGCGAGAGTGTTTGAATATGGTATTTGAGTGTTATGGATGAGTATAGGGTGAAGTGGATCGATTTCAAGGGTGATTTGTGTTGTCTCGTGTTTTATTTCAGTTTTGATTTGAACAATATATACAAATGGTCCATTGGTGATTGTTTACATTTCTTCAGTGGTCATTATGGTCGAGTGTAATTCAATTATTAGTGGAGTGTGTTAATAAGTATTGAGAAAGGCAACCACATACGATTTGAGGTTGTTACGAAAAGAAGAAGTTCTTCATGCGAGAACTATTGATGTTTAGTTTTTTTGTGTTCGTAGCTCTTTTCAAGTGTATTTTGTTAATCGTTCGTGAATATCTGAATGCACAAATATCTTATTGCAAAATTGAGAACGAGATACAAGGAAATTTTACTTCGATGATCGTTTTAGCTTGATTTAACTTAAAATTCATTTATCACACATTGACTTGCATTAGTGATGTCTAATTACATTGATTTCGAAACTATAGCTTGATTCTCGATTCTTATCGAGTGAATACGAGTAGTTTCTTAGACCTTTGGAAAGGGTATCATTTCCTTTTTGCTTAATAACGGGTTATGTGGATTCAGAGTTGTTATTTTAAATGATTCTAGTGGATTTGATAGGCGAGAGTGTTTGAAGAGGGTATTCGAGTGTTATGGATGATTATAAGGAGGAGTGGATCAAATTCAAGGGTGATTTGTGTTGTCTCGTGTTTTATTTCGGTTTCGATTTAATCAATATATACAAATGGTCCATTGGTGTTTTTTTAGTTTGATTTCAGTGGTCATTATGGTCGAATGCAATTCAATTGTTTGTGGGATGTGTTAAGAAGTATTGAGAAAGGCAATCGCATTTGATTTGAGGTTGTTACGAAAAGAAGAAGCTCTTCATATGAGAACTATCGATGTTTAGTGTTTTTATGTTTGTAGTTCATTTCACGTGTCTTTTGTTAATCGTTCGTGAATATTTGGATGCACAAATATGTTATTGCAATATTGATAATGAAATACAAGGAAATCTAAATTTCATGGCCGTTTTATCTTGATTTAACTTCTTATTTGTGGAGTCACTGGATCGGTAAACATCCGAGCATGTTCTTGACGAAAGGATAAACAACAGCAAAAACCAAGAGACAATCAATAACACGAACTATAATATAATGGTTTCATTGATAAAATCTAACGATTACAAGCTCGTTACAGCATAAGAATCAAGACTCTTGGCAAAGGGAGATCGAGCATGATCTCCCCTCTCATCCGACAGCCCTAGGCCCCGGGCAGACTCCCTCCCCAAACCCTTAATCTCTCTACACATTGAAACTGGTATATATAGGCTTCGGCCCATATTAGATGCGACTGGGCCCATTCGTGCGATTGGACCATGCGTATGGTTCAATCGTACGACTGGACCATGCGTATGGTTCAATCGTGCGACTGGACCATACTTATGGTTCAGTCTTACGAATGACCCAATCGCATCTCTCAGTCGCACGACTGGCCCATTAGCAAGGCTCAGTCGCACGACTGAGTCTCATTCGCATATGATCCTGCGAATGACTCAGTTTCGTGTGTTTACAACATATCAGGTTTATTACATTAAGTCTAGACTATTCGACAAGCGACGGACACACTATATATGACAATATATGCTCCAACAAATTCCCCCTTGGACGTTGATTGCAAATAGTAGATAACACCTCTTACAATCTTCAGTCAATCTTTGCTCTGGTTGTCAATAGAATTAAACGAAAACCATATTAGCCAACGTTGTCGATCCGTCAGGTTGCTACAATATCCCTGAAAATGAATTTAGGCACAATAGCTTTCGTTTACTTTGCAGAACACCATCATAGCAGCAAGATTCCCCATATGACTGATTTTTCCAGATAATGACATGAACAGTTTTCCATTGCTTCAATCTTCATACAGGCTAACATGATTAACATTAACACCTGCAGAAATTCCCCCTCACATTCAGCATATCCCAATATATAAACGTTGTGCTCTCTCTGCGTCTTCATACGGTGTATTGGGCAAAAGGTTGAAGGTTCCAATCCACAGCTGACAATCTCAAACAAATCAGCATGCACGAAGATTCATCATCAGAAACCGGTTCACATCATCACTTTCTGATTGCGTCTTCACTTTCTCTATTCATGGATTCCCCCTAAGAAGCAGAATCCTCTTTGTGCGGATAAATATAACTTGATTGGCCCATAAATAGTCAGATGCTCCTGACTACCCCACAAAATCAGCACTGACTGCTGACATCTTCTCTTCTCTCTTTCGTGTTCCAAATACATTCACCTATTCTTGAGGTCCGACGAATAATGGGGTATACATCGAACTTGTTTCACAAAAGAGCCGCAGGGTGAATGTGCTTTGCTCATCCTCAAATCTGTGCAAGAAGCAGTTCTAGACTCTTTTTTTTTTTTAGGTTTGGAACAAATGCGGATAAGTCAATGCGGATGGTCCATTCGTGCGATTGAACATACGAATGGTCCATTCGTATGGCCCAGTCACATGAACGGGTCTGCACGCAGATTTTCAGATCTGCAGCCGTCAGGGCTGCCCAAAACCCTAATCTGACGAATTCAACATGAACCGAAACAAAGTAGACATCATCAGATTCGCAAGGGTGATAGGAACGTGGTTTCGAGTTCGATTTTAACATAAAACCAACACACGTTACCAAATCCGAGCAAAACACGAAGAACACGAAGTGGGTTTAACGTCAAGATCTGAAATTGGATCCAGAAATCAAGAGCTCGGGTTGCTAGAATGATTGTTAGATCATTCCAGCAGTAACCGGCTCTGATACCAATTGTGGAGTCACTGGATCGGTAAACATCCGAGCATGTTCTTGACAAAAGGATAAACAACAGCAAAAACCAAGAGACAATCAATAACACGAACTATAATATAATGGTTTCATTGATAAAACCTAACGATTACAAGCTCGTTACAACATAAGAATCAAGACTCTTCGCAAGGGGAGATCGAGCATGATCTCCCCTCTCATCCGGCAGCCCTAGGCCCCGGGCAGACTCCCTCCCCAAACCCTTAATCTCTCTACACATTGAAACTGGTATATATAGGCTTCGGCCCATATTAGATGCGACTGGGCCCATTCGTGCGATTGGACCATGCGTATGGTTCAATCGTACGACTGGACCATGCGTATGGTTCAATCGTGCGACTGGACCATACTTATGGTTCAGTCTTACGAATGACCCAATCGCATCTCTCAGTCGCACGACTGGCCCATTAGCAAGGCACAGTCGCACGACTGAGTCTCATTCGCATATGCTCCTGCGAATGACTCAGTTTCATGTGTTTACAACATATCAGGTTTATTACATTAAGTCTAGACTATTCGACAAGCGACGGACACACTATATATGACAATATATGCTCCAACATTATTCATTTATCAGACATTAAGTTCCATTAGTGATATCTAATTACATTCATTCAGAAACTGTAATTTGATTCTCGATTCTTATCGAGTGAATACGAGTAGTGACTTGATCTTTAGAAAAGGTATCATTTCCTTGTTGCTTAATAACGGATTACGTGAATTGAGAGTTGTCATTATAAATTATTCTAGTGGATTTGGTAGGCGAGAGTGTTTGAAGATGGTATTCGAGTGTTATGGATGAGTATAGCGAGGAGTGGATCGATTTCAAGGGTGATTTATGTTGTCTCGTGTTTTATTTCGGTTTCGATTTGAACAATATATACAAATGGACCATTGGTGATTGTTTACTTTGATTTTAGTGGTCATTATGGTCGAGTGTAATTCAATTGTTTGTGGAGTGTGTTAAGAAGTATTAAGAAAGGCAACCACATACGATTTGAGGTTGTTACGAAAAGAAGAAGATCTTCATGCGAGAACTATTGATGTTTAGTGTTTTTGTGTTTGTAGCTCATTTCATGTGTACTTTGTTAATCGTTCGTGAATATTTGGATGCACAAATATGTTATTGCAAAATTGAGAACGAGATACAACGAAATCTAACTTACATGGTCATTTTAGCTTGATTTAACTTCAAATTCATTTATCACACTTGAGTTCCATTAGTGATGTCTAATTACATTGATTTCGAAACTATAATTTGATTCTTGATTCTTATAGAGGGAATATGAGTAATTTCTTAGACCTTTGAAATGGGTATCATTTCCTTTTTGCTTAATAACGGGTTATGTGGATTGAGAGATGTCATTTTATATGATTCTAGTGGATTTGGTAGGCGAGAGTGTTTGAAGATGGTATTCGAGTGTTATGGATGAGTATATAGGGAGGATTGGATCAAATTCAAGGGTGATTTGTGTTGTCTCGTGTTTTATTTCGGTTTCGATTTAATCAATATATACAAATGGTCCATTGGTGATTGTTTACTTTGACTTCAATGGTCATTATGGTCGAGTGTAATTCAATTGTTAGTGGAGTGTGTTAAGAAGTATTGAGAAAGGCAACCACATACGATTTGAGGTTGTTACGAACAGAAGAAGTTCTTCATGCGAGAACTATTGATGTTTAGTGTTTTTGTGTTTGTAGCTCATTTCATTTGTACTTTGTTAATCGTTTGTGAATATTTGGATGCACAAATATGTTATTGCGAAATTGAGAATGAGATACAACGAAATCTAACTTACATGATCATTTTAGCTTGATTTAACTTCAAATTCATTTATCACACATTGAGTTCCATTAGTGATGTCTAATTACATTCATTTCGAACCGGTATTTGATTCTCGATTCTTATCGAGTGAATACGAGTAGTTTCTTGGACCTTTAGAAAGGGTATCATTGCCTTGTTGCTTAATAACAGATTATGTGTATTGAGAGTTGTCATTTGAAATGATTCTAGTGGAATTGGTAGGCGAGATTGTTTGAATATGGTATTTGAGTGTTATGGATGAGTATAGGGTTGAGTGGATCGATTTAAAGGGTGATTTGTGTTGTCTCGTGTTTTATTTCGGTTTTGATTTGAACAATATATACAAATGGTCCATTGGTGATTGTTTACATTTCTTCAGTGGTCATTATGGTCGAGTGTAATTCAATTGTTAGTGGAGTTTGTTAATAAGTATTGAGAAAGGCAACCACATACGATTTGAGGTTGTTTTGAAACGAAGAAGTTCTTCATGCGAGAACTATTGATGTTTAGTTTTTTTGTGTTCGTAGCTCATTTCAAGTGTATTTTGTTAATCGTTCGTGAATATTTGAATGCACAAATATGTTATTGCAAAATTGAGAACGAGATACAAGGAAATTTTACTTCCATGGTCGTTTTAGCATGATTTAACTTCAAATTCATTTATCACACATTGACTTCCATTTGTGATGTCTTATCGAGTGAATACGAGTAGTTTCTTGGACCTTTAGAAAGGGTACCATTGCCTTGTTGCTTGATAATGAATTATATGGATTGAGAGTTGTCATTTGAAATGATTCTAGTGGATTTGGTAGGCGAGAGTGTTTGGAGATGGTATTCGAGTGTTATGGATGAGTATAGGGTGGAGTGGATCAATTTCAAGGGTAATTTGTGTTGTCTCGTGTTTAATTTCGGTTTCGATTTAAACACTATATACAATTGTCCATTGGTGATTTTTTCGTGTGATGTCAGTGAATCTTATTGTCAAATGCAATTCAATTGTTTGTGAAGTGTGATAAGAAGTATTGAGAAAGGCAACCGCATATAATTTGAGGTTGCTACGAAAAGAAGAAGCTCTTCATGCGAGAACTATTCATGTTTAGTGTTTTTGTGTTAGTAGTTCATTTCACATGTATTTTGTTAATCGTTCGTGAATATTTGGATTCACAAATATGTTGTTGCAAAATTGAGAACGAGATACAACGAAATCTAACTTACATGGTCATTTTAGCTTGATTTAACTTCAAATTCATTCATCACACATTGAGTTCCATTAGTGATGTCTAATTACATTGATTTCGAAACTATAATTTGATTCTCGATTATTATCGAGTGAATACGAGTAGTTTCTTAGACCTTTGAAAAGGGTATCATTTCCTTTTTGCTTAATAACGGGTTATGTGGATTCAGAGTTGTCATTTTAAATGATTCTAGTGGATTTGGTAGGCGAGAGTGTTTGAAGAGGGTATTCGAGTGTTATGGATGAGTATAGGGAGAGGTGGATCAAATTCAAGGGTGATTTGTGTTGTCTCGTGTTTTATTTTGGTTTCAATTTAATCAATGTATACAAATGGTCCATTGGTGTTTTTTTGTATGATTTCAGTGGTCATTATAGTCGAATGCAATTCAATTTTTTGTGGGGTGTGTTAAGAAGTATTGAAAAAGGAAACCGCATACGATTTGAGGTTGTTACAAAAAGAAGCACTTTATGCGAGAACTATTGATGTTTAGTGTTTTTATGTTCGTAGTTCATTTCACATGTATTTTGTTAATCTTTCGTGAATATTTGGATGCACAAATATGTTATTGCAAAATTTATAATGAAATACAAGGAAATCTAAATTTCATGGCCGTTTTAGCTTGATTTAACTCATATTCATTTATTACACATTGAGTTCCTTTAGTGATGTCTAATTACATTCATTTCGAAACTGGAATTTGATTCTTGATTCTTATCGAGTGAATAGGAGTAGTTTCTTAGACCTTTGGATACGGTATCATTTCCTTGTTGCTTAATAACGGGTTAGGTGGATTGGGAGTTGTCATTTTAAATAATTCTAGAGGATTTGGTAAGCAAGAGTGTTTGAAGAGGGTATTCGAGTGTTATGGACGAGTATAGGGAAGAGTGGATCAAGTTAAAGGGTGATTTGTTTTGTCTCGCGTTTTATTTCGGTTTCGATTTGAACAATATATACAAATTGTGCATTGGTGAATGTTTACATTGACTTCAGTGATCATTATGGTCGAGTGTAATTCAATTATTAGTGGAGTTTGTTGATAAGTATTAGAAAGGCAACCACATACGATTTGAGGTTGTTACATAAAGAAGAAGTTCTTTATGCGAGAAGTATTGATGTTTAGTTTTTTTGTGTTCGTAGCTCATTTCATGTGTATTTTGTTAATCGATCGTGAATGTTTGGATGGACAAATATGTTATTGCAAAATTGAGAACGAGATACTAGGAAATCTAACTTACATGGTCGTTTTAGCTTGATTTAACTTCAAATTCATTTATCACACATTGAGCCATTAGTGATGTCTAATTAAATTCATTCTGAAACGGTAATTTGATTCTCGAATCTTATCGATTGAATACGAGTAGTTTCTTGGACCTTTAGAAAGCGTATCATTCCCTTGTTGCTTAATAATGGGTTATGTGGATTGAGAGTTGTCATTTGAAATGATTCTAGTGGATTTGATAGGCAAGAGTGTTTGAAGAGGGTATTCGAGTGTTATGGATGAGTATAGGGAGGAGTGGATCAAATTCAAGGGTGATTTGTGTTGTCTCGTGTTTTATTTCGGTTTTGATTTAATCAATATATACAAATGGTCCATTGGAGTTTTTTAGTGTGATTTTAGTGGTCATTATGGTCGAATGCAATTAAATTTTTTGTGGGGTGTGTTAAGAAGTATTGAGAAAGGCAACCACATTTGATTTGAGGTTGTTACGAAAAGAAGAAGCTCTTCATGCGAGAACTATTGATGTTTAGTGTTTTTATGTTTGTAGTTCATTTCACATGTCTTTTGTTAATAGTTCGTGAATATTTGGATGCACAAATATGTAATTGCAAAATTGTTATGAAATACAAGGAAATCTAAATTTCATGGTTGTTTTATCTTGATTTAACATCATATTCATTTATCACACATTGAGTTCCGTTCGTGATGTCTAATTACATTCATTCCGAAACTGTAATTTGATTCTCGATTCTTATCGAGTGAATACGAGTAGTGACTTAGACTTTAGGAAAGGGTATCATTTCCTTGTTGCTTAATAACGGATTACGTGGATTGAGAGTTGTCATTTTAAATGATTCTAGTGGATTTGGTAGGCGACAGTGTTTGAAGATGGTATTCGAGTGTTATGGATGAGTATAGCAAGGAGTGGATCGATTTCAAGGGTGATTTATGTTGTCTCGTGTTTTATTTAGGTTTCGATTTGAACAATATATACAAATGGTCCATTGGTGATTGTTTACTTCGGTTTTAGTGTCATTATGGTTGAGTGTATTTTAATTGTTAGTGGAGTGTGTTAGAACTACTGAGAAAGGCAACCACATACGATTTGAGGTTGTTACAAAAACAGAAGTTCTTCATGTGAGAGCTATTGATGTTTAGTGTTTTTGTGTTCGTAGCTCATTTCATGTGTATTTTGTTAATCGTTCGTTAATATCTGGATGCACAAATATGTTATTGCAAAATTGATAATGAGATACAAGGAAATCTAACTTACATGGTCGTTTTAGCTTGATTTAACTTCAAAGTCATTTATCACACATTGAGTTTCATTAGTGATGTCTAATTACAATCATTCCGAAACTGTAATTTGATTCTTGTTTCTTATCGAGTGAATACGAGTAGTTCCTTGGACCTTTAGAAAGGGTATCATTGCCTTGTTGCTTAATAACGGATTATGTGGATTGAGAGTTCTCATATGAAATGATTCTAGTGGATTTGTTAGGCGAGAGTGTTTGAAGATGGTATTCGAGTGTTATGGATGAGTATATAGGGAGGAGTGGATCGACTTCAAGGGTGATTTGTGTTGTCTCGTGTTTATTTCTGTTTCGATTTAAACAATATATACAAATGGTCCATTGGTGATTGTTTACTTTGACTTTAGTGGTCATTATGGCCGAGTGTAATTCAATTGTTAGTGGAGTGTGTTAAGAAGTATTGAGAAAGGCAACCACATACGATTTGAGGTTGTTATGAAAAGAAGAAGTTCTTCATGCGAGAACTATTGATGTTTAGTGTTTTTGTGTTTGTAGCTCATTTCATGTGTACTTTGTTAGTCGTTCGTGAATATTTGGATGCACAAATATGTTATTGCAAAATTGAGAACGAGATACAACGAAATCTAACTTACATGGTCATTTTAGCTTGATTTAACTTCAAATTCATTTATCACACATCGAGTTCCATTAGTGATGTCTAATTACATTCATTCCGAAGCAGTAATTGGATTCTCGATTCTTATCTAGTGAATACGAGTAGTTTCTTGGACCTTTAGAAAGGTTATCATTGCCTTGTTGCTTAATAATGGATTATATGGATTGAGTGTTGTCATTTGAAATGATTCTAGTGGATTTGGTAGGCGAGAGTGTTTGAAGATGGTATTCGACTGTTATGGATGAGTATAGGTTGGAGTGGATCAATTTCAAGGGTAATTTATGATGTTTCTTGTTTTATTTTGGTTTCGATTTAAACTATATATACAAATTGTCCATTGGTGATTTTTGTGTGTGATTTCAGTGATCATTATTGTCAAATGCAATTCAATTGTTTGTGGAGTGTGATAAGAAGTATTGAGAAAGGCAACCGCATACAATTTGAGGTTGTTACGAAAAGAAGAAGCTCTTCATGCGAGAACTATTGATGTTTAGTGTTTTTATGTTAGTAGTTCATTTCATGTGTATTTTGTTAATTGTTCATGAATATTTGGATTCACAAATATTTTATTGTAAAATTGATAAGAAAATACAATGAAATCTAAATTTCATGGCCGTTTTAGCTTGACTTAACTTCATATTCATTTATCACACATTGAATTCCATTAGTGATGTCTAATTACATTCGTTCCGAAACTATAATTTGATTCTCGATTCTTATCGAGTGAATACGAGTAGTTTCTTAGACCTTTGGAAAAGGTATCATTTCCTTGTTGCTTAATAACGGGTTATGTTGATTGAGAGTTGTCATTTTAAATTATTCTAGTGGATTTGGTAGGCGAGAGTGTTTGAAGAGGGTATTCGAGTGTTAAGGATGAGTATAGGGAGGAGTGGATCGAATTCAAGGGTGATTTGTGTTGTCTCGTGTTTTATTTCTGTTTCGATTTAAACAATATATACAAATGGTCCATTGGTGATTGTTTACTTTGACTTTAGTGGTCATTACGGTCGAGTGTAATTCAATTGTTAGTGGAGTGTGTTAAGAAGTATTGAGAAAGGCAACCACATACGATTTGAGGTTGTTACGAAAAGAAGAGATTCTTCATGCGAGAACTATTGATGTTTAGTGTTTTTGTGTTTATAGCTCATTTCATGTGTATTTTGTTAATCGTTCGTGAATATTTGGATGCACAAATATGTTATTGCAAAATTGAGAACGAGATACAACGAAATCTAACTTACATGGTCATTTTAGCTTGATTTAACTTCAAATTCATTTATCACACATTGAGTTCCATTAGTAATGTCTAGTTACATTCATTCCGAAATGGTAATTTGATTCTCGATTCTTATCGAGTGAATACAAGTAGTTTCTTGGACCTTTAGAAAGGGTATCATTGCCTTGTTGCTTAATAACGGATTATGTGGATTGAGAGTTGTCATTTGAAATGATTCTAGTGGATTGTGTAGGCGAGAGTGTTTGAAGATGGTATTCGACTGTTATGGATGAGTATAGGGTGGAGTGGATCGATTTCAAGGGTGATTTGTGTTGTCTCGTGTTTTATTTCGGTTTCGATTTGAACAATATATACAAATGGTCCATTGGTGATTGTTTACATTGACTTTAGTGGTCATTATGGTCGAGTGTAATTCAATTGTTAGTGGAGTGTGTTAATAAGTATTGAGAAAGGCAACCATATACGATTTGAGGTTGTTACAAAAAGAAGAAGTTCTTCATGCGAGAAATATTGAGGTTTAGTGTTTTTGTGTTCGTAGCTCATTTCATGTCTATTTTGTTAATCGTTCGTTAATATGTTATTGCAAAATTGATAATGAGATACAAGGAAATCTAACTTACATGCTTGTTTTAGCTTGATTTAACTTCAACGTCATTTATCACACATTGAGTTCCATTAGTGATGTCTAATTACAATCATTCTGAAACTATAATTTGATTCTCGATTCTTATCTAGTGAATACGAGTAGTTTCTAGGGCCTTTAGAAAGGGTATCATTGCCTTGTTGCTTAATAACAGATTATGTGGATTTAGAGTTGTCATTTGAAATGATTCTAGTGGATTTGTTAGGCGAGAGTGTTTAAAGATGGTATTCGAGTGTTATGGATGAGTATAGGGAGGAGTGGATCTACTTTTATTTGGGTAAAGGGTTACCCCGGTGATTCTATTTATAAATAGGAAAATAAACGTACAAGTGGTGTAGATAGATTCTACACTTATTCTTATATAGGACATTGCCCCTATATAAGGAAACCCAAAAACCCAGCTAACAAATAAACTAGCCCATCAAACAAACAAACCAAAAACGAAAATTACGTAAATTAAGAACAATGCACCCCCAGATCAACCTCCATCATGCGAGACTAAATTGTTGCTAATTTTCCAATCCGCGAGAATAGGAAGTACTCTTTGTTTCTTTGTGAATTTCAGACCCATAAGCTTTAACCTAACAGTTGATAGTATGATATCACTCAACACCTTTGGATGCTGAGACTGGTTGTTAAAATTCGATTGTTCCTTTCTTGCCATATGAAGTAAACCGCAACCGCAATCATTAGCTTTCGTATAATATTAGGAAGCGTCTTCGAACCAGCATGCTGTTGTAATCTCTACTTTACATCAACCCAAACAGGAGGGCATTTTTCCATGTGAGCTTTATCCTTGATCAACGACCACACCTTAGACGAGTATGAACATTCAAAAAATAAATGGTTGTGAGAATCTATGTTTTGAATGCATAATAAACAACATAGCATATTCATATTCCCTCGGTGGAAGGGGCTCCATCTCATAATCCGGTCTTGAGTGAGTAATTTTTCCTTCAAAACTAACCAAAGGAGAAAAGCATGTCGAGGAATACATTGGGGATACCATATGAACTTATACCATTCAAACTCTTCCTCCCTGTACCAGATAGAATCCCACACCACAGACGTACAATAATTCTGCTTCTTATTATTATACCACCAAACCCATTTATCTTCCACTCCTTATAAGAAAGTGGGACATTGTATCTGCAATAAGACCGGGTAAACGTCATGCCAAGCAACCGGCCACCGCCACCTCCCTTCAGAATATATGTCCGCTACAGTTGAATCAGTAGAGAACCCAGCAGAATAAATGTGACGATGGGAGACTACAAAATATAGAGGCCCCAAGTTAGTCCATGAATCATACCATGCAGAGGTGGTGCACCCATCCCCAATAGATTTGCGCAAGAAGGGCCTGACCTTTGGACGCAAGCTCAATACTTTACGCCACACCCAAGAGCAGGAAGAGGGAACTCTAACAACCCAGAAATTCTTCCGAGAGAGCCTGTAATGATAGATCCAGTCCACCCATAAAGATTCTCTTTTCCGAAGGATGCTCCAAATATGAAAAGTCATGAGAGCAATGTTCATCTCCTTTATCCTTCGAATTCCCAAGCCACCTTCATTCTTTGGCAAAGATACTGTTTTCCATGAAACCTTTGCTTTACCATATTGCATAGGACCTTGACACCACAAAAACCCCTCATCCTAGACTCGAGCTTATTAGTAATATGCATAGGAAGGATGAAAACTTAATACTAGTAAACATGCATGGATGATAGAATAGAAATAATAAGCTGACATCGCCCCGCAAAAGATAGGCTTTTGTTCTTCCAATCAAAAATTTTCGATTCCATCCTTTCAACAAGAACATTACAATGTTGAGACCGCAGACCCGATGAAATCAGTGGAACACCCAAGTATCTAAGAGGAAGACAGCCTTCTCCAAAAGGCATAAGGCCAAGAATCTCCTGTTTAGTCTGATGAGGCACATTACAAAAGAAAACCGTGCTTTTCTGAATGTTAGGTACTAAACCAGACATCTCTTCAAACACCTTTAAACCCTTCATAATACAGTTAACTGAATGTTTTTCTCCTCTTGAGAACATAAATAAATCATCGGCAAAACATAGATTTATCAGTTTTTGTTTTTCACATAGGTGATGAAACCTGAACCGAGTATCAATCCTAGTATGATGGTCCAGCAACAACGTGAGAATCTCTATTACAAGGGTGAACAAATACGGGGAGAGGGGATCCCCTTGCCTAAGACCTCTTTTACCTTTAAAATAACAATGAAGTTGTCCATTAATAGCTATGGAGAAAGATGGAGAAGTAACACAAATCATAATCCAATTCACCATTTTTCCAGGATAACCGAAACCATGCAAAACATCCTTTAAAACGTCCAGTTAACAGTATCATAGGCCTTCTGAATATCAATCTTGAATGCATATCTAGGAGGACCTGAGTTCTTGTGATAGTTATGCATGATTTCTTGTGTAATCAAGACATTATCCGAGATTCTCCTACCGGGAATGAAAGCTGACTGATCTATGCTAACAATATCCTTCAGCCCATCCTTGATTCGATTAGCAATAATTTTGGTAATACACTTATAAAGGACATTACAGCAAGCAATGGGCCTAAAATCAACAATGCGAGATGGAGTGGAAACCTTAGGCACAAGAGCTATAATAGTATGATTTATCTCCTTTAGCAGCTTTCCCGAAACGAAAAAATCCATAATAGCAGCTGAAACCTCCGTACCCGTAAGTTCCCAAGATTTTTTGAAAAACGCCGAAGAATATCCATCAGGCCCTGGGGCTTTATTATCATCAATTGAGAACATAGCCTTTCGGACTTCATCATAGGTAACTTCCCTTATCATTTCCGAGGCCGATTGAACCTCAAGTTTATTGGGAAACAACATAGACGTAGGCCTCCTAGCACAAGCATATTCAGTCCCCAAAAAATTTTCATGGTGATGCACAAATGCTTTGGCAACATTAACACCCTCATGAATATCACCTCTCCCATCCATAATTGTCTCAATTCTATTCCTGTGATTTCTAGTTTTAATCACATTATGAAAGTATTTAGTGTTGCGATCTCCTTCCGCCAACCATTGAATCTTAGATTTTTGTTTAAGGAACCTCTCTTCATCAAGACTTGCTTCATTAAATTTTGTCAGAATTTCAGCCTCATTTTCTCTTAAACTTATGTTTCCCGGGTCTAGATCAATGTCTTTCTGAATAGAATCAAGTGAATCGCGTAGAAGACCAACCTTTTTATGGAGATTACCTTGTTGGAAAAGAAGGGACTGAAGTGGACCTTTCAGCAACTTCAACTTCTTAACCACTTTGAATTGAGGCACTTCTTCAATATTGGCTTTCCACACCTTAGCAACAATAGCTGCAAAATCATCCTTATAAGTCAGAAAGTTTGCAAATTTAAAAGGTGGGTTTTTAGGTCTATGCATAGTATGGAACTTAAGCAAACATGGGCTATGATCCGACACCCTATAAGGGAGAAACAAAGCACTCGCACTAATACCACCCTCCATAAATTTAACATTCCCCATGACCCGATCAATTTTCCTGAAAATTCCACCACCATTCATTGGCTTTTGATTCCAAGTAACATGCAACCCAGCCGCATTAATATCCTCCATTTCAATTGTATTAACACATTCTTTGAACTCACGCATGCTAGAAGTCACATTTGATGAATCGGAATAGCTATCTTCCAAATTCAAAGTAGCATTGAAATCCCCCATCATAATCCATGGACTAGAATGAATAATAAACTTGTGATTGTAAAGGTTAACCCAAAGCTCACGCCTCTAGATATAAGAATTATGAGCATAAACAAACGAACATAAAAGACTATATGATAGATCTTTCAACTTAAGTTGAGTATGAATAACTTGATCATTACTAGATAACACCAAAACATCCATAATTCCTAGATCCCAGCCAATGATAATACGAGTGCCCTTTGTGTATTGAATACCATTGGACAATATATACAAATGGTCCATTGGTGATTGTTTACTTTGACTCAGTGGTCATTATGGTCGAGTGTAATTTAATTGTTAGTGGAGTGTGTTAATAAGTATTGAGAAAGGCAACCACATACGATTTGAGGTTGTTACGAAAAGAAGAAGTTCTTCATGCGAGAACTATTGATGTTTAGTGTTTTTTGTGTTTGTAGCTCATTTCATGTGTACTTTGTTAATCGTTCGTGAATATTTGGATGCACAAATATGTTATTGCAAATTTGAGAATGAGATACAACAAAATCTAACTTACATGGTCATTTTAGCTTGATTTATCTTCAAATTCATTTATCACAATTGAGTTCCATTAGTGATGTCTAATTACATTCATTCTGAAATGGTAATTTGATTCTCGATTCTTATCGAGTGAATACGAGTAGTTTCTTGGATCTTTAGAAAGGGTATCATTGCCTTGTCGCTTAATAATGGATTATGTGGATTGAGAGTTGTCATTTGAAATGATCCTAGTGGATTTGGTAGGCGAGAGTGTTTGAAGATGGTATTCGAGTGTTATGGATGAGTATAGGGTGGAGTGGATCGACTTCAAGGATGATTTGTGTTGTCTCGTGTTTTATTTCGGTTTCGATTTGAACAATATATACAAATGGTCCATTGGTGATTGCTTACATTGACTTCAGTGGTCATTATGGTCGAGTTTAATTCAATTGTTAGTGGAGTGTCTTAATAAGTATTGAGAAAGGCAACCACATACGATTTAAGGTTGTTACAAAAAGAAGTTCTTCATGAGAGAACTATTGATGTTTAGTTTGTTTGTGTTCGTAGCTCATTTCAAGTGTATTTTGTTAATCGATCGTGAATATTTGAATGCACAAATATGTTATTGCAAAATTGAGAACGAGATACAAAGAAATCTAAAATACATGGTCGTTTTAGCTTGATTTAACTTCAAATTCATTTATGACACATTGAGTTCCATTAGTGATGTCTAATTACATTGATTCCGAAACTATAATTTGATTCTCGATTCTTATCGAGTGAATACGAGTAGTTTCTTAGACCTTTGAAAAGGGTGTCATTTCCTTGTTGCTTAATAATGAGTTATGTGGATTGAGAGTTGTCATTTTAAATGATTCTAGTGGATTTGGTAGGCGAGAGTGTTTGAAGAGGGTATTCGAGTGTTATGGATGAGTATAGGGAGGAGTGGATCGAATTGAAGGGTGATTTGTGTTGTCTCATGTTTTATATCGGTTTCGATTTAATCAATATATACAGATGGTCTATTGGTGTTATTTTAGTGTGATTTCAGTGGTCATTACGAAAAGAAGAAGCTCTTCATGCGAGAACTATTGATATTTAGTGTTTTTATGTTTGTAGTTCATTTCACGTATCTTTTGTTAATCGTTCGTGAATATTTGGATGCACAAATATGTTATTGCAAAACTGATAATGAAATACAAGGAAATCTAAATTTCATGGCCGTTTTATCTTGATTTAATTTCATATTCATTTATCACACATTGAGTTCCATCAGTGATGTCAAATTACATTCATTCCGAAACTGTAATTTGATTCTTGATTCTTTTCGAGTGAATACGAGTAGTGACTTAGACTTTAGGAAATGGTATCATTTCCTTGTCGCTTAATAACAGATTACGTGGATTGAGAGTTGTCATTTTAAATGATTCTAACGGATTTTGTAGGCGAGAGTGTTTGAAGATGGTATTCGAGTGTTATGGATGAGTATAGCGAGGAGTGGATCGATTTTAAGGGTGATTTATGTTTTCTCGTGTTTTCTTTCGGTTTTGATTTGAACAATATATACAAATGGTCCATTGGTGATTGTTTACTTTAATTTTAGTGGTCATTATGGTCGAGTGTAATTCAATTGTTAGTGGAGTGTGTTAAGAAGTATTGAGAAAGACAACCACATACGATTTGAGGTTGTTACAAAAAAAGAAGTTCTTCATGTGAGAACTATTGATGTTTAGTGTTTTTGTGTTCGTAGCTCATTTATGTGTATTTTGTTAATCGTTCGTTAATATTTGGATTCATAAATATGTTATTGCGAAATTGATAATGTGATACAAGGAAATCTAACTTACATGGTCGTTTTAGTTTGATTTAACTTCAACGTCATTTATCACACATTGAGTTCCATTAGTGATGTCTAATTACAATCATTCTGAAACTGTAATTTGATTCTCAATTCTTATCGAGTGAATACGAGTAGTTTCTTTGACCTTTAGAAAGGGTATCATTGCCTTGTTGCTCAATAACCGATTATGTAGATTTGGAGTTGTCATTTGAAATGATTCTAGTGTATTTGTTAGGCGAGAGTGTTTGAAGATGGTATTCGAGTGTTATGGATGAGTATAGGGAGGAGTGGACCGACTTCAAGGGTGATTTGTGTTGTCTCGTGTTTTATTTCGATTTCGATTTGAACAATATATACAAATGGTCCATTGGTGATTGTTTACTTTGACTTCAGTAGTCATTATGGTCGAGTGTAATTCAATTGTTAGTGGAGTGTGTTAATAAGTATTGAGAAAGGCAACCACATACGATTTGAGGTTGTTACGAAAAGAAGAAGTTCTTCATGCGAGAACTATTGATGTTTAGTGTTTTTGTGTTTGTAGCTCATTTCATGTGTACTTTGTTAATCGTTCGTGCATATTTGGATACACAAATATGTTATTGCAAAATTGAGAACGAGATACCACGAAATCTAACTTACATGGTCATTTTAGCTTGATTTAACTTCAAATTCATTTATCACACATTGAGTTCCATTAGTGATGTCTAGTTACATTCATTCCGACATGGTAATTTAATTCTCGATTCTTATCGAGTGAATACGAGTAGTTTCTTGGATCTTTAGAAAGGGTATCATTGCCTTGTTGCTTAATAACGAATTATGTGGATTGAGAGTTGTCATTTGAAATGATTCTAGTGGATTTGGTAGGCGAGAGTGATTGAAGATGGTATTCGAGTGATATGGATGAGTATAGGGTGGAGTGGATCGATTTCAAGGGTGATTTGTCTCGTGTTTTATGTCGGTTTCGATTTGAACAATATATACAAATGGTCAATTGGTGATTGTTTACATTGACTTCATTGGTCATTATGGTCGAGTGTAATTCAATTGTAAGTGGAGTGTGTTAATAAGTATTGAGAAAGGCAACCACATACGATTTGGGGTTGTTACAAAAAGAAGAAGTTCTTCATGCGAGAACTATTGATGTTTATTTTTTTTGTGTTCGTAGCTCATTTCAAGGGTATTTTGTTAATCGTTCGTGAATATTTGAATGCACAAATATGTTATTGCAAAATTGAGAACGAGATACAAGGAAATCTAACATACATGGTCGTTTTAGCTTGATTTAACTTCAACGTCATTTATCACACATTGAGTTCTATTAGTGATGTCTAATCACAATCATTCTAAAACTGTAATTTAATTCTCGATTCTTATCAAGTGAATACGAGTAGTTTGTTGGACCTTTAGAAAGGGTATCATTTCCTTGTTGCTTAATAACAGATTATGTGGATTTAGAGTTGTCATTTGAAATGATTCTAGTGGATTTGTTAGGCGAGAGTGTTTGAAGATGATATTCGAGTGTTATGGATGAGTATAGGGAGGAGTGGATCGACTTCAAGGGTGATTTGTGTTGTCTCGTGTTTTATTTCGGTTTCGATTTGAACAATATATACAAATGGTCCATTGGTGATTGTTTACTTTGACTTCAGTGGTCATTTTGGTCGAGTGTAATTCAATTGTTAGTGGAGTGTGTTAATAAGTATTGAGAAAGGCAACCACATACGATTTGAGGTTGTTACGAAAAGAAGAAGTTCTTCATGAGAGAACTATTGATGTTTAGTGTTTTTGTGTTTGTAGCTCATTTCATGTGTACTTTGTTAATAGTTTATGAATATTTGGATGCACAAATATGTTATTGCAAAATTGAGAACGAGATACAATGAAATCTAACTTACATGGTCATTTTCGCTTGATTTAACTTCAAATTCATTTATCACACATTGAGTTCCATTAGTGTTGTCTAATTACATTCATTCTGAAACGGTAATTTGATTCTCGATTCTTATCGAGTGAATACGAGTAGTTTCTTAGATCTTTGGAAAGGGTATCATTTCCTTGTTGCTTAATAACGGGTTATGTGGATTGAGAGTTGTCATTTCAAATGATTCTAGTGGATTTGGTAGGCGTGAGTGTTTGAAGAGGGTATTCGAGTGTTATGGATGAGCATAGGGAGGAGTGGATCAAATTCAAGAGAGATTTGTGTTGTCTCGTGTTTTATTTCGGTTTTGATTTGAACAATATATACAAATGGTCCATTGGTGATTGTTTACTTTGACTTCAGTGGTCATTATGGTCGAGTGTAGTTCAATTGTTAGTGGAGTGTGTTAATAAGTATTGAGAAAGGCAACCATATACGATTTGAGGTTGTTACGAAAAGAGGAAGTTCTTCATGCGCGAACTATTGATGTTTAGTCTTTTTGTGTTCGTAGGTCATTTCAAGTGTATTTTGTTAATTGTTCGTGAATATTTGAATTCACAAATATGTTATTGCAAAATTGAGAACGAGATACAAGAAAATCTAACTTACATGGTCGTTTAGCTTGATTTAACTTCAAATTCATTTATCACACATTGTGTAATTACATTGATTCTGAAACTCTAATTTGATTCTCGATTCTTATCGAGTGAGTACGAGTAGTTTCTTAGACCTTTGGAAAGGGTATCATTTCCTTGTTGCTTAATAACAGGTTATGTGGATTGAGAGTTGTCATTTTAAATTATTCTACTGGATTTGGTAGGCGAGAGTGTTTGAAGAGGGTATTCGAGTGTTATGGATGAGTATAGGGAGGAGTGAATCAAATTCAAGGGTGATTTGTGTTGTCTCGTTTTTTATTTCGGTTTCGATTTAATCAATATATACAAATGGTCCATTGGTGTTTTTTTAAGATGATTTCAGTGGTCATTATGGTCGAATGCAAATCAATTGTTTGTGGGGTGTGTTAAGAAGTATTGAGAAAGGCAACCATATTTGATTTGAGATTGTTACGAAAAGAAGAAGCTCTTTATGCGAGAACTATTGATGTTTAGTGTTTTTATGTTTGTAGTTCATTTCACGTATCTTTTATTAATCGATCGTGAATATTTGGATGCACAAATATGTTATTGCAAAATTGATAATGAAATACAAGAAAATCTAAATTTCATGGTCGTTTATCTTGATTTAAGTTCATATTCATTTATCACACATTGAGTTTCATTATTGATGTCTAATTAAATTCATTCTGAAACTGTAATTTGATTATCGATTCTTATCGAGTGAATACGAGTAGTGACTTAAACTTTAGGAAAGGGTATCATTTCCTTCTTGCTTAATAACGGAATACGTGGATTGAGAGTTGTCATTTTAAATGATTCTAGTGGATTTCGTCGGCGAGAGTGTTTGAAGATGGTATTCGAGTGTTATGGATGAGTATAGCGATGAGTGGATTGATTTCAAGGGTGATTTATGTTATCTTGTGTTTTATTTCGGTTTTGATTTGAACAATATATACAAATGGTCCATTGGTGATTGTTTACTTTGATTTTAGTGGTCTTTATCCTCGAGTGTAATTCAATTGTTAGTGGAGTGTGTTAAGAATTATTGAGAAAGGTAACCACATACGATTTGAGGTTGAGACAACAAAAAGAAGTTCTTCATGTGCGAACTGATTGATGTTTAGTGTTTTTGTGTTCGTAGCTCATTTCAAGTGTATTTTGTTAATCGTTTGGATGCACAAATATGTTATTGCAAAATTGAGAACGAGATACAACGAAATCTAACTTATGGTCATTTTAGCTTGATTTAACTTCAAATTCATTTATCACACATTGAGTTCCATTAGTGATGTGTAATCAAATTCATTCCGAAATGGTATTTGATTCTCGATTCTTATCGAGTGAATACGAGTAGTTTCTTGGATCTTTAGAAAGAGTATCATTGCCTTGTTGCTTAATAACGGATTATGTGGATTGAGAGTTGTCCTTTCAAATGATTCGAGTGGATTTGGTAGGCGAGAGCGTTTGAAGATGGTATTCAAGTGTTATGGATGAGTATAGGGTGGAGTGGATCGATTTTAAGGGTGATTGAGTTGTCTCGTGTTTTATTTCGGTTTCGATTTGAACTATATATACAAATGGTCCATTAGTGATTGTTTACATTGGCTTTAATGGTCATTATGGTTGAGTGTAATTCTATTGTTAGTGGAGTGTGTTAATAAGTATGGAGAAAGGCAACCACATACGATTTGAGGTTGTTACGAAGAGAAGAAGTTCTTCATACGAGAACTATTGATGTTTAGTGTTTTTGTGTTTGTAGCTCATTTCATGTGTACTTTGTTAATCTTCGTGAATATTTGGATGCTCAAATATGTTAATGCAAAATTGAGAACGAGACACAACGAAATCTAACTTACATGGTCATTTTAGCTTGATTTAACTTCAAATTAATTTCACACATTAAGTTCCATTAGTGATGTCTAATTACATTCATTCCGAAACGGTAATTTGAATCTCGATTCTTATCGAGTGAATACAAGTAGTTTCTTGGATCTTTAGAAAGGGTATAATTGCCTTGTTGCTTAATAACAGATTATATGGATTTAGTGTTGTCATTTGAAATGATTCTAGTGGATTTGGTAGGCGAGAGTGTTTGAAGATGGTATTCGAGTGTTATGGATGAGTATAGGGTGGAGTGGATCAATTTCAAGGGTGATTGAGTTGTCTCGTGTTTTATTTTGGTTTTGATTTGAACAATATATACAAATGGTCCATTGGTGATTATTTACATTGACTTCAATGCTCATTATGGTTGAGTGTAATTCAATTGTTAGTGGAGTGTGTTAATAAGTATTGAGAAAGGCAACCATATACGATTTGAGGTTGTTACAAAAAGAGGAAGTTCTTCATGCGAGAACTATTGATGTTTAATCTTTTTGTGTTCGTAGGTCATTTCAAGTGTATTTTGTTAATTGTTCGTGAATATTTGAATGCACAAATATGTTATTGCAAAATTGAGAACGAGATACAAGAAAATCTAACTTACATGGTCGTTTAGCTTGGATTTAACTTCAAATTTATTTATCACACATTGAGTTCCATTACTGATGTCTAATTACATTGATTCTAAAACTATAATTTGATTATCGATTCTTATCGAGTGAATACGAGTAGTTTCTTAGACCTTTGGAAAGGGTATCATTTCCTTATTGCTTAATAACGGGTTATGTGGAATGAGAGTTGTCATTTTAAATGATTCTATTGGATTTGGTCGGCGAGTGTGTTTGAAGAGGGTATTCGAGTGTTATGGATGAGTATAGGGAGGAGTGGATCAAATTCAAGGGTGATTTGTGTTGTCTCGTGTTTTATTTCGGTTTCGATTTGAACAATATATACAAATGGTCCATTGGTGATTGTTTACATTGGCTTTAATGGTCATTATGGTTGAGTGTAATTCAATTGTTAGTGGAGTGTGTTAATAAGTATGGAGAAAGGCAACCACATACGATTTGAGGTTGTTACGAAGAGAAGAAGTTCTTCATACGAGAACTATTGATGTTTAGTGTTTTTGTTTGTAGCTCATTTCATGTGTACTTTGTTAATCATTCGTGAATATTTGGATGTCAAATATGTTAATGCAAAATTGAGAACGAGACACAACGAAATCTAACTTACATGGTCATTTTAGCTTGATTTAACTTCAAATTAATTTATCACACATTAGTTCCATTAGTGATGTCTAATTACATTCATTCCGAAACGGTAATTTGATCTCGATTCTTATCGAGTGAATACAAGTAGTTTCTTGGATCTTTAGAAAGGGTATATTCCTTGTTGCTTAATAACAGATTATATGGATTAGTGTTGTCATTTGAAATGATTCTAGTGGATTTGGTAGGCGAGAGTGTTTGAAGATGGTATTCGAGTGTTATGGATGAGTATAGGGTGGAGTGGATCAATTTCAAGGGTGATTGAGTTGTCTCGTGTTTTATTTGGTTTGATTTGAACAATATATACAAATGGTCCATTGGTGATTATTACATTGACTTCAATGGTCATTATGGTTGAGTGTAATTCAATTGTTAGTGGAGTGTGTTAATAAGTATTGAGAAAGGCAACCATATACGATTTGAGGTTGTTACGAAAAGAGAAGTTCTTCATGCGAGAACTATTGATGTTTAATTTTTGTGTTCGTAGGTCATTTCAAGTGTATTTTGTTAATTGTTCGTGAATATTTGAATGCACAAATATGTTATTGCAAAATTGAGAACGAGATACAAGAAATCTAACTTACATGGTCGTTTAGCTTGGATTTAACTTCAAATTTATTTATCACACATTGAGTTCCATTACTGATGTCTAATTACATTGATTCCTAAAACTATAATTTGATTATCGATTCTTATCGAGTGAATACGAGTAGTTCTTAGACCTTTGGAAAGGGTATCATTTCCTTATTGCTTAATAACGGGTTATGTGGAATGAGAGTTGTCATTTTAAATGATTCTATTGGATTTGGTCGGCGAGTGTGTTTGAAGAGGGTATTCGAGTGTTATGGATGAGTATAGGGAGGAGTGGATCAAATTCAAGGGTGATTTGTGTTGTCTCGTGTTTTATTTCGGTTTCGATTTGAACAATATATACAAATGGTCCATTGGTGATTGTTTACATTGGCTTTAATGGTCATTATGGTTGAGTGTAATTCTATTGTTAGTGGAGTGTGTTAATAAGTATGGAGAATGGCAACCACATACGATTTGAGGTTGTTACGAAGAGAAGAAGTTCTTCATACGAGAACTATTGATGTTTAGTGTTTTTGTGTTTGTAGCTCATTTCATGTGTACTTTGTTAATCATTCGTGAATATTTGGATGCTCAAATATGTTAATGCAAAATTGAGAACGAGACACAACGAAATCTAACTTACATGGTCATTTTAGCTTGATTTAACTTCAAATTAATTTATCACACATTAAGTTCCATTAGTGATGTCTAATTACATTCATTCCGAAACGGTAATTTGAATCTCGATTCTTATCGAGTGAATACAAGTACTTTCTTGGATCTTTAGAAAGGGTATCATTGCCTTGTTGCTTAATAACAGATTATATGGATTTAGTGTTGTCATTTGAAATGATTCTAGTGGATTTGGTAGGCGAGAGTGTTTGAAGATGGTATTCGAGTGTTATGGATGAGTATAGGGTGGAGTGGATCGATTTCAAGGGTGATTGAGTTGTCTCGTGTTTTATTTTGGTTTTGATTTGAACAATATATACAAATGGTCCATTGGTGATTATTTACATTGACTTCAATGCTCATTATGGTTGAGTGTAATTCAATTGTTAGTGGAGTGTGTTAATAAGTATTGAGAAAGGCAACCATATACGATTTGAGGTTGTTACAAAAAAGGAAGTTCTTCATGCGAGAACTATTGATGTTTAATCTTTTTGTGTTCGTAGGTCATTTCAAGTGTATTTTGTTAATTGTTCGGAATATTTGAATGCACAAATATGTTATTGCAAAATTGAGAACGAGATACAAGAAAATCTAACTTACATGGTCGTTTAGCTTGGATTTAACTTCAAATTTATTTATCACACATTGAGTTCCATTACTGATGTCTATTACATTGATTCCAAAACTATAATCTGATTATCGATTCTTATCGAGTGAATACGAGTAGTTTCTTAGACCTTTGGAAAGGGTATCATTTCCTTATTGCTTAATAACGGGTTATGTGGAATGAGAGTTGTCATTTTAAATGATTCTATTGGATTTGGTAGGCGAGAGTGTTTGAAGAGGGTATTCGAGTGTTATGGATGAGTATAGGGAGGAGTGGATCAAATTCAAGGGTGATTTGTGTTGTCTCGTGTTTTATTTCGGTTTCGATTTAATCAATATATACAAATGATCCATTGGTATTTTTTAAAGGTGATTTCAGTGGTCATTATGGTCGAATGCAATTCAATTGTTTGTGGGGTGTGTTAAGAAGTATTAAGAAAGGCAACCACATTTGATTTGAGGTTGTCACGAAAAGAAGAAGCTCTTCATGCGAGAACTATTGATGTTTAGTGTTTTTATGTTTGTAGTTCATTTCACGTATCTTTTGTTAATCGTTCGTGAGTATTTGGATGCACAAATATGTTATTGCAAAATTGATAACGAAATACAAGGAAATCTTAATTTCATGGCCGTTTTATCTTGATTTAACTTCATATTCATTTATCACACATTGAGTTCCATTATTGATGTCTAATTACATTCATTCCGAAACTGTAATTTGATTCTCGATTCTTATCGAGTGAATACGAGTAGTGATTTAAACTTTAGGAAAGGGTATCATTTCCTTGTTGCTTAATAACGGATTACGTGGATTGAGAGTTGTCATTTTAAATGATTCTAGTGGATTTGGTAGGCGAGAGTGTTTGAAGATGGTATTCGAGTTTTATGGATGAGTATAGCGAGGAGTGGATTGATTTCAAGGGTGATTTATGTTGTCTCGTGTTTTATTTCGGTTTCGATTTGAACAAAATATACAAATGGTCCATTGGTGATTGTTTACTTTGATTTTAGTGGTCACTATGGTCGAGTGTAATTCGATTGTTAGTGGAGTGTGTTAAGAATTATTGAGAAAGGCAACCACATACGATTTGAGGTTGTTAAAAAAAAAAGTTCTTCATGTGCAAACTATTGATGTTTAGTGTTTTTGTGTTCGTAGCTCATTTCATGTGTATTTTGTTAATCGTTCGTTAATATTTGGATGCACAAATATGTTATTGCAAAATTGAGAACGAGATACAATGAAATCTAACTTACATGGTCATTTTTGCTTGATTCAACTTCAAATTGAGTTCCATTAGTGATGTGTAATTAAATTCATTCCGAAACGGTATTTGATTCTCGATTCTTATCGTGTGAATGCGAGTAGTTTCTAGTATCTTTAGAAAGAGAATAATTGCCTTGTTACTTAATAACGGATTATGTGTATTAAGAGTTGTCATTTGAAATGATTCTAGTGGATTTGGTAGGCGAGAGTGTTTGAAGATGGTATTCGAGTGTTATGGATGAGTATAGGGTGGAGTGGATCGTTTCAAGGGTGATTGAGTTGTCTCGTGTTTTATTTCGGTTTTGATTTGAACAATATATACAAATGGTCCATTGGTGATTGTTTAAATTGACTTCAATGGTCACTATGGTTGAGAGTAATTCAATTTTTAGTGGAGTGTGTTAATAAGTATTGAGAAAGGCAACCACATACAATTTGAGGTTGTTACCAAAAGAAGAAGTTCTTCATGCGAGAACTATTGATGTTTAGTGTTTTTGTGTTTGTAGCTCATTTCATGTGTACTTTGTTAAGCGTTCGTGAATATTTGGATGCACAAATATGTTATTGCAAAATTGAGAACGAGATACAACGAAATCTAACTTACATGGTCATTTTAGCATGATTTAACTTCAAATTCATTTATCACACATTGAGTTCCATTAGTGATGTCTAATTACATTCATTACGAAACGGTAATTTGATTCTCGATTCTTATCGAGTGAATACGAGTAGTTTCTTGGATCTTAATAAAGGGTATCATTGCCTTGTAGCTTAATAACAGATTATGTGGATTGAGAGTTGTCATTTGAAATGATTCTAGTGGATTTGGTAGGTGAGAGTGTTTGAAGATGGTATTCGAGTGTTATGGATGAGTATAGGGTGGAGTGGATCGATTTCAAGGGTGATTGAGTTGTCTCGTGTTTTATTTCGGTTTTGATTTGAACAATATATACAAATGGTCCATTGGTGATTGTTTACATTGACTTCAATGGTCATTATGGTTGAGAGTAATTCAATTGTTAGTGGAGTGTGTTAATAAGTATTGAGAAAGGCAACCATATACGATTTGAGGTTGTTACGAAAAGAGGAAGTTCTTCATGCAAGAACTATTGATGTTTAGTCTTTTTGTGTTCGTAGCTCATTTCAAGTGTATTTTGTTAATTGTTCGTGAATATTTGAATGCACAAATATGTTATTGCAAAATTGAGAATGAGATACAAGAAAATCTTACTTACATGGTCGGTTAGCTTGATTTAACTTCAAATTCATTTATCACACACTGAGTTCCATTAGTGATGTCTAATTACATTGATTCCAAAACTATAATTTGATTCTCGAATCTTATCGAGTGAATACGAGTAGTTTCTTAGACCTTCGGAAAGGGTATCATTTCCTTGTTGCTTAATAACGGGTTATGTAGATTGAGAGTTGTCATTTTAAATGATTCTAGTGGATTTGGTAGGGGAGAGTGTTTGAAGAGGGTATTCGAGTGTTATGGATGAGTATAGGGTGGAGTGGATCAATTCAAGGGTGATTTATGTTGTCTCGTGTTTTATTTCGGTTTCAATTTAATCAATAAATGGTCCATTGGATGCACAAAAAAAAGAAGTTCTTCATGTGCGAACTATTAATGTTTAGTGTTTTTGTGTTCGTGGCTCATTTCATGTGTATTTTGTTAATCGTTCGTTAATATTTGGATGCACAAATATGTTATTGCAAAATTGATAATGAGATAGAAGGAAATCCAACTTACATGGTTGTTTTAGCTTGATTTAACTTCAAAGTCATTTATCACACATTGAGTTCCATTAGTGATGTCTAATTACAATCATTCTGAAACTGTACTTTGATTTTCTCGATTCTTATCGAGTGAATACGAGTAGTTTCTTGGACCTATAGAAAGGGTATCATTGCCTTGTTCCTTAATAACAGATTATGTGGATTGAGAGTTATCATTTGAAATGATTCTAGTGGATTTGTTAGGCGAGAGTGTTTGAAGATGGTATTCGAGTGTTATGGATGAGTATATAGGGAGAAGTGGATCGACTTCAAGGGTGATTTGAGTTGTCTCGTGTTTTATTTCGGTTTCTATTTGAACAATATATACAAATGGTCCATTGGTGATTGTTTACTTTGACTTCAGTGGTCATTATGGTCGAGTGTAATTCAATTGTTAGTGGAGTGTGTTAAGAAGTATTGAGAAAGGCAACCACATACGATTTGAGGTTGTTACGAAAAGAAGAAGTTCTTTATGCAAGAACTATTGATGTTTAGTGTTTTTGAGTTTGTAGCTCATTTCATGTGTACTTTGTTAATTGTTCGTGAATATTTGGATGCACAAATATGTTATTGCAAAATTGAGAATGAGATACAACGAAATCTAACTAACATGGTCATTTTAGCTTGATTTATGTAACGCCCGGAAATTTTCTTTGAAGCCGACGAGAGAAGAAAAAGAAATAAAGTCCAAAGTCGAGGGACCAAACTCGCCAACAAGAGAAACTTCGATGAATGGGAGTATAAAAGGGGGGAAAACACCCCATTCTTCCCATTTTTCACCCAAGGGAGAAAGAAGAGAAGGAGAAGAAGAGGAGAAAGCTTGGTTCGGGTGGATTCAAGCGTGGAAATCATCGTGTAGCGGGTCAAATTGAAGCTCTACTCAACGGGATCGTTTGTGTGGGTTCTAGGACCCCTCTTTTACATATTTTCAACTGATTTTGGGGCTGGAACATATCTGAAAACCTTTTTTCAAGTTTTTTTATGCATGTGTGTATGTGTATGATTTGTTTGAGGCTTGATTTCTTGCTTGGTTATGCTTGAATGAGGTCGTGGTATGTTTCCCTAAGGCGTAGAATGATTAATTTGAGCTTAAAAGAGGTTTGGAAGAGGTTGGAGGCCGAAAACCGTCGGCTGCAGTCGGGATGAACTGCATTCTGCATCAGCTAGGGCTAGGCGACCGACTTTAGTGCGATTGGAGGCCATACGGCCGATTGGCGTGCGACTGAGGTCCATGCGCACGATTGCCATGCGACTGAGGTCCATACGCATGATGGTCATGCGGTTGAAGTTCATGTGCCTGTAAGGCATGCGATTGAAGGAGTGTGCAACTGAGGTTCATTCGCACGAAGGTTATGCGACTGAAGTCCATGCGCACGAAGGTTAGCTTGATTTAACTTCAAATTCATTTATCACACATTGTGTAATTACATTGATTCCGAAACTCTAATTTGATTCTCGATTCTTATCGAGTGAGTACGAGTAGTTTCTTAGACCTTTGGAAAGGGTATCATTTCCTTGTTGCTTAATAACAGGTTATGTGGATTGAGAGTTGTCATTTTAAATTATTCTACTGGATTTGGTAGGCGAGAGTGTTTGAAGAGGGTATTCGAGTGTTATGGATGAGTATAGGGTGGAGTGGATCAATTCAAGGGTGATTTGTGTTGTCTCGTGTTTTATTTCGGTTTCGATTTAATCAATATATACAAATGGTCCATTGGATGCACAAAAAAAGAAGTTCTTCATGTGCGAACTATTAATGTTTAGTGTTTTTGTGTTCGTGGCTCATTTCATGTGTATTTTGTTAATCGTTCGTTAATATTTGGATGCACAAATATGTTATTGCAAAATTGATAATGAGATAGAAGGAAATCCAACTTACATGGTTGTTTTAGCTTGATTTAACTTCAAAGTCATTTATCACACATTGAGTTCCATTAGTGATGTCTAATTACAATCATTCTGAAACTGTACTTTGATTTTCTCGATTCTTATCGAGTGAATACGAGTAGTTTCTTGGACCTATAGAAAGGGTATCATTGCCTTGTTCCTTAATAAAAGATTATGTGGATTGAGAGTTATCATTTGAAATGATTCTAGTGGATTTGTTAGGCGAGAGTGTTTGAAGATGGTATTCGAGTGTTATGGATGAGTATATAGGGAGAAGTGGATCGACTTCAAGGGTGATTTGTGTTGTCTCGTGTTTTATTTCGGTTTCTATTTGAACAATATATACAAATGGTCCATTGGTGATTGTTTACTTTGACTTCAGTGGTCATTATGGTGAGTGTAATTCAATTGTTAGTGGAGTGTGTTAAGAAGTATTGAGAAAGGCAACCACATACGATTTGAGGTTGTTACGAAAAGAAGAAGTTCTTTATGCGAGAACTATTGATGTTTAGTGTTTTTGAGTTTGTAGCTCATTTCATGTGTACTTTGTTAATTGTTCGTGAATATTTGGATGCACAAATATGTTATTGCAAAATTGAGAACGAGATACAACGAAATCTAACTAACATGGTCATTTTAGCTTGATTTATGTAACGCCCGGAAATTTTCTTTGAAGCCGACGAGAGAAGAAAAAGAAATAAAGTCCAAAGTCGAGGGACCAAACTCGCCAACAAGAGAAACTTCGATGAATGGGAGTATAAAAGGGGGAAAACACCCCATTCTTCCCATTTTTCAGCCAAGGGAGAAAGAAGAGAAGGAGAAGAAGAGGAGAAAGCTTGGTTCGGGTGGATTCAAGCGTGGAAATCGTCGTGTAGCGGGTCAAATTGAAGCTCTACTCAACGGGATCGTTTGTGTGGGTTCTAGGACCCCTCTTTTACATATTTTCAACTGATTTTGGGGCTGGAACATATCTGAAAACCTTTTTTCAAGTTTTTTTATGCATGTGTGTATGTGTATGATTTGTTTGAGGCTTGATTTCTTGCTTGGTTATGCTTGAATGAGGTCGTGGTATGTTTCCCTAAGGCGTAGAATGATTAATTTGAGCTTAAAAGAGGTGTGGAAGAGGTTGGAGGCCGAAAACCGTCGGCTGCAGTCAGAATGAACTGCATTCTGCATCAGCTAGGGCTAGGCGACCGACTTTAGTGCGATTGGAGGCCATACGGCCGATTGGCGTGCGACTGAGGTCCATGCGCACGATTGCCATGCGACTGAGGTCCATGCGCAGGATGGTCATGCGGTTGAAGTTCATGTGCCTGTAAGGCATGCGATTGAAGGAGTGTGCAACTGAGGTTCATTCGCACGAAGGTTATGCGACTGAAGTCCATGCGCACGAAGGTTAGCTTGATTTAACTTCAAATTCATTTATCACACATTGTGTAATTACATTGATTCCGAAACTCTAATTTGATTCTCGATTCTTATCGAGTGAGTACTAGTAGTTTCTTAGACCTTTGGAAAGGGTATCATTTCCTTGTTGCTTAATAACAGGTTATGTGGATTGAGAGTTGTCATTTTAAATTATTCTACTGGATTTGGTAGGCGAGAGTGTTTGAAGAGGGTATTCGAGTGTTATGGATGAGTATAGGGAGGAGTGAATCAAATTCAAGGGTGATTTGTGTTGTCTCGTTTTTTATTTCGGTTTCGATTTAATCAATATATACAAATGGTCCATTGGTGTTTTTTTTAAGATGATTTCAATGGTCATTATGGTCGAATGCAAATCAATTGTTTGTGGGGTGTGTTAAGAAGTATTGAGAAAGGCAACCATATTTGATTTGAGGTTGTTACGAAAAGAAGAAGCTCTTTATGCGAGAACTATTGATGTTTAGTGTTTTTATGTTTGTAGTTCATTTCACGTATCTTTTATTAATCGATCGTGAATATTTGGATGCACAAATATGTTATTGCAAAATTGATAATGAAATACAAGAAAATCTAAATTTCATGGTCGTTTATCTTGATTTAAGTTCATATTCATTTATCACACATTGAGTTTCATTATTGATGACTAATTAAATTCATTCTGAAACTGTAATTTGATTATCGATTCTTATCGAGTGAATACGAGTAGTGACTTAAACTTTAGGAAAGGGTATCATTTCCTTCTTGCTTAATAACGGAATACGTGGATTGAGAGTTGTCATTTTAAATGATTCTAGTGGATTTCGTCGGCGAGAGTGTTTGAAGATGGTATTCGAGTGTTATGGATGAGTATAGCGATGAGTGGATTGATTTCAAGGGTGATTTATGTTATCTTGTGTTTTATTTCGGTTTTGATTTGAACAATATATACAAATGGTCCATTGGTGATTGTTTACTTTGATTTTAGTGGTCTTTATCCTCGAGTGTAATTCAATTGTTAGTGGAGTGTGTTAAGAATTATTGAGAAAGATAACCACATACGATTTGAGGTTGAGACAACAAAAAGAAGTTCTTCATGTGCGAACTGATTGATGTTTAGTGTTTTTGTGTTCGTAGCTCATTTCAAGTGTATTTTGTTAATCGTTCGTTAATAATTGGATGCACAAATATGTTATTGCAAAATTGAGAACGAGATACAACGAAATCTAACTTATGGTCATTTTAGCTTGATTTAACTTCAAATTCATTTATCACACATTGAGTTCCATTAGTGATGTGTAATTAAATTCATTCTGAAATGGTATTTGATTCTCGATTCTTATCGAGTGAATACGAGTAGTTTCTTGGATCTTTAGAAAGAGTATCATTGCCTTGTTGCTTAATAACGGATTATGTGGATTGAGAGTTGTCATTTCAAATGATTCGAGTGGATTTGGTAGGCGAGAGTGTTTGAAGATGGTATTCAAGTGTTATGGATGAGTATAGGGTGGAGTGGATCATTTTCAAGGGTGATTGAGTTGTCTCGTGTTTTATTTCGGTTTCGATTTGAACAATATATACAAATGGTCCATTGGTGATTGTTTACATTGGCTTTAATGGTCATTATGGTTGAGTGTAATTCTATTGTTAGTGGAGTGTGTTAATAAGTATTGAGAAAGGCAACCACATACGATTTGAGGTTGTTACGAAGAGAAGAAGTTCTTCATACGAGAACTATTGATGTTTAGTGTTTTTGTGTTTGTAGCTCATTTCATGTGTACTTTGTTAATCATTCGTGAATATTTGGATGCACAAATATGTTAATGCAAAATTGAGAACGAGATACTACGAAATCTAACTTACATGGTCATTTTAGCTTGATTTAACTTCAAATTAATTTATCACACATTAAGTTCCATTAGTGATGTCTAATTACATTCATTCCGAAACGGTAATTTGAATCTCGATTCTTATCGAGTGAATACAAGTAGTTTCTTGGATCTTTAGAAAAGGTATCATTGCCTTGTTGCTTAATAACAGATTATATGGATTTAGTGTTGTCATTTGAAATGATTCTAGTGGATTTGGTAGGCGAGAGTGTTTAAAGATGGTATTCGAGTGTTATGGATGAGTATAGGGTGGAGTGGATCGATTTCAAGGGTGATTGAGTTGTCTCGTGTTTTATTTTGGTTTTGATTTGAACAATATATACAAATGGTCCATTGGTGATTATTTACATTGACTTCAATGGTCATTATGGTTGAGTGTAATTCAATTGTTAGTGGAGTGTGTTAATAAGTATTGAGAAAGGCAACCATATACGATTTGAGGTTGTTACAAAAAGAGGAAGTTCTTCATGCGAGAACTATTGATGTTTAATCTTTTTGTGTTCGTAGGTCATTTCAAGTGTATTTTGTTAATTGTTCGTGAATATTTGAATGCACAAATATGTTATTGCAAAATTGAGAACGAGATACAAGAAAATCTAACTTACATGGTCGTTTAGCTTGGATTTAACTTCAAATTTATTTATCACACATTGAGTTCCATTACTGATGTCGAATTACATTGATTCCATAACTATAATTTGATTATCGATTCTTATCGAGTGAATACGAGTAGTTTCTTAGACCTTTGGAAAGGGTATCATTTCCTTATTGCTTAATAACGGGTTATGTGGAATGAGAGTTGTCATTTTAAATGATTCTATTGGATTTGGTAGGCGAGAGTGTTTGAAGAGGGTATTCGAGTGTTATGGATGAGTATAGGGAGGAGTGGATCAAATTCAAGGGTGATTTGTGTTGTCTCGTGTTTTATTTCGGTTTCGATTTAATCAATATATACAAATGATCCATTGGTATTTTTTAAGTGTGATTTCAGTGGTCATTATGGTCGAATGCAATTCAATTGTTTGTGGGGTGTGTTAAGAAGTATTAAGAAAGGCAACCACATTTGATTTGAGGTTGTTACGAAAAGAAGAAGCTCTTCATGCGAGAACTATTGATGTTTAGTGTTTTTATGTTTGTAGTTCATTTCACATATCTTTTGTTAATCGTTCGTGAGTATTTGGATGCACAAATATGTTATTGCAAAATTGATAACGAAATACAAGGAAATCTTAATTTCATGGCCATTTTATCTTGATTTAACTTCATATTCATTTATCACACATTGAGTTCCATTGTTGATGTCTAATTACATTCATTCCGAAACTGTAATTTCATTCTCGATTCTTATCGAGTGAATACGAGTAGTGATTTAAACTTTAGGAAAGGGTATCATTTCCTTGTTGCTTAATAACGGATTACGTGGATTGAGAGTTGTCATTTTAAATGATTCTAGTGGATTTGGTAGGCGAGAGTGTTTGAAGATGGTATTCGAGTTTTATGGATGAGTATAGCGAGGAGTGGATTGATTTCAAGGGTGATTTATGTTGTCTCGTGTTTTATTTCGGTTTCGATTTGAACAAAATATACAAATGGTCCATTGGTGATTGTTTACTTTGATTTTAGTGGTCACTATGGTCGAGTGTAATTCGATTGTTAGTGGAGTGTGTTAAGAATTATTGAGAAAGGCAACCACATACGATTTGAGGTTGTTAAAAAAAAAGTTCTTCATGTGCAAACTATTGATGTTTAGTGTTTTTGTGTTCGTAGCTCATTTCATGTGTATTTTGTTAATCGTTCGTTAATATTTGGATGCACAAATATGTTATTGCAAAATTGAGAACGAGATACAACGAAATCTAACTTACATGGTCATTTTTGCTTGATTCAACTTCAAATTGAGTTCCATTAGTGATGTGTAATTAAATTCATTCCGAAACGGTATTTGATTCTCGATTCTTATCGTGTGAATGCGAGTAGTTTCTTGGATCTTTAGAAAGAGAATCATTGCCTTGTTACTTAATAACGGATTATGTGTATTAAGAGTTGTCATTTGAAATGATTCTAGTGGATTTGGTAGGCGAGAGTGTTTGAAGATGGTATTCGAGTGTTATGGATGAGTATAGGGTGGAGTGGATCGTTTCAAGGGTGATTGAGTTGTCTCGTGTTTTATTTCGGTTTTGATTTGAACAATATATACAAATGGTCCATTGGTGATTGTTTAAATTGACTTCAATGGTCACTATGGTTGAGAGTAATTCAATTTTTAGTGGAGTGTGTTAATAAGTATTGAGAAAGGCAACCACATACAATTTGAGGTTGTTACCAAAAGAAGAAGTTCTTCATGCGAGAACTATTGATGTTTAGTGTTTTTGTGTTTGTAGCTCATTTCATGTGTACTTTGTTAAGCGTTCGTGAATATTTGGATGCACAAATATGTTATTGCAAAATTGAGAACGAGATACAACGAAATCTAACTTACATGGTCATTTTAGCATGATTTAACTTCAAATTCATTTATCACACATTGAGTTCCATTAGTGATGTCTAATTACATTCATTACGAAATGGTAATTTGATTCTCGATTCTTATCGAGTGAATACGAGTAGTTTCTTGGATCTTTATAAAGGGTATCATTGCCTTGTAGCTTAATAACAGATTATGTGGATTGAGAGTTGTCATTTGAAATGATTTTAGTGGATTTGGTAGGTGAGAGTGTTTGAAGATGGTATTCGACTGTTATGGATGAGTATAGGGTGGAGTGGATCGATTTCAAGGGTGATTGAGTTGTCTCGTGTTTTATTTCGGTTTTGATTTGAACAATATATACAAATAGTCCATTGGTGATGGTTTACATTGACTTTAATGGTCATTATGGTTGAGAGTAATTCAATTGTTAGTGGAGTGTGTTAATAAGTATTGAGAAAGGCAACCATATACGATTTGAGGTTGTTACGAAAAGAGGAAGTTCTTCATGCAAGAACTATTGATGTTTAGTCTTTTTGTGTTCGTAGCTCATTTCAAGTGTATTTTGTTAATTGTTCGTGAATATTTGAATGCACATATATGTTATTGCAAAATTGAGAACGAGATACAAGAAAATCTTACTTACATGGTCGGTTAGCTTGATTTAACTTCAAATTCATTTATCACACACTGAGTTCCATTAGTGATGTCTAATTACATTGATTCCAAAACTATAATTTGATTCTCGAATCTTATCGAGTGAATACGAGTAGTTTCTTAGACCTTCGGAAAGGGTATCATTTCCTTGTTGCTTAATAACGGGTTATGTAGATTGAGAGTTGTCATTTTAAATGATTCTAGTGGATTTGGTAGGGGAGAGTGTTTGAAGAGGGTATTCGAGTGTTATGGATGAGTATAGGGTGGAGTGGATCAATTCAAGGGTGATTTGTGTTGTCTCGTGTTTTATTTCGGTTTCGATTTAATCAATATATACAAATGGTCCATTGGATGCACAAAAAAAAGAAGTTCTTCATGTGCGAACTATTAATGTTTAGTGTTTTTGTGTTCGTGGCTCATTTCATGTGTATTTTGTTAATCGTTCGTTAATATTTGGATGCACAAATATGTTATTGCAAAATTGATAATGAGATAGAAGGAAATCCAACTTACATGGTTGTTTTAGCTTGATTTAACTTCAAAGTCATTTATCACACATTGAGTTCCATTAGTGATGTCTAATTACAATCATTCTGAAAGTGTACTTTGATTTTCTCGATTCTTATCGAGTGAATACGAGTAGTTTCTTGGACCTATAGAAAGGGTATCATTGCCTTGTTCCTTAATAACAGATTATGTGGATTGAGAGTTGTCATTTGAAATGATTCTAGTGGATTTGTTAGGCGAGAGTGTTTGAAGATGGTATTCGAGTGTTATGGATGAGTATATAGGGAGAAGTGGATCGACTTCAAGGGTGATTTGTGTTGTCTCGTGTTTTATTACGGTTTCTATTTGAACAATATATACAAATGGTCCATTGGTGATTGTTTACTTTGACTTCAGTGGTCATTATGGTCGAGTGTAATTCAATTGTTAGTGGAGTGTGTTAAGAAGTATTGAGAAAGGCAACCACATACGATTTGAGGTTGTTACGAAAAGAAGAAGTTCTTTATGCGAGAACTATTGATGTTTAGTGTTTTTGAGTTTGTAGCTCATTTCATGTGTACTTTGTTAATTGTTCGTGAATATTTGGATGCACAAATATGTTATTGCAAAATTGAGAACGAGATACAACGAAATCTAACTAACATGGTCATTTTAGCTTGATTTATGTAACGCCCGGAAATTTTCTTTGAAGCCGACGAGAGAAGAAAAAGAAATAAAGTCCAAAGTCGAGGGACCAAACTCGCCAACAAGAGAAACTTCGATGAATGGGAGTATAAAAGGGGGAAAACACCCCATTCTTCCCATTTTTCAGCCAAGGGAGAAAGAAGAGAAGGAGAAGAAGAGGAGAAAGCTTGGTTCGGGTGGATTCAAGCGTGGAAATCGTCGTGTAGCGGGTCAAATCGAAGCTCTACTCAACGGGATCGTTTGTGTGGGTTCTAGGACCCCTCTTTTACATATTTTCAACTGATTTTGGGGCTGGAACATATCTGAAAACCTTTTTTCGAGTTTTGGGTGAAAACCTGTTTTTATGCATGTGTGTATGTGTATGATTTGTTTGAGGCTTGATTTCTTGCTTGGTTATGCTTGAATGATTAATTTGAGCTTAAAAGAGGTTTGGAAGAGGTTGGAGGCCGAAAACCGTCGGCTGCAGTCGGGATGAACTGCATTCTGCATCAGCTAGGGCTAGGCGACCGACTTGAGTGCGATTGGAGGCCATACGGCCGATTGGCGTGCGACTGAGGTCCATGCGCACGATTGCCATGCGACTGAGGTCCATACGCATGATGGTCATGCGGCTGAAGTTCATGTGCCTGTAAGGCATGCGATTGAAGGAGTGTGCAACTGAGGTTCATTCGCACGAAGGTTATGCGACTGAAGTCCATGCGCCTGGAGGCAATGCGACTGAGGTTCATTCGCACGAAGGGTATGCGACTGAAGCCCATACGCCTGAGGTCATGCGACTAAAGGCCATACGCATGAAAGCTATGCGACTGAGAGTCCATACACATAGATGTCCATTCACCCATAGGTCCATTCGCAGAGGGTCCATTCGCCTGATGTCCATTCGCATAGGGTCCATTCGCCTAAGTGTTCAGTCGCCCGGAAGGCCATGCGACCGGAGGGTGTCCATACGCCCAAGTAGGGTTCATACGCCCGAAAGAATGACGGGTTATCCTATGACTTTTGAGGGAATGTGCAGTTATGGGTTTTGACTCGGGAGGTTCCCGTAGGCTTGTGTAAGTTGACTTTCGAGGTCAAAGACGTGATGTCGGGCATGTGTGTGATGTTAATGATGTGATGTATGATTGATGCGTGTGTACGATTGATGCGTATATATATATATATATATATATATATATATATATATATATATATATATATATATAGATATATATATATATATATATATATATATATATATATATATATATATATATATATATATATATATATAGGGTTAGGTTCTTTACAGGACTAGCTTTATTTTCAGAACTAACAGAACCAATGATAACCATTGATTAAGTTGATCAATGGTTATGATTAAATAAGGTATAAAATGTAATTAATGATCTAATTAATTAGGTAAAAATTAAGGAAAAGGGCATATTAGTAAAATGATAAGGTTTCTCTCTCCAATTAAAATTAAATTAATTCATGTTCTCTTTCCTCTCTCATCTCTTTAACTATTATGATTTTATACTTGCGTAACTTTCATCTATTAACATATACGGGAAAATTTATTATTTCTTACATACCATATGCAAATGGTAAAATTTGGATTTTTAGTTTCATAATATTTACAATCATGTAATTTTCATATTATTTACATACGCAAATGTTCAAATTCATTATACATATTTTAAGCTAATAGTTATTTACATATGTGTAAAATATTTTTTCTTTCTTTTTCAAACCCATAGTTATACACTATTTTCATATACGTATATCTTCAAACGGACCAACTATTTACATATATGTAAAAATGTAAATGTTTTATATATGTGTACATCGACTATAGATTTTAACACATGTAAAAGTAATGCAATAAATGTCTATAGATGTGTAGATACTAAAAATGATTTTTACACATATGTAAAAACAAATAATAGATGTTTATAATTGTTTAGATACATTAAAAAGTTGTCCACTTATGTAAAAAACAATTGATGTTTCTAAAATTGTAGATACCAAAAAATAAATATCATACATTTACCTATATCTCAATCCTTCTACAGACATTTTAACAAAACTAAATTAAATTAGTTTAATTGTCAAGAATGTTACCACACAAAATGATGGAAGGAGTGATACAAACAAATGGATGGAGTGACAATAATTTCTTATCTTGGTTCGATCGAACCCTATTCGTACTTGCTTTTTTCAAACGACATCTCTATCAAATTGACCCGGTAGCATATAACCATCAAATTGTTGGAGCGCCGGTGATATAAAATTTCCTTTCTTCGCTTGATTTGATCATGAAAGCAAACCCGGATTTCATTGTTTCAATTTTCAATGTAGGTTAAAAATCAAATTGAAGTCTATTGATTTTGAATATGATCTGGCAAATCAATGGTTTCATAAAAATCGTATATATTAAGTTTAGTTTTGTTTGGAATGTTCCATTAATTATGTACTTTTGAATTCTAAATATCCCTAATAAAAAAGGAAACAAACTAGGGAGTTACACTCATTCAGTTTGTCAATTTACATCTTTACCCTTTTGTAAATAATAAAGAATAAATAAATTACATTGTAATCAATGGTTGATATTAGTTCTCGTGGTTCTCACGATCTTTAGGAGTTCTGAAAAGATCCTGACCCTATATATATATATAATATATATATATATATATATAGATATATATATATAGAGATAGATATAGATATATATATATATATATCTATATATATATATATTAGATATCTATCTAGATATATATATATATCTATCTATCTATATCTCTATATAGATATATATATATATATATATATATATATATATATATATATATATATATGATGCCCTGTATGGTGATGTGTGTATGTTTATGTTTATGTTCCTGTTATGTATATGTATCTTTCCATGGCTTTACGTCGAATGTTAATGAATGAAACAAAAGTATTATGTAATGTAAAGTGAAAGATAATGAAAAGAGGAACATGATAAATGAATGAATGCATGCATTAATGAAAGAATGAAAGTATGAAAGGCTTGCAAGCATTATGAACAGGGGTACACGCGGGGGTTCCAGTCTTTGTGACTGACCTACGTTGTGGTACCTAGTGTGTAGTGGTTACTCACCTCGGTGCTGGTGCCAGGCTATGTGCAGTGTGGAAGTCATTTATGAACTTCGGCCCAGTACTTGAATTATGCATATCGATGGAGGTGGAGTAGTGATTACTCACCTCGGTGCTGGTGCCAGGCTATGTGCAGTGTGGAAGTCATTTATGATTTTCGGCCCAGTACTCGAGTTATGCATATCGTTGGGGGTGTAGTATGTGGATGGGATCTTTATCGTTTACCTCGGTGCTGGTGCCAGGCTATGTGCAGTGTGGAAGTCATTTATGATCTTCGGCCCAGTACTCGAGTTATCGCTTACCCCGGTGCTGGTGCCAGGCTACGTGCAGTGTGGAAGTCATTTATGATCTTCGGCCCAGTAGTCATATTGTTTCGGGTATAGCTGTTGACACTGATCCAAAACGTGAGAATGTAACAGATGAAATGATCCTGAACCTTACCTTAGGTACTGTGACCATGAGGTGCTGGGCACCGTTATAGAAGGTCTATGATAGGCCTAGGTCCAGTATCATGAGCATGAAGGGTAAAGTTCATGGTGTTGCTAAATGGAAAAGATGTAATGATGAACGAACGTAAGAAAAGAAGTTATGAAGGAATGAAGCGAATGATAATGTACCGTGCGGTAATTAATGAATTAAGAATGTAACCGAAGTAATGATCCTGAACCTTACCTTAGGTGCTGTGACCATGAGGTGTTGTGCACCGTTATAGAAGGTCTTTGATAGGCATAGGTCCAGTACCATGAGCATGAAGGGTAAAGTTCATGGTTTCAATGGAAAGAAAAGATGTAACACTTAACAAATGAATGAAAGTAAGAACGTATGTACGAACGAAAGTTAAAGTATGAATGAATGATGAAGATAATAAACATTATCTATGTGTACGTATGATGTGTGATCGCATGTATGTAAAGAATGATTTTAACGAAAGTAAAGTATGTTTTATTTAAAAGTAGAACTCACTCAGCAACGCTAACTTTGATGTGTTTCTAGTTGACAGGTAGTTGCTGAGGGTGGCACGGGGCGGCTACTCAGCTTATTGTGGATGGCATCCAATATTATAATGCTTTTGTAATGAAATTGTTTAATGAACGGTTGTAATATTTTGCATAAGTATTTTGATAAAACGAAAATGTTGTTTTTAATGTTTCCGCTGCAACGTATTATGAAAGAAAAATGTAATTATATGTTTTATGTGCGATGAAGATCCAACTGTAAGCGTCCCGGGAATGAGGCCTTACAAGTTGGTATCAGAGCCAAAGTTTAAGTGAAATGGGTGAATTTTCAAAATAAACCTTAACTTAAACTGAGTACGGGACGGAAAAGGGAATGGGATGCCAATCTGAGTAGCTGCGTGCCATCAGGTATTTTCGTAATGTTAACCGGTATTACGTGCGCATGTTATATGGTTTATGTGTTGCTGGTAGATTTAGATACTAATGTAGTCAAGACAGGTAATGCTTGGGGTATGAAGAGTAAAGTAAGTGGCTAATCACAACTGGCCACTATAATTAGGGACTTACTATACTTGACATAAACCGAGCTGTTCCCTTGAATGAATGTGTTGGTGTTTGAATCTTTCAGTGTGTTTAGAGAATGGCCGGTGGTAGATCTTCGAAAGCTCCTCGTGGTGGAGGTGGTGGTGGACGTGGTGCTGAACCACGAGTCACAAGAGGAAGGCCTAGGACCGAAGAGGTAGTTCATGAAGAACCTGAGACCCCTAATCCTGAGGGCGGTGATGAGAATGCTAACCAGAGGGCCTTGATGAGAGAGGCGGTCGTGGAGGAAGTGCATCAGGTCTTGCAGACGATCCTACCGTCTGTAGTGACCGAAGTGATAAAGACTGTTAGAGATGAGGAGAGAAAGGAAAGGGGTAGACCTTCGGGCGAAAGGAGACGGCCCGAGAATGAAACGGTTTTCTCCGATGACGAAGAGGAAGAAGAAGAGGAAGAGCCTGCGCCGGTGGTGGCACGAGGCTGTAACTATGGGAGTTTCAACGATGCAAGCCCCCAACTTTTGATGGTAATGGCACTGCTGCTGCTGGTCACCGATGGGTGAGGGAAATGGAAGCTGTTTTAAATATCAGCGAGTGCCGGGAAGACCAGAAGGTAAAGTTTGCTGCCCACTCTTTTGTGGACTCAGCTTTGTGGTGGTGGGACAATATTGTCCAAGTTGAGGGAAGCAGGGCTATCGGGAGGATGAGGTGGACAGAGTTGAAGAGGCTAGTGATTGAGGAGTTCTGCCCTCATCGTGAGATGGATAAAGTTGAAAGAGAGTTCCTGATGCTGGAAGCGGGAACGATGACGCATCAACAATACACTACCAAATTCAACAAAATGGCACGGCTGGTGCCGGATCAGGTGACACCTCTTTTGCAAAAGATCAAGAGGTATATTCAGGGCTTGCCGGCGGATATCCGTAGGCACATGATCGCTGCCCGACCGAGCACGTTTAGGTCGGCGGATGATTTGGCGTGGAGATTATACGATGAAAGATTGGTGGTGGTGACTGAAGTTAGCAAGAAAGGAAAAGGTGATCGAGATTGGAACGGGAAGCGATTGGGACGTGGCGGAGCAGCTCCAAGTAACAAAGGTGCACGGGTGGATGACCAGCGTGTGGTCATAACTGATGCGGGCTCGGGAAGGTGTGACAAGTGTGGACACAAACACCCCGAGGAATGTAGATTGGGGACTAATGTCTATTTCCATTGTGGAAGGACCGGACATGTGGTGAAAAACTGCGGTGTGAGGAGGTGTTATTCTTGTGGCGGGGAGGGCCACATGAGCAAGGATTGCAAGAAGCCGAGGGCGGAAGGTTCGGGAGTGAAGAAGATCGGAGGAAGCTAGGACGTACCCCGATGTGTGTCAGGTATGTTTCTAGTAAATCAATCCTTAGCCTTTGTGTTATTCGATGCTGGCACTGGTAAAAGTTTTGTTCTTGTTGCTTTCGGTGCTGACTTGCATGTTAGTGGTAAGAATATAGATTCGCCCTTCGATGTAGTCCATGGAGTGGATTGTTTGGCAGACTACGGAGCGAATATTGTGTGTTGCAAAAAGATGATACGGTTGACAGCGCCCGACGGGATCACGGTGACGGGATTGAGTCACGACGATTCCAAAGGAGATTTCGATGGCAGTGGCGGGAAAGTGCATGAATGCATGATATGGTGGAGTACGAGATTAAATGCCTTACTTGTTTACAAGTGAAGGCCGAGCACCAAATGCCGTGTGGAAAGTATTGAGGTGATCGAGGCCACGACCGAGAAGCTTGAAAGGATCAAAACATTGATGAAGGTAGCCAAAGATAGATAAGAAGTCGTGTGTGGATAAACGACGTAGACCGATTGAACTCCAGGTGGGGGACTGGAAAGGAGATGAGACAGAATTGCTCGCGACGGTTTAAGGAATAACAGGTTTCGGGGACGAAACCTATATAAGGGGGGTGGACTTGTAACGCCCGGAAATTTTCTTTGAAGCCGACGAGAGAAGAAAAAGAAATAAAGTCCAAAGTCGAGGGACCAAACTCGCCAACGAGAGAAACTTTGATGAATGGGAGTATAAAAGGGGGAAAACACCCCATTCTTTTCATTTTTCAGCCAAGGGAGAAAGAAGAGAAGGAGAAGAAGAGGAGAAAAAGCTTGGTTCGGGTGGATTCGAGCGTGGAAATCGCCGTGTAGCGGGTCAAATCGAAGCTCTACTCGACGAGATCGTTTGTGTGAGTTCTAGGACCCCTCTTTTACATGTTTTCAACTGATTTTGGGGCTGCAACACATCTGAAAACCTTTTTTTCGAGTTTTTGGTGAAAACCCGTTTTTATGCATGTGTGTATGTGTATGATTTGTTTGAGGGTTGATTTCTTGCTTGGTTACGCTTGAATAAGGTCGTGGTATGTTTCCCTAAGGCTTAGAATGGTTGATTTGAGCTTAAAAGAGGTTTGGAAGAGGTTGGAGGCCGAAAACCGTCGGCTGCAGTCGGGATGAACTGCATTCTGCATCAGCTAGGGCTAGGCAACCGATTAGAGTGCGATTGGAGGCCATACGGCCGATTGGCGTGCGACTGAGGTCCATGCGCATGATTGCCATGCGACTGAGTTCCATACGCATGATGGTCATGCAACTGAAGTTCATGTGCCTGTAAGGCATGCGACTGAAGGAGTGTGCGACTGAGGTTCATTCGCACGAAGGTTATGCGACTGAAGTCCATGCGCCTGGAGGCCATGTGACTGAGGTTCATTCGCACGAAGGGTATGTGACTAAAGCCCATACGCCTGAGGTCATGCGACTAAAGGCCATACGCATGAAAGCTATGCGACTGAGAGTCCATACGCATAGATGTCCATTCGCCCATAGGTCCATTCGCATAGGGTCCATTCACCTGATGTCCATTCGCATAGGGTCCATTTGCCTGATGTCCATTCGCCTAAGTGTTCAGTCACCCGGAAGGCCATGCGACTGGAGGGTGTCCATACGCCCAAGTAGGGTTCATACGCCCGAAAGAACGACGGGTTATCATATGACTTTCGAGGGAATGTGCAGTTATGGGTTTTGACTCGGGTGGTTCCCGTAGGCTTGTGTAAGTTGATTTTCGAGGTCAAAGACGTGATGTCGGGCATGTGTGTGATGTTTATGATGTGATGTATGATTGATGCGTGTGTATGATTGATGCGTATATATATGATGATGCCCTGTATGGTGATGTGTGTATGTTTATGTTTATGTTCCCGTTATGTATATGTATCTTTCCATGGCTTTACGTCTAATGTTAATGAATGAAACGAAAGTATTATGTAACGTAAAGTGAAAGATAATGAAAAGAGGAACATGATAAATGAATGAATGAATGCATTAATGAACGAATGAAAGTATGAAAGGCTTGCAAGCATTATGAACAGGGGTACACGCGGGGGTTCCAGTCTTTGTGACTGACCTACGTTGTGGTACCTAGTGTGTAGTGATTACTCACCTCGGTGCTGGTGCCAGGCTACGTGCAGTGTAGAAGTCATTTATGAACTTCGGCCCCGTACTTGAGTTATGCATATCGTTGGAGGTGGAGTAGTGATTACTCACCTCGGTGCTGGTGCCAGGCTATGTGCAGTGTGGAAGTCATTTATGATCTTCGGCCCAGTACTCGAGTTATGCATATCGTTGGGGGTGTAGTATGTGGATGAGATATTTATCGTTTACCTCGGTGCTGGTGCCAGGCTATGTGTAGTGTGGAAGTCATTTATGATCTTCGGCCCAGTACTCGAGTTATTGCTTACCCCGGTGCTGGTGCCAGGATACGTGCAGTATGGAAGTCATTTATGATCTTCGGCCCCGTAGCCATATTGTTTAGGGTATAGCTGTTGACACTGATCCAGAACGTGAGAATGTAACAGATGAAATGATCCTGAACCTTACCTTAGGTACTGTGACCATGAGGTGCTGGGCACTGTTATAGAAGGTCTATGATAGGCCTAGGTCTAGTATCATGAGCATGAAGGGTAAAGTTCATGGTGTTGTTAAATGGAAAAGATGTAATGATGAACGAACGTAAGAAAAGAAGTTATGATCGAATGAAGCGAATGATAATGTACCGTGCGGTAATTAATGAATTAAGAATGTAAACGAAGTAATGATCCTGAACCTTACCTTAGGTACTGTGACCATGAGGTGCTGTGCATCATTATAGAAGGTCTTTGTTAGGCCTAGGTCCAGTACCATGAGCATGAAGGGTAAAGTTCATCGTTTCAATGGAAAGAAAAGATGTAACAATAACGAATGAATGAAAGTAAGAACGTATGTACGAACGAAAGTTAAAGTATGAATGAACGATGAAGATAATAAACATTATCTATGTGTACGTATGATGTGTGATCGCATGTATGTAAAGAATGGTTTTAACGAAAGTAAAGTATGTTTTATTTAAAACTAGAACTCACTCAGCAACGCTGACTTTGATGTGTTTCCAGTTGGAAGGTATGTTGCTGAGGATGGCACGGGGCGGTTACTCAGCTTATTGTGGATGGCATCCAATATTATAATGCTTTTGTAATGAAATTGTTTAATGAACGGTTGTAATATTTTGCAAAAGTATTTTGATGAAACGAAAATTTTGTTTTTAATGTTTCCGCTGCAACGTATTATGAAAAAAAATGTAATTATATGTTTTATGTGCGATGAGGATCCAACTGTAAGCGTCCCGGGAACGAGGCCTTACAATTTAACTTCAAATTCATTTATCACACATTGAGTTCCATTAGTGATGTCTAATTACATTCATTCCGAAACGGTAATTTGATTCTCGATTCTTATCAAGTGATAACGAGTAGTGTCTTGGACCTTTAGAAAGGGTATCGTTGCCTTGTTGCTTAATAACATATTATGTGGATTGAGAGTTTTTATTTGTAATGATTCTAGTGGATTTGGTAGGCGAGAGTGTTTGAAGATGGTATTCGAGTGTTATGGATGAGTATAGGGTGGAGTGGATCGATTTCAAGGGTGATTTGTGTTGTCTCGTGTTTTATTTCGGTTTCCATTTGAAAAATATATACAAATGGTCCATTGGTGATTGTTTACTTTGACTTCAGTGGTCATTATGGTCGAGTGTAATTCAATTGTTAGTGGAGTGTGTTAAGAAGTATTGAGAAAGGCAACCACATACTATTTGAGGTTATTACGAAAAGAAGAAGTTCTTCATGCGAGAACTATTGATGTTTATTGTTTTTGTGTTTGTATCTCATTTCACGTGTACTTTGTTAATCGTTCGTGAATATTTGGATGCACAAATATGTTATTGCAAAATTGAGAACGAGCTACAACGAAATCTAACTTACATGGTCGTTTTAGCTTGATTTAACTTCAAATTCATTTATCACACATTGAGTTCCATTAGTGATGTCTAATTACATTCATTCCGAAATAGTAATTTGATTCTTGACTCTTATCGAGTGAATACAAGTAGTTTCTTGGACCTTTAGAAAGGGTATCATTGCCTTGTTGCTTAATAATTGATTATATGGATTGAGAGTTGTAATTCGAAATGATTCTAGTGGATTTGGTAGGCGAGAGTGTTTGAAGATGGTATTCGAGTGTTATGAATGAGTATAGGGTGGTGTGGATCAATTTCAAGGGTAATTTGTGTTGTCTTGTGTTTTATTTCGGTTTCGATTTAAACAATATATACAAATTGTCCATTGGTGATTTTTTTGTGTGATTTTAGTGATCATTTGTGTCAAATGCAATTCAAATGTTTGTGGAGTGTGATAAGAAGTATTGAGAAAGGCAACCGCATACAATTTGAGGTTGTCATGAAAAGAAGAAGCTCATCATGCAAGAACTATTCATGTTTAGTGTTTTTATGTTAGTAGTTCACTTCACGTGTATTTTGTTAATCGTTCGTGAATATTTGGATTTACAAATATGTTATTACAAAATTGATAATGAAATACAAGGAAATCTAAATTTAATGACCGCTTTAGCATGATTTAACTTCATATTCATTTTTCACACATTGAATTCCATTAGTGATGTCTAATTACATTCATTCCAAAACTGTAATTTGATTCTCGATTCTTATCGAGTGAATAAGAGTAGTTTCTTAGACCTTTGGAAAGGGTATCATTTCCTTATTGCTTAATAACGGGTTATGTGGATTCAAAGTTGTCATTTTAAATGATTCTAGTGGATTTGGTAGGCGAGAGTGTTTGAAGAGGGTATTCGAGTGTTATGGATGAGTATAGGGAGGAGTGGATCGAATTCATGGGTGATTTGTGTTGTCTCGTGTTTTATTTCGGTTTCGATTTATTCAATATATACAAATGGTCCATTGGTGTTTTTTTAGTGTGATTTCAGTGGTCATTGTGGTCGAATGCAATTCAATTGTGTGTGGGGTGTGTTAATAAGTATTGATAAAGGCAACCGCATACGTTTTGAGGTTGTTATGAAAATAAGAAGCTCTTTATGCGAGAACTATTGATGTTTAGTGTTTTTATGTTTGTAGTTCATTTCACATGTATTTTGTTAATCTTTCGTGAATATTTGGATGCACAAATATGTTATTGCAAAATTTATAATGAAATACAAGGAAATCTAAATTTTATGGTCGTTTTAGCTTGATTTAACTTCATATTCATTTATCACACATTGAGTTCCGTTGGTGATGTCTAATTACATTCATTCCGAAATTGTAATTTGATTCTTGATTCTTATCGAGTGAATACGAGCAGTTTCTTAGACCTTTGGAAAGGGTATCATTTCCGTGTTGCTTAATAACGGGTTAGGTGGATTGAGAGTTGTCATTTTAAATGATTCTAGTGGATTTGGTAAGCAAGAGTGTTTGAAGAGGGTATTTGAGTGTTATGGATGAGTATAGGGAGGAGCGGATCGGATTCAAGGGTGATTTGTGTTGTCTCGTGTTTTATTTCAACTTCGATTTAAACAATATATACAAATGGTCCATTGGTGGAATGTTTACATTGACTTCAGTGGTCATTATGGTCGAGTGTAATTCAATTGTTAGTGGAGTTTGTTAATAAGTATTAGAAAGGCAACCACATACGATTTGAGATTGTTACGAAAAGAAGAAGTTTTTCATGCGAGAACTATTGATGTTTAGTTTTTTTGTGTTCGTAGATCATTTCATGTGTATTTTGTTAATCCTTCGTGAATATTTGGATGCACAAATATGTTATTGCAAAATTTAGAACGAGATACAAGGAAATCTAACTTACAGGGTCGTTTTAGCTTGATTTATTTTCAAATTCATTTATCACACATTGAGTTCCATTAGTGATGTCTAATTACATTCATTCCGAAACAGTAATTTGATACTCGATTCTTATCGAGTGAATACGAGTAGTTTGTTGGACCTTTAGAGAGGGTATCATTGCCTTTTTGCTTTATAATGGATTATATGGATTAAGAGGAGTCATTTGAAATGATTCTAGTGGATTTGGTAGGCGAGAGTGTTTGAAGATGGTATTCGAGTGTTATGGATGAGCATCGGGTGAAGTGGATCAATTTCAAGGGAAATCTGTGTTGTCTCGTGTTTTATTTTGGTTTCGATTTAAGCAATATATACAAATTGTCCATTGGTGATTTTTTTGTGTGATTTCAGTGATCATTATTGTCAAATTCAATTCAATTGTTTGTGGAGTGTGATAAGAAGTATTGAGAAAGGCAACCGCATACAATTTGAGGTTGTTACGAAAAGAAGAAGCTCTTCATGCGAGAACTATTCATGTTTAGTGGTTTTATGTTAGTAGTTCATTTCACGTGTATTTTGTTAATCGTTCGTGAATATTTGGATTCACATATATGTTATTGCAAAATTGATAATGAAATAGAAGGAAATCTAAATTTCATGGCCGTTTTAGCTTAATTTAACTTCATATTCATTTATCACACATTGAATTCCATTAGTGATGTCTAATTACATTCATTCCGAAACTGTAATTTGATTCTCTATTCTTATCGAGTGAATACGAGTAGTTTCTTAGACCTTTGTAAAGGGTATCATTTCCTTGTTGCTTAATTAGGGTTATGTGGATTCACAGTTGTCATTTTAATTGATTCTAGTGATTTTGGTAGGCGAGAGTGTTTGAATAGAGTATTCAAGTGTTATGGATGAGTATAGGGAGGAGTGGATCGAATTCAAGAGTTATTTGTGTTGTCTCGTGTCTTATTTCGGTTTCGATTTAAATAATATATACAAATTGTCCTTGGTGATTTTTTTGTGTGATTTTAGTGATCATTATTGTCAAATGCAATTCAATTGTTTGTGGAGTGTGATAAGAAGTATTGAAAAAGGCAACCGCATACAATTTGAGGTTGTCACGAAAAGAAGAAGCTCATCATGCAACAACTATTCATGTTTAGTGTTTTTATGTTAGTTGTTCACTTCACGTGTATTTTGTTAATCGTTCTTGAATATTTGGATTTACAAATATGTTATTGCAAAATTGATAATGAAATACAAGGAAATCTAAATTTCATGGCCGCTTTAGCTTGATTTAACTTCATATTCATTTTTCACACATTGAATTCCATTAGTGATGTCTAATTACATTCATTCCAAAACTGTAATTTGATTCTCGATTCTTATCGAGTGAATAAGAGTAGTTTCTTAGACCTTTGGAAAGGGTATCATTTCCTTGTTGCTTAATAACGGGTTATGTGGATTCAGAGTTGTCATTTTAAATGATTCTAGTGGATTTGGTAGGTTAGAGTGTTTGAAGAGAGTATTCGAGTGTTATGGATGAGTATAGGGAGGAGTGGATCAAATTCAAGGGTGATTTGTGTTGTCTCGTGTTTTATTTCAGTTTCGATTTAATCAATATATACAAATGGTCCATTGGTGTTTTTTTAGTTTGATTTCGGTGGTTATTATGGTCGAATGCAATTCAATTGTTTGTGGGGTGTTTTAAGAAGTATTAAGAAAGGCAACCGCATACGATTTGAGGTTGTTACGAAAAGAAGAAGCCCTTTATGCGAGAACTATTGATGTTTAGTGTTTTTATGTTTGTAGTTCATTTCACATGTATTTTGTTAATCTTTCCTGAACATTTGGATGCGCAAATATGTTATTGCAAAATTTATAATGAAATACAAGGAAATCTAAATTTTATGACCGTTTTAGCTTGATTTAACTTCATATTCATTTATCACACATTGAGTTCCTTTAGTGATGTCTAATTACATTCATTCCGAAACTGTAATTTGATTCTTGATTCTTATCGAGTGAATACGAGTAGTTTCTTAGACCTTTGGAAAGGGTATCATTTCCTTGTTGCTTAATAACGGGTTAGGTGGATTGAGAGTTGCCATTTTAAATGATTCTAGTGGATTTGGTAAGCAGGAGTGTTTGAAGAGGGTATTCGAGTGTTATGGATGAGTATAGGGAGGAGTGGATCGGATTCAAGGGTGATTTGTGTTGTCTCGTGTTTTATTTCGGTTTAGATTTGAACAATATATACAAATGGTCCATTGGTGAATGTTTACATTGACTTTAGTGGTCATTATGGTCGAGTGTAATTCAATTGTTAGTGGAGTGTGTTAATAAGTATTAGAAAGGCAACCACATATGATTTGAGGTTGTTACGAAAAGAAGAAGTTCTTCATGCGAGAACTATTGATGTTTAGTTTTTTTGTGTTCGTAGCTCATTTCATGTGTATTTTGTTAATCGTTCTTGAATATTTGGATGCACAAATATGTTATTGAAAAATTTAGAACGAGATACAAGGATATCTAACTTACATGGTCGTTTTAGCTTGATTTAACTTCAAATTCATTTATCACACATTGAGTTCCATTAGTGATGTCTAATTACATTCATTCCAAAACAGTAATTTGATTCTCGATTCTTATCGAGTGAATACGAGTAGTTTCTTGGACCTTTAGAAAGGGTATCATTGCCTTGTTGCTTAATAATGGATTGAGAGGTGTCATTTGAAATGATTCTAGTGGATTTGGTAGGCGAGAGTGTTTGAAGATGGTACTCGAGTGTTATGGATGAGCATTGGGTGGAGTGGACCAATTTCAAGGGTAATTTGTGTTGTTTCGTGTTTTATTTCGGTTTCAATTTAAGCAATATATACAAATTGTCCATTGGGGATTTTTTTGTGTGATTTCAGTGATCATTATTGTCAAATGCAATTCACTTGTTTGTGGAGTGTGATAAGAAGTATTGAGAAAGGCAACCGCATACAATTTGAGGTTGTTACGAAAAGAAGAAGCTCTTCATGCAAGAACTATTCATGTTTAGTGTTTTTATGTTAGTAGATCATTTCACGTGTATTTTGTTAATCGTTCGTGAATATTTGGATTCACATATATTTTATTGCAAAATTGATAATGAAATAGAAGGAAATCTAAATTTCATGGCCGTTTTAGCTTGATTTAACTTCATATTCATTTATCACACATTGAATTCCATTAATGATGTCTAATTACATTCATTCCGAAACTGTAATTTGATTCTTGATTCTTATCGAGTGAATAAGAGTAGTTTCTTAGACCTTTGGAAAGGGTATCATTTCCTTGTTGCTTAATAACGGGTTATGTGGATTCAGAGTTGTCATTTTAAATGATTCTAGTGGATTTGGTAGGTTAGAGTGTTTGAAGAGAGTATTCGAGTGTTATGGATGAGTATAGGGAGGAGTGGATCAAATTCAAGGGTGATTTGTGTTGTCTCGTGTTTTATTTCAGTTTCGATTTAATCAATATATACAAATGGTCCATTGGTGTTTTTTTAGTTTGATTTCGGTGGTCATTATGGTCGAATGCAATTCAATTGTTTGTGGGGTGTTTTAAGAAGTATTAAGAAAGGCAACCGCATACGATTTGAGGTTGTTACGAAAAGAAGAAGCCCTTTATGCGAGAACTATTGATGTTTAGTGTTTTTATGTTTGTAGTTCATTTCACATGTATTTTGTTAATCTTTCCTGAACATTTGGATGCGCAAATATGTTATTGCAAAATTTATAATGAAATACAAGGAAATCTAAATTTTATGACCGTTTTAGCTTGATTTAACTTCATATTCATTTATCACACATTGAGTTCCTTTAGTGATGTCTAATTACATTCATTCCGAAACTGTAATTTGATTCTTGATTCTTATCGAGTGAATACGAGTAGTTTCTTAGACCTTTGGAAAGGGTATCATTTCCTTGTTGCTTAATAACGGGTTAGGTGGATTGAGAGTTGCCATTTTAAATGATTCTAGTGGATTTGGTAAGCAGGAGTGTTTGAAGAGGGTATTCGAGTGTTATGGATGAGTATAGGTAGGAGTGGATCGGATTCAAGGGTGATTTGTGTTGTCTCGTGTTTTATTTCGGTTTAGATTTGAACAATATATACAAATGGTCCATTGGTGAATGTTTACATTGACTTCAGTGGTCATTATGGTCTAGTGTAATTCAATTGTTAGTGGAGTGTGTTAATAAGTATTAGAAAGGCAACCACATATGATTTGACGTTGTTACGAAAAGAAGAAGTTCTTCATGCGAGAACTATTGATGTTTAGTTTTTTTGTGTTCGTAGCTCATTTCATGTGTATTTTGTTAATCGTTCGTGAATATTTGGATGCATAAATATTTTTTTGCAAAATTGAGAAAGAGATACAAGGAAATCTAACTTACATGGTCGTTTTAGCTTGATTTAACTTCAAATTCATTTATCACACATTGGGTCCACTAATGATGTCTAATTACATTCAATCCGAAACAGTAATTTGATTCTTGATTCTTATCGAGTGAATACGAGTAGTTTCTTGGACCTTTAGAAAGGGTATCATTGCCTTGTTGCTTAATAATGGATTATATGGATTGAGAGTTCTCATTTGAAATGATTCTAGTGGATTTCGTAGGCGTGAGTGTTTGAACATGGTATTCGAGTGTTATGGATGAGTATAGGGTGGAGTGGATCAATTTCAAGGGTAATTTGTGTTTGTCTCGTGTTTTATTTCGGTTTCGATTTAAGCAATATATACAAATTGTCCATTGGTGATTTTTTTGTGTGATTTCAGTGATCATTATTGTCAAATACAATTCAATTGTTTGTGGATTGTGATAAGAAGTATTGAGAAAGGCAACTGCATAAAATTTGAGGTTGTTACGAAAAGAAGAAGCTCTTCATCGAGAACTATTCATGTTTAGTGTTTTTATGTTAGTAGTTCATTTCACGTGTATTTTGTTAATTCTTCGTGAATATTTGGATTTACAAATATGGTATTGCAAAATTGATAATGAAATACAAGGAAATCTAAATTTCATGGCCGTTTTAGCTTGATTTAACTTCATATTCATTTATCACACATTGAATTCCATTAGTGATGTCTAATTACATTCATTCCGAACTGTAATTTGATTCTGGATTCTTATCGAGTGAATACGAGTAGTTTCTTAGACCTTTGGAAAGGGTATCATTTCCTTGTTGCTTAATAACGGGTTATGTGGATATAGAGTTGTCAGTTTAAATGATTCTAGTGGATTTGGTAGGCGAGAGTGTTTGAAGAGGGTATTCGAGTGTTATGGATAAGTATAGGGAGGAGTGGATCGAATTCAAGGGTGATTTGTGTTGTCTCGTGTTTTATTTTGGTTTCGATTTAATCAATATATACAAATGGTCAATTGGTGTTTTTTTAGTGTGATTGTGGTCTTTATGGTCGAATGCAATTCAATTGTTTGTGGGGTGTGTTAAGAAGTATTACGGAAGGCAACCGCATACGATTTGAGGTTGTTACGAAAAGAAGAAGCTCTTTATGCGAGAACTATTGATGTTTAGTGTTTTTATGTTTGTAGTTCGTTTCACATGTATTTTGTTAATCGTTCTTGAATATTTGGATGCACAAATATGTTATTGCAAAATTGAGAACGAGATACAAGGAAATCTAACTTACATGGTCGTTTTAGCTTGATTTAACTTCAAATTCATTTATCACACATTGAGTTCCATTAATGATGTCTAATTACATTCAATCCGAAACAGTAATTTGATTCTCGATTCTTATCGAGTGAATACGAGTAGTTTCTTGGACCTTTAGAAAGGGTATCATTGCCTTGTTGCTTAATAATGGATTATATGGATTGAGAGTTCTCATTTGAAATGATTCTAGTGGATTTGTAGGCGAGAGTGTTTGAAGATGGTATTCGAGTGTTATGGATGACTATAGGGTGGAGTGGATCAATTTCAAGGGTAATTTGTGTTTGTCTCGTGTTTTATTTCGGTTTCGATTTAAGCAATATATAAAAATTTTCCATTGGTGATTTTTTTGTGTGATTTCAGTGATCATTATTGTCAAATGCAATTCAATTGTTTGTGGAGTGTGATAAGAAGTATTGAGAAAGGCAAACGCATACAATTTGAGGTTGTTACGAAAAGAAGAAGCTCTTCATCGAGAACTATTTATGTTTAGTGTTTTTATGTTAGTAGTTCATTTCACGTGTATTTTTGTTAATCGTTCGTGAATATTTGGATTCACATATATGTGATTGCAAAATTGATAATGAAATATAAGGAAATCTAAATTTCATGGCCGTTTTAGCTTGATTTAACTTCATATTCATTTATCACACATTGAATTCCATTAGTGATGTCTAATTACATTCATTCCGAAACTGTAATTTGATTCTTGATTCTAATCGAGTGAATACGAGTAGTTTCTTAGACCTTTGGAAAGGGTATCATTTCCTTGTTGCTTAATAACGGGTTATGTGGATTCAGAGTTGTCATTTTAATTGATTCTAGTGGATTTGGTAGGCGAGAGTGTTTGAAGAGAGTATTCGAGTGTTATGGATGAGTATAGGGAAGAGTGGATCGAATTCAAGGGTGATTTGTGTTGTCTCGTGTTTTATTTCGGTTTCGATTTAAAAAATATATACAATTCAATTGCAATTCATTGGTGATTTTTTTGTGTGATTTCAGTGATCATTATTGTCAAATGCAATTCAATTGTTTGTGGAGTGTGATAAGAAGTATTAAGAAAGGCAACCGCATACAATTTGAGGTTGTCATGAAAAGAAGAAGCTCTTCATGCAAGAACTATTCATGTTTAGTGTTTTTTGTTAGTAGTTCATTTCACGTGTATTTTGTTAATCGTTCGTGAATATTTGGATTTACAAATATGTTATTGCAAAATTGATAATGAAATACAAGGAAATCTAAATTTCATGGCCGTTTTAGCTTGATTTAACTTCATATTCATTTATCACACATTGAATTCCATTAGTGATGTCTAATTACATTCATTCCGAAACTGTCATTTGATTCTTGATTCTTATCGAGTAAATAAGAGTAGTTTCTTAGACCTTTGGAAAGGGTATCATTTCCTTGTTGCTTAATAACGGGTTATGTGGATTCAGAGTTGTCATTTTAAATGATTCTAGTGGATTTGGTAGGCGAGAGTGTTTGAAGAGGGTATTCGAGTGTTATGGATGAGTATAGGGAGGAGTGGATCGAATTCAAGGGTGATTTGTGTTGTCTCGTATTTTATTTCGGTTTCGATTTAATCAATATATACAAATGGTCCATTGGTGTTTTTTAGTGTGATTTCAGTGGTCATTATGGTCGAATGCAATTCAATTGTTTGTGGGGTGTGTTAAGAAGTATTAAGAAAGGCAACCGCATACGATTTGAGGTTGTTACGAAAAGAAGAAGCTCTTTATGCGAGAACTATTGATGTTTAGTGTTTTTATGTTTGTAGTTCATTTCACATGTATTTTGTTAATCTTTCGTGAATAATTGGATGCACAAATATGTTATTGCAAAATTTATAATGAAATAAAAGGAAATCTAAATTTTATGGCCGTTTTAGCTTGATTTAACTTCATATTCATTTATCACACATTGAGTTCCTTTAGTGATGTCTAATTACATTCGTTCCAAAACTGTAATTTGATTCTTGATTATTATCGAGTAAATACGAGTAGTTTCTTAGACCTTTGGAAAGGGTTTCATTTCCTTGTTGCTTAATAACAGGTTAAGTGGATTGAGAGTTGTCATTTTAAAAGAGTCTAGTGGATTTGGTAAGCAAGAGTGTTTGAAGAAGGTATTCGAGTGTTATGGATGAGTATAGGGAGGAGTGGATCGAATTCAAGGGTGATTTGTGTTGTCTTGTGTTTTATTTCGGTTTCGATTTGAACAATATATACAAATGGTCCGTTGGTAAATGTTTACATTGACTTCAATTGTTAGTTGAGTGTGTTAATAAGTATAATTAGAAAGGCAACCACATACGATTTGAGGTTGTTATGAAAAGAAGAAGTTCTTCATGCGAGAACTATTGATGTTTAGTTTTTTTTGTGTTCGTAGCTCATTTCATGTGTATTTTGTTAATCGTTCATGAATATTTGGATGTACAAATATGTTATTGCGAAATTCAGAACGAGATACAAGGAAATCTAACTATATGGTCGTTTTAGCTTGATTTAACTTCAAATTCATTAATTGAGTTCCATTAGTGATGTCTAATTACATTCATTCCGAAAGAGTAATTTAATTCTCGATTCTTATCGAGTGAATACGAGTAGTTTCTTCGACCTTTAGAAAGGGTATCACTGCCTTGTTGCTTAATAATGGATTATATGGATTGAGAGTTATCATTTGAAATGATTCTAGTGGATTTTGTAGGCGAGAGTGTTTGAAGATCGTATTCGAGTGTTATGGATGAGTATAGGGTGGAGTGGATCAATTTCAAGGGTAATTTGTGTTGTTTCGTGTATTATTTCGGTTTCGATTTAAACAATATATACAAATTGTCCATTGGTGGATTTTTTGTGTGATTGCAGTGATCATTATTGTCAAATGCAATTCCATTGTTTGTGGAGTGTGATAAGAAGTATTGAAAAAGGCAACCGCATACAATTTGAGGTTGTTACGAAAAGAAGCTCTTCATGCGAGAACTATTGATGTTTAGTGTTTTTATGTTAGTAGTTCATTTCATGTGTATTTTGTTAATCGTTCATGAATATTTGGATTCACAAATATGTTATTGAAAAATTGATAATGAAATACAAGGAAATCTAAATTTCACTATCCGTTTTAGCTTGACTTAACTTCATATTCATTTATCACACATTGAATGCCATTAGTGATGTCTAATTACATTTGTTCCGAAACTATAATATGATTCTCGATTCTTATCGAGTGAATACGAGTAGTTTCTTAGACCTTTGGAAAGGGTATCATTTCCTTGTTGCTTAATAACGGGTTATGTGGATTGAGAGTTGTCATTTTAAATGATTCTAGTGGATTTGGTAGGCGAGAGTGTTTGAAGAGGGTATTCGAGTGTTATGGATGAGTATAGGGAGGAGTGGATCGAATTCAAGGGTGATTTGTGGTATCTCGTGTTTTATTTTGGTTTCTATTTGAACAATATATACAAATGGTCCATTGGTGATTGTTTACTTTGACTTTAGTGGTCATTATGGTCGAGTGTAATTGAGAAGTATTGAGAACGGCAACCACATACGATTTGAGGTTGTTACGAAAAGAAGAAGTTCTTCATGCGAGAAGTACTGATGTTTAGTGTTTTTGTGTTTGTAGCTCATTTCATGTGTATTTTGTTAATCGTTCGTGAATATTTAGATGCACAAATATGTTATTGCAAATTTGAGAACGAGATACAACGAAATCTAACTTACATGGTCATTTTAGCTTGATTTAACTTCAAATTTATTTATCACACATTGAGTTCCATTAGTGATGTCTAATTACATTCATTCCGAAATGGTAATTTAATTCTCGATTCTTATCGAGTGAATACGAGTAGTTTCTTGGACCTTTAGAAAGGGTATCATTGCCTAGTTGCTTAATAACGGATTATGTGGATTGAGAGTTGTCATTTGAAATGATTCTAGTGGAGTTGGTAGGCGAGAGTGTTTGAAGATGGTATTCGAGTGTTACGGATGAGTATAGGATGGAGTGGATCGATTTCAAGGGTGATTTGTGTTGTCTCGTGTTTTATTTCGGTTTCGATTTGAACAATATATACAAATGGTTGATTAGTGATTGTTTACATTGACTTCAGTGGTTATTATGGTCGAGTGTAATTCAATTGTTAGTGGAGTGTGTTAATAAGTATTGAGAAAGGCAACCACATACGATTTGAGGTTGTTACGAAAAGAAGAAGTTCTTCATGCGAGAACTATTGATGTTTAGTTTTTTTTGTGTTCGTAGATCATTTAAAAGTGTATTTTGTTAATCGTTCGTGACTATTTGAATGCACAATTATGTTAATGCAAAATTGAGAACGAGATACAAAAATCTAACTAACATGGTCGTTTTAGCTTGATTTAACTTCAAATACATTTATCACACATTGAGTTCCATTACTGATGTCTAATTACATTGATTCCGAAACTATAATTTGATTCTCGATTCTTATTGAGTGAATCGAGTAGTTTCTTAGACCTTTGGAAAGGGTATTATTTCTTTGTTGCTTAAGAACGGGTTATGTGGATTGAGAGTTTGTTGAGTTCTTTATGCCCAAGACACATAGAACATTGATGTGGTTAGTACGTTATGATCCAAGTCGGGTCATACCCAATAACAAGCTTAGGAAACACCAAATAATATTTAATTGATGATATGTTCATACAATTAAATAAATACACCAATTTAGAAAATGGGTTTTCTAAATAAGTTACATATGAGATTGAACAATTTATATGGATATTTTGTTTATAGATATTGTTTGTTATGTTATTTAAGTTACTTAAATAACATCAAATAATAATGGAGTGTGTGTGAGTTATACAATTAAAAGGTTAATTATATGTATAACTCATATTAATGACTTGTTAATGTGTTAAAAATTGTGTTTTAAGTTTTGGGGGGAAAACCCAAAGTAAAGAGGGTTTTGGCCGCCCCTTTTGGGATGTGCCCCCTTTTGGTTTTTAAATTGTAGTCTTGGAGCAATACATTTGACAATTTATTCACTCCATCTTCTTCTCTCTCTCACATGCAAGAACCACAAGAAAGAAAAAGGGTTTTCTCCTCTTGTTGAAGTTAATTCACGGCTGGAAGGTTCCAGCAGCCTTTCCTTTCGGGTTTTGGTGCTCAAATCCTAGCAACAAGGTGTTTGTCATAGAGCTTGGGGTATGCAAGCTTGAGAGGACCTTCTCTTGGTGCCTTGGTCGTTCTTTCTTGGTCCAAATCATCCTCATCCATTTCGACATTTTGCTGCTGAAAGGTAGTTTATGGCAGCCTCTTATGGCTGTCCATAATGTTAGCTTTTGTGTTTACATTGCTAGTCTTATTCACATATTAAAGGTCCTTTGTTCTTGGGTTTGTTTGTAACTTTATAATATCAAGATGAAACCCCAAATTTTCAGTTCATTAACTATGTTATAAAGCTTGTTTCGTTTTTACAAAGTTTAAATGGTTAAACTATGTATCTTGTTCTTACAAACCCCAACATTGGCATCTAGAGCCGGTTATGTGGATAGCTAGCTTGTTTTGTCCTTGAAATATTTCGTTTTATGGGACTTTGAAACCCCTTTTTAGGGGCTGCTATATTCATGTATTATGAAACCCCAAACTTTCAAAGTTATATCACACATGCTTGTGATTAAACTTTGAAAGATATGTATGTTGTATTGTTTATTTGTTTGGACAAGATAAAACCCGAAATTTCAGTTTATGTTGGCTGAAATTTCGTGGGTTTTAGGTGGGGTTTCATTGTTGGTTTGAATGATTTGATCATTGTTCATTATGGTGCATAACCTAGCCCTTGACCTTGTGTTATTTGGATGTTTGTAATGGTTGTATTTATTCATTCAATTGGGATGTATAATCTTTTATTTGTGCTTGGTATAAAGTGTAATTTTATTTATTATTGGGCTGTAATAAATAGATTAGGTACTTTTCATTTTACTAGAAATCTTGTATTAGGATATAATATCTTGTAATATGAAGATGTACGTGTTAGAAGCACAAAGGAAAGACACAAGAAACATGGAGCATTTGGATGCGATTTCAAGTGGGAGGTTCATGGAAGCCTTTTGTGTTATGTTTTGTCCCTTAGGAATGTCCTATGGACCACACTGATGGCAAACAAGTGTGGCCACTTTAGATTCTATGGTTATGCACTATTATTTGGTTGATTCTTGGTATTGTGGTTGATTACTTATATATGATGTTTGCTTAACAATCCTTTCCATTATCATAACAAACTATCTAAATGGACATTAATCATTAAAAGGTTATAAAAGGTTATTAAATTTGTTTAATGATTTCAAAGATTAAAAGGGGTTTTAATCAATGTACCATAGGGTATCTTGTTTTTGAAAGCATACAAATATGAATACGTAATGTTTTCTAAACTTGTATTATAATATCTCTAATTTTTTTTACAAATAAGATCAACACCGTCCTTTTACACAACACTTGAATCCCTCGGGAACTCTTAGTGGGATAAAGGTCACCTAACCATTTTGAGGGAACTTGTGACTTGAGGTGAGAATGCCATATTCGTGGGATAAAGGTCACCTAACCGCTTATTTTGGCAAACTCACACGTGTGTGTAAGTAGGGTGTCTTGATTTGCAAACCATGTCAAATGGATCACCTACGATATGGTTTACAAATGGTGTTGATGGGATTAACATGCCGACTTTACATATGATGTTTCAAGTCGATCCCATACCTCTAGAAGTTGCAAATGGTTGCAATCATCAATCGTTGACCACCTTATTAATTTAAATCGTGGGATAAAGGTCACCTAACCACTATTTAAATGTAATGTTGGATTCTAGATTTTAATATGAAAATGACCTTAAAAGGTATTAATTATTAAAATAACAATATCAAAAATACTAAAATTGATCTTTGTTAAATTTTGTAGATGGCCACCAATAATTATGATAATCATGATAATTCATCCACGTCCGCCCAATCTTTACGAGCGATTCTCCAATAGGAACGTCTAAATCATAACAATTTTATCAATTGGTATCGAAACTTGAGAATCGTTCTCAAGCAAGAGAAACGATCATATGTTTTAGACGACCCCATCCCTGATCAACCTAGTGAGGATGATGAGGAGGCCTATAACGATTGGATAAAGTACACTGAGGACTCTGTCCAAGTGTCTTGCCTTATGTTGGCAAGCATGACTCCAGATCTCCAGAAGGAGTATGAGCATCACGGAGCCTATGACATGATAACCCAACTGAAGGAAACATTCCAACAGCAAGCGAGGGTTGAGCGCTTCGAAACGGTTCGAGCGCTCCATGCATGTCGTATGGACGACAACCAATCAGTTTCATCTTATGTACTTAAGATGAAAAGTCACATTGACCGCCTCGAAAGGCTAAACTGTCCCGTCTCAAAGGAATTGGCTACGGATTTGATCCTCAATGGCCTTACCAAAAGGTTTGAGACGTTCGTGTTGAACTACAACATGAATGCTTGGGACAAAAGCATTGGTGAGCTTCACTCTATGCTCAAAACGGCCGAGGCGGCCATGGGTAAAAGGGCTTTACCCGTTCTCACCATCAATGAAGGTGGGAACAAGAAGAGGCCTCATCCCGCACCCAAGGCAAGAGTTGCAAAGGGTAAGGGACCCGTAATGGGAAAGGGAAAGGGGTGGCAAGGGTGCCACCCAAAGCACAGGAGAAGAGGCAAAAGGTTGCTTCTAATGACCCATGCTTCAAGTGTGGGGAGATTGGACATTGGGCAAGAAATTGTCCTGTCCATCTCCAAGAGTTGAAAGCAAAGAGGGATGCCGGGCAGACCTCAGGTACTATATACATGATCCATATTGATTTAAACTTAATATCCTCTAACACATGGGTATTACATACCGGATGTGGAACTCACATTTGCAATTTGTTGCAGGGGTTCAAAAGAAGTAGCAACTTCAACAAAGGGGATGTTAGCCTCTACATGGGCAATGGGGCTAAAGTTCAAGTTGAAGCCCGTGGTGACTACATCTTGAAACTTCCAAATGGTTTGGAAGTAATTTTGTACAATGTTTTGTATGCTCCTAGTTTGACTAGGAACATTATTTCCATAGCCCTATTAAAACATTTTGGATATGTATTATCATTTATTGGAAATGAAATCCATGTTACTTTGAATGACATGTTTTACTTTAAAGCTATTCCCATCAATGGTATCTATGAATTGGTTCGTGAAAATACATTGAATGATAGCTTATTGTACCAAACTGGTACCAAGAAACTCAAATCAGATTTGAATAACACTTATCTTTGGCATTGCCGTCTTGGTCATATAAACAAGAAAAGAATACAAACACTACAAAAGAATGGTCTTTTAAAAACAAACGAATGTGATTCATTTGATGTATGTGAGTCTTGTTTACAAGGTAAAATGACCAAGGCACCTTTTAGAGGCAAAGCCGAAAGGGCAAAGGATTTATTAGGTATCATACATTTGGATGTATGTGGACCTTTTAAACCTATGACAAGGTACAATGAAAGATACTTCATTACCTTTACTGACGACTTTAGTCGATATGGGTATATGTACTTGTTAAGACACAAAGATGAAGCTTTTGAAATGTTCAAGATCTTTCAAAATGAAGTACAAAATCAACTCAATAAGTCAATTAAAATTCTCCGCACCGATAGAGGAGGTGAATACCTGAATGATGCTTTTAGGGACCATCTTAGAAGTTGTGGGATTGTCTCACAACTATCTCCACTAGGAACACCACAACATAATGGTGTGTCCGAGCGGAGAAATCGAACTCTATTGGATATGGTTCGATCTATGATGGCTAGAAGCTCATTACCTCTATAATTTTGGGGTTTTGCTCTGCTCTCTACGGCCCGTATTTTAAATATGGCCCCAACCAAGAAAGTGGAAAGGACACCTTATGAAATATGGCATGGAAGGGTTCCATCATTTTCATATTTGAGGGTGTGGGGGTGTGAGGCTTATGTGAAGACTCCCACCTCGAACAAGTTAGAAAGCCGTTCCACTGTATCTTTATTGGATATCCAAGAGATTCTATGGGATATTATTTCTATGATCCAATACAACAAAAGGAGTTTGTTGCCAAAAAGGGTGAGTTCTTGGAAACCAAGTTCCTTATGGAAGGAACTGGTAGTAGAACTATGGATCTTGAAGAGGATCAAGAACCGCAACCCGATACACGTTTGGTTGACACTAGCGCTCAACATGAGGATGTTGAAAGTGATCAAATAGTTGATCAATACACAGAAAACGTTCGCAGATCTGGTAGAACTAGTACTCCACCTGAAAGATATGGATTTTTCACTGATGGATGCTATGTGATAGATTCTGATGAACCAATCACATACCATGATGTGTTGTCCAATTCGGATTGTGACAAATGGCTTGAAGCCATGAACGTTGAGATGCAATCCATGTATGACAATCAAGTATGGGACTTGGTTATACCACCTCTTAACTCTAAAGTAATTGGAAGTAAGTGGGTTTTCAAAAGGAAAAACGATATGCATGGAAACTTGGATACTTATAAAGCAAGACTTGTAGCAAAGGGTTTCACTTAAACTCAAGGGGTTGACTATGGTGAAACTTTCTCACCTGTTGCGATGCTAAAATCTATTAGGATATTGTTTGCCATAGCTGCTCATTATGATTATGAGATTTGGCAAATGGATGTCAAAACGGCTTTCCTAAATGGATATCTTAAGGAAGATGTCTATATGGTTCAGCCTTAAGGTTTTGTCGATCCAAAACATCCTAACAAAGTATGCAAGTTAAAAAAATCAATCTATGGATTGAAACAAGCATCTAGAAGTTGGAATCACCGTTTTGATGAAGAAGTAATTAAATTTGGATTCATCAAGAACGCTGATGAAGCTTGTGTATATAAGAAAGCTAGTGGGAGCATCATCACTTTCCTAGTATTGTATGTTGATGACATACTACGATTTGGAAATGACATTCCAACTTTGGAAGGTGTAAAAACCTGGCTTGGAAGTAGTTTTTCCATGAAGGATCTTGGTGAGGCCGCCTATATTCTGGGAATAAAGATCTATAGGGATAGATCAAGGCGGTTGATTGGTTTAAATCAAAGTGCGTACATTGATAAGATCTTGAAAAGGTTCAAGATGGAGAACTCTAAGAAAGGTACGGTACCTATTCAAAGAGGAACAATATTGAGCACGACTCAATGTCCAAGCTCAAAGGATGAGCAAGATAAAATGAAGGCAATCCCATACGCATCTGCTATTGGATCCATCATGTATGCAATGATATGCACTCGGCCGGACGTTTCATGCACCTTAAGCATGACAAGCCGTTACCAACAAAATCCTGGAAGTAGTCATTGGATGGCTGTTAAGAACATACTTAAGTACCTAAGGAGGACTAAAGATATGTTTCTAATCTTTGGATCTGGTGATGAGGAACTCGTTGTAAAAGGTTACACGGATGCGAGTTTCCAAACCGATCGTGATGATTCACGATCACAATCTGGATACATTTTCATTCTGAATGGAGGAGCTGTCTCTTGGAAGATCTCTAAACAAGATGTGGTGGCTTTATCAACTACAGAATCTGAATACGTCGCCGCCTCATTGGCAGCTCAAGAAGCTGCATGGTTGAAGAAATTCATTGCCGATTTAGGGGTTGTCCCTTCCATTCAGGACCCCCTAGAGATCTTTTGTGATAACGAGGGTGCGATTGCTCAAATCAAGGAACCTTGTGCTCATCAAAAGACTAGGCACATTGAGCGGAGATTCAACTACATACGAGATGAAGTTGAGAAAGGAAAGATATGTATTCGCAAAGTTCACACAGATCAAAATATTGCGGATCCTCTTACGAAGCTCCTAGAAAAGGCAAAGCATGAAGGTCATACCTGTGCCATGGGACTTCGATATTCTAGTGATTGGATTTGATCTGTGATTTTGTATTTGGATATTTGGAACTCCCTTACTACTTGAATAAAATCATTTGGTTATAATATTTCAATATATGTTCCAATTTAGCATGTTTAATCACTCTAAATGTCCGTAGTCGTTCATACTTGTGGGAACAATTATGAGGGTAAGATTATTATGAATTTGGATTGGTGGATATTCATAAGGAATGAATATAGAGCAATTGGTTGCTTCCAAAGTTCATAGATATTTGTAGGATACAAATATTGGACTGACCCGCATCTCAAATTTTACTACATGGAATCTTCTAGATTGATCATAAGTAAATTTGAGTAAAGGCGAATATCATTTGGTATCCTCAGACCTGAGATAACATATTGGGTTTTGATATTCACCAAGTGTTATACCTTGAGCTAGTTCTTCATTGCCCTAAAATAATGGACAGTACGTAAGGCTATGTTCAGGCGTGACACGAAGTGTTTGTGAGAAACGTATGTATTCAAGATGGAATTTGTTCCTCTTATTCGTTGAGAGCAAGATGTCTAAGGCCTAATTAAGTTAAATCAACAAGGAATGATCATTCTATGTCCTTGGATTTAACATGAAATCTGTAACAAAAAGATAAATGATTGATTCACCTAAATCATGTCAAAGTTGGATACTTGAAGGGGATGATGTTATTGAATGGCTTTAAGTCATGCGTATTAAGGGTAGTAAACCGTTGTTAGGCGGTATTTACTGCTTGCATCAATCTTCTATGAATCTTGTGCAAGTGGGAGATTGTTGAGTTCTTTATGCCCAAGACACATAGAACATTGATGTGGTTAGTACGTTATGATCCAAGTCGGGTCATACCCAATAACAAGCTTAGCAAACACCAAATAATATTTAATTGATGATATGTTCATACAATTAAATAAATACACCAATTTAGAAAATGGGTTTTCTAAATAAGTTACATATGAGATTGAACAATTTATATGGATATTTTATTTATAGATATTGTTTGTTATGTTATTTAAGTTACTTAAATAATATCAAATAATAATGGAGTGTGTGTGAGTTATACAATTAAAAGGTTAATTATATGTATAACTCAAATTAGTGACTTGTTAATGTGTTAAAAATTGTGTTTTAAGTTTTGGGGGGAAAACCCAAAGTAAAGAGGGTTTTGGCCGCCCCTTTTGGGATGTGCCCCCTTTTGGTTTTTAAATTGTAGTCTTGGAACAATACATTTGACAATTTATTCACTCCATCTTCTTCTCTCTCTCACATGCAAGAACCACAAGAAAGAAAAAGGGTTTTCTCCTCTTGTTGAAGTTAATTCACGGCTGGAAGGTTCCAGCAGCCTTTCCTTTCGGGTTTTGGTGCTCAAATCCTAGCAACAAGGTGTTTGTCATAGAGCTTGGGGTATGCAAGCTTGAGAGGACCTTCTTTTGGAGCCTTGGTCGTTCTTTCTGGGTCCAAATCATCCTCATCCATTTCGACATTTTGCTGCTGAAAGGTAGTTTATGGCAGCCTCTTATGGCTGTCCATAATGTTAGCTTTTGTGTTTACATTGCTAGTCTTATTCACATATTATAGGTCCTTTGTTCTTGGGTTTGTTTGTAACTTTATAATATCAAGATGAAACCCCAAATTTTCAGTTCATTAACTATGTTATAAAGCTTGTTTCCGCTGCGTTTTTACAAAGTTTAGATGGTTAAACTATGTATCTTGTTCTTACAAACCCCAACAGAGTTGTCATTTTAAATGATTCTAGTGGATTTGGTAGGCGAGAGTGTTTGAAGAGGGTAGTCGAGTGTTATGGATGAGTATAGGGATGAGTGGATCGAATTCAAGGGTGATTTGTGTTGTCTCATGTTTTATTTCGGTTTCGAGTTGTCATTTTGTTTGTGGGTTGTGTTAAGAAGTATTGAGAAAGGCAACCGCATTTGATTTGAGGTTGTTACGAAAAGAAGAAGCTCTTCATGCGAGAACTATTGATGTTTAGTGTTTTTATGTTTGTAGTGAAGGTAATGATCTGCCCAAGATATATATTAAATTGATGTGGCTAGTGTGATATGATCCAAGTCGGGTCATACCCAATAACAAGCCAAACAAACACCGACGAATATTTTTTGTTGATTAGATCAAACAAATAAATATAAACACCAATTTAGAAACCGGGTTTTCTAAATCATTGCTTTTGCAAATGAACAAGTTTATATATATATATAGATATATTATAGATATATATATATATAGATATATATATTATATATATAGATATTATATATATATATATATATATATATATATATATATATATATATATATATATATATCTATTCATATATCATATATATCTCTATCTATATATATATTTGTTCATATGGGATTATTTGTTCATTTTTTTAATTAGTTAGACAATGACAAATAATAGTGTGTGTGTTAGTGATATAAAATTAAAATGGTTTAATTTTACATCAAAAAGGTACAAGAGTGTTTTTAGTTTTTACTAAAAATTTGAATCAAGAGGGAGACAAAGGGAGCCTAATTTCGGCCGCCCCTTTGTCTTGGTACCCTCCCCTTTTTAGTTCCAAGACCATGCAATTACTTGGACACTTGAACACTCTTGCTCCTCTCTCTTTCTCACACACACACACTTGAGGAACTCTCCCAATCTCCCTCTCTCTCTCACGGTTTTGAAGCGAAAAAGAGCAGAATTTTCAGCTGGGTTTTTTTTTGGGGTGAAAAGATGCTGTCAGAATTTTCAGCTTCAATCAAGGGTTTTGTTCTGAAAATTGGGGTATCACCTCTGGTGTTTCTTCAGGAAGATTCCTTGCATGATTTCATCTTCTTTCACCTCAAGAAATTCGTTCCTTTGAGCTGCTACAAAGGTTGTATTTTCACCATCTCATGTTTTTCATTGTATGCCTTTTCGTATAATGATCCATGGTTTGGGGTTGCTTATTAAATGGGTTTAATAACCATCTTATTAACATGTTTTAAAACTTCAAAATCCGCTGCGTTTTCATATAAACAAGGTTATATGAGCTTTGATAAACTTGTTAAATCCCTACAATGGCATCAAGAGCCACTTATACGAATGCATACATGTATATTCTTGCTAGTCATGGTTTTGTGGTGTTTGACACCACATACCCGTGAGTTAGAGGGCTGTTTTGGTCACCCCTTTTGGTGTTTTAAAGATGCTTCTTTATGCATATAAGGATCTTTAAAACTCTAGATAATTTGATGTTTATTTATATGTTCTTAACCCATTTGTTCTTGGTTTATGTTGGCCAAAAACATGGGCTATAAGGGGCTGCCAAAATCGATTATCTTGTGTATGTTTGATCATGTTGTTGTTGATTATGCATAACAAAGCCTAGACCTTTTGGATTGGATAATTGGTTATCATGTTATATTCATTTGGGCATGTAATAATTTATTTTGTTTCAAGTCTTGTTTTGTAATCTATTCATTCATATGGTTTGTAATAAATAGATTAGGAGTTTATCTTTACTAGAAAAATGTATTAGGATACATATTTTGTAAGGATGCTCAAGATCAAGACTTGAAGAAAAGATGGACAAAGAGGATGCTTGAAGATGTGGATTCAAGTGGGAGTTCCTTTGTCAACCATGTGTCATGTTCTTAACCCTTAGGACAAGACCTTTTGACACACTTGTTTTGGCTAAACAAGTGTGCTCAATTTAGTATGCTTTGTTATGCATATATGAATTGTTTGGTTATGCTTGGTTGAATGCTTATGATGTTGTTTTGTTTTGGATATTTGGATGTCATTTACAAACCACCAACTAGAACAAGCTATTACAAGAAATTGGTTCTCAAATCATTAAGCAAAATAGAATGGGTCTATAAAAGGAGTTAATGGTTTGCAAAATAAAATGGGTTTTATTTATAAGAACCAAATGGGTACCATATGGTTGAATGCATACAATCATATAGTACATGGACTTTTCTAAAACAAGAATTGTGAAATTATAAATCCCTTTTGAAAAACAAGTTAAACACCATCCTTTTACACAACACTTAGGTTACTTGCAAACTCTTAGTGGGATAAAGGTCACCTAACCACTTTGAGGGAACTTGTAACTTGAGGTGATAATGCCATGTTTGTGGGATAAAGGTCACCTAACCACTTATGTGGTAAACTCACACGTGTGTGTAAGTAGGACGACTTGATTTATAAAATATATTGAATGGATCACCTAAAATGTGTTTTTTAAAAGGTGTTGATGGGATAACATGCCGTTATAAACACATAAGATGTTCAAACGATCCCATACCATTAGAAGTTGCAATGGGTTGCAATTGTCATTTATGACTACCTTGTTTATTTAAATAATGGGATAAAGATCACCTAACCAATATTTAAATATAACGTTGGATTCTAAAATATTTTTTTTATTAATAGTCTATGAGACGTAAAGGGTATTAATAAATGAAATATATAATTATATCAACGATTACTAAAATGGATCTTTGTAAATCTTGTAGATGGCCGACCACACCAACGCTAATAACGATGTACCAAACCAAAACAACCAATCTCTCTTAGGCGATCCTTCAAAGGGATCGTCTAACACCTAACAACTTCATGGATTGGTACCGCAACTTGAGAATTGTTCTCAAGCAAGAAAAGCGGGCCTACATTCTTGATGATCCCATCCCCGATGAACCTAACGAGGAGGATGTGGAGGCCTATAATGATTGGGTTAGATATACGGAAGACTCCATCCAAGTCTCTTGCTTAATGTTAGCAAGTATGACACCCGAACTCCAAAAGGAGTATGAGCTCCATGGAGCCTATGACATGATCACTCAGTTGCGGGAAACGTTCCAGCAACAAGCTAGAGTGGAGCGCTTCGAAACGGTTCGAGCGCTTCATGCATGTCGGATGGAGGAATCCCAATTAGTTTCATCTTATGTTCTTAAGATGAAAAGCCACATCGACCGCCTTCAAAGGCTAAATTGTCCTGTCTCAAAGGAGTTGGCCACGGATTTGATCCTTAATGGCCTAACTAAAAGGTTTGAGGCATTCGTCATGAATTACAACATGAACGGATGGGACAAGAGCATAAATGAACTTTATTCGATGCTCAAATCAGCTGAGGCGGGAATGGGTAAAAGGGTTTTACCCGTTCTCACCATTAATGAAGGTGGGAGAAGGAAGAGGTCTCTACCCCCTCCCAAGGCAAATGTTGCCAAAGGAAAGGGGCACGTTGGAGGAAAGGGGAAGATGTTGTTAGGGCGGAACCTCCGAAGCCCAAGGAGAAGAAGCAAAAGGTTGCTGTAAACGATCCATGCTTCAAATGTGGTGAGATAGGGCATTGGATGAGAAATTGTCCAGTCTATCTCAAAGAGTTGAGAGAAAAGAGGGATGCAGGGCAAACCTCAGGTATATTTTACATGATACATGTTGAGCTAAATGTTATTTCTTCTACACATGGGTATTAGATACCGGATGTGGAACTCACATTTGCATTTATTGCAGGGGTTCAAAAGAAATGAGCATTATGCAAAAGGGGAAATAAGTCTCTTCATGGGCAATGGTGCAAAGGTTCACGTTGAAGCCCAAGGAGACTACATTTTGAAGCTTCCAGGTGGTTTGGAAGTTATTTTAAACAATGTATTATATGCTCCTAGCTTGACTAGGAACATAATTTCTGTTTCCCGTTTAAGACAATGTGATTATGATTTCAAGTTTGTTGACAATGATATTCATGTTTCTTTAAATCATGTATTTTATTTTAAGGCTATACCTTGTAATGGTATTTATGAATTGGTTCATGAAAACGTAACATATGATAGCTCAATATACCAAGCAACCACCAAAAGACTCAATTAGATCTGAGTGATACCTACCTTGGCATTGCCGTCTTGGTCATATAAACAAGAAACGTATACAAACACTTCAAAAGAATGGTCTTTTAAAAACAAATGAATGTGATTCATTTGATGTATGTGAATCTTGTTTACAAGGTAAAATGACTAAGGCACCCTTTAGTGGAACTAACGAAAGGGCAAAAGATTTATTAGGTATCATACATTCGGATGTATGTGGTCCTTTTAAGCCAATGACTAGGAATGGTGAAAGATACTTCATTACCTTTACCGACGATTATAGTCGCTATGGGTATGTGTACTTATTAAGGCACAAAGATGAAGCTTTTGAAATGTTCAAAATCTTCAAGAATGAAGTAGAAAATCAACTCAACAGGTCAATTAAAATTCTCCGCACCGATAGAGGTGGCGAATACCTAAGTGATGTTTTTCAAGATCATCTTAGGAGTTGTGGGATTGTCTCACAACTCACTCCACCTGCAACACCACAACATAATGGTGTGTCTGAGAGGAGGAATCGAACCTTATTGGATATGGTTCGATCTATGATGGCTAGAAGCACATTACCTCTATCATTTTGGGGTTTCGCTTTGCTCTCCGCAACCCGTATTCTAAATATGGCCCCAACCAAAAAGGTGGAAAAAACACCTTTGAGATATGGCATGGAAGAGTTCCATCCCTATCGTACTTAAGGGTCTGGGGTTGTGAGGCTTATGTTAAGACTCCCACCCCAAACAAATTAGATGTCCGATCCACCAAGTGTATCTTTGTTGGATATCCTAGAGATTCTATGGGATATTATTTCTATGATCCACTGGAACAAAAGGTGTTTGTTGCCAGAAAGGGTGAGTTCTTAGAAACTAAGTTCCTTATGGAAGGAACTAGCAGTAGAACAGTGGATCTTGAGGAGGATCAAGAACACAGCCCGATGCACGTTTGGTTGAAACTAGCACTCAACGTGAGGATGTTTGAGGATGATCAAGCGGTTGATCAATACACACAAAACGTTCGCAGAAGTGGTAGAACTAGTAATCCACCTGAAAGATACGGATTTTTCATGGATGGATGCTATGTGGTGGATTCAGATGAACCAGCCACATATCATGATGCAGTGTCCAATTTGGATTGTGACAAATGGCTTGAGGCCATGAACGTTGAGATGCAATCCATGTATGACAATCAAGTTTGGGAACTTGTTGAGCCACCTCTTAATTCCAAAGTAGTTGGAAGTAAGTGGGTTTTCAAGAAGAAAACCGATATGCATGGAAACTTGGATACTTACAAAGCTAGACTTGTAGCAAAGGGTTTCACTCAAACTCAAGGGGTTGATTATGATGAAACCTTCTCACCTGTTGCAATGCTTAAGTCTATAAGGATATTGTTTGCCATAGCAGCTCATTATGATTATGAGATTTGGCAAATGGATGTCAAAACCGCTTTCCTAAATGGATATCTTGAGGAAGATGTCTATATGGTTCAGCCTGAAGGTTTTGTCGATCCAAAATATCCTAATAAAGTATGCAAGTTAATGAAATCAATCTATGGATTGAAACAAGCATCAAGAAGTTGGAATCACCGTTTTGATGATGAGTAAAGAAATTGGCTTCATCAAAAACGATGATGAGGCTTGCGTGTATAAGAAGGCTAGTGGGAGCACATAACCTTCCTAGTATTATATGTTGATGACATACTACTATTTGGAAACGACATTCCAACCATGGAAGGTGTAAAACCTGGCTTGGAAGTTGTTTTTCCATCAAGGATCTTGGTGAAGCCGCCTATATTCTAGGAATAAAGATCTATAGGGATAGATCAAGACGGCTAATTGGTTTGAATCAAAGTGCATACATTGACAAAATCTTGAAAAGGTTCAAGATGGAAAACTCTAAGAAAGGTACTATACCTATTCAAAGAGGGACAATATTGAGTACAACTCAATGTCCAAGCTCCAAGGAGGAACAAAATAGAATGAAGGCAATCCCATATGCATCTGCTATAGGATCCATCATGTATGCAATGATATGCCACTAGACCAGACGTGTCATGCGCTTTAAGCATGACAAGTAGATACCAGCAAAATCCTGGTGATAGTCATTGGATGGTTGTCAAGAACATTCTGAAGTACCTAAGGAGGACTAAGGACATGTTCTTGATCTACGGGTCTGGTGAAGAGGAACTCGTTGTAAAGGTTACACGGATGCGAGTTTCCAAACCGATCGAGATGATTCACGATCTCAATCGGGGTACATCTTTATTCTGAATGGGGGAGCTGTTTCTTGGAAAAGCTCAAAGCAAGAAGTCGTAGCGTTGTCCACTACAGAGTCTGAATACGTCGCCGCTTCAATGGCAGCACAGGAAGCTGCATGGCTGAAGAAATTCATAGCCGATCTAGGGGTAGTCCCTTCCATTCAGGATCCCCTAGAGATCTTTTGTGACAACGAGGGTGCGATTGCTCAAATCAAGGAACCTCGTGCTCATCAAAAGACTCGGCACATTGAACGGAGATTCAACTACATAAGGGATGAAGTTGAAAAAGGAAAGATATGTATTCGCAAAGTCCACACTGATAAAAACGTTGCGGATCCACTCACAAAACTCCTTGAAAAGGCAAAGCATGATGGTCATGTTTGTGCCATGGGACTTAGATATTCAAGTGACTGGTTTTGATGTTGTATTTTATATTTGGATATTGGAACTAATGTTATTTGACTTAATTATATGGTTATAATTTCATTTGTTCTTCTATTTTAGCATGTTTAAATCCGTGAATAAATAAATTATTCTCAACGTCCGTAGTCGATCATACTTGTGGGAACAGATATGAATGTAAGACTATAATGAACTTGGATTGGTTGATATTCATAAGGTATGAATATTAAGCAGAGGTTGCTACCAAGATTCATTGATATCTATGGGATATAGATATTGGACTGACCCGCTCTCAATTATTTCTGCATGGAATCTTTCTGATTAGTCATAAGAAATTTTGAGTAAAGGCGAATATCATTGTATCCTCAGACCTGAGATACATATTGGTCTTGATATTCACCAAGTATTGTACTTTGACTTAGTCCTTTGCTGTTCTGAAAAGGCAGTACATAAGGCTGAGTTCAGGTATGACATGAGGTGATTATGAGAGACGTATGTAGTCAAGATGGAATTTGTTCCTCTTATTCGTTGAGAGTTAGATGTCTAAGGCCTGTTAAAGTTAAATCATCGGAGAATGACTATTTGTGTCTCTTGGATTTAACATGACATCTGCAACAAAAGGATAGATGATTAATTCACCTAAAGCATATTCAAGTAAGTACTTGAAAAGGATGATGTTATTGAATGGCACTTAGTCATATACATTAGGGGTAGCAAACCGTTGCTAGGCGTTATTTGCTGCTTGCATCAATCTTCTATAAATCTTGTGCAAGTGGGAGATTGAAGGTAATGATCTGCCCAAGATATATATTAAATTGATGTGGCTAGTGTGATATGATCCAAGTCGGGTCATACCCAATAACAGCCAAACAAACTGACATATTTATTTGTTGATTAGATCAAACAAATAAATATAAACACCAATTTAGAAACCGGGTTTTCTAAATCATTGCTTTTGCAAATGAACAAGTTTACATATATATATATATATATATACATATATATATATATATATATATAATATATTATATTATATATATATATAATATATTATATATATATATAATATATATATATATATATAATATATATATTTGTTCATATGGGATTATTTGTTCATTTTTTTAATTAGTTAGACAATGACAAATAATAGTGTGTGTGTTAGTGATATAAAATTAAAATGGTTTAATTTACATCAAAAAGGTACAAGAGTGTTTTTAGTTTTTACTAAAAATTTGAATCAAGAGGGAGACAAAGGGAGCCTAATTCCGGCCCGCCCCTTTGTCTTGGTACCCTCCCCTTTTAGTCCAAGACCATGCAATTACTTGGACACTTGAACACTCTTGCTCCTCTCTCTTTTCTCACACACACACACACTTGAGGAACCCAACTCTCCCAATCTCTCTCTCTCACGGTTTTGAAGGAGAAAAAGAGCAGAATTTTCAGCTTCAAAAGGGTTTTGGTTGCTGAAAATTTGGTGTCAAGATTCCTAGCAATCAAAGGTGTTTGTACAAGCTTGGGTATCACCTCTTGAGGTCTTCTTCCTTGAAGATTCAGCCACGATTTCATCTTCTTTCACCTCAAGAAATTCGTTCCTTTGAGCTGCTACAAAGGTTGTATTTTCACCATCTCATGTTTTTCATTGTATGCACTTTCGTATAATGATCCATGGTTTGGGGTTGCTTATTAAATGGGTTTAATAACCATCTTATTAACATGTTTTAAAACTTCAAAATCCGCTGCGTTTTCATATAAACAAGGTTATATGAGCTTTGATAAACTTGTTAAATCCCAACATGTAGTTCATTTCACGTATCTTTTGTTAATCATTCGTGAATATTTGGATGCACAAATATGTTATTGCAAAATTGATAATGAAATACAAGGAAATCTAAATTTCATGGCCGTTTTATCTTGATTTAACTTCATATTCATTTATCACACATTGAGTTCCATTACTGATGTCTAATTACATTCATTCCGAAACAGTAATTTGATTCTCGACTCTTATCAAGTGAATACATGTAGTTTCTTGGACCTTTAGAAAGGGTATCATTGCCTTGTATCTTAATAATGGATTATATTGATTGAGAGTTGTCATTTGAAATTATTCTAATTGATTTGGTAGGCGAGAGTGATTGAAGATGGTATTCGAGTGTTATGGATGAGTATAGGGAGGAGTGGATCAATTTCAAGGGTAATTTGTGTTGTCTCGTGTTTTATTTCGATTTCGATTTGAACAATATATACAAATGGTACATTGGAGATTGTTTACTTTGACTTCAGTGGTCATTATGGTCGAGTGTAATTCAATTGTTAGTGGAGTGTGTTAAGAAGTATTGAGAAAGGCAACCGCATACGATTTGAGGTAGTTACGAAAAGAAGAAGCTCTTCATGCGAGAACTATTGATGTTTAGTGTTTATGTGTTTGTAGCTCATTTCATGTGTACTTTGTTAATCGTTCGTGAATATTTGGATGCACAAATATGTTATTGAAAAATTGAGAACGAGATACAACGAAATCTAACTTACATGGTCATTTTAGCTTGATTTAACTTTAGATTCATTTATGACACATTGAGTTCCATTAGTGATGTCTAATTACATTCATTCCGAAACGGTAATTTGATTCTCGATTCTTATCAAGTGAATATGAGTAGTTTCTTGGACCTTTAGAAAGGTTATTGTTGCCTTGTTGCTTAATAATAGATTATGTGGATTGAGAGTTGTCATTTGAAATGATTCTAGTGGATTGGGTAGGCGAGAGTGTTTGAAGATGATATTCGAGTGTTATGGATGAGTATAGGGTGGAGTGGATCGATTTAGAGGGTGATTTTTGTTGTCTCGTGTTTTATTTCGGTTTTGATTTGAACAATATATACAAATGTTCCATTGGTGATTGTTTACTTTGACTTCAGTCGTCATTATGGTCGAGTGTAATTCAATTGTTAGTGGAGTGTGTTAAGAAGTATTGAGAAAGGCAATCACATACGATTTGAGGTTATTACGTAAAGAAGAAGTTCTTCATGCGAGAACAATTGATGTTTAGTGTCTTTGTGTTTGTATCTCATTTCATGTGTACTTTGTTAATCGTTCTTGAATATTTGGATGCACAAATATGTTATTGCAAAATTGAGAACGAGATACATTGAAATCTAACTTTCATGGTTGTTTTAGCTTGATTTAACTTCAAATTCATTTATCACATATTAAGTTCCATTATTGATGTCTAATTTCATTCATTCCGAAACAATAATTTGATTCTCGACTCTTATCGAGTGAATACAAGTAGTTTCTTGGACCTTTAGAAAGGGTATCATTGCCTTGTTGCTTAATAATGGATTATATTGATTTAGAGTTATCATTTGAAATGATTCTAATTGATTTGGTAGGCGAGAGTGTTTGAAGATGGTATTCGATTGTTATGGATGAATATAGGGTGGAGTGGATCAATTTCAAGGGTAATTTGTGTTGTCTCGTGTTTTATTTCGGTTTCGATTCAAACAATATATACAAATTGTCCATTGGTGATTTTTTTGTGTGATTTCAGTGATCATTAGTGTCAAATGCAAATCAATTATTTTTGGAGTGTGATAAGAAGTATTGAGAAAGGCAACCGCATACAATTGGAGGTTATTACGAAAAGAAAAAGCTCTTAATGTGAGAACTACTCATGTTTAGTGTTTTTATGTTAGTAGTTCATTTCATGTGTATTTTGTTAATCATTCGTGAATATTTGGTTGACAAATATGTTATTGCAAAATTGATAATGAAATACAAGGAAATTTAAATTTCATGGCCGTTTTAGCTTGATTTAACTTCATATTCATTTATCACACATTGAATTCCATTAGTGATGTCTAATTACATTCATTCCGAAACTATAATTTGATTCTCGATTCTTATCGAGTGAATACGAGTAGTTTCTTAAACCTTTGGAAAGGGTATCATTTCCTTGTTGCTTAATAACGGGTTATGTGGATTCAAAGTTGTCATTTTAAATAATTCTAGTGGATTTTGTAGGCAAGAGTGTTTGAAGAGGGTATTCGAGTGTTATGGATAAGTATAGGGAGGAGTGGATCGAATTCAAGGGTGATTTGTGTTGTCTCGTGTTTTATTTTGGTTTTGATTTAATCAATATATACAAATTGGTGTTTTTTTAGTGTGATTTTTGTGGTCATTATGGTCGAATGCAATTCAATTGTTTGTGGGGTCTGTAAGAAGTATTGAGAAAGGCAACCGCATACGATTTGAGGTTATTACGAAAGAAGAAACTCTTCATGCGAGAACTATTGATGTTTAGTGTTTTTATGTTTGTAGTTCATTTCACGTGTATTTTGTTAATCGTTCGTGAATATGTGGATGCACAAATATGTTATTGCAAAATTGAGAACGAGATACAAAGAAATCTAACTTACATGGTCGTTTTAGCTTGATTTAACTTCAAAATTCATTTATCACACATTGAGTTCCATTAGTGATGTCTAATTACATTCATTCCGAAACATTCTTATCGAGTGAATACGAGTAGTTTCTTGGACCTTTAGAAATGGTATCATTGCCTTGTTGCTTAATAATGGATTATATGATTGAGAGTTCTCATTTGAAATGATTCTAGTGGATTTGGTAGGCATGAGTGTTTGAACATGGAATTCGAGTGTTATGTGATATAGGGTGGAGTGGATCATTCAAGGTAATTGTGTTGTTTCGTGTTTTATTTCGGTTTCGATTTAAACAATATATACAAATTGTCCATTGGTGATTTTTTTGTGTGATTTTAGTGATCATTATTGTCAAATGCAGTTCTGTTGATACATGTATGTCCCTAGATCATGATATGAAATGTAATAGATCTTGTTTATCTGATTCTGATGTAATTTGAAATGATTAATGAAATGATATTGATTGTTTGTGATTTGTAATGTCTAATATTTCATTAATGAGTCGATATTGTAATTAGGTTTGTGATTGTTTGAATGGTTACACATAATGTTATATTAATTAATACATTCAAACTTAACATAATGAAGTTCTCATGCGAATGGCCCATGCGAATGGACCACACGCATGAATAACTTCATACGATTGACTCAGTCGCACGACTGAACCAGGAGACTGGATCAGTCGTATGATTGACACATAAGATTGGCTCAGTCGCACGACTGAACACTCAGTCGTGCGGATGAATCAACCGCATTGTTCAATCGCACGACTGAACCATACTTATGGTTCAGTCGCCCGAATGAACAATACTAACCTATAAATACAACCCAATTCGTGTAAAAACGTAAGCATTCATTCTATTTCGACTCCAGACGTACCCTAGCCGTCCAGAAGCCTCCCAATTCGTTCTCCAAGTTCATAGAACACATTAGATCGATCCCAATCGATTTCTAACGTTAGATTAATTCTTTATTGATTCTTCGTGTGTTCTCACTGATTGGATCGTCAATCAAATAGGATTCCGCACTATTTGATCTGGTTTACACGCTAATCACTGGGTATTTCGTCCAAATACCAGGTCCTAACAAGTGGTATCAGAGCTTTGGCTCTTGATTACGTGTGATTCAATCAAGATTGATAAAAGGTTTGTGTTTTTGCACTAAAAACGCAATCTTTTGTGTCAAAAGTGATCTTGGACGTTCCCTGCTCATCAAAGTTTGGTTTCTACGGACTTAGGCGATTAGAGTTTGCAAAATTTCGAATTTTTACGGCTAAAACACGTTTAACCTAGAAATTTTCGCAAAACAGCAGCTTCAGTCGCACGAGTGAGCCATTCGCACGACTGGACCTCATTCGCATTGCCCAGACGCACGATTGGACCTAGTCGCATCTCCATTCGTACGATTGAACCGTTCGTTCGCAGTGTTCATACGCATCAGCTTCATTCGCACGACTGAACCAATCGCTTAGTTCAGCCGCACGATTGAACCAGTCGCATAGTTCATTCGCACGGATAGCCCAATCGCATCCTTCAGTCGCACCAGTTGACAGTTTGTTTTATTAGACTTAAAGTTATTCGCCATGGAAGATCAAATGTCAGCCTTTACTGCTGGGAAGGACTCTAGGATCCAGAACTGCTGTTACTTGAGAGTGAGGTGGGTAATCATAATAAACCACCAAAGCTCTTAACGTTAGATGAGTTTCCCCACTGGAAACAACGTTTTGAGATCTACCTCAATGGAGTGGATCCAAATTTGTGGGAAGCTATCGAGATTGGGTATAGTACGCCGGTGGGAGCCGATGGAGTAAAGCTAACTTTAGGAGGGATGACAGACGCGCAGAAGGTTAAGTATAATGCAGAGAAGAGAGTCTATGCATTGATCACACAGTCTATCCCTAAAGACATTTTCCACCAGTACTCAGAAAATAAGCAGTCCAAGAAACTATGGGATGAGCTGGAAAAGAGGTACAACGGGAATGCTTCGCTGAAGGCAATCAAGGCTAAGGAGTTAAAGAAGGAATTCGATAACTTCTCATCGATGGGAAACGAGAGTTTAGACGACGTTATAGATAGATTGTACCATCTTATGAGTGAACTGCATACACGTGGGGTTGCTACTACCATGGAAGAAAAAGTTACTAACTTTGCAGACGGATTGCCAGAAAAGTGGGCTTCATTCGTGTCTAACCTGAGACAGAATGAAATGCTGGCAAAGCTGGATATCAATGACTTCATTCTAAAGTTGCGAGAAGAAGCACTTAGGATGAAGTACAGAGCTCAGAAGTCTTCGTACACTCAGAATCCAGCTTTGTACAATGCCACGCCTCAAGCTAAGACATCTGGAGCACCTCTCCAGACTGCATTTGTGTCTAGCTCATCGGGTCCTTCACATGCTTCTCCTTCAGGATCAGACACGTCGGGTCTTCTTGTACCCATTATATTGGATCTGAAGCGAATGCTACTAAACTGAAGACCGAGAACCTCGGTAATGTGACTGTAGAAGTAGCTCGAGAACACATGGATCTTTTGGCTGCAGTGGTTCATTCTTATGATGGACTTGTTGCTGGGAAGATTGGAAACTGCCATCTGGCAGACGAGGACTACGAGCAGGTGGACGAGATGGAGCTGGAGAGGATGGATATTATGTGGGCCTTAGCTAGTGTTGTCCGGAGGGCGAAGAAGTTTGTGAAAAAGACCGGACAGAACTTGGTAGCTACTAAGGATACCACATTTGGCTTTGACAAGAGTAAAGTGACCTGCTTCAACTGTGGAGAGAAGGGGCACTTCAAGAGAGAATGTGTTAAGCCAAAGAAGACGGGTAATGGGAACCCATTCTCGTCCTTCACTCGTCAAGACAAGCAAGCTACTAGTTCTACTTCATCAAGCAAGGATCCAAAAGCCTTGACTGCTCATGATGATGAAGGACAGGACTGGAGCTTTAGGTTTGTCTCTCTAGTGGAATCAAACATTGCAAGTGTAGAAGACATAGACGGTGATTCCGCGAGTGAAGGAGATCTAGCAGTTGAGATAGCGATGTCAAATAGTGAAGAAGCAACTGCTACTGAGGTCAGCTACAAGCCTAAAAAGGAGACTACCACAGCAAAGACAGACAAGACAGAATCACCAGAACCAGAGACATCTGATGCTGCGTTGATGGCTAACTCTTCTGAACCAACTCAGGTAAGTACCACTGACCAAATGTTTAATAATCATGCTTGTTCTGATTGTGATACTTTTTAGAAACAGCATAGATGAAAAATTTGCTAGGTTATTAGATCATAATGATAATTTAGTAAAAGATTTGCAACTGTGCACTAAGGCTAATAGAGTATTAAAACAAAATGAGCATAGTTACAAAGAAAAGATAGACCTTTTGACTAAACAGCTTAGGGAAACCGAAGTAGTTGCATTTAACCAAGCTAATGACATTAGGTACTATCTAAACTCCCTAGAAGACACTAAGAAGCAAAAGGCAGTTCTAGAAGTAGAAGTGAACTCATTAAAACAGAAACTGCACAGTTGGACAAGTTCATCACACATAGTCCAACACTTAGTGAGAGAAAGAAACAACGGGGAGGATTGGGTTACAAAGTGGTTCCACCACCACCTGAGACCTTGATGAACACTAAGACCAGACCAATAAATAATAACCCCATCAAGGATCATGTGGTGTCTACTCCTCTTGTTAGTGATCCAGATTCCTCATGTTCATCTATTGAATCTGGAAACAAACAAAAGGAGGCCACTTCAAAGGCAAGGGTAAAATGCCTTGTGTTAATCTGGAAAAAGAATTTGAAAAGGTAATATAAAGTCAGGGTCAAACAGAGTCAAATCAGAACCTAAAAGACTTCTAATGTTAATCTTTCACATTTTCAAGTCAAAAACCAGTTAACCAAAAAGAAAAGATGTTAAAAATGTTAAAACAATTAACTTTGTTAAACAAGAGAAAACATCAAAAGAACCAGAGTCAAAACCTAAATTGAGTGATGTTACTAGAGTGTCACACACTTCTCCACAAAGAAAGTTTAATCATAAAGTTGATAGCAGGTCGTGCTACAACTGTGGAGAATGTGGACACATTGCTTCCTATTGTCCTTACTATCAGACACCTAGGAAGAAGATTGAACTTTAGGATTCAAAGCCTAGGTCTTCTAAGAGGAGTTCTTTAACTCCACCTAGAAGAACTAGTGAACCTAAAGTTCAATCCATTAGCCAGTCGACTGTTTATCACAAACAGGCCTTGCACAAATCTGGCTTATGGAAAGAGAAGTCATCCTCTGTGTCTGATAATGATGACAAGAAGGAACCTGAGCTACCCTCACCCTCTAAGGGTCAATGGGTTGAATTCATGATGTGTGATGCCTCTGGGAAACCCAAGCCAGTAAAGGCTTGGGTTCCTAACCTAAACTAATCTTTTACATTGTATGTGCAGGGTGTTCGCTACAGTGCTGAAACTAACACGTGGATTGTAGTCAGCGGAGCATCCAGGCACATGACAGGAAACAGGGCTCTTTTATCAAACGTCAAGCAAATAAAAGGAGGGCATTTTCGTTTGCTGGAAACAAGGGAGGCTATATCACAGCTCAGGGAGAAGTGGGAATCAGAAAGTTAAGTTTGATAAGGTGAACTACGTTCAACAACTTCAAGATAACTGACTTTCTGTTTCCCAAATCTGTGATAAGGGATTCAAAGTCATATTCGACAACAAGAAGTGTTACGTGCTCAAGAAAGACTACGTGATTCCAGAGGACCAAGTTCTGATGACAACTTCAAGATATAAAGACCTTTATGTTTTGGATCTGTCAACAGCTTTTACAACGGATCATGAGGTTCAGTGCTTTCTATCTAAAGCTACTGAGAAGGATTCCATCTCCTGGCATAGGAGAATGGGACACATTAGTCAAAGGAAGATGAATCACTTGATTCAGAAGGATCTTGTGAGAGGAGTTAATGTCAAGAACTTCTAGCTTCCTGATTTTTGTGTAGCTTGCAAGAAAGGCAAACAGACGAAGAAGTCTCATAAGGAAAACAAAGTTCATTCAATAGAACTTCCTCTTGAACTTCTTCACATGGATCTGTTTGGTCCAGTCAGTACAAAGAGCATTGCAGGCGACTTGTACTGTTTTGTGGTTACTGATGACTACTCAAGGTTCTCTTGGGTAATGTTTCTGAAGTCCAAATCAGAAACATTTGAGTCATTCAAGGAGTTAGTAACCACACTGGAATCTCTCTACAAGCTGAAGGTTAGACAAGTACGCTCAGACAACGGGACGGAATTCAAGAACCAGTGGATGGAGGCTTACTGCAAGAAAAGGGAATTGTGCATCAATTCACTTCTGCTTACACGCCTCAGATGAATGGTGTTGCTGAGAGAAAGAACAGAAGCTTGATAGAGACAGCACGGACATGCTGGCTGACTCAAAACTGCCTATCCAATTCTGGAATGAGGCAGTGGCGAATGCATGTTATACACTGAATCGAGTTCTGATAGTCAAGCGTCAGGGAAAGACATGTTACGAGTTACTACAAAGACGCAAACCGAATTTGGAGTATCTCGAACCATTTGGCGCGCCGTGCACACTTCTGAAGAAGACACAAGAAGGTAAATTCAGCGAGAAGGCTGATGAAGGAATCTTTCTAGGATACAACATACCGAACAAGAGGGTTTACAACAACTCAACGGGTCTAGTAGAAGTGTGGTGTAATGTTGACGTTCAGAGATATACCACACCACCTACTGGCAAAGGACCCGCCTACTTTTTCGACTATGATGGATTCTTCAAGTCCTTCACATCCCTATCTCTCCTTCGGAAGATGAGTTAGCTACTAGAATGATGTATGATATCTTGAATACACCATCTACCAGTGAGTCCTCATCTAGCTCACAGGGAGAATCATCTACTCAGTCAGGGGGAGTAGTCGACGACAGTGACTCGTCCTCTGAAGATGAAGCTGAAGAAGATGACCAGAACAGTCAGGAGGAACAGGTTCCAGTTCCTGAAAGTCCACAAGCATCTACCAGTGATGCACCTTCGACTTCGGAACCTCAAACTCCAACTACCTCAGATGCAGAACCAAATGTTCATAATCTTGGCTCTGAGGTAGCTGTTCCTACTACTCCAGGATCACGACTAAACGTCTATCATCCCCTAGACAATGTCATTGGGGATGTCAGATCAGGAGTACAAACCCGAAATCAGCTATACTCAGCTGATTGCCTCAGTTATGGAGAAGGGTTACATTCATGATGGTGCTTATCGGTATTTTGTCTCGCAGTTTGAGCCAAAATACGTCAGTGATGCACTAAATGATGAGGCGTGGGTGAGTGCCATGCAAGAAGAAGAACTTCTTCAGTTCAAGAAGTTAGGTGTGTGGACTCTGGTAGATAGACCTAAAGGTGCTAAGGTCATTGGCACCAAATGGGTCTTGAAATGCAAGAAGGATGACCAAGGGTCATTATCAGGAACAAGCTCGACTGGTGGTTCAGGGGATTTGCAAGTCGGGAATTGACTACAATGAAGTGTTTGCACCCGTGGCAAGGATGGAAGCCATTCGTATCTTCCTTGCCTATGCCTCGTACATGAAGATTAAAGTCTACCAATTAGATGTGAAGAGTGCATTCCTTCATGGAGAAATCAGAGAAACAGTCTATGTCAGTCAACCCGAGGGATTTGAAGATCCTTATCATCGGATAGAGTTTACAAACTCGACAAGGCTTTATACGGGCTTCATCAAGCTCCAAGAGCCTGGTATGAGAAACTCTCGACTCATCTTGTGAAACACGGCTTTCGCAGGGGAGTCATTGACTGCACGCTGTTCATCAAAGAAAAGATGGAGACCTACTGCTCGTACAGATCTATGTCGATGACATAATCTTCGGTTCAAAGAACGAAGAGTTATGCAAAGAGTTTGAAGCAGTTATGAAGAAAGAGTTTGAGATGAGTGCTATGGGGGAGATGAAGTTCTTTCTCGGGTTACAGGTGGATCAGAACACCAAATGGGATCTTTCTACATCAGACCAAGTATGTAGGAGACATTCTCAGTCGTTTTGACATGGAGAATGCTTCTGCTGCTGGGACTCCACTTGCTACGAATCATATATAGCACCTGATGAAAATGGAGATCTAGTGGACGCCACAATGTACCGAGGAATGATTGGATCCCTCATGTATTCAGCCTCAAGACCTGATATCATGTATGCTACATGTTTATGTTCTAGATATCAGGCTAAGCCTAAGGTCAACCATCTGATCGGGGTCAAGAGGATATTTCGTTATCTGAAGGGTACACCCACACTTGGGTTGTGGTATCCTCATGATGATGACTTTGAGCTCACGGCGTATAGTGACTCGGATTACGGGGGCTGCAAGATGAACTACAAGTCTACATCAGCAGGGTGTCAATTCTTTGGGAGGAGATTAGTTACCTGGCAGTGTAAGAAGCAGACATCGGTTGCATTGTCAACCTGTGAAGCCGAATACGTTGCTGCTGCAAGTTGCTGTTCACAAATCATCTGGATTCAACAGCAAATGCGGGATTACGGTTTAAAGTTTCTTCTACTCCTATTTTGTTGATAACTCTGCTGCAATTGCAGTAACTAAAAATCCGGTCCAACATCCAAAGACCAAACATATCGGTATTAAATACCATTTCATAAGAGACTGTTTTGAAAAGAACTTAATTGATGTGGTAAAAATTAATACTGATTTTCAACGCGCTGACCTCTATACTAAAGCTTTTGATAAACCACGTTTTCAATATTTGTTAGAGGTCAACGGCGTTAAAAGAAAAGTGATATTCCTGATGATGATCATGTGTAGTCCGATGTAGTTTACTTAATTTTTCCTTTTTTATTTTATTTATTTTTTATTTATTTTAGTCTGTTTAAATTAAACTCATGTTATTTTGCTGTTTATTAAAATCCTAAAATAATTAAACCAGTTATGATTTTAGTATTTTAGGGGGAGAATAAGTCAGCAAGTAACATTAAAAAAAAAAACAAAAAACGAGGGAGAAGGAGTGGATAGCTGATATAAGGTAGATCGTATCTGTGATACCGATTCAAACCCTTTGGAAATGATAGTACACAGGAACAAATCAAGAGGGACTTTAAAATTTTATTTAGAAAAGATGCAAAATTCAAAGTATAAGTCTGTGTAGTCTAAGCAATATAAAAGGGAAGATGATAGAAAAACTGGTAACTACTAAGGTAACACAAAGAGAGTAGACCTAGAGGTTGCTAGACCACAAATGATATGTCGGTAGATTCAACACAATAGATGATTAGACCTGACTGGTGATCTCAAGATCAAACTAAGTTGTTCAACTGACTGTGGGCTTCCATCTTATCACTGGTTAACACAATCAACAATATTCCAATAAGGGGTAATGAGCATGTAAACGCCACTAATGTGTGCGGATGACCATAAATAGAGCAAAGCATGAAAAAATGAAAGACAAATGCTATCAAACTAATGACCTATGTTGTTGGTGCATTTTGTGCAAAATAAAATTAAGCTGCTCTAACAAGGAGATAGGTTGTGTGCCTCTCTGCTGTGCGATGGCACTGACCTGAGGATAAGCATAACCTAGATATTCTAGAATTCATTGTTGTTTGCCGCCTCTCTGCTGTGCGATGGCACTGACCTGAGGATTGGCTTCTCTTTGAAAGCTCTAAGAATAGTCTCTTCTTGTATATATACCCGTAGACCGCTCAAAAGCTCCTGAGGAATGTTGATTGCCATATAAGTGTGGGATCCACAAATGTTAGTTGAAATAATTAAACCTAAAACTATCACCAGTTTGTGTCAAAAGTCTGTATGGATTTAAGAGGACAAACATATTGACAATCATTGTGGCTGCAATTCTTGAAAGTTCAAATCAATGTGGTAATCTAATAGTTCCAGTTGATTTCCTAAAGTTGCTAACACTCTGGATGAAACCAAAATTGAGCATCAAAAGATTTTGATAACAAGTCCCAAATGATTTGACTTGCCTGTATGATTCCAAAATTGAATTGGTCCAGGTGTGGTCAATCTAAGTTGAAGCTGCCTATTCCGGAACCAAATCCCGTAGATTTCCATCTTAGGATTTATCTCTCACAAAAAGCCAAAACAAGTTTTATTTTTTATATTTTAGTTTTTCTAACTTATTTAGTCATTTTAGTTTGTTTGTTTGTCGGACTACATCATGAAAATCAGTATGGGATCAACTCACTAAAAGGGTCATGTCTGAGATGACCACATGTGCTTTCAAAGTTTAAAACAGTCACGTCTGAGGTGACTAAATTGTTTAAAAGGATCACGTCTGAGGTGATCAAAAGGTTTTCAAGTTAAAATGATCATGTCTGAGATGATCAAATGCTCATAATGTTAATCTCAAAAGTTAAAAGGTTTTTAAATGTAAAGTGTTCAAAATGGCAGAAAATTTACTAAGTGTGACCCATTCGCACGATTGGACCATGAGTATGGACCAACCATGCGAATGGCTCCCATTCGCACGACTGGACATGAGATTGAGCCATTCACACGAATGGCTTATCAGAATGACCCATTCGACCGATTGGAAGGGGGCGAATGAGTCAGTCGACCGACTGAGACTCATTCGGTCAACTGAAGATGCGAATGAAAGGGTACGATTGAGTCAGTCGACCGACTGAACCTCAGTCGGTCAACTGCATGCGACTGACTGGGCCAATCGCACGATTGAGCCTCAGTCGCCCGAATGAACTGAGCGAATGAGGCCAGTCGGCCGATTGAACTCAGACTCAGTATTTAAAGGGGCACAGTCGATCGCATTTCACTCATCACACCCAATCGCTCCCAAATCGCACTCTGTACCGTTACTCTGCCAAAATATCTGTAGATCTTGTTTTCATCTTGATATTGATTCACTGACGTTCGTTGTTGATTATACAGGTAGATTGAAGTCCTATTTCACCGAAATCTGAAAGATGAAACCCTAATTTCGTGATGTTCGAATGAACGCAAGAAATGGACTGAAACATGACCTAATAACCAACCTAAACTAAGCAAAATGTTAAAATTAAGTTTAATAGGTTATTAGTAATTAGATGGCGAGTCTCTTGAACCGGTAATCCATGTTAAATCATGTGTTTTGATCAAGATTCGAACTACAGGCGACTGAACTGTGGGACAGGCGACTGGTCGTCCGGATGAACTCCAATCGCACGATTGAATCTTGCGATTGGGTCAATCGGCCGAATGAACCATGCGAATGAGCTCAGTCGGCCGACTGAACCAATCGCAGACTCAGTCAGCAGATTGAACTCAATCGCATGTCTCATTCACCCGAATGAGCTCAGTCGCATGAAAGGACAACCGACTGACTTCAGTCGCATGATTCATTCGCACGAATGAATCAGAATGAATTTAAACATTACACTTAGAACTGAATTTTGATGTATTATGTACTAATGGTTCTGTGTCTTGTGTTTCAGGAAAATGGCTGATAGATGGTCCATTAATCCAAAGCACAACATATGTGCTCATTTGGATCATACTACTCGGAACGGGGCCGAGTTCACAGAGATTATAGCTTTCCTTAGACGTTCCAAGATACATAAGGCTATATCTACACCTTGCACGCCCTACAGATCATTA